>OW387147.1:17259947-18002266 GCA_936440205.1 Lepidonotus clava
AGGAGTTCCCGAAATGAGAGAACAGATGCCCAGAGTTTGCCCCTGATCAATGTTACCGATACAAAATTGGCATGGAAGAATTTGGTGCATAGGATTCAGACCCGTACACACACCCGTACTTTGGTACGTTATTGACCAATGATATGATAATGCTGGAAACGTTGTCTGGACTGTCATAATGTTGTCTAGATCCCTCACGTCACGTTCTATGATATTTTTTAACGTTATTAGAAAGTTCTGCGACGTCACATCCTTGGCTATTAATATCAGCAGGAATGTGCATTCTGGGGCTAGTCTGTAACGGGTACCTGTACCTGTATTAGGGTTATTCCACTACTGCAGGGAAGACGGGTACTTTAAAAGGGGCCCTATACCATTGAGTTCGACACGGCGACACGACCAACTTTAGACCATAGTAACATCTGACATGGGAATCAGATAAAATAGTGACATGAAACATTTAAATTTTCTTGAATTTGACAAAGTGGCATGGTTATTTCTTAAATTTGGTGTAGTTACCATGAGGCAAAAACGCAAAATATTAATGTGTACACTTATTTATCAAAATATATCAAAATTCTACTGCAAAACATTGCAAAATGTTCAAGTGCGTATACATACGTAAGTTTGGCCAAATTACTTTTATTTTCACTCAGGATATCATATTGAGTACACCCAAATATATGGCTAGCTATACCCCTGACAACATAGTGACATGGTCTTTTCATAAATTCGACATGGGACAATAGGCCTCCCACCCCCACACCCGTCAGGAGCCCCTTCGGAGGATATGAGCTTCTCGAAAGAAGCATGTGTAAACCAATTGGCTATGAAACGTGTCCACAGCAGAACCCCCAGCTCCCCACAGCGTGGCCCCGACATCTGCCAACCATCTCTTTGATGTCACCAGCACCGAGACCACTAAGTAAGAGCTCACAAAAAAGCGGAGAAGTTCTACTCCATACACGATGAGCCAAATTCTTAAAGGAGACACTTCCTGAGAGGGGAAGAGGAGAGCGTAAAGTGCAAGGGAAGGAGGGGAGAATGGAAGGGAGGGGGGAGGGGAGAGTGGAAGGATGGGCGAGGAGAGTGGGGAGAGTGGAAGGGAGATTGGGGAGAGAGGAAAGGAGGGTGGGAAGAGTGGAGAGAAAATGGAGAGTAGAGTGTAGAAGTGAACGATGGAAGAAATAAATTGGCAGGAGAGAGAGAGGGTAGCAGGAAGAGGGGTAACAAGATAACACAAACTAGGGTGCTAAAACGAATACGGGTTCCCTGTTTGGGTGGTTTACTGTATGAATAGAGTAACCATAATCCACATGATCCACATGAGCTGCTCTCTCACTATTGGACTCCAAATCCTTTGGCAGTTGTCCAATTGCTCAGATATGCTCAGTAAAAGTACATCAGCTCATTGAGAGTTGTCACGCGTTACTTAACGGGGACGTATTTAAAGATAGAACCTTGGGGGATGTGGGAGGGGATGTGACTGTGGATTGGGATTGGGGACTGGAAATGGCGGTGGGCGGCGAGAAAAACGTCGCTAGGTGGCGTGTGTAGAGACTTCCGGTGGGAATGGTCTCAGTTTGCATAACAGCAGGCATGACGGGAGAGGGGAGTGGAGGTGGTGGTGGGGGGTGGGGGGACGGGGACACAGGCACAGTACGGGGGAGACGGACGATCGGACATGAGTCTACGACCACGTTAAACTGCCCACGATGTCACTGGGGGCCGCCTACACTGGAGGAGGACACGTTGACCTGGGTCTCCTCTCCATGTGAGTTTGCACACACACTTTCACATTTTTATTGTCTTTCCTTAACGGGTCGTGCCAGCGCATCCTCGTGTTGCGTCATCCCTTGGACTGTTTCCAAAATCAAGTGGTTCCTGTTTATGATCCAACTGGGGCCTGTCTCGATCTTTCGATCTCTGTGGAATGTCCTGCAACTTGTACTGCAACGATTTTAGTATTATTTGATTATCTGGACAGGCTGATATTGCAGTTATCGTGTCTTTTTATTAATGTACTTGAAAGGGTAAAGACATGTGCAAAAAGTGTCTGGTGATGATCAGTACACCTTTTGATGACTGTGCATAAATACTTTCAGAATTACCATTAAAATACATAAGTTACAACATCAACATAGCAGACGCCAAAACACAAATAAAAACAAGTGTATAAGTGGGGGTTATTTTACAACAACATAAAATGATGTTACAACTGTTATAAAGGTGTACCTAGCCAAGTTGTAACCATTTTGCAACCAAACTGTTTTGGTCAGTCTGTTAATAAGATGGTATGTAACAGTTACGTTATTGATGGTGTTTGAAACCTCACTGAATCAGAACATCATTATAAAGTTGTTTTTTGTGAGGTTAAGACCAAACCATAACAGAATGTTATAAGAACATTCTGTTTGGGTTGAAGAACATAACTAGAACTTTGTAATAACATCGCAGTGCAATGTCACAGCAGTACATTGTAGCGACCTGATTGGGAGTCATCAAAAGAATGTAACAAGAACCAATACAGAACCAAACAGAATGTTGCTGCAAAACGTTATAATAACGTTGCATCCGTAGCTGGGTAGTTCTTCATGTACTGGACCCCCCCCCCCCCCCCCCCCAAGATAGTGGTATATGGGTCTGAGTGTCTGGAGCAGCTCAGTGGGAGCGGCTCATGCTAGAGTAGGGAGCAGGAGGAGCGTGTTGGGTCACCTCTACTACACCACACGGCGTAGTACAGTCACACCTCGCACTACTACAACACCTCATGATCATGAACGGGCCCATAGTGTAGACATTTCTTTTATGTAAACACATTAATTTACATCAATGTTTTTCCATAATAGGTAACGCAATTACAAATATTTGCACACATAATATGATATCGATGATATCATTTGAGCATTCAAAATGACCTGGCTAAATTAAGGTAAGCCAAGGCAAATCACTATGAAGGCCTTATGTCTGCATTGTTAATGGTTAATATTATTATATCAAGTTACGATTAGCTTGTTTCGGAATTTAAATATCTATTCAAATACGCATATTTAGATACCATAATTTGAATTCTTTTGGTGGGTTTATCCTATAATTTTGAGTCGACTTAAATGGACTGTTCCGATATGCGTTGGGGTTTATAATTTACGTATCAAAGCATATTTATCAGTACTTAATACATATTATGCTATATGATATTTTTATCAGCTTTTGTGGCGAATTAAAGCATTCCCTTATAACCTGGCCTTCAGAATAATTATATTTGTTGAACTTCTTGGTATACACCGAACCTCAAATGAAGAGCGTCGCCTGCGTGTAAATCCACAGTCTATCAATGGTTAGTTCAGTCATACTTTTTCCTTTATTTAAAAAGTAATAGATCAGAACTCTGAAACAAAATGTGATAAACATAATGCAAATCACAAATGGTTTAAATGGTCTGACATTAATATTGACTCATCAATGTCTGCTATCATCCATCAATTTCACCTGCCACATGCAAAAGCAATTCCAGCTTTCAGGAATCCTCCTGGTTTTGGAAATTCAACGTTAGGGGCCACTGTCGGAAAGACGAGGTTGGACTGTGCTCACAGGGACGTAGCTTCTTGGAATCCACCTCCCCCTCCTTCCCCAACCCATGATTTACCTACCAGATGTATACACGTGGCTTTTGGGCACGTCTGGAGGAAAGGGTTTAGAAACGGGGGGGGGGGGGGGATTTGTGTCCTGCAAGTGACCCACTGCCAAACGGACCTGGGAAGCGGGGGCGGTTAATGTCAAAACTGAGGGGCGATGAACACCTTTTTCGGCTTAAAAGTGGGTCAGTGAACTACATCCATACAACAATAAAGGGGGCAAGATTTGACACTTAGCCTTATTGCTACTTTAATTCACAAACAAACGATAATGGAATTTTATCAAAAGTTTTGGTTAGCAAATTTAGTGAGTAATGTCTATTTTATGGTATTGACACTCTGATTCCCCAAAAACTAGGAGGCTGACAACAAGCATTAATGAACAGTCACTCGTGAAAAATATTGGCCGTAGTTTGGCGGTGGGGAGTAACTACCCTGGTACCCTGGGCTATCCGTTGGTCTTAGTAATGATTATGGAGAGTATCGGAATACCACAAGGAAACAGTGTAGGGAGTAACCTTCAAATTAAGGATAATGCCCACTAACTAAACGAAACATGGAAATGCATTGTAATTTGGTACAATTGATCCACTGGTGATGTAGAGCCAATATATGAAAAGAAAAGTTGGGGTCCCGGGGCTAATTTAAGAGCTATTAAATGATACCTAGGGACATTTTTAGAGAAAATCAGAAATTAAATACTCATGAAATTAAGATACAAGATTTACATGTTATTAATGTTTCTTGCATGAAATGTATCAAGGAGGTGCTACAGATTTATTTTGTGGCTAAATATTGCATTTGATATATATTTTACTTTAAGAAAAAGGGTTAGATGTCTGAGGAGGCTCTTTTTAAGCCCTTATTTTGCCTAAAACCTGCTATAAAAAGATTTCTAAACATGGAACTTGTCTCAAAATTACTATATAAATACTTACATATGTTGTGAACATAAAACTTAAAAAAATCAGCATAGGTCCCGGGTGATCTACTGAGTTAGGTGAAGAAATATGTATGACAAATAGGAAAAAACATCATACCTTTTTGGCATGTTTTGCAGTGCAAAGACAAAAAAAGATGCAAAATAAATAAATCACCAAGTAATTCTCAAAGCAGCCAAACTTGTTAACATATTAGAACACCAGTTTCCTTTATATCCTCAGCAATTGGCTTGTAAGGATGACATTTGTGAAAAAAATGTGTCTAGTGACCAAGTGCCACTTTTTGCCCAACAGGCAATTCTAAGGCAAAGGGTAACTTCCCTAAACCAATCAAATTTTGGTTTAAGTTTCCAAAACAGACCATTTAGATTATGAATAACATTTTAGATCAAGTTTTAGGACATTCCCCTACGCCCCAGGGGGATATTACAGTTTTCACCACTAGGGGGAAGCACTAGTTTGTGGGCATTATCCTTAAGATCTAGAGTCAATACCTCCCTGAGGGGGAGGGGAGGGAGGGGTGGTTAGAAAAGCTTGTTAATTGGTCCCCTACCCTCATGTGAATTACCAAATAGATATTACGACTTCTACAATCAAATTTACGTTATTGCTACAATATACATTTTTAATTTGACGTACCGCTGATTAATCCCAGTCCATTTGCGTATCATTCTCCCCCTTACCAATTTACTTATTTCTGAATTGGGCATACTCCCATGTTGGAATAAAGGGCTGTAGAGCCCCATGGTTCATACTGACAGGCCGAAAGGGGTGAGTGGGTGCTGAGAGGTGAAGTAGGGATGGGGTAGGAAAGGGCACTGTGGCACCTAGAGGGATTTTTGGTAACTCTGAAGCATCCCATAACGTTTGTCTTAAAATTTCAATTCATACTATTCTTAAGTTTTTCCAATGGTTTTGTATATAAACCTGTCTAGGATTTATCGAGAAGGGGCGATTTAATCTCAGATGCTGAAGGAAGTTTTAAGATACACTAATGTATCAAGGTGCGTGGTGGTCGTTAAAATCTCTATCTTCTTAGCTTGTATAATCATAAAAAAAATTCAGGATTCCACTGTCATAGAAATAGGCCCTACTAAGTCATGAATGAGTTTTCATAAATTTTCCTAAATTGCAAGTTCGTCCCAGACATAATTACTAAAAGAAATTACCCTGGAAAGATTAGCATTAGAGATAAGTGAACGCACCAAAATGTGACATGTTCTCTAAAACCTAATTGACTGTCGGTCAAATTATACGCACTCTTTCAAAGTTCTTTTCTACGCGATATCTATGCACGGTGCACCTTGGCAGTGGTGGATCCACGAATACATGTATTAAGAATGTGGGTGATGTAGCAAATATGATATTACCCCTGGCATCCAGGCGCAGGATTTTTACATTAAAACAATTAGTATTTGTACAAAAAAAGGTGCGGGATGGGGGGATGACATGTCGATTTTAGAGACATTTAAAGGGAGCCAAAACCAATATAATTGACAACATTTTCAAAACTCAGATAAGTATAAAAATATTTTGGATGAGTCCAGTAAAAGTCAGTGGTAAAGTATTAGCTGTGAAAACTAGCTCAAACCGAAGTACAATGCCACAAGAGATGGTAATATTTGCATTTGTTTGTAAACAAATCCTATTTTTGTGCATCCACATTAATTTATTTGAGCAATAAAACATGTTTTATTGCTCAAATGTTCTAAGAATCATTAGAATAATTTATTACCATATTTCATGGTTTAGATTTTAACATGGGCCAGGAATAGGTTCAAGGAATGGATTTCCATGATTATTTGAGTTTGGAAAATTTCACCGAATTTATTGGTTTTGGCTCCCTTTAACCCAAATTATACTTAAGTGCCAATTATGATCCAATATATTTTTACATTAAAACAATTGGTATTTGTATGTATTTTATATCTGGCACTATAGTTATACGAGAAAATGAGACGCATACAAAATTTTATGTCTCTATCTATTGTAGAAGCTGAGATATGGGGCGTCCTACATGTAGGACGTTAGCATAATCCACTACCCAAATTTCCATAGTATTTAACCCTTTCCTAATGCTAAAAAGAGCCTTATTGGCAAATATATGATAAGAAATAAATCATACTATTCATTTAGAAAATAAGTATTCTCACAAGCCATTTAATGGAAAGCCACTTATAATTATAAAATCCACTTTTGGCAGGTGCGTAAATATTATTTCTTATTTATTTTTGGGGTTACCATGGTAACCAACAACCCAATTTATTGGTTATCTATGATCATATGCCTTTATTCGTCATTAAAGGGTTAAGGCAAAAAGAAAAATTGTTCTAAAATTCAGAAAGAGCTTTCAAGTACTAAATACTGGACTTTTATGGGCATCTACTACATAATTTATATTTGAAATGTGTAAGTAAATGATGACAAAACTTCAAAATATTGCTCTACCTTGTAATATCTGCATTGATGCAGGGCACAAAATTAAGGTAGTGGATTATGCTAACGTCCTACATGTAGGAAGGCAACAGAAAATTCTTAATATCTCTGGACATTATTATTTGATTTAGATAAAAAAAAAAAAAATAGCCTGCATATGTAGCTCAATGAGGTCTATCTAAAAGCCAAATTTTATCCTATAATATTTATTTTATCATAGGAAAAATATACATGGATTTTTCAAATTTTCGATCACCTGTATTTGTCAATTTACCTCATTGTTTGTTGTTATGGCAACATGATGTAGCATGGTTTATGTTTTTAAGTGGAATGTTTTCATGATCTATAGGTGATAAGGTCATATTTACACTAGATTTTAGATTATATTCATATTTTGACTAACTTCAACAAGTAGCACAAAACCTTTGGTACAGGCGTCCTACTAGTAGGACGTTAGCATAATCCCTTGTCAACTAATTCTCCATGTCCCCTCTTACAGACCATCGTGTCACATGTCAAATCGAATAAATAGGCTATGTCATCTCTTTTAATTTTTCTGCATGTCCCCAAGGGCAATGTCGCATTTGATTTTAAGGAATGGATGTGTCGCGACGTCGAATTTAGAGGTCAATGACCTCAAGCTGGTTTCAGATCGTTTCTTCTCATATCAAGTAAACCCTGCACCATGGAATAGATATCGTTTGGAATGCAAAACTAATAAATTGGAAAGTCAGAATTATACATATAGAGGTGTCAATTCATGTTGAACCATGTGTTTCGCCTCTAAATAGGCTAAACATGCAGGATTTGACGCAGACCTAGGCCTTTAACCACATGAAAACCAGTCTAGAACCTACCTACCAAAATAAAGCAAACTAGTTTTCCACAGCTGCAATTATACAATAAAAAGAGCCGTGGAGGCATTCCTGATCCTCGATGACAGCTGTTATGCAGTATGCTCCACTCAACAGTCTGCATGGAATCCCCAGGAATGTCAATTACCTCAGATTCACCAATTATCGCTCAGACCATCAATCATCACCGTTACAAGCGGCGGAAAACTCATCCATACTTCCGGTTGCTGGACAGGAACTTGTGCTGGCTTAAACGGCCCATGCAGACTTGGAAGGGGGCAGGAGTTGGCTAATGATCTAGTATAATTCCTACAAATTCAGTCTAAGCATGAAGAATACAATAACTTTACTCCCCATGATCTAGAGAATGGATCTAAAGGCCTTATGATTTAACAGCTACAGGAACGTTTTATCATACAGTTATTATCCCCAAATTGAGGGTTTGGTTCCCCCTCCCTAGCCTTTGCCTCTGGTCGAGGTTTACATTGATAGGCTATATTATAGTTGAAGGAGGAGAGGGAGAAGTCAGCTGACCATGCTTCTCAGACAGCTTGATTGCCAGCCATTCTAAACGATTGTATAAAGCTCACTAGAGATATTTTTCATTTAAATTAAGTATTTCCCAAATTTTAGCTTCGTGACCAACAACCTTTAATACTTTGCATGCTGGTCATCGGATCATTTTTCGCTGTAGCTAATCTGTTGGTACATTTGGACACCAGGATGAGTGGGAACCATGCTCTGAGAGAATGACGACGTCGTTGAAGGACCATGGGGTATATGAATATCAAGAACCTAGTTCTTGTTTGGTTGCTTTACAACATCTGTACTCTGAAGCTAGGGGATTATCGAACAAGGCTAATGATTACAGGATCCATTGTTTTATTTATACTGATTTTAATTATAACCATTTTCAGAAAATGTATATCAATGTGTATTGGTGGGGTGGGGTGCGTGTGGGGTGTGTGTGTGTGGATCAGAGGCGGATCCAGCATTTTGAAAAGGGGGTGGGGGCATGCTAATAGAATCTGCCAATGAAAACAGCGCACTCTGATAATTATATTTACGATTAAAGGTATTTAGTTTTGATACGGATTCGAAATCAGGTGAAAACCATGAAGAAGGCGTCTAATCTTTAGGCAGGGACATTTATGACAAACATGATAACCTGCAAAATTTAATGTTAAAATGGGGTATCTACCAATGCTTTCACATCCTTGCTGCTCTTCCAGGAGAGGTATGGCAATGCACTCAGAAATCCTGGTAGACATGAAGAACCCTCACTAAAAGAATAGTTTTGATCAGTTCTGGAAATGAGCCTATAATTTAAGACACGTTGACAGGACAAAAGGCTGGTGTGGGCACCTGCTTGGATGTAGTGGCTGTACGGCTCCCTCCGACAGGCATCCACTCAACCCCTCAGTGCAAGCTATCAATCTTGGCCAGGGTCAGTACACCTTCTCGGTACTGACAAACGCTAGGTCAGATTTCCTGGAACAGTCGGTGCTTCCCCAGAACCAGCAATTATGAATTTATTAGTCGTGAACGTTCCGCGAATGCCCTCCCACGCACACCACTTAGGGACATTTGAATAATGGGAGATGTTAAGGTGATTTGCTCTTCATAGAGAGGAGTGGCTTTGTGAATCTGTCCATGAAGCAAATTATCAAAGGTAGCAAATGGATGTACCGGCAGTTTTTGAAGGCAGAGCTGTTATTAGATTGTATCCTGACAAAAATTGCTACCAACCGAAGCATGTCGATACGGCCACTGTAACATCTTGAATTAAAAATATTCCGTCTTCACAAAGCTTGAGGTTGGGTTTTTGTAAATTCAACCTTTTTACAATTAGACTCGTTACTAGGTTGGTTGTTTCAGGTATTGCATTGTGAAACCTGCTATATGTGAGACTCTAAATAGTTATTTAGCTTTGTACGTCGTTTATCTCTTACAACAGAATTATGCTGAAACCACCCCTCATAATGATATCTCACTAACCTTAATGCCAGGGGCGCATGACAAATTTCGAATACAGGGTGTGTATGTGGGGGGGGGGGGTCGTATATATCCAACTTAAACGGGCATACACATATGTATACACGTGCCAGGGGTTCTCTTATTTCTTTTTCTGTTAGGTCCACACCAAAAGGGGGAGGGGGGGGGAAGGAGAAACATGAACTTGCATAATTTTGTCAATTAAGAAGGAATGGAAGCAGCGCTTTCAGAGCCCCGCATCGATATTGGCCAAGTACAACTTCAACTTGTCAACTCCTCACAAACCTGAAACCACAAAATTTAAAGCAGAATAATAACAAAGTAACACCAGTCAGAACGACACATGTAGTGACAGTTCAAGAAAGAAGTGAGTCTGTTCCGCTCCCATAAGTTAGCCGTGGGCAAAATAGGCAAAGTAGTGCTTAAGGGATTTTTTGATACGTTTACGGGGCCCTGAGCCAACGAGAATATACTTGATTGGCATGGTTGGCCGTGTAGGAGGAAAACAGATACATGGCAAAACGTACCTGTTTCTTGTTTTACCACACAGCCCCTTAGGTTACTAAGGTCCTACTTAATAACCTCAGATTGGGATTCCCTGTACTTTGTCTGTGTAGGGGGGGGGGGGTTAGTATTTCTTTGATAATTAGCCAAAGGATCAATGTGACGATAGAAAAACTGAAATTGGCCGGAATACTAGAATTATGTTAAACAATTGTTGTCGTTCCTTATTGCTGTCGATGGTGTGTGTTGCTCCTGCGGCTTTCTTGTTGTCAGTAAAAACATTAATCGACAAAGCAATGAAAGGTTCCAAATCACTGCATAAAATTTATTGAACTTCTAGCTCCGCCCAAAATGGCGTCCGTGCATCAAATCAGATTGCATAAAGATAAAAGGCTATACAACAGACTGTGGCACGGGAAATGGTTGGGTCGGGGGAGTATGTGAGTTGGCGCAACAGTAACAGTTACCTACAGGGGCGTAGGCGGGGGGCACCCACCTCTCAACTATGATAGCCATTCGCCAAAATCGAAGTAGAATTTCAGTTATGTTAAAAAGAGCAAGATGTCAGTGTTCTTGACAGTTTTATTGCTTACCCCTGCCTGACGTTCCTTACGTTCTATATTCTCGAGCTATTATTATTGCCGTCAGAGAGTATTTCTGAGAGCGGCGGGTTCAACATCCTGATCATATTTTTCCCTGCTGATTCACCCCCGCCCACCACTAGCTAGTCTTTTTCAATCATCAGTATTCGTTACTAGTGAACTGGTTATAGCTACGTTCATACCTTCCAATGTTTGCCTACAAGGCTAATAGAATTCAAACAGAATTATTTGTGGCGCCTTTGCTTTGGCAGCTCGAATGGTCTTAGCTTATGCCCCAGTGGGCTTAGCGGATCACAGGTTTCCCTGTTAATTTTGTACTGTTTTTATTTTATTCTGTACTGATATTCCCACAGCTATGTCTTATTACAATTATAAAAGCCAGTAGGTCAAATCAAATGGTATGAACCATGGTTTAAGATATATATATGCATGCAACGCCGATGCAACGACATGTCAAGACACAAATAATATCTTTTCTAAGATTAATGCTAAACACATAAAGAAGTGAAGAACAGGCCTGAGGGACAACAAAAAAGTAGCCATATATGTCCACCAAAATGTACTCTAAAAACCTACAAACTCCTACTGTAAATCCAATACTTACACAATGATAACTAAGGGATATTGAAAGATAATTACCTAATCAATTACGATCCTATGACCTTCCAAAACTGAGAAGTATTGCCTTGTGCAGTCTGACGACAAACAAACAATCATCAATTATAAATCCGTTAAAAGGACAACATAGACAAGTGTGACACATGTACAGTTTGGCACAGGCCTACATGCCAATGCTATTTTTCCTGCATAGATGGCGATTGTAGGTTCTTTGGTTCTTTTTAACAATAAAAGAATCTTTTCAATATCCTAATCAGACGCGATTCTATTGGTAATGGGTATCTGACGCGAAATTGGCGAAAATTGGCACAGTGAACCCCCTTTCTACTTTTTAAAATATCTGGATCCGGCCAAGTTCATATTTTTACACCATTCTATTTCTTGTCAAGTATTGCCAAATACCAATATTTTTCAAGTGTATCCCAATCTGAATACTACGCAATCTGACAAATATTAGCATGTTTCACTCCCCGTGTCATCTGATAGATAACATTCCCGTTGAAGAAGAGGTTATAACTTATGTTGATACATCTGGGGCTGACAACCATGTCCAGAAAGTAGGAACAGGGATGTTTACACACTCCTCGCTCGGTATCTTTGTGACTTCAGTTTTTGCAGGAACTTGCATTCTTTGAACATCATATTCAAACGGAACTATTTTTCGTAGGGCTCATAAAATATACGTGTCATTAGTTGTAGATGAAGCAATTCTAATAAGATATAAACAAACCGTTGACACATTTCAATCATAGCAAAATTCCGTAATTAACTTCGCAATGATTTTGTAGTGCATGAATAAAAATTGATTGTGAAAAACAGCTGTCTATAAAGGGCATCAGGGCAGAAGTCATGTCATACCTGGAACCTACATGGAGTCCCCACATTTACTCTGCCCACCTGAGCATATATAGGCTGGGCATGTACAATAATAGACGTGGTTATATCCCTCCTAAAGAGAAGTCTCTTCATAGTGAAAACGTGTTGATGGTCGAATATGTAAAATGGGGACATCTGCTGAGGGAAAACATGTTTTACACTGGACTGCATTTTTTCGTATCGTATCGTATCCTAAACTGTATTATTGTGAAATATTTATGGAATGCACCCTAGAAGTTTTCCTTAGCAGTTCTGGTAATTTCTTTATATTTTGGGTATTGACAGACCCCGATTTTTGGGGCAGTGATGTAGTGCTATGTCCCCCCAAAATAAGGGGCGGTCAACTAAAATTCAGGAGCAGTCAGTCACAAAAAGCAGGGCGGTAGTTTGGCAGTGGGTAGTTACCTTCAAAGAGTCAGTGTCCCCCCAGGATCTAATCATACAAGAACACAAAATTAGTAAAATGAGGTCTTGCCTGCTTTTAGAAATATGACTGTTTAAAAGACTAATTATTCATCTATTGTATATTTCTTAAAACTAATAGTATAACCATGACCAGATGGTAATAGGAGGAACTAGAGTTACATTCCAGAAAAAGGTGAATACCAAGAATGAAAGAAGGTAAATTGTACGTATTGAATTGATTAATAATACAATTCTATAGACCTTTTTCATTAGGGTGTGGCACCCCCTGGTGAAGTAAATGGAACCCATGGTTGAGGTCATTTCCCATAATTAACCTATATGAAGTGAAGCACATAGGTTAACTATAGGAAATGACCTAAACCATTGGTTCCATTTACTTCACCAGGGGGCACAACACTCTTAATGAAAAAGGTCTATAAGCAGTTCGGCTCTAAATCGGGAGATTCAGATGTGGTTACACACGTGTAAAGGCATAATTTTGATTAGGAGTTTTTACTACTTGTGGAAAAGTGACATATCATTAAGGTGAACACGCATTTATGTATATATGATCTTCAAATAAATCCCTACAAAGGAGAAACTGCATCAAACACATAATATTATGAACTTGTTCATTACCGATGGGGGCGGGGGATGGGTCTTGATTTAAGCAAAGTGCTCAAACATATGCACACAACATTTGTCTCTTTGTGTGTTGTCAGCCCCCCTCCCCCTCCCCCTAAAAAAAAGGGGGGGGGGGGGGGGTAGGAACCCCCTGTACCCCCCCCCCCCCCCAACTCCCGCCTGGATCCGCCCCTGTAAGGGCAATAATCCCGAACCTTGTGATAGCTACCCCTGGTCTGACCCATCCCTCTGTGTGTCAAGAGACATACACAGAGGACTTCAAACTTAACCTTAAAGTACATACGCACATAGATGTATAGACATGGCTGTGCAGGACTGAGTGGCCGCGGGGCTCCCTCGATATCCAGGCACCTGCAGGGACTGAAAGGGGCAGCCAGTCATGCAGGTAAGACACCTGGAAGTGACAAACACCTGAGGAATGTGATCGGCCTACTGATCACCTGTATGTTCAGGTGTGACCCCTTGACCTCCCACCTCTGACCTTTGACCTCTATAATACTATGAACTATGCCAATATATAGGCTATCTTGGAACCCATTGAGTAAAAGAACTCTCTGTGAAAATAGGATCAATAGGTTGGATTAGTTGGAGGTGCAAATGCTGTAATGGATGGATGCTTTATTTCTCAATTTATATAATTATTGTGCTAAATATTGATGTATAGCATGTACAGACCAGTGGCGGATCCAGAACTTTCAAAAGGGGGTGGGGTGCGTTATTGTAAACAATTTTCTTTAACTACTTTTTGGCCGAATTTTACATCAAATAGTCTAAATATGGCCCCAAAAATCCGCCACTGCAGACCTGCCTGACAGTTGTTGTGAGAGCAATCAGTATAGACAAAAGGCTGTCTAGATACTCGTCGCTGTGAGGGTTCTTCACCTAGCTCATATCACTTGCTGAAACGGATCAGCATCACTTGCGTGTTAAAGGCTTCGCTCTCATCATCTAGATCATAGCTGCATTGGAAATTTCCAGTGTTTAAACGTGATTGTCCTTGTATGGGTACCGCAATCTATGTTGATATCATCGTGTTACAAGTTGTTGGTGTGAATCAAGTACCCTTCTAATACATGTATCTATAGAATGAAAATAATAGTAAATTCTATTACGAAGTTTTCAGAACTTTTTGCGATTCATGAAATATGACTGAGAAACCGCTATGCTATATCTTATATTTCAGTTACTTATTATTTGTAAAAGTGTTTATTTATAGAAAGGAAATGATTAGACATAATAACATAATAAGGTAATCGCCCCGCCCACCCCCCGATCCCCCCCGATCCCCCCCGATCCCCCCCGATCCCTCCCGATCCCCCCCGATCCCCCCCGATCCCCCCCGATCCCCCCCCCCCGATCTGCTTCTGAAGTTCAGCCAGCTTCGGGAATTACAGAAAAGTTTGTGAAGTTCAAACTAGCAGGCTCAAATGCACTTGAAAGTAATGATATAGTTGATATTCGTGAGTGCAGAAAAGGCATGCATTGGTGTCAGTTGAATGGTGAGTTAGTACATTTTGGCATAGTTTAAACATAGAACTGTACTGAGCATTGTCTCCCTACAATTCCATGGTTTAAATAATCATCATCAGTCGATCGTGACCTTGCATAACATCGTCACGTGTGTGTATTGGATGATGCCACTGACAGTGCATAGCATGCCATGCACATGATCATCATGTAGGACCGAAAATACTGCTCCCGAAGTTTATGGTATAATTATTATTGCACACGCCTGGGAGAGAAAAACAACAGTCTAATTTCTAAAATAACATAATTGTACATTTTAATAGTCATAATGGCATGCTTCTATAGACCCTCTGCAGAATGTTGTAGTGTAATAACCATTTGTTACAGAAATAGAAGTAGATATGTAGATTTTAAATTTGAAAGATAAACCTCACACTTCTGGGGGGGGGGGGCTATAGGAAGTTGTGCTGCTTCTTTTATCTAAAACTAAAAAATTCCGAGTCATTTACACGTCATCTTCTTGAATTCAACACAAAACCAATATGGGTAGGCCTATTAGTATATTATCCACAAAATACCTTACTTACTAGTCTCAAAATTCGCATATAGGCCTAATGACAGTTGGCATAATGGACATTCTTAGCTTAGTCTTTAAGGATAGATAAGGGGTCTCAGGACCATAGGCTGCATGACGGTTCATGCAAAATCAACCATGGTAGTTACATAAAAATATTTCACATCATTTGAAAGCCCACATTTTTATCTATCTGGTCATACAAGTTTAAACAAAATTAGATAAGAATTATAGAAATTATGAATTTAAAACAGATTTTTTTAGTTTTATTTTTCAAACATCAATATCTCAGTATCGGGCGAAAGTAACCTGTATTCATATGCTGTATATTGCAAAATATCGTGTTTGAAAGTTTTCAATTTAAAAACCAACGCTATGATCCCATTCGAAAGGTTCCCATGTCGGAGTTCCCCTTATTAATTAACGCATCAATTTTACTATCAATACTATGTAGAATTGGTGCTATCGTTAATTCTTAGGACTATTCATAGTACCTGAGAATAAATCATAGTACACACACAACGTTTTAACCTGAGACTCAGAAAAGGAGCAAAGAAGGGACGAATGCATGAGAGGTTAGAACTTGGAAGAAGGCATAATGTGAACAGGAAGGGAACGAATGACGTACATACATGGGGATACGTATAGAAAAACACGAGAAGATGTGACAGAGCGCAGGTACACACACTAAAATCATGAATTTATCTTAGATTTGCCCTGATCCCAAAGATAAACTGATTTGTATAGAGCACACCTGGATCTGCACGGCTGGCATTGACCAAGGGGGTGCTGGGCTCAGCCTGATGAAAAGGGGGAAGGGCTGTATGGGGGATGTTTTTCGTGGGATTGGCAATATAGTTAGAGCCAAAGGTTGAACCATTGCTTATTTACTCCGTGCGACCATTGACACCAGGCGTATCTGAAGATATGAGGCATGTTTAATTTCTAGTTAACCGAATCTCTAAGCTTTGCTCAGAACCACCTTCCCATGCTGTGAATAATTCCCCCATGCTTCTTGTTGGACAAGACCTCTGTGAGTTTTATTAGATATTCTACCACAGGGCATTTATTATATCAGTTTAAATGGGCTTGACGAAATTATTGCATATTAAATTTAAAACTACTTTTTATGGCATACCTTGAACACGTTACCCTCGTCCATCATGTATTTTAAACCATGTATGAACATTTACTATTACAGATACAGAAAAATCAATGAACTATAAACAAAAATACAATAAAGAATAATCTATAGGAAATATGTCAATTAGTTTAAAATGCTTAAAAACACCAGTCTTATACATATGCATATATATATATATATATATGTGTGTGTGTGTGTGTGTGTGTGTGTGTGTGTGTGTGTGTTCAGTATTGTGTACATGTCAACACATTTCACAGAAAAAGGGTTAATGGATGGAGAACATTAATTAACTCTCTTTTTAATGGAGATCTCAGGTCATACTCGGCCCAGTCGATCCACTTTTTGGGTTGCCACTTTATGAGCGCCTGCTATACGTTAAGTAAGATATTCTATGAATGCTGCAAGAAATGCCGAAACCACATGGCAAGGAGGGGGAGATAAAAAGCCTTGACTGGCATGCAATCCTGGGTGTATTTCATCTAACACCTGAGCAGATATGACATGGAGTAGCTTCACCCTGCTCTTCCACAAATAGTGGTTGACTTACCTGCCTGTCACATCCCCAGGAGGCAAGTGGCGAATGAATTACCTACGTCAGCACCAGTCCAAAAAAAGCACAAGCAAAGTGAAAATCAAGAACTTGGTCAATAATCTGAATTTCAAGCATAGCCATAGCTGGGCGTCATAAAGTTATTCAGAATTATAAGTGGTTTAATGGGCTGCCTACTTTAGTGCCGCTTGTGGTGTGACAGCTGTTTTCAAGGAAAGTGCTTATGCGTGTGTAAATCAAGGGGTGTGTAGGTCATACACAAGTACCCTGGAGAGTATTTCAAAGGAAGCTAGTCGCCGGAATGTCCAGGAATTTGGGCAGTTCTAAAGCATTCAATTGCTCACCCTGAGTGCTCTAGGCGAATTTATCAGGTTAAAAATCACTAATTCAATAATAGGGTTAAGGATCCGATTCTGACGCAAAGACTTCAACATAGAACTATGTTTGGGAAGGGTGTGTATATACAGCATCAAGGTTCTCGATCTTGGAATGCAATTAAGATGCATGCAGTATACATTAATTTTATAGGGGTATAGCGTGGTTTCAATTTGCAACAGATAGGCAACAAACTTAAATGACTAGGGACATGCAGTTTATCAATGCTATAGATAGGAGACACATGGAACTTGATTCGCAGAACAATAAAATACTATTTATGACAAGACAGAATCGCTTTTTATGAGAGAGTAATCATGACCCTAGGAATAACAATAATTAATCTTTCTTGAAATACAACTCTAGTGACTTGAATAATCATCAAGTCGTGTAGCAAGATATTAGAAATAGAATTTCTTCTGGAAATATTTGTCTGTTTTCCAAGTTATTATCCGTTTGTCTGTTTTCCAAGTTATTAGCCGTTAGATAGTTTTGTCACCCAGGTTCCTCGCCTAGAATTATAGGGAGCAAGAGAAAGTTCATCTTGTTTTCTCTAAGGTTATCGTGTAGGTAACAATTAACGGGTCTCGGAACCGGTTGGAACGGTTTTATTCGGTGGAAGTTGTATGTAGTACAATATAATTATAAGGTATAAGGTATGTAACATTAAACTCCAGATAACATAATCATGTGCCTATAGATTTTCCAGTTTGTTGAGATATAATTATATGAATACAACAGTAAAGAAAAAACAGGCAGGCAATGCCACAACATCTAAGTTTTCCTAACGGTATATTGCATGCCATATCTATAAGTAGGGACTCCTTCAAATCAAAAATTTGTGTGTTACAAAGGCATTATCAAGATTTGCTCTAGTATTGATAGAGTGACTGTATATATGTATGTACTGAGTTCCTACAATTTATATTGATCATATGTGCTATGATGTGAGTTATGATGTCTATGCTCCCAATTGGTGATGTAATATTGTTGATTACAGTTTTTTTCAATTCCACCATCGTACATTTTTCATAATCATTCATATGCTAATCAATGTAATAATCTGAAAACAAGGGGCACCCTTAAGTTTATTGTAAATAAAATCTTTAAAAAAACGACTGTAAAATGTCTCCACGTGTCCGTTGTGTCTCCAGGGCCGGTGTGCTGGTGCTGCTGGTGGTGTTGCTGGACCCTGGAGGAGGCCTACAGGAGGCGGCGAGCCTGCCGGCCCCGGAGGAGCCCTACCACCAGGTGTACGTGTACGCCACCCCTTCCTACACGTCCCTGTCCGCCCGGAGCACCGTCAGGGTCACCTGCAACGCCGAGGCCCCCTTCGAGCCCCCCTACGTCTCATTCTGGGTAAGATCTCTTAAAGGTGACACGAAAAGAAAAATGCCGAAATACAGAATATTAATTATCTTATTTCATTGATATTCATTCGAATGAAACACTGAGAATTGACGAGGATGATTAATGAACCATAAGTTTAAGAGCCAGTATCATATGTCAAGTGTGAATGTGCAGGAGGGAAACCTCTTTACCGCTAGGGACGCTGAGGAAAATCGTAATATATATGGAAGAAAATACTATTTCTTCTATATGATATTATTCATTTGTCTTAGTACATATATAATGATGGATAATTCTGGGTATGACGTAACTTGTGGACCAGGTTCTGTTTAACGCATTTGATGCTTAAAGTAGTAGCAGTAGATCTTTGATTGACAGTCAAGAAGTCAAATTTGACTTATATGTCAAGTTGAAGAGGAAGAGCAGAGTGGCGCAGTGGAAGCGTGCTGGGCCCATAACCCAGAGGTCCGTGGATCGAAACCACGCTCTGCTAACAAATATTTATGCTCCTGCCAATTCCATGATATTCTTGACACTTGTCCTGGATTGCACCCGTGTGTAATCCGAGCGCATTTATACCGCATTCCGGAGTCTAGGTACGCGCATGCGTGTTCCTTTGGCGCCAGTACCTGTGGGGGGTCAAGCACGACTTTTAAGCCAATCAGGCTATCCCCTTGTTCAGTACGGCGGCTCCCAGTGGGCCTCTCCCAAATGCGGTATACAAAAGAGAGCCCCTGGATACAGAGCATTTACATCTCATTTAAATATTGGTGCGCACCTTTCTGGCGCCACCCAGCTTCGTCATTCTTCTCTATACCCTCCAGCCATACTCACATCTTTTCTTACCCACCCACCATCCCTTTATAAAACCTCTTCATACATTGGGCAAATGACTTTTATTACGGGACGCTGTGTTGTTAATATTTTACTCAACGGTTTATACCTAAACTTATTTAAGGGCAGTCAAAGATGTATAATTAGCTACGCATTAGCATCTTGGGGCAGTCACGCCCTAAAACACAACCCCAGGTTGTTTTATCACAAACTGTGATTAAAACTGCGTATCCTATCTCTCTTTTCTCTCTTTTAATTGTGAAGGACAGCACACGAATGCAACAAAACATACAATGCAAAAAGTTAATTCTCCCTTTTCCGCATATTAAAATTTTCCTCCAATATTGTTTATCAAGTAATTCACTTCAGGGTTGCCCCTGGTTTTCAGTGATACTAAATGAACATAAATTGTAGTGCATTTATAAACATTAAGTGAAAATTATAACTAGGGTCTATATACATCAAGATCAATACAAAGTATTCCTTTGTTGTGTACTTTTTATCTATCCTTTATATTATGTCCCACAGATTGGACCTAATGAAGCAAATCAATATAGACACAATGTTTTAATTTAGAACTGATTCGACATTTGAGTGTATGTATTTTTTTTTGGATTAATAGTCTCGGACTGATCCAGAAATTTCTAAAAGGGGGTGGGGCGCTCTTATGTACAGATTTGAGGATACAAATGTCCGTTGGAATGCATACCTGGTAGGAGGCCTACCTGTTTTAGGAAGTCGTTACTTTCACACTTTTAACAGAAATATGGGAAAAGAATAGTGTTATGCATAGGCCTACCTTCAGTAATTGCTATATCCTATGAAGAAACTAATTAATGTCCGAATCTAATCTAATGCGATCTAATTTCAAAACAGATGATTGATATTATATCCATAAAAATCAATAAAAACGTGGCATTTAAAAGCGAATATCACAGGTCTTGTGGCGCAATGGATAACGCGTCTGACTACGGATCAGAAGATTCCAGGTTCGAATCCTGGCAAGATCGGTACAATTTTTTTTTCTTGTTCACTTTGTTTTCTGTTACTTTTTTTTATTACCTGGGTATCACAGATATTTGAATGTTTTGTCAGGTAACTCCATTTTTAGAGAGAGAAAAAATGATGGGAAAAAGCGCATTTCCCACATATCGTTAATGTAGCTACAGTTCCGGTAGGTGGCCGACTTCTCACCTGTGACAGGTGAGCGTCCAAGGGGCCCTAACTGGGTCACCTGGACACACCACCTGAACACTCACACTCAGGTGAGTCAAAACCGTACTGCATCGGCCGGGAATCGAACCCGGGCCGCCCGCGTGGCAGGCGAGCATTCTACCACTGAACCACCGATGCTTACGAAGCGGTGACATTTTAGAAACAATAAGATTTTTCTTTTCAAGAAATAAAGATCTATATTATTAAAAGATATAGTACGTACAGTATACTCGTTTCCTTAGAAAGTTCAATGTTATTTGGACCTGTCTGCATGCATGGTCTGTAGAAGGCCTGTTAGTGTACCCAACAATTTCCATTTAAACCCATATCCCGATCGATTGCCCAGGCCTATTCTGCAAACAGGAAGCCACTCTATTGAAATAGGTCTATATGCCTTTCGCCATGTGTTTTTTTTTTATTATATATTGTTCTTATATTAATGGGAAATCAAAGGGGATTTTAGACCCCCCCCCCCCCCCGACGTATCCACACGTCCGCTCGACGGAGGGCCTGGCCGCAGCATCGATTCAAAATCGGTCTTGAAGTTGTGGCAAAGATGAGTTGTAATTGTTCCATTCATGCCCTTATACATTGTCCTAGCTTGTATTAAATTAAACGGGGAAATGTATCTGAAGATTCGGCATTGTACATAAGTATCCAGGATACTTGCAATACCCCTGAACGGACAGTGTCCACCCCCATCCCTACTCCACTCCCAATGACCTCATTATTGAGGACGGACAAAGACCTTTCATCCCCATACCTGCACACTACAAAAGCCACACCTGGTCGGCCAGTGCCCCACCTTCACACAGCAGAGTGGCGCAGTGGAAGCGTGCTGGGCCCATAACCCAGAGGTCCGTGGATCGAAACCACGCTCTGCTAACAATTTTTCCTTGTGAATTAGTTTTTGCTGGGTACAGAATTCCAAGAAAAGAGAAATAAGTCAACTAGTAAGCCTTAATTTCATTCGCCACGAATATAGATGTAAGCTTAATATTCTCTAAGACAGGTGTGTGTCATAGCCTTATCTAGGTTAGGAAAGTCCTTAGTTATGGTCATGCATGGGTGACTGTAACTAAGGCCAGAGGGGGACAGATCAGGTTAGAGATAAGGACTGACCAATCAGATAGGCCAAAAATGTCCCCCTCTAGGTTGCTAAGCAACCTGAGATGGGAATCCCCCATACCCTGTCTTTGAGAATATGGGGAACTGAGATAGAGAAAAGAAGGCAGAGCACAATCAGCCTTTGTTTCTCTCTTCAATTATTCACTTTAACCATAGACATGATATCTATCACAACCAAAGATGTGGCATTACAGAACGTTCTAATAACATCGAAAACGCCACAAAACGCTATTACTACGCCGAAGAACGTTACAGTGATGTCGCTCATTGGCTAGGTTATGAGACAGAGATTTAGTATTATTTAATAACTTAGACCTCTACCATTTGATTTGGTAGGCTACTAGTAAAGACCTTACATGGCGAGTACGTTATACTGCGAAAAACACGTGGTTACTCATAACTATAGGTGCAAACATTGGCAGTTCTCTATATAACCAGCTTATTCGAGGAATAAAATTTAGAACTAGGTGCACATAACAATCAATTTAATTCAAAGTGCTATGAATTATCTATCAGTGTAACTGTAACCTTCTCTTCGCCCTTCCTGATTTTGTACAGCCCTAATCACACTCATTTTGATGTATACCATCTTTGTCAGTAATACCTTTTACATTCCGGAATTTGGTTTAGATAGTCCAAAACTTTCAAACTTTCAAACTGAGCCTCCAGGTGGCTCCAAAGGAGGGGAAGCCCAATAGTTTCACAAATATTGGTTCTGTTGACACCTGTCAAAAAAGAGTTTAGTGTAATCTAATGAATGACAATTTGTAGATCATTAAAGGGGATGATCCACAATGTGATTTTGGGCCAATTTTGAAAATCGGTTTGTTAAATAATCGTTTTTCTTATAAAATATACAATTTTCCAAAGAGTTTTGAATAATCCATATCAGAAAAAATCACAGGGAAACCAATCCAGGCCAAATATGCAATAAAAAACGTATGAGAAGAAAATCGGCTGGCATTATGTCAAATCATGGATCATGGCCTTAACTAATTGTTAAAAACCATCCCTCACCAGTTTATTGTATCCTTTGTGGCACTATTTTCCAGCAGCGCCTTCCGCAGGGTTACATCACGTGGCTGAGTGATGAGGACGCGGGCATATCGATCCGCCCGGTGGGGGAGCCGGGCAACAGGTCGGTGACCCTTGACCTGTGGATCGGGCCCGCCTTCTACGACCAGATGCAGCCCGGCAGGAACGTCTACATGTGCCGGGCCGCCACCACAGACAACCTGATGGGCTCTATGAACTTTACCGTCAACAAGGTCTGAGATGACACATTATATGAAGTTAATGACACGCTCAGAGGGCTTCTAGGGGTGTCTAGGGGGTTTCCTGGGTGTCTAGAAATTGTTAGAGTGTCTGGAACTGTCCAGGATGTCTGGAATCCTTTAAGGTGTCTGAAATCGTCTGAGGTGTATGGAATCTAGCTCTGGGGTGACTTGAATCTTCTAGGCCAACTGGAAACCCCAGTATGTTTCACGTTATTTAATACAATTGATGTGCAATGGGCATTGGGTATCTCTGCGATTGAAGAAATTGTTCAAGTTTTCTCCCCAATACGGTACAAGATAACAATACATGTATATTTATCTGCCAAGACGAAACAAGATAATTTTAAAATAATCTCTAGAATATAGATTCATTAACCCTCTTTCCTTTTCAAAACATTTTAATCGTTTAGGCCAGGATCAGTTCTAGCCTAATTTGAAGGGCAAGCTTTCGAAATTAGAAGTAAATTGCCTTCTTATGGTTCTATAAGAATTTCACCATCAGCTATTGTATATTTATCAATGCAAAGCAACAATTATACATGTACATGTCTTGAATCTATTATTTACATAATTGCATACCACTTCTTTTTTTATTTATGTAGCTGAAAGTGGGAGATTGTCATACACTTGATATCATTACAAACTAACTAGTAATATCGACATATTATTCTTCTTTTCTTGACTATTCAAGCACATGTATTGGACACTAGTCATCTACATTGAGAAATAAATACAATACTTACCCACGTATGCAATATACCACCAATCAGACCAATAAATAATATGACCGCATTATTGCCTTCCCTATGCATATCGGTTCCATAATGATAATATCATTTCATCGTATGTATGTATGAGCAGTATTGTATTATCGCCGCAATAACTATGATGCAATATTATAATTATAACAACAGGCATGTTTTGCATTGATGTGCACGTCATTCTCATTGTTTTCTATTATTCTATCTTGTTTTTCAAAGATGGCTATGTAAAATAAATATTTTCATATAGAAAACTATATTTTCCTTTTTATATCTAACATCGTCATATATAAACATGTACGATGCATTACGTCCCAAGCATATCAGGAAACATTCACATGATAATGAAACATGAATTCGAAAATTAAACTAGTGATATTCCGACACCAACTAATTCAAAAGATCGTTTCTGCAATTACCGTTAATTTTCTTTTCAATTTACGTTTCCTATTTTTTGAAATTGATAACATAAATATGTACATTTATGAGACTATATATATGATATATATTTCATAATAATTGTATAGTTTGATAATCAATTACTTTGTTGTTAAAACGCGTGCATATAACCTGTATGAGTATGGCCCTCAAGGAAACGCCAATGAAATCTGAGCCTCAATTAGTCAATGATGACGTCACTCATCCACTCTCCATGCCACTACAAGTACCACCTTCCTTCCCGGTAACCTCCTTTTCATTTTACCTCGCCTAATTGTGTCTGAGCTTGGAGAATGTGAGCAGGCGACCTTTGATTGACAGGAACTTGGCATTTTCCATTAAATCCCGCGGCGCGCGCAGTTCAGGACTCGCTGCGTCACTGTGTAAATGTCGGCTGCTCCTTCCCGCCAAATGAACTGTCAGCATCTGTCACGACGTCCGGCGTCGCCCAACGTCGTCAGGTGACAACGCACCGGGAGCTCTCTCCAGGTGGTCAGGGTGTGACCTTGTAAGTCGCCTATAAAACGCTCTGCTGGCTATAAATAGGCCTAGTATGGCGAGGGGTGGAGCACTGGGTGTGAGGGATTTCCCCTTTTTCATAGAATGCTGCTGTTATTTCAGCTGACACTGAACATCTTCCACCCACGCCTAAGGAGGTGAGGCTAATCGGCCAGTTTCTGTTTCTTAGAATTCAATAACTGTTGCACTTGTCGACCCTTGTCACTTGGGCTTGTCACCGACGAATAATTTATTAATATACATAGCTATAAAAGACCATGCTGAGATATATGACAGATGGAGAGTTATAAATATACACACTACGAAAGGAGGCATGATGCTATGTGTATGCAATACACCGAGCAATAAAAAGTTTATACATGTATATAGTGACTGATATTGGCTGTATTAAATTAGAATATAAAAGATATGGATCCAGATGCAAAGCTGATCTAATTTCTTTTTTTTAAAGGAGCAATATTGTGCTGAACTGTAACCTAACTTTTGTTTTTGATGATATATAGGCCTATATATCCCAATCAAAGTATGATAAGTAACGACGTCCACATAACAATTTTGCAAATCAAAAGCTTCTTAGAACTTGTGATTGATACCTTATTTTCAAATAATATAGGCCCTACCAATAATGGAGGGAGTGAATGACTACTTCTTATAGGCATAGAGATACATATTAAGATATGTGTCTATGTTCTTAGGTAATGAAATTATATATTATATGTTTATATATAATCCTTTGTATATACATATTCATGTAAATATAGACCTATATTATATAAATGTATAATTATTAATATCATTATTCCCTTTTTAATTGTTTTTATTGAGCAAAGGATGGCTCAGCATAGCTGATATTCAGCATATTCCCTTTTAGCTTATAGTTCCTTCCAAGATAAAAGTAGGAAGATTCCTTTACTTCAAACTTGTTCACCAGTCCGGAGTGACATTTCTGAACAATTGCCGCCACTAACGTAATAGTTTGCGGTTAACCAAGCACTTTAACCGGCCTCACTTTGATAAGAGATGGCCACCTATAGGTATCTTATACAAAGGGGGTCCCATCCACGCCTCGCGCCTGGGGGCTGTCTGTCCGGATAATTGGGATGATTTACGACAGCTGCATGGCAGACGACATTTTCACAATCGTTCGGCAACAATCTGACGGTTCGACACAGTGGCGGCAAAGCAGAATTGGCGGGTGTATGTAACAACAATGTCGCCTAGTCACCGCAAAAATGTCGTCTGCGGCGGTTAATTTCATCAAACCAACAGAGAGGCAAAGACAGGCGGCAATTTGTGATAGACGCTGACGATATCCAAGCAGCAACCACTTCCGGGTTACTGAAACGCTGCCCTTGATGTTCATTTGGGAATTCCTGTGGTTTTAGGGAACGCTGACTGAAGCTCATTAATTTAGGTATGAACGCCGTGACGCGGTTCTCTGCGTAACACCGACTCGGACGGCAGAGGGCGCCTCGGCTCTGCGGCTGTCCACTTCCTCTTCCGGTCAATTAGACCCGCCGGGAGTGCCGCCTTGCGGTTTGGTAGAGAACCATGTTCAGTCTCCACTGGGTATGGTTGGGTTTCGTTTTCCAGCAAAAGTACATTCTTTTGCTTTGTTTTATAAATGAGCTCCAGATGTGAGTTTGATAGGGTGAGCGCGGGCTCTACATTTTTCGAGGGGAAACTTGATTAAAATCGTGCTCAATCTTAGATGACTTGGGCTATGAAACTGATACGCCAGTCCTTGCTGTGTACATGTATTAGTTTTTGCCTCGCAAAGTAAAATACTGTTGATTATCGAAGTATAGACCATAAAATTACAAAACACATAAGAAGTGCTAGGTCATTAAAAAGGGATAAACTATAGAACATCTCGGATTTCTCACGGTGTCAGGTTCTAATCAAAACATGAATGACAGGACGACAGGGGCTTTCCTGAATTGTAAGTTTTCCACGCAAAAGGAAATAAATCATGGGTCCTTTTTAACTCACATTCTGTAAACGTGTTTCCCTACGTCTAGCATTGATTTGTCGTGCTTCCAGAAAGATGCATACATGAGGGTGATGGCGGATTTCAAAAGGGTCCGGGTTCCTCTAAGAGTTTCGAACCGATTTTCCAAAGTTTTAATAGGCCTAATGGAAGTACAAATATAGCGGATTTTGCCACAACAAGCGAATTTTGTTAAAATAATTCCTAATCTATAATATTTGCCAATCTATCTATTCTGCTGGGAACCCCCTTAAATTTCCCCCCATGTGGACCCCTTGTATTATTATTGTTAGGTGCGCCTGTCTCATAGGTCATTGTATTCTTTGTCTAGTTTCAAAACTTGAGAGAAGTTTAACAGATACCTCAAGAATAGACACCAGTGATAAGGCATAAATGGCGCTGCTCCTTTTTAAACCATTTTTGTAACAGAAAGAAAATCGCGACCCGAAAATATAATTCCAAATAGCCCGAAAACCTATTAGAAGAAATATTAAGTCAGTTGGCGTTTCGTCGCATAGTGTAACAGTCGCTTTAACCGTTTCAGCTCACTGGTTGTAGACTTTTCACGCACATATGGACCCACGCCCTGAGAGGAACTCCGATTTATGGGGAGGGGCTGGCAGCCACAAACATTGTGATCATGGTTATGGTTAGATATTATTGCCCTCACCTGAGTTTTATGAAGCCATCAAATCGCCCCCTGCCAGCCACTCCACCCACTGCCTGGGGCGGCAGCGTCCCCCCTGGAGGAAGGTATGTCGGTATGGCAAGGATTCCCCCTCGGGTCGAGGCCTACACACCTTCAACGGACAACTATTGGCCCTACTGTGCATGGAGGTGGGGGTGGGATGCACATCCCTGTTGAAATTACATTGAAATAAGATTTGTAAACGCGATGTCTCTGAGAGACAAGTGTGTGTGAGATTCACATATGATATGAACATGTAAAATTACATTGTTCATGTGTATACATGTATGTATTAGTTCATGCTCATGTATACATACATGTTTCTGATGTATAGGCCTATACATGTATATCCATGTATGTATGTATGTATGTATGTATGTATGTATGTATGTATGTATGTATGTATGTATGTGTATGTATGTATGTATGTATGTGTGTGTATGTATGTGTGTATATATATATGTGTGTGTGTATGTATGTATATGTATGTATGTATGCGTGTGTGTCTGTGTGTGTGCTTGCGTGCGTGCATGCATGCATGTGTGTGTGTGTGTGTATATGTATGTATGTATGTATGTATGTATGTATGCATGCATGTATATAAATGTAGTGTAGAAATCAGTGACGTTGACCATTAAAATAAGAGGCGCCCATGATCGAATACATACATGTACATTCTGTACATGATATATTTATTCCAAACCGTAAAGTTTAATTTATATCCATTCTGTAAAGTCTTATTCAAGGCTTTAACGTTAAATGATGGTTTGGGTGAATACCATCTTCATTCGATCGAAAAAAAATATATAAAGGAGATAAGCCGATTTCGTTTTCCTTCTCTTTTTGTTTCCGAAGCCGGTGCGCGTGGGTGAACGTTGCTGAAATATTTACCCAGCCAAACAACATGCATCTAAATCTGCTGTCTTACATGTGTCCTGTTTACAGGTTAGAATGAAGAATTAAGCGAGAGGAAGCTGAAAAAGAGAAACTAGAATGTCCGCTGCCCCACCCGCCACCTGCTGGCCAGGTGCGGAAGTCGTTGTTAAGTACAGGTGGGATTTTTGTACTATACGTACTTAATCAACATTACAGATACATGGCTGCTCAAAAATCTGTATTTACGATTTTATATACATTGAATATTTAACTGATCGATATGTACAGAGACTTTCGAGTTGCAATAGGTCTTGTACAATTGAGGAAATAACATATTAGTTGTACATGTGTCTTACCATATTCAATCATAATGTATCTCTATAGTCTAAAATTCTGTTGGGAATTAAAGTGGGGAAAGAACACAGTTTTTTTAAGCGAAAATGATGATGAAAAGAGAGAGGATATTGGCTTGCGGCCGGTGCAAGATCACTGCATAGAGAAATACGAAATATTTCGTCATTTTTCTGAAGGAATTCTGATGTTTTGGCCATAGGTGTAGATGTGCGGGAGGCTGAACATACCGTGAAGGCACGTAGCATGAATTCCAGGCTCTGGCTACAACTGTAATTTCCCATCGAATTTCCTGGATGCATGTTTGTAAGAGAGGCAGGCCTAGGGGTTCGACAGGCGCAGAGATAGATGGACCTATGGAATCCACATTTCTCAGCATCACTTCTAGAACAAAAAGTTCTCGAAGCTTAGGAATCTACATTCAAATCTACATTTCTGACGTGGTTTTTCACTTACGTAGAACTTTTGTTATGACCTCTCTCTAACATCTATTCAGTAAGAAACTCTCAAAACAATATTCTTGCAAAACGTCACATAAGAATGACATCATAGATAAAGATAAATTTCAACAATTGTACCTCATCCTGTAACTGGGTGGTGTATATAAACCGGGTTTTCCTTTTTGTATTACCCTAACAAAAACAAATGCTTCTTTCGTAAATCTGGGTATACATTTTGGCAAGGTTTGGTAATATAGGTTAATACATGGTGCTATGATGCATACCTCTCTATTATCGCTCACTATTTGCCATTTGAGATGCAGTCGGAAGGAGAGAATGGTTGCAATGTGGGGAGACAGGGGAATTCGCCCCATCGGAAGGAAAACCTTCCTGGAAACAGGAGAAGGAATGTCAGACCTTGATGTGGGTTATGACTGGGGACTATGTGTTGAATGCAGGCTCCATAGGTATGAGGGGGAGCTGGCACACCCGTGTACCTATACGGCCAATGAGGGCCCCGATCCCGCCAATCAATTAAGGAATCCGGAACTAGATTGCATTATGGCCAGAATTACATAGTACGGACTATTTCCCCAGAGAACCACCGAAAAATATGATGATTAGAGTGTTAGTAATGTTAGCAGCTGGTAAGTAAATAAGAAAGTCCTAATTATCTGACAAAAGTTAGTCATTTTGCCTGCTTGTTGTACAAATTTTCTTACCTGCTTCTAACTAAGGAAAAGTTTATTTGACTAACCTTTGGCCAGTGTGTCTAGCTTTTGTGGAAAGGTCTTATATATATGACGACCAAGCATCATGGTTTTACGTTCAAAAACGTTGCTACCCTAATGATCGAGCTGTCATGCTGTGACCAGGGGCTTTCCCAGCAAAAGTAGGATGGAATGGTCAAGTTTTGACACGTTATGTGTTAAATTCACGTTCTACGACGTTACCAGAACGTTTTGTCACATTCTAATCACGTTCTGCGACAGTACCAGAACGTTTTGCATGCACATTATGTTCTTGGCTTGGAGGTTTCTAAAGGCAGTGCCTGTTACTGCAACACATGCAGACTACTTAAACCACCGTCTCAGTGCTCTCACATCCTGATCATACCTGCACCCGTAAATTAAGGCATTTATTTTTATACAGGTGTAAGACAGGTGTGGGCCCTAATGGTTTTAACTGAAGGTTTCCATATGGACCTTTTTCATTCGAGGGGTGCACTAGTACTGTTATTAGTATGGGCGGCCTGAGCCAATGAGATTGCCAATGAATTTCTATGGGTCCATGCTAAAAGATTTGGGTGACGGCATCACAGGGAGTGCCCAAGGGAGGGTTCAGTGCGCAAACTTGTAAAAAAGATGTATAGGGAGTGGCACTTCATTTCAATTCCCAAACTCGCTATACACCTTTCTCATGATTCTGCGCACTGAACCCTTGTGGCGAGGCCCAATTGTAATCCATTATACCAAACTCATTGGTTCAAGTCTTTACCTCAAGCATGGGGGCACACTAATGAACATTTCTAAATTGTGCTACTTGCAGAATTCAGGGGTTCAATCTCACCCCACTCCGTCCCGTTCCAAAACTGGGATTCCTCAACCAGCAGTGAAGTTCCGGTATGATTATGACCAGATTACCTCCTCCAGTAACCCTCCCCTAGCTTCCCCTCAGGCCGACCACCCACACTTGTAAGCCTATAGACCTATTCACTTAGAAAGGGTGACTTTTTCACCACTTTACATCCATTCATGAAGCATGTAAAACACATCATCGAGTCTCCAATTTAGTTATTGAATGACCAAGGATGTATAGGATACATCATGGTATTTCTTTTAAGTGGTCTTAGAATATTATTGGCCAATTGCTCATGATTTAGTACTCAAAAACCTGTCATATCACAAATTAGCCCATTCAATGACCAAATCCTGTAACAACTCCCAATAGGGAATCTCTGAAAATCATCAATTTCAGCACTTTTTGATCATTTTACATTTTCAAAGATTCAGCCATAAAAATCATAACTACAAGTTACAGCCACTAACACCATTGCAATCTTAAAGTAAGTACAGATGTGCCTAATATATTTATTTTCATATGTCGATCACAGATATTAGATTCTTTCTTTGGAGCCTCAAATTAGATTATACCACTTTATTGTAAGATTTTTTTTCAGATTTTGGTTCCAAATAGAGTGTTTTCATTCTTTGATATGTTTTACTAAACCAGTCTGGATGGATTGTCCAATTGATTCTGAATCCTATGGTATATGAAATAATATTGTATCTGATATACCTAGGGAGGTATGGATGTTTGAAAACAATGCCTTGTTCCATAACTTTTAAAGTCATCCTTTCTTGGCACACGAGTCTATAGCCAGGGCTCCACCCAAACCAACTGCCTCAGCTCCCACCCATATCCAGAGTCAGATATTACACAATGTGCCCCGGCTGTTGACCTGCGGTTTACCTGTGGCATATAAGGTCGACCCATCATACATGTAGATCAAGTATTCAGAAAATCCGAGCCGTGTTTAATACAGATTCAGACTCCCCACATTCCATTTCTGACACCCTTCACACGTACCCTGCATGTGTTTTGGATAGCAATACACAAGCCCTGCCCTGGGGTAAGGCATGGACGGGGATTTTTTAATATTCGTTTCTTTCTATTTTCTATATGGGGCTTTCCATTAAGTAGTACGTACGTTTATTTTCGAACAATTCAGACATCCCCTCCTTGGATCAATAAACGCACTGGATTTGTGAAGGAACATACGTCCATTTTCAAATATTTCAGACCCCCTACCCACTCCCTTGATCCGTACGTACGCTGGAAATGCCCCTAACGTGGTAGGATATATGATACATACATATAACCAACCAAGAAGGGAGTACAAGGGTGGTTATCACCCCAAGCCGGGACCCCGATATCAGCCCGAGGCCAGGGCCCGAAGGGCCGGCCGAGGGCTGATATCGGGGTCTCGGCGAGGGGTGATAACCGCCCGAGTACTCCCTTCGCGGTTGGTTATGGATTTATTATACCTTTTCTGTTAGATTTGAGCTCCCCAGAAAGGATGCACAGCAATCAGTGATGGTGGGACTGTGATGCTGCACATTCTTTTATGTTTTTTTCATATAACTCTTTTGATATCCATCAAATCTACAAACAGTAAGCAGTAAAATGTAGCTAGGAACGTTGTGCAGATAATGCAAAGGTTAGATTTTTTAATTCTTAATGATTTCATTTTTTCATGAATTTTAGAAAAATAAAAAGTTTCTGTATCACACTGCAGTGTGATACAAGGCTGGTTATCACCCAGGTTTGTATCGCCCTGAGTTAAACTCTTAACTACTAACCTTGTATCACACTAAGGTATAATAAATTAATAGAAGACACCTACAATTAGATTTGAGACAGCCCGCCGTATTTGTTATCAATATCGTTGGTAATATACCTGTAATCATAATTCTCATTCATATCATTCATATAGGGGCTTATACACAATAATGAGAATCAAAATTCGTGTTCAAGCAATAATTTCAAAAAACCTTTTTAATTCAATTATGAGAGGCAAGTGTGACTATTCTCCCATCATAATTTCAGGCATAAAGTATGCGCCCATTCTTTGTATGGCGAATGAAAAATAACATATAAAAGAAAACCCTCAAGGTTCACGGGGCCAGAATATGGTTAATGGTTATGGCAGAACTTTCTTGGTATGCAGCCAAGGTTTACACATGATAAAATGAGAAACAACTGCACCTGTCTTTGTAATTCGCCCATGACTACCAGTTCTTTGCTGTCTAAAATATCTCCTTCCAACTAACTTTACTGCATGTCCTTTCTAAATATAGCTTTGGCAAACATAAAACACGAGAGGGGTGAGGGTACCTCTGAAGAAAAAAAAGAAAGGGCTGCTCCTAACTTACACGTGCGGTATTTGGCCATGAAATGTAATGGTTACCCAGAAACACAAGGCACGAGCACCTGTCATTCTATTTATAGAACGCCTTGTCTATTTCTGGACCCTGAGCTTCCGCATTTATTGGCATTCGCCATGTTGGAGTTCCGAGAAACCCCTCTGGCGTAAGGAAGAACTTTGATTACCAACAATAGAGAAGGCAGGAAGTGGAAAGGGGCCCCTGCTCTCCAAGCAGGTGGGGGCACTATGTAGAACGGATGCTTTGAGATGCAGGGCGGGGCTCAGAATGCGCTTGGAGACAGTAACTGCTGATGCGGACCAAGTGCGCATGCACTGCTGGCAAACAATGATTCTGTGTTGAGAGAGAAAGCACGCATGCTATGGTTTCTTGTTGCTTCAGCCCACCCAATACCCAGTGGTCGGTGGAGAGCTACATGGGGCTTTGGTATACATGTAAACATGGGCGCTATCTCAACGTATCACATGTTGCTAGTCGACGGTGTAACATGTGAATGCTTACTTGCAACAATCCAATACGATAGGGGCTGACAGAAGTGAGAAAACACAATTATTTGCAAGATAAAAATATGGGCCAATAGACGTATTTGTTTTATATACAAAGAGTATATTTGCCCATGATTCGTGAGTAGTAGTGATGTTTGTGTGCATTGTAGACTGGAATGGCATGGCATTCATGTCATTTGTATACATATTACAATCTTACGCAGAGAACCCTTAAGCCTAAGGCACTTTGGGTGGAACAGCATAGATCCAGCCGATAACACTGGTATTTCTCCTGTACCCGAGGCGATCTTGCTAACATATAGGAATACATAAAAATAGGTGCTCTTACAGAGATATGGAAGTCAATGGATCCAATGTATAGTTCCGGGGAAACCCGCCATTCCCCCCTCCATATCCCTCGGACATAAAGGTCGGGTCGTGACCTCATATTATGTTGTTCCTCCCAGCGGATCCACCTTTGAGTGGTTTCTTTCCTCGGCGGCCCTTTGCATCAGTTACCACTCTTTTTCAGCCTACTTACTCAGGTGTTTTCCGGCTGCATGTATTCTCTGTAAACGGCCCCATCCCTCCGCCCGCCGACCCCTGCATTTACCGCGCGGCGTAGAGCCCCCACTGCTGCCCTCAGCACAAAAAAACGACGCGGAAGTGATCTCTCAGTTGTTTCCGCTTCCCGTTTTTTCTCGTCGATTTCCGGTTCCCTTTTCGTCAGGAATGTGGTGGCAACCATCAACATGGCGTACATAGTCGGCACGTACGGGGTGGGGGTGGGGTTCAGTTGGGGTGGGGTTGGGGTGGGTGGGGAGGTGGTGGGGTTGAGTGATGATGGTTGGGGTCCGTAGGGTTGTGCTAGGAACAATTTACTGAATTGTTGAGAACATATTCAGGTCGGGTAGAGTATAAGCATTGTTTTTCTCCACGAGGGAAATGTTACCAGCTGAGCTATACATAGGAGGGATCCTTTGGTAAAACTTGTGTAGAAAGAGAAACGATTAGGATTTGATCAACGTTTGTGGTGTACAGCAAATGCTGTTTAGTGCATTATGTGTTGTGCGAGGTTTCATTATAAAAGGCTCTTCCTCTGCTTTTAGAAAACTATAGTACTTACCCAGCAAACACACTACGTATATACAACGTTGTGTGAAGGTTGTAGATTGGTTAGGATGTCAAACACGTGCCAGCAACGTTGTCTTAACGTTGAAGTGCAACGTTGTACGATGACATGCATGCAACGTCATGCTTTTACGTTGCATTTACGTTGTATGTACAACATAATTTCAATTACGTTGTGTACACGTTGTGTAAACGTTGTGATTTATGACAGGAAATTATTGTATAACATGAGAGTATCTTTTGTCTGTACACATCAAAGATGTTATATTCAAAGGGCCCTGATAAGACTTGTGCGATGGGAAGCCAGGGATTAGGGTCAGATTCTGGGATAGAAATAGCATAAGGGGCTGGGTTTCTGTAAATATCAAGGCCCCCTGGTTGCCCAGTGGGCCAGTTGAAACAAAACAATTGCACAAGAAGGATGTGCGTAGGCCTACCAGTTAGCTGATTGAGAATAGGGTGAGTATCTTCATTTTATCCTTTTAAATTTGAATTATCAATTGAAATAATGTAATACTAAATCTAATACTAGTATATTTTTCTTGACTTAAGATTTACTTAAGGACGCAAGTGAACTAGAAAGGATAATGCTTTTATCAGGTCGGGGACACCACAGGAGTGAATGATAGATTTATATCTATATCTCTTTTGATTGTGATTGAATCTTCGTACAGTAAGTGACAAAAAAAGCTTGCTATAGACCACACCAAAGTATTCAATCTTTTAGATTAATACGTATCCTTAGAGTCATATGACTAAATTAGAGAAAACTATATCTCCCATAGCCTGAGCCCTCCAGTTTCAATGCATGATTTATAGCCATTATGGCCATATGGCCATAATGGCTATAAATATATAGATCAAAGCCTGTAACTTTTTAAAATTTTGTCAAAACGTGGAACAGTAGCCCTGATATCACAGGACAGCCCGTTTTTCTGTGGTAACCACAACCTGTTTATAGTGAAAATTAACCTAATTACCTAGGTACGACTTATCATGTGATATGCTGACAAGTGTATAGATGGTGCAATCATCAGTATACCTATAGTTTCATATATACATTTTGGATTTCTATAATATAAACGTTCAATGTTTAAATTCTTGATGTGTTTCTTTCTTCTTGCATCCCATCTGGTTATCTGTTTTTCTACTTATTTTCAGGTGATGTCCCTGGCACAATACTTGAATATATAACACTAAATCATTTTTAAAGGATACAATCAATAAAGTTTTGTTTCTTTTCTGTCATTCTTCAAAAGATGTATGAAGGTTATCAGTGTAATGTTAGTAACAACGTTGTGACAACGTGCCTGTGAGTCTAAATTTTTACGTGGTGGCAACATAAAATAATTACGTTGTGACAACAGACCATTCACAACGTTGTGTATTGGTTGTGAGGAGGTTGTGTGCAACATAATTTACAACGTTGTCACAACGTTTCTGGGAGTCTACATTTTTACGTAGTGACAACGAAAAATTGCAACGTTGTCACAACCAAACTGCAACATTGTCACAACGTTGTGGCAACGTGATTTTGTTTGCTGGGTACTCCTTGAAGGGCCTTTGATACAAAGGGAATATTTGATATCAAGCAGTGTCAGACTGCTAAGTGTCCCTCAAAGAACAGTCTGCAGAATTCTCCAATTATTGATGTTTTTCCCGTGTCTGTGGATATCGCCCTCCACGATAATTCTATATTTTACGTATCCAGTCCTACCTCAAACACCTAGGAGACTGTGCTCCTGTTATCAGTAGTTTTTGTGCTATACACATTTCGCACATTTTCTACCTGGCTCACAATGCGTGTAAGTGAAAGTTGAGTGCCAAAATAATACTGTTATGACATAGGTTGATAGTACCAGCAAAGTCAAGAAAATTAACTCCAAAATGCAGGCACTAAAGCTATATATACACGAAAATAGATGGTGTGGGGGGTATGACGGGACACTGTATTGTAATTTCTACTTTGCAAATGTAATGACTCTGGAAACATTGACAATTATTACTATGAGACTTGGGAAATGATTTAATTTTGTCAATTGAAATGAAAAAAAAGGATCAAACCTATATGTGCTGTAAAAAGGTGCATTCGAAAGAAATTTTATTGGTTTTAATTTCAGATTTTGCACTCATATGTCGATTTGTGCAATCATTGTTGATCAAAGTCTCCTTGATACCAAACTTTTATGTGACAGGCAAAAGGAACCAGCTTAGTCTTGCTTGTAACGTAATGTTAAATTACACATGGATACAGATATACCGCAGAGAAGGTATTGGGATTTGTAACTATGTTGCCTTTTTCGGCCAATGACGTAATTTCCAAATAAAACCAATCAAACACAGACCTTACCCAGACATCGGACGGCTATTTAAAAACTGTAAACAAGTTTAATAACACACCATTCTTCTGCGACATAATTATAGTATGCTAATGGAATATCCGCATGAAGGTTGGTAAAAAACGAAACAAAAATATTATTCTTTATTTCTTAGAATCACGAGAACCAGGCGGCCCTTTGATAGATAATCCTAGATACCCGAACCCCCCTGGATGATCGCATTACACAACAATGTCATATTTATACACTCATGTGATCACATGTTATGATACTATTAGGCGCTTCTGGTCGGCGATATGGGACATTCCTGATAAGAGTGTACAGATAAGGAGGGGAAAGAAGATTACGCTTGCCCAATCTCTGCTCGTATTACATCTCCGATAAACTCTGACCCCCCTGGGAAAATCATTTCCAAAAGTGCACAAGGCAGGTATTGCAATAGAATTATGAAATCGGCCTCTGCTTCTGGCCACTTTCAGTATTTGATGTACAAATCATGCCTCCATACAATAGGAGACCCTTCCTTTAAAATTCTCCATACCTTTTTATAGCACAATGTTTTTATTTGAAGATTTTATTTCCAATAAACGTCAGTTTCCCATGGTTTTCATTATTACATTAAATTTTAGTAGCAGGATGATGTGGGACAAAATAGTAATGAATATTGCGTACTGCACGTTGGCTTCTTTCCCTCTGTTATAAATGAAGCTGTGAATCTGGTGTGGCTTTTTAACCTAGAATTGATATACAAGGCAATCAAATCCCCATTCCAGACCACATGTATAAAACGAAGTATAGAACACCGTAGCGGATTCGGGTGAGCCCAATCAAAGAGAATCTATAAGGCTGTTTAGAATTTGGTTTCTTTCTTGGGTACTTACATTACAATTAGTTTGAAAAGTAACTGCCTTAATTCTCATTATACATCTCGACAGAAAGCATTTAAATTTGTTGGCTAGTGGGCGCTTGGGAATTGAGGTGGTTGCAGACTGGTGGCAAGCGATTATATTTTATAGTCATCTTGTACTTTTATAATCATGATACAGCCTAGAATTCAAAATGATAGTTATATGGCTCTCAAACACTGTTTGATATCATTATCATAAATCAAAGCAATGTGTAAAGAAGGTCTTACTTACATCAAGTGTTAAGATAATTCCCTTCAAGATAAACCTTACACCGTAATTTCCATACTTTGAGCTAGAGTACCATAAACGTGCTGCCGTTTAATCAGTTCTGCCGAGTTGAACAGTCTTTCAATCCCTGGATTTCATGAATCACAAGAAATAGATAAAAGTTGACGTGAACTAATTAGGGTAAGACTAATTACAGCTACCCTGGGAATCCAGGCATATGAGTCTAATGATGTACAACCTTATCTCTTCTGATGAGTCACTCTAAACTGCTGAGGTAGGCATAAACATACAAAATAAGTTATACACTTTTTGAGAGAAACAAAATAATTCTTTTCATGATATTGTCTGATACTTTCCAGTCATGATTCTATACAACACTTAAATATGGCACTTTAATATCACAGCTAAAGAGTGCACCAGAAATGTAGACATTGAATGATAGATTGTCAACCAAAGTTGACCACTAAAAGAGGCATCTCTTTTTAATTGGAGTGAAGGTCTAAAGTATTCATTCAATAAACTTTGACAGCCTTCACTGGCTGTCACTTGAGCTGCATAGGCAAACTACCTGCATGTATAACTCTTAAAGGATGACCTGAGGCGACCCTGACCCTTGACCTCTGAGGCCAGAGGTCACCTCAGGGGAATGATAAGGTCATTGGTCTTGATGGATGATAGAGGTGTCTTCAGCAGGTCATAAAAACGCAACAACTTCCTTGGCAATTGCATGCCTAGATTGTGGTCCCTGATGCACTATACTTTGACTGAGGTCCATAAAGTTAGAACCATACATTTTGTGCACCCGTCCACAAAATGAGGGGATTAAGAGGTGGAGCCTTGATGATAGGCCTGCAAATTCATACAGAAATCTGTGGAAGGAACTGGTAACCATCTGACAAGAAAATTAGCTTGCTTATAAGTTTCTTTTTATGACTTTTGTTGTCATTTAATTTATATCAATCAGAGACTGTAGGTATCCACAACAGTGACAACACAATATTTATGTTCGTCTTCTTTTTTTTCCAATATTCTATTTCAACTTGTAGACGTTTTAGAAGCTTTCGTTTTGTTGATTCTTTGATAACCTACTCCTCTAATAACCAGGACCAACGGGTTTCTTATGCCCCTAATCTCTTTACCTTTATTGTATGCTCCAATTCTTATATCCTGAATTACCAATAAGCCAGCCAGCATTTGGCAGATCGTTTCAATCAAAACCCTTAGATTTGCGATTAGGAATTTTGCAAAATATTAGCAATTTCCTGAAACTCACGAGTATGCTAAGTGATTTATTACCTCTTTAAAAGGTGACATAATAAAAAAAACCTAGCAAAAGCTATTGCATCAGTTTATGAATACGCCGAACATTACATTGCATCATATTATCAATTTATGATTAAAACACCATCCAAAGGAATGTGCCCTTAGATATTCTATCATCACTCGAATGAATACTTTGACTCACGTGTGGTTTATTTTTCATAAAATTTAATGATGATGAAATGTTTGAGATGGTGCAATCACTCGTGTCATTACAAAAAAAGAAATGCAGATCTATGTAGGACGCCTTACCATAGCCATGGTCGAATAGAAAATGTTTTGCAAGTAGATTAAGTAAGAAATACTTTAATGACTTTGCAAAAGGTCTTTTGAGATCTCTCCATTAACTCCCTGATTAATGAGGCGCATACACCAGTGTTTTACATACCATTAATGAGAATCTATATGAAACTCAACTCTAGTTTGGTGTACATAAATTTGTTATTTATCATTGGCGATAAGTTCATGTATACAGCAATCTTTAATTCCATCATGACCTTTCTCAGGATTTATTAATGATTAAGCATACATAGTGTCAGTATTGCAATGCCGTCGAATGAACCTTTCTTGATTAAAAAATACCAATCTGACACCAAAGCCATCATAATAATTTTGAGCAAAGCAAATTGTTACAACTTTATCACAATATTACATTTAAATTCCACGCCACAAATGGTCAAAAAAATGCATAATTTGATTAAAATCCTGTGGAATTGCCAGATGAATCATCTTTGCCCTGTGTTGCAGCTGGACATTAACTCGTAATACCGTGTCGTATACCTTTTTTTAGAGTTAGTAGGACCCCGTGCATGCATGCAGTTAACTCTTAATTGGGTCTGGTTATGACCCTATAAACTGATAAAGCTTCTGTATAAACGTCCTGACACCGTTATAACTAAGACAGGCAATAGGTAGTTTTATACTGTACGATATTTGTGGGATATGAATGTCGAAGAGAAGTCACAAATATCACAGATATCATTTTTTTTGTTACACATGCGCAAAATACTCTAAATTGCTGATTTTATATAATGCTATCGCTCATGTATGTGAACTGTCTGTGGCATCCTTTTATTATGTCAGATATAATTTATGGATATTATATAGATATATATTAGTGGGGAATGCTGCGAGCCTAACCTAATTAATATTCATGTTATGTTGATTGGTCACATTTTTCTTGGCGGCAAATCAGTCTCTCCTTGGTCGCCATTAGGCGCAGACGTTCCCACATATTTGTATTTTTTTTTGAAGTCGTATTCGCCTAACATTCAGGATCTATGTCGTACATCTCCTTGTGTACCGCCTGTAATCAGAAGCACGCGGCCCCAAGAGGGAGAAAGTGTTGGATTTCATTAAGTCCGGGCGACAAGAAGATTGAAATGAGCGACCAGCAAACGGAGGAGACCAAACTGGATTCTGCTACGGGTGGAAAGGTAACTGCTAAAAAACCAATCTTACCTGTAATCCAGGAAACTATCGACGAATCGGAGGAGTCTGACGAAGATGAGGTGAATCCAGGAGATCCAGCGGAGAAAATGTTCGGGCGATTCATACGGAATCAGGAGCGACAAGCTGCTACCCTAACATCCATGATGGCGTCGTTGACGACTGCAGTCACTTCCTTGTCTGGTCGCGTTCGGCGACAAGAGAAACACGCCAAAAAGGAGCTGGATACCGATTCCTCTACCGATTCGTCAGGAGACGATTCCGATGATGGTGCGACTAGGATCCAAGGTAAATCCAGTGTCAAACCACTTCGTCCGAAGGGATCTAAGCACCGTTACAGTCTTAGGCCATATTTGCCAGTCGGGGAGAAACGTCCCGTCACCTTTGCGGCGCTGGTCAGCGCCCTAGTCGCTCTCATCCTGGCGGCTTTGGGAGCTGGGATTCATGTTGCTGGTATGCTTGACCACCTGAGGTTCGTGAGCGACAAGGCAGCAACCAAGGTCTACTCCACGGAGAGTATTATCAACTACGACGCGGAGGTTAGGCGACAAGCGGACATCTCAGGTCGGAAAGCCTTCTCCTACGGGTCAACGGATGCGATCCACAAGCATTTGGGCATCGAGAGCACCGTTGGGGCTGCAAAAGTAAAAAGCAAGGCCAAAACATCAGCAGCGACCAGTCAAAGTGTTCAGGGCGACAAGAAACAAGGTATCTGTTGGTATTTTAATTACAAATATTGCAACAACCGCAAATGCTCGAAGTCACACGTCTGCTACCACTGTCAAGGCGATGACCATCGTCAAAATTCTTGTCCGAATGTTAAGAAACAAGGAAAACAACAAGACTGACTATTTACAAGATTACCGGATATTAATCCTGGTTCATGTAACAATGCCTGTGGCATCTCATATCGTAAACTAAAAGCTGGTGTTAAACAGACTTACTTGTCGCCCGATTTGGATTTTTGCGGCGAGTTCACGAATGTTGACATTCAGTTTGTTTCTGACCCGGAAGTAGTTCCTCGTGCGGAGATTATACCAGCAAATATTAGTTCTTCGAGTGACACGGACATTAACAAGGATGGAATTGTTCGTCCTAGTGTAAAATTGCCAGATGAATCCATTCCTGGCATCAATTCCTTTGGAAATTGTCAAAATACTGCGATTTCAGACTTTGATTTAGCTGAAAAAGACAAACCGGATGTTCTAGGTCGCCATGACACTCGTACGGAGATACGGGTCAAAGGTCAATCGTCGCCAGACAATATTAATTCTTCTGTTGGTTCTAGTTCTTCCACTCATATAAAAATGTCTTCTGTGGTACAGGAACTAAATAATAATAGGCGTTCGCAAATTATTATGAGCCAATTTAAGTGTTTTTTAGCTGATGAACTTACACGCATTTACTGCGAGGATGACTCTGTTCCGATTGAAATTTATTCGGTCAATGCAGCGGAGCGACGAGTTAGATTTGTGGCGACTAGTGAATTTATCCAGGTATTTGATGGTTGCTTTGATAGTTACTGTACTTGTTCTCATTTTATAGGAATGGTAGCATCGCAACTTAAACCTTGTCGCGTAGCTGCTTCGTGTATTCTACGTGAAAAACAACTCTGTGTTGGTGATATTTATGTATTGTTTGGAACATTCTATGGTTTTCCAATCGTAGACAATCAGGAGATTGATTCTTATTTTTGCCAAAATTACAATAGTATTTTGGAACCCAAAAGCAAAGAACAAATGGATGTTCTCTTATTTAGGGAATTTGAGGAACAAAAAATAATTCGTTCATTTGTTGTTCCACATTGTTCTCATTCATTGGGGGCAATTCAAAAATCTGATGGTAAAATAAGACCCATTACTGATTGTCGTAGACCTCTTGGTATTAGTATCAATAACAATATGTTTGAAATTTGTCAAAAGTTTTCTTATAATAATATTGATACTGTCGTTGAATTAATTTCACCTGGTGATTATTTTGCTGTAGTTGATATTTCCCAGGCTTATCGATCTGTAAATATTTTTTATGATCATGTTCTTTTTCAAGGGTTTAGTTGGAACTTGTTTGGAACCCAAGAACCATTTTTTGATTGTTGCATGTCGTTCGGTTTGAAATGTGCTCCCTTCATTTTCACCCAGATTGGCAATTTTATTGTCAGGAATATTAATCATGTTTGTTCTTTTCCTGTGGTGAATTACATAGATGACTTTATTTGTTTAGCACATTCTCATTCTGATTGTCAATTGGCCATGGAACATGTTATTTTTAATATTTCTAGGTTAGGATTTGCTGTCAAGTCGTCAAAATTAATTCCACCTGCTACCAATGTAAAATACTTGGGAATTATTATTGACAGTGTAGACATGACACTTACTTTACCTTCAGATAAAATTGACAAACTCCATTCTGAATTAGATAGTTTCAGATTCAAAAAATCAGCTTCAAAATTACAGCTACAACGTTTAGCTGGTATCCTCTCTCATTGTTCTACCATTATAAAAGGTGGTAGAACATTTAGTAGAAGAGTGATAAATTTGGCTTCAACCTTGGTAGAAAGCCATCATAAAGCAAGGCTGACTTCAGAGTTTAAATCTGATATCAAATGGTGGTTGTCATTTGCCTCTCTCTTTAATGGTGTAGGCAAAATTATCAAACTTTCTTCTGTAAATGTTGTTCTGTTTACTGATGCGTCTGGCATTGGGTTTGGTGGTTACAGAACAGACTACAATGATTATTTTTGGGGAACCTGGGACCCATTTTTGTTCCCCTCCACTTGCATTCACCGAGTCAAAGGTCCTTCCTTTGACAATGTTACTGGTTCCATTAGTTCCAAAGAATTCTGGCCGATTCTATGTGCAGTTAGAATTTGGGGACCAACATTTAAAGGCCAACATGTTCTTTTTTATACAGACAACTCAGCTGTCCAGATTATGTTAACAACAGGTCGCAGCAAAAAATTGGCAACCATGGACATGCTAAGGGAATTTTTCTGGTTGTCTTTTGTATTCAATTTTGTTTATTCCATTGAACATGTGTCAGGTGTTAACAATACCAAGGCGGATTTCTTATCCAGGTTTCCTGCCCTTTCAGCCATTGAATTGTCAACCAATTATTTATTTTGGGAACTCTCCCCTTGTTGCAGAACACCATACTTTGGAGGAGTTACAAACAAGGGCAGTCTCCCTTCAGTCGATGGCATTGGCAGAGAACACCATAAGGACCCGTAAATCTCAATGGAATTTTTATTTTAATTTTTGTGATCTTTATGGTTTAGTACCACTGCCTGCTTCAGTGCAACAGATTTGCACATTTATTTCTTACATGTCAACCCGTCTCAGTTATGTATCTATTCCAAATTACCTTAGTTCTATTTGGTTGTTGCATAAAATGCAAGGGTTGGAACATGTTGATCCGCAAAATTTTTTGATTACTCAAACTTTAAAAGGAGCAAAAAGGTTGCTTGGCTGTAATTCATCCCAAGCTGTTCCTCTAACCCCTTCAAATTTAAGGGGTATTTTCTCACTTCTTGATTTATCTAACTCATTTGATCTGTGCTTTTGGTGTGCTGTTATCACAGCTTTTCGTGGCCTTTTAAGGAAAGCACATGTAACTTTGTCAGCTCAAACCCTTAAAGTTACAGATATATCTTTTTTTGAGTGGGGTATTTTGCTGACTATTTCTAAATCTAAGACTATTCAATTCAAGGAACGAGTTCTTCAGGTTCCTATTTGCAAGGCAGTTGGTTCCATTTTTTGTCCCACCACTTATTTATCACGCCTTTTTTCAATTGTTCCGGTTACAGGTGAAGACTGTGCTTTTTCTTATTTAAAAGGTGACATTGTTGTTCCTTTAACATATACGGGTTTTGCAGCAAAATTGAGAACTTGTTGTTCTTTGCTGGCAATACCAGGTATTACTTCTCACAGTCTTAGGCGTGGTGGTGCAACTTTTCTCCATTCACTGGGTTTTTCTCTTATTGACATTAAGTCAAGAGGTGATTGGAGAAGTCTGGCAGTTTTACTTTATCTAACAGAATCATTAGATTCTAATATTGCCAGGGACAAAAAGGTGTCAAATGTTCTAACGTTCTATTAAAAAAAAAAAAAAAAAAAATAGAACAACAATGGTAAAGGTTAAAAAAAATTGTGTTTAGCTCTTGGAGGATTTGGCGACTTTATTTATTAATTCCTGAATCGGCAAGAGCGTCAACACTGCCTTTGTTACCCTTCTTCTTCAATATATGTCAGATATAATTTATGGATATTATATAGATATATATTAGTGGGGAATGCTGCGAGCCTAACCTAATTAATATTCATGTTATGTTGATTGGTCACATTTTTCTTGGCGGCAAATCAGTCTCTCCTTGGTCGCCATTAGGCGCAGACGTTCCCACATATTTGTATTTTTTTTTTATTATTATTTTATTTATTTGTTTATTATTATTTAATAAAAGGGCCGACTTTATTTATTAATTCCTGAATCGGCAAGAGCGTCAACACTGCCTTTGTTACCCTTCTTCTTCAATATATACCAATATCTCAGTTCAAGTCGCATAGGTGTAAAAGGGTCTTAAGACACACAGCTGGGAGCTAACATTGTCTATACCCTTCCGTGCACTAAAACGGGAGGCCACACTTTCCAAGGCCCGTGACCTCATTCCGAGTGACCCCAGTAAACTGGGGTCGTAAATGCCCCACTAAGTTCGCCCTATCAGGCCACTATCAGGAGGGGCGCGTCCCGAACTGTCCCTTCCTTAATGACCTCAGCCTCGTGACATCTCCACCCTCTCCCTCTAATGGCCCTTGAACCTTGAAATTGACTGAGGGACATGGACATTTTTTGACATTGGAGTTATGAAATATGATGACTTGGGACATGAAAATTTCTTAATCTTTTTGACACGATCCCCCCAGTTGGTAGCGGAGTGAGAGCCTATTTTATTTGGTTTACGTTAGATCAGCTGCATATATCTAGGACATTAGAGGAAAAAAATACTTTTTGAAGGAGATTTGTTTGAATTCGTTAGAGCAACGGCATCTATTGGAATATAATGACACCAAATGAGCTGATCTGTTATGAAGATCAGGGCTCCCAGAAAAATGTAAATGGGACTACCAGGTGACCGAATACGTTATTTTCAAATGAGATATGTGAACGTAGCGTTTTGAAGGGATTCCAAGCATCTCTACACCCTCCCCCTCCTTCGTGAGATTGCAAACTAGAAATGAAGGAATAAACTGTGTGCAGGCGCAGGTTAACATACATTCAATAAATTGTAGGTAACTGTGAATTTAATATCTAAATTGATCTACATGATCAAAGATATGCAAATGACTACAAACTGAAAAAGAATTTGTAGACTCCTACCTAAAACATTCTAAAGGATGAATTCATTCAATATGAATGTTAAATGTAGAAAATAATAGATTATGTCCTACCGTCTTAATGTAGATTTAATGATAGAAGGCTTTTTATTTAGAGTGTGTAAAATAGCAACACTGTGTAAATCTGCATAAACATGCACTTGCAACAAAACTCACATGTTGCACCAGTACATCTTTTGAATTACTATTAAGTCATAAATATTGATTAAAAATAGATTTATCAAAAACGTAAACACATCAAGGCATACATAGAATTAATGAGGTTTCACCCTCCACCCCCACCTGCTAGTTACCATTAGCACAGCCATGGCCAGGCAAACAATTTAATATATTTGGAATGTTCGCTCAGTCGAAAACAAGTAGTCTATTTGTTGACTTTCCAACTTTATTTTTAGGGGAAGGGCTCGGAAACTTTTACCGAAGATTCCATGTTTATTAGGACTGAAGCTGGCTGGAGTAAAAGAACGTGGAACATACTGAGAATGAAAACAATTTACAACCGGAAGTAGCCACTCACCGGAAGAGGCGATGACGCAGCATTTCCAGACACTTGACGCATGCGCAACGAACAGGAGGTCGGCTTCATCAGGACTCTCCCAGCATGGGTATAGGACCTACGTGCCATTTGTGAGGCATCTAACTAAACCTGTGCCTGAAGAGTGTTTTTTTTTCAGGAGCTGAGAAGTAGCCTACTTATAGGTTTCATGGTGAACGGCCGTGACGCTGACGTTTCAGCTGACAGCCTCTTTCTGATTGAGAAGCAGGGAAAACCACGTGTTGATTCAATGTGGCTATGGTGATTATTCCCCTCTTTTCATGAGGCCAATTACATCGAATGTCTTTGTATACTGGTTACCTGAGGCAGTCTCTATAGGCCTACGGTATCTCAGATTATGAAGCTTAAACCTTTTCTTTTTTGGCAAAGAATTTTCTATTCCAGTGCAGGGGCAGATACAGGTTTTTCTACTATAAGTTAAGTACTTAAACTTCGTTCAATCTCGTCCATGTTGAGACGTTTTTTCCCTTTGTCAAGTTTGAGTCTCCACCAAAATGAGGGGGAAGGGTCTGGACCCCCTGAATTTCCTCCCCCCTTCCCGATCCACCCCTGTCAATGTATTTTAATAGTACCATCAGAGTACCATCAGTGGCGGATTTAGGGGGGCTCTCCCCCCTTTATTTTTGCCATAATTATATTGATTTGTATTTCGGACCAAGAGGGTCCAGTGGAAAGTTTTATTAAAGGGCGCCTCCACTTCCGAAAATCTCTGGATCCGCCCCCCGCCCCCGTTACAGTTAACAGAGAAGGACTTTTTTACGAAAGATAAGGTAAATCTGGGAAGTTTCCACAAACTTTACACTTAGGTAACCCAGCTCAAGCTATGACGCATTTTATAATTATTTTCACACTGGTAACACTTTAACATTGAATCATAAAGAGTATCCACCATAATGTTAAACAAATCGGTTATCTCAAATTGGTTTCAAATTAAAGCTGATGATTACTATTGGGCCCTCTCATGCGTCGACTAGCCCCCGCTATAGTGGGACAAATTCAGTCCATAGGACTAGCAAATGGTTTAACATTGATTGCTTTTTTTGAGTCAATGTTTAGTTGTTGACAACTAGATAATTGAATCAATCTCCTTAAATCGGCAAAACATGAACAAAATTCATTATATTTTACCTTGCGACCTCGAAGAATAAAGGTAAACAAGTAACTTTCCTCTTATATAAAGTAACGTTAGGCCCTAATTGAAAATTATGCCAAAATGGTGCATCGTACTTGAAGTTAGTGTAGAAATATATATATTATATGTGTGTATTCTTCTGTATACCTTGCTCTACCATGAAATAGCCTCTATCTACCCAGAACTATTTGTACCTGTTTATCTGTTATACTTTAGAAATGCAATTCTCTTTTGTACCCTCAGAAGTAGATGTTCCATTGTATTGACATTTGTATCACCCAGGGCTAAACAAACCAGCCTGGATCAAGCTTAATCATGATTAATATAATCTGTATGTGCCAATGGATCTTTAACTAGTATTATCAGTACCTGTACTTGTTTTAGTTAACTGAAACTAATTTGTTTAAGAGGCATTGAAGAATTTTGTTGGGGTCAATTTTGTGGCCTTTATCTTGGCTAATGCTTCCAGAACTAAGCGTCTGAGTTGGTGAACAATTAATAAAGTTCCAAGTAGAAAACCTGAGACACTAATAAAGTTTTAAGTAGAAAAATTATGTTGATTCATGCTAAAGCTCCGCTCCATTACCATATCAAATATTAATAGAGCTGCTATTTTGCCAGTGAGGACCTGTTAATAGGCATATTATCCCAAATAATACCATGAAAACTTAAGGGAAACGATGTAAATGCTAAGATCTTGATGACTTCCGTATAGCAGTGAGGTGCGATCGATCGACCGTAGACTAAGCTATACCTATTGCCTAGCTCACACATGATTCAATTAAGTTTACTTTTCAAACAATATCAGAAAAGTGTAGGACTTAAATATTGTTTTAAATTACGTCAACTGTTTAACATAGGAAACATTTATTTTCACTTAAATGCCTGGAGAGTAAATAACACAGATGCCCCCTCGATTCTGATCTGAAAGTGTAGCAATTTTTGCTGTAACACGATATGGTCGTAGTGTGTAAACAAGGTTTCAACTGGCCCGGCAGCGTCAGGTGGGGTAGGCAAGGGGTTGTATTTGGAGCTGGAGGTATCCGAAATACATGACGTGTGAAGTCATTAAAGACTGAAAGGGTTAACCAAACAGGCTGGAGCGGCGGCCCTGATTGAATCCTTAATCACCTGGGTTGGGGGTGTTGTTGACCCTACCCCGGGAACAGGAGAATTAACACGGCCTAAGTCCTAACGATAACATTGACCCGGCCTATATCGGATCTGAAAGCCCCTTGTTAACATATAGCACCTTTGGGGCAGGGGGGTAGGCGGGATTGGCTATTACAACCAGTACACCTGGGCAGCTCAAGGGGCCAATCCTTTACCTGTTGGGGTCCCCTGACCATCCCAGCACTCACCTGTTTAGAGGCAAACAAATCAACATCAACTTGGGAAACCTCCATTCAGAAGGTATACACGTGCAGAGAAAGGAGGTTCTAACCATATCTGCAAACTGGTAATAACATCACACAGAAACGAGAACGATTTGTGATGTGGAGAAGGAAGCGGACATTTTCCTGGGGCGCTGTGGTGTTTGTTGTCTTCCTGTTGAAAGTGTCACAATGTAAAGGGATCGATTACAGAGAATACCGACCACGTCACGCTAATCTCTCCTTCGCCAAAGATGGAAGGATCGTTTTCCTTGAACCGGGTAAGAAAGCACAGTCACATTATAATAATTGTAACTCTTTTAAGTCAAAGTCAATGTTTCCAGTGTGTAGGAAATCTAATAGCCAAGTCTCTCATTTCAAGGTTATTGTTTCCCTTCCGAGTATCATTAAACACATTATTAGGGCATAATACATAGAACAAATAAGGAGTGACATACTTACTCTTATCCTCCAAAATGCTTTACATGTACTTTGGATATAAGAGACATTCTGCGGAACACTGATGCATTAAAGCTTTTGAATTGCTGCTTTGCAGATCTTATTCGGTATTCAGTGTTCATATTCTCTTGTGTAGTATTTTGCTGTCATCGATCATAATACTCTATATTTTAATTACATGAGGTGTTAAACTAAAGAACATTTTCAACGTTGATATCATTTTGTTATAGATCAATAAAAATCACGAATTAAGAAGTCAATGAGCATTTCTTTCTTTTTTAATAATTTTTATTTAAACTAAAACCTTTTCAGGCCTCAGCCTGGTCTTCCGCCGGCTCCAGTGCTCGGTCGGGTAAAAATAGATACAAATACAATGGTGTCCAGACATTCTACAGTTTTCAAAATATAGCATAAAATATAGGTGAGATCACATTATGGATGAAGTATGTTTAAGGATGTCACCTCCCTGAATTATCTTAAGGTGTTATAATATTTTGGTCTGAATACGACATTGATTTGTATACATATTATGTATTTTATGTATTTATTATGTATTTTGATTTTTTTATGCGAGTTACAGCCTGCCAACAACCCCTCTAGGTTTTACTATACCTCTCCTTTCCTTTGTTCCTTAAAGGAAAGCTAGCACATAACTGCGGCATAGCCATTTTTCATTGAATTTAATTCTTTATGTTATTCACGACTTGCAGTATCAATGGCAGCAAAATGGAAAGAAAATATTCAGTTTGCAGAATCAGTATTTTACCACATTTCCAAGGGAAATCCACCCAATTTATGACTTAGCAAGGGGAGTTCTTGGGGAATCCCCTTTTCCCTTATAAGGGAATCCCCATCCCTGTAGAATTTGTAAAAAGAGATATGCCCTCTAACAACAAGTATATCTGACCTAATGCAACTCATAATAAATTAAAATATGTATCCATCTACAACTATTCATTAATCAGGGAATCCCAAAATAACTTTAGAAGGAATTCCCATAGGTGTGACGTAGCAAGGGGAGTAATAATCAGCCCAGCATTCAGGGAATTCCCAAAATTAAATTTCTTTCCTCAATACTTCCCTAAGACCTCGACATTTTCAATTTTGTACTCTTGAAATATTTTTAGGATACTTTAGTGAAATTAATCATACAAAAAATAGCACGTCATGAATTTATGTGCAAGCTTTCCTTTAATCCTCCTCCCTCCTCTCCCCACCATGTCAATTCTTATATGACGAGTATATGGATAAGGTGTCCTTTAAATCCCATTTTTTGCTGCAAAGAACTTTCCTTAATTTCAGCGATTCTACCAGATCGTACTCGTCCTACCCACCATGGTGAACCGCCTGACCTTGACCTTGACCTCGACCCCGACCCTGGAGAAGCTTCGCGGAGTACGACGCCAGTGAACCTTAACATGGGCGACCACAGGTACATGCTGGGCAACTCCAGCACCCAGTCCCAGACCCACTGCTTCATCCGGCCCGACCAGGCCGACACCTCCAGCCGCATCAGGAGCCTACTGGAGGAGAGAAGGTCAAAGCTCATTCACTATGACCTTTCCTTTGTCAACTACTCACAAAACCCACTGCTCAGCAACATGTCGGTTGTCTACAAGGGCAACCTTTGGACAAGGGTCTCTGCAATGCAGGGTCAGACTATGCTGTCCTTGGCCTTCAACTTTGGTGTTTTGTCTTTGATGACCTTGAACTTTGGGGTGGAAAATATGGATATCAAACTCAGGGATGAGCCATTTGGGTGTTTTAAAGACCTGGCTGAAGAAAATAAAATGGGCGTAATGGTGGAACTTCTGGTGAGAGATTTTAAGCAGAGTTATCAGTTATCTTTGGAAGAAGAAGAAAGTGTTTGCCATCAGATCCTCCAAAATTCTAACGGCTATGCTTTCTTTACTCATCGCTGTTGCAAGGCAGGGCGGGATGGGGTTACAATAGAATGCGTAATCAACCAGAAAAACATGTGGTTAAAGATAATAGATATCCTTCTAATCATTGCTAAATTTGTTGTACTCTTTTTTGGTCCTCTCATAGCACCTGCTGGGTTTTTCAATAAGGCACTTGATAGCGTCCGTTTCGTTGTTAAACTTAAAGATCCTGTACTTAAGACCCTGTGTATAGTCAGAGGAATGGATAAAATCAAAGTGAATGCCAAACATACAATTGACCTTTGTGATGTAAAACATTTCACCAAGTGCAAAGACACAGTTAGCAAGCTTCCTTATGATGCAGTGATTCCTATTAAGATCCACAGATTTGAGATAGCAGTTGACTACAGCAAATTACTAGTTGAGAATAAGGTTCCAGTTGGACTGATAAGAAGTATTGCAAATGCAATCTTTAGCTGTGGGTTACGGGATATTTCCCCTTTCAAATCATGCTGTCAGATGAACATGTTTTCCTATCTCAAAGAGCTACAGCCAGTTCCATGGATTATATTTTGGCAAGGAATAGGGAAGTTACTGCTTGTTTTACTTGTTCCATCTCTCTTCTATGTGAGACTGCTATTCTTCTACAGCTTTGAGAGTCCAGAGATTGCTTATCGAACTCACATAGCCCAACAAAATAACCTCTCCCTCTCGCCTCATGAGTTTAAGATGATGCAATATCTTTTGCCCACCCACCCAATGTGTATTACAATTTACTGTATCTATGGTATTACCGTTATCATCTTGGCTTATGTAGGCCTGACTGGGGACATGAAGAGGTTCCAGAGGATCATCTTCACGTCTTTCGCTGACTTAAAGAGCCTGTCATGGCTCAAAGCTAGTGAGCTTCTCTGTGCAAAGGTCATTTGGCCTTTCAGTAAGTTTGGCGTGGTTGGATGCCTACTGGCTCCTCTCTACTGGATCTTCATCCTACCCTTCATCTTTATCATCTATCTTGTGTATTGCACACCACTCATATTTCTTACCTACAAGATGATTGGCTACTCAATCAAGGTCTTACACAAAGCCAAATTAAAGAGGGATGCCTTGCTAAGAAGGCCACACATTCCCTCTCCCCTTGATAGAGGGATCAAGAAAGGAGCAAAGAAACTTGAGCAGGAGCTGCTCTTTCATGAGCTGCTCCCAAAGAGGGACAGGGCACAAATGGACAGAGACCGACCTTCCAACAGCTCCATGAGAAGGGTCTCCATCAGGTGCCTGGCTGTATTCCTGCTGATCCTCTCTGTCTATGGCATGTCCATTCTGGCCACAGAGTGTGCTGGCTTTGTGGCTGAGGTGCTTACATTTACTTTAATGGGGATCATTGTCAATGCCAGTAGTGTGCTGAAATATATGACCCTTATTCTGCTTGTAGTCATGTATAGTTATGACTGTTATAACAATGTCTATAAGAAGTATGTGAAGCTTAACAAAGCATTGTTTGGAGATGTGAAGGGCAGGATGACTAAGCAGGTGGAGGAGGTCACCAGCCTGCCAGCCCACCTGCAGGAGAACACTGGCTTTAAGGCCTGTGAGAACAGTGAACAAGCTGACTATGAGTCCCCTGATGACATCTCCAGTGCCATGCCCATGCACTGGGACCTTAATGATGTCATCATGTTCATTGATAATGAGGACATGCCAAGGATACCTCGCACTCTCTTCGAGCAGGTGTGTCAGATACGGGTTGCTGGAAGCCCAGGCCCAGTCTATCGCAGTATGATTGAGGCAACCAAGAAATTCATGTTTATCATATTCTTCCTTATCTTTGTTTTCATTGTTGTGCTATCCTTTGGATCTGTTTACAAGGTCTCTTCAACAAATCAAACCCTTGCAACACTAGCTGGAGGGTTTGTCCCATTCATCATGAGAAACTTCATGCAACCTGCAACTCCAGAACTTGAAATAGGTACTGTTAGTTTTCGCAGCAAGCTTGATGAGATTATCCAGAATTTTCAGCAGCAGTGGCCCATGTTTGACTTTCCTTTTGAAGTGAACACAGGTGATGACGATGATAAAGAGAATCAAGAAACTACATGTGACAAATCCACACAGACAACCAACACGATCTCAGAGTCCACCCAAACAGGCCAAGAGGTGGGGACTAGTGCAGAAGAAGGGGCTGACACCAACAGAAAATGGCCGATTCCAGACGATGACTATTCCAGTACAAATACAGTTGAGACCACCTCTCTTGGACGTAACAGTATTCGCTCTCAAACCCCAGATATCATGTCCTCAACTGGACTGATTCTCACTGAGGACAGTACATTCCCCATTACACCCACGATTCCTAATGGAGGACATAACCATTTCTACCCTATTTACCCCATTGAAACTTCAGCAAGGGATCCAAACCTGAAAATACCGAATGGATTCCTTCCAACAAAAGGAATTCTAAAAAATAACCATCATGGTTCACCTCAAAATGGCATTCCTTTGGACAGAGAGCTTTCAGAATCTACCCCAGGCCATCAGAATTTTGAGGTGGCCTGTGGGCAAGACGTGGACCTGATCATTCTGCTACCCGAGACAGGTGAAAGTACTTGGTGCAGGGTGTGGTCAAACATCTCTCTGTATAACCCTGAAGAAGATGAGCCTCAGGGGGACCAACCAGAGCCTGGGACTGAGCTTGAGGAGGTTTGATGAAATTGAATCTGAACCATGATATAGCATTGTTTTTCTAGCTCTGAAATGAATTTTAATCCACTTATATTTGCAATCTTAGTAGTTAGGTCCTTAGCAAACACGACATAGGTATTATAATATTATTTAATTGCTTGAATTTGATATTCTATTCATGAATACTAATTTTACAGGAGATTATGCACTAGTTTATATAAAAGAATATGTTAATTCCAAGGCATCTGATGTATTTCTAACTAATGGAAAGCTATTCATGTTCTACACACGTTTCATTGATTTGTGCCTTTCAATCATTGGTTGTTAGCTTTGAATTTTTTGTGTTGGTGCTTTCATTTAATTTCATGTGTAGACATCTAAGTGTCGGGAATGTATGAATCAAATACCTTAAGCTATTTCCTTTTTGATAATCTGCAGCTGGTATCTAATCATTCATGATAAGAATAGCAGAAATAAAATGAATTACTGCGAAAATATTCTAGATTGTCCAAATCAAGGACTGTGGATATCTAAGAAGTATTTAAACGTTTCAGCATTGGTGAATTATGAGATGATGATAATAAGATGAATGCTCGTGTGTGGCATCTTGCAAAACGATTTATGTAAAAGTCAGACAATTAGAATATTGTCATAACTCCATGTTCAATTACCATGTGAACTATATGTATCAAACCACCTCCAATTTTCTTCCAGATAATAAAGACTATATCATTTAACTTATAGAAGAAGCACTCTTAACATTCCAGGATGGTTAACATATTAATTATTCAGTTAAGGTAATGGTCAAGTTCTGCTTACTTTTTTGGTTAGTCTGATACTTGCTAAATTGTCACTGAACAGTGAGGTTTCACCAGGTTTAAACTCACCATAGCCAAATATTATAACACCATTACATTTTTTAGTGAAGTTGAGAACTTTCTAATACAGAATGTTATAAAAAAACGTTAGCTTTTAGTGAAGTAACTTAACAGAATGTTACAATAACGTCACAAGGCAATGTAGCAATGTTAGGTTGCTATTAAAAGCCATCAAAATAACAGTCATGACAAGGACCAAAACAGAACTAAGTAGAATATTACTGCGTCATTATGATTGGGTTATATGCTTGCCTGGGAATCTAGGGTAGTCATCTCAGCTCTTATGTACAATACATTCTTTTTAAGTCTGGCATTACAACATTGTAACTGTGACCGTTAATAAATCCTACTAGTTTGGTAACTTACTGAGAACAGATTACGCAATTAACAGTCTAACAAAAATGTGGCAAAAGCATTATCAAAACGAGTAATAACATTTTAATGATGGAAGGTGGATTAAATTACTGAAGCGGATTTATAGGGGAACCAGAGGTCAATATTCATTTTCAGCGGGTGTGACGGAAATAAGTACATAAGAATGCCCTCCCCTTTTAATATCCTGGATCTGCCTCTTAATAACATGAACCACAGCACTGGACTTATCATTATTTTTACTGTGTTGAGCGGATGACCATCAACATAGTGATATTATTTATGTTTAAACTGATGTATATACTGATTTATGGCTCAATGTTTTGATGTATGAACAAAGTTATGTCACTTCACTTGTACTGTGTGGAAGAACAGATTAATTATTTTATTTCTGAAGATGGTCAATAAAATTTATATAATTGTAAATATATATGTATGTGTATGTATGTATGTATGTATGTATGTATGTACTATGTACTATGTATGTATGTATGTATGTATGTATGTATGTATGTATGTTTGTATGTATGTATGTATGTGTGGTAACCTTTTGCAGACATATGCAAAAACTTGTAGAACACACTATGTATGTATGTATGTATGTATGTATTTGTGTATGTATGTATGTATGTATGTATGCATGCATGCATGCATGCATGCATGCATGTATGTATGTATGTATGTACGTACGTACGTACGTACGTATGTATGTATGTATGTGTAACCTTTTGTAGACATATGCAAAAACTTGTATGACACACTCGCCAAGAGAAACAGGTGAATCACGACGAGGCGTGGCTCGGAGGTCAGTCACCTTACACACCCAGCCAACCATCGGAAGGAGCCATTAAACTGCCTTACAGCATGTTTTTGTTGAAACCAAAGCTTTCAGCTATAAACATTTACAGCAGTATTATTTTGTCGATTCTCTGGCCTTTATCGTGTCAAGCAGACACAAACAATCAGGGACACTCCCTGGGACAGAAACTAACGTATTTAACGTTGCAAACATAATTTTCAAGGTCTAGCCTTTTTGATACCAGCCTCTGATTCGGCTTAGTTGAGAGGGGTACATATCCCATTTGTCTATAGGTCTAAGCCCTCCCCGATCTGCTGGTTAAATAATCCCACCTTCTTAACACAGGAAGTGTGAAGTCAGCAGCTGAGTAACAGAGTGGGCACAAGCTGACAGGGGTAAACCAGTTACAGCTTCTTTAGGAATGTAGCTTTTGGATTTTACCATTTGATAGCATTTCACTTACTTTACCTGCAGATTAAATTGATAGTTTTCTAAATTTAGGATGATGAAGTGATTCAAAAAATCAAATATTTTGAAAAGAATGTTTATCAGAATTGACACTAAACCCTAAACAATTTACATTTTATACCTGCACACAATGAATTTAATTGTGTGCAATCCTAGGGCTCTTCTCACACCATACTGTCCCCTAATGTTCACTAGTGGCTTTTTAGGGTGATGACATTAACTTTGAACCATGAATGGTAGTTATCCCCCCCCCCCCCACTTCTACTGTCCCTCCCCCTCAACCTACACATTCTCCTCAGGGAGTGAAATGAAGTGTGCAAGATGGGCACCTTGAGTCGCACAGAATTGTAAAATGAACAATACTGGGGGTCACAGCACAGACTGGATCGCCAAACTAAAGGATTAGGAAAATAGTGGGGGTGGGGTGGGGGTGGGGGTGGGGGGGTCAGAGGGTGTAGGGGAGGGGGTAATGGGGTAATAAGTGTATGATTCAGGTGTGATGTCATCACCCCCCAAAAAGCCATCAGAGGCATGAGAGGACAGTATGTAGAGACAGGAAGCTGCGGTTTGAAGGTGTTTATTATAATTAATGATAATAATCCCTGCACGACTTTTATTACTGCACATGATGAATGCTTTAAGTTATAAGTAGTTTGAACATCGTGCTTTAGTTGTTTCCCAACACGCACAAGCAACAAGTAAAAAATTGAGCAGGTTTAATATTATTGTCTTGCTGCTGACTAAACCACGGCAACTAGGGCTTTTAGTCACAACCGTCACAGCACCCTTATAGATAATCGCTTGGTGACACACAATAAAACAAGTCACAGCTTCTAATCACCCAAGCGGGGAACTACCTTAACAGAGGCTCAAGGGACAACTGCCCAGTTTTGATATAATTTCATAGACTGCTATAGGTGAACGGGTATGGGCGGAGTGCTGTATGGGTGGTGATATAGGAGCAGGAGTTGCAGGTCTATTACCTCCAGCTGACTGGGGTGTGTCTGGTGCCTCACTTAGTGGGCGGAGAGAGTACATCATCTGTTACCCAACAGAACAGTTCTAGACTACCTGTCAAGGAATTGCTCCGGTTGGCTGTAGACACATACAGTGATTCTTTGTGATCTAACCATAAATCAAGCAAACCGGATGTATAGAGTTATCAATCTTTTTTCATTGCCTTCACATTAATATTTTATTCTTCCAGCCAAATTTCATGATTATCTAAAGTGATGGGCCATCCATAAATGACATCATACGGTTTTTGAACATTTTTGACCACCCCCACCCGCTTGTCATGTTTTGCCATACAACCCTTGACCCCCTCTAGAAATAAGATGCCAAGAGCTCCCTCCCCCCCCCCCCCCCAACTCACAGAAACAGCAAAACGGGGGTGGACATAACAGGGGCCAGGGGCCCAAAGCCTTTTAAAATCAGTTCAATTTTCTTGCCAAGTCAGACTGGCCCTTTCCAAATCTTTGACCTTAACTGAAAATAGAAAGGTTCGGCATTCAATATCCTGAATGGTCCTACAATTTTTCTCTGAAATTCTTGAAATTAAAACTTGTTCAACATGATGGCATGCACCACACGACCCTCCCCCTACCCCCCTTGTCATGTTTGGTCATGGAAACATGAACCACTATCCCTCTCTGTTGCATGATGTCATTTAGGGATGGCCCCTTAGCTGCTTAGTGAAAGTGAAACATTGAAGTAAGATTATAAGATGAGATGAGACCTATATTTATCCTTAGTTATGGATTAACAATAGGCCCTAAACGTGTTCATTTACGGATATTGAAAAAGCAATGGGGGCTAAATATTACTATCCATAATTGTAACAACACAAAACTTGATCCCATACTCGGGCTAACATACATTGGGTCTAATGCATAATATAGATTACCATATTTAATGAAGCTCACATTAGGAATTAAGTGACTACTTTGAAAACATTAAGCATTTTTTCTATAAAACTAGTTTGTTTAGTATTACCTAATTTGGGAATTAAGATGAAGTAAGGCATTAACCTTCACAATAAAAGATATTTCGAAATCTCGAAATTCATATGCAAATTAGGAAGGTTTCATTGTATACATCCTTTCAAAGCGAATTTCTTCCCCTTCCCCCCTCCTTCGTAATACCCAAAGCCCCTACCAAAGTCTTGACGATTGACATGAACAATTTAGACAAGCAGATTCCTAAACGAAACACAATAAGTTTTTGTTAAGATAATAAACTTTACGGATAGCGTTGTCCATGCACGTGACGTTTGTCAGGGCCCTCTTTGGCAGAACATTTACTATTACGTAAGAGCACAAACATTAAACACATGTAGTAGTTTCCCAGTAAATCGAAACAACAGAAAAACTACAAGGAAACATTGTGTTTGGGCTGAATGACCATCTGAAACTGTCTATGACGAACCCTTCCGGATACGGAGAAGTAGCATATTACATACATTTCATGAATCGCAGACGCCCTACCATGAAGACTAGTTTGACATCTATTCACAAACAAGGTTGTGTAACAGTAAATATACATTTTGTCCTTCTGCGAAGCATAAGCAGCTGACAGTCATGTTATGATTTGTGAGGCACTTTTTTATCTGCATGGATACGTTCCCGGATATGCATGGATACAGAATCGAATTGGGTTATCATTCATTAGACCAAAGTATTTCAGTGCACGTACAGTTTTCTGAATATTCCAATAAGTATGTGTATGCTTATTGAAAATTGTATAAAATATAGGTAATTGAATATGGCAATAGGTTACATTACAGCTTTAATTGAATAGCAATCTTTTCAGAGAATTTGTTCCGTGTATAGCCACTCCAAATTCTAAAAGTTCGGTCTCTACCGTGTGCCCTTGCTCACTTCAAACACTGGGGCTTCAAATTAAAAGGAGAAACAACTCGGACGTATCGATGAGAAGCTGGCTTTTGTCAGGCACTCCATGACTGAGGAGGGAAAGCAGGCAGACACTAACCACTTGTTACAAACAATATATAAACACCGAGTGTTTTTAAATCGGTCGAGCTCAAGCGGTCCGTTGGACGGAACTTGGGACAGCTAGGGTGGGGCTGTGGCTGCTGGCACCCTCACAGCTACTAACATGCAGCGATACCAGGAAAGGAAACATGTTAAACGACCACAAAACAGGCGTGGAGGCTGCATCGTGAGATTTATGCCTGTCTTCCAATAATTGGCCGTGGGATATTAGCTGCGATGTAAAATATAATGTAGCTATAATTATAGCAATTTATCTGCTTTTTAAGCAGAAATCTTGAAATTTGTCATATTATATGATATTTTCTAAAACTGCAAAACTTATGCAAATACATTGATAATAGATTACCCCATTCGCCCAGCCCATAAATCCCCACGGCTCAAATTATACATTAATGGTCCAGTCAATTATGCATCTTATACAACAGCGTCAATACATTATATTTGTAACTGATTTTCTTTTTAAATCAGGTGAATTTTGATTACGGTCTCGTATAGTCAGTGATTCTGTCTGTCACACAAAGTATAGACGCTTGGTTACTTCAGTAAGATTGCACTAACATTAGTTTTGGTGACAGATGGAATTGCTAATCATGAGACCCTCTTTTTTACAACAAAGCTGGATAGCCTAATCAGTTACGATAATATGGGCCAATGAAAAAATGCAATAACCTTAAATGTTGAAAAAGCCAAAGCAATGGTGTTCGGTAAACGACAGACGTATCAAAATGCAGAAATAGTGAGGAAATCACTCCAAGGAGAAAGACCGGAGTGGTGGGTGAAGGTAGATATTAATAATTAAATAGTTTTGTGAAGTAGGCAAGTGAAACAGTATCCTGTGTAAATGCAATAGGAACAAAATAAAAAAATTTCCAGTTATGGATCATGGATTTTATCAATTAAATACCTAACACTGCATGACATAGAAGGGAAATAGAAGACATGCATGTATTACTCAAACAGCAGATATTTTAGTATTGGTCAAGTATATTTCGATTTCCATGACTTAGACATTACCTATATGTGTATACATATAACATGTAGGGTTAATTCTCTGGGTAGTTAATTCTTGCAACAATTGATATAGCGAATATTCTTATATGTATCCAGGATGTCATCGGATTGGCATTCAAAATTCCTTTGAATTGAATGATAAGTACATAGATTTTGCTAGAAATAGTGGATTGTCCATGTGTAGTCACCCCCTCCCCCTTCCCCTAAATAAGTAACTGTCATGACTTGATGCACTTTGACTTGGTGTACTTGTTGTGTTTATCTACAAGAGGCCATTGCTCTTAGCACTGTGTAGGCCTTTCTCCAGCCTCACTTCTCATAAAGACAAATCGTCTGCTGACATCTATGTAGATATACACGGATATGGGCCAAGTGGACGTATCCATGGGGACACTGCTGAGTTATTTCCAGCCTGTTGCAGTGGAGTAAGCAATTGCTGTATCTGGGTGGATACAGGCTATGAGGGCAGAATAAGGAGAATAACTTGATCTTCAATTTATTTTTATCGCAACGCCCTATCAAGTATCCAGGGACACAGAATATCTGAACAGATCTAGTGTGCTTTTATAATGACATGTATGGCTGTAAATCACTGAATAAAACCACTTTGGATTGTTTTTCTTGATTTCTTCTCTGTCCTATTCGAACTGTTGAACTTGAATAGGCCTTTTTGGTATAATATAACCAAGCAGGATGGTATGTGTACAGATACGCGTTTACGAGTAAAAGGCATATAATTATCTGAAAAACCTTTTTGATAGTATATTCGCTCATAAGAAGAGACATTATATCTATATAAAGTATATATAACATTAATTATTCAATTCATATATTAGTTCGTTTAAGCTCTCATCTTGGAACATTCTATGAATTTCCAAATGTGGGTGTCATTGATATTGTTTCTACTTAAGGATAGACACCAGTGGTTGGAGGCAGATTCGGGAAAGCACCAATGGCTCTCTAACTAATGCTCATATTCTAACATGCCATATATCATGTAAAAGCTCTGATTTTTCTCTATCCATTGATATAAATGAAATTATAGTGAAAGCAAAAACGCAGATTTTATCAAATAAAAATAGATTTTTTTACTTTTATTTTTTGAACATTGATATCTCAGTTAATATTCAATTTCCATGATCAATATTTTAGAGACAGCTTTATGACATTCCTATGCAGGGAAGCGTGTCTCAGATTTTTGATTAAGGCCCTAGATTTGATTTTATAGTGAAAAACGGCAAAAAACGGGAAACTTTTTAAAAGATTTTTGCAAATTAATTTTCTACATTTCATAAAATGAAAACTAGAGCTTATATCAAAATTCTGAGACACGCTTCCCTCTGTCTATATGTCAAGATGATTTGCCAAAAGTTTTAAAGTGCTAAGGTAAATATTAAGTGAGATATCAATATTCAAAAAATGAATTTGAATATTATGACTTTTAGGTTTATGCCCCACCTACACAGTCATAATTCTATCTATTTCAAAATGAATTATATCAATATATATGGTTATTCATTGGCTATTCAATGATGTTGTTTATTGATAATTATATCAGAAACAAATCTTGTGCTTGATAGGAAAGGGAGGAGTGCCCTTTACGCTCTAACCACTGGTGTCTATCCTTAAAGCCCAGTAGATAACACCAAGCAGAATAGGGTTCCATATAAAGTCTGTAATGAATCTCATAACTGTATACACTTCAATGAATATGTAAGTTAATATTGATAAAAAAAAATATTTGAAAGATAATCCCCTTCTGAGATAATAATGATTATTTCCTTACATGTGAATCGATGAAAAGTTCTGGAGAACAAGGTAAATAAACTTGTTTCAAACATCATTGTTACAAAATCGGTGTCAGATTCAGGGGCCTTCCATTAAGCACTTGTGCACCTGGGGTGTGGGGTCGATTTTTTTAATAGAAAAATTGCGTACATTCCTGTAAGATTCAAATTCGTTGTTAAGCCCAAGGAGGATGCGTGAGTCGGTTTGGGAGGGGTATCTGATTTCTTTTTTAAAATGTGCTTATGTAAAACAGAATGAGATACAATTTTAGAAAAGCAACCGTAGAAATCCGTCTCTTTGTTTAGAATAACTCTCCCATTAAGGTTCATGCGTTATAGACATTGTGTAGATGACGTCACATCTCCAACTATGAGGCAGCCGCCATTGAGCCTACTGGTGATCACTTTAGAGACATTGTTATTTTCATTTAAGAAACACCTTGACCTAGACAAAAAATTTAAGTCATGTTTACATTAATGAATGTAATAAAACAACAATGGATCATTATCAATTATCAGAATTCATAAATTTCGCATTTCTTTCATAGCTACATCGTCGTGATGAGCACATGATGATCACCAAAGTGTGTTCATGTAACCACATCTGCACAAGGTCTATAGGCCTACTATATTTTTAGAGGAGTCACAAAGAACAGAAGATGGACACTCATGGACGGGTCTCACAGGTGGGGAGAGTCTTGTTGCCACTGGCTCTGGTTTTGGGGTCTGTTGATTTACCTGCACCCTGCTGCCTCCTCCTCCCACTCCGGGAATTCCTCCACGGTCAGCCTCAGATGACGGACGCCTGGTGACGTCAGCGCACAGTGTGACGTCACTCGGACGTCGCCATATTGGAACATTGGTACGTGGGAGTGGTGATTGGATATGTCATTGGTGACTGTCATCGGTGTCCCATTGAGCAAAGGTCGAATTTAAACGATGTATTAAATTGATTGAATTGACCTGATGTTGACATAAACTGATAGTTCCATTATTCTCATCTCACCACATTAAATTCACCCCATAGTTGGAAACACTTAACTGCTTAAATGTTTTCTTAAGTCGTCTAACCAAATTATCTGATACGACTGGAAGAACGTGTAAGTCTTATGTGAGGTTGTTGAAAAAAAAGATAAATCATGGTGTGTCCTCCCTGAGGATGTTGTCAATTATTCCATTGACGGCTCTGGCTAAAGCAGATACTACCCTTGGATATTACAAAAGGATGTCGTAATCGGTTTCCCCCTCTAATATCCAAGATGATTACAACCAAATTAAAAGCAATTACAGTTGCACTGTGTTATGGAATCGAAAGTTGTATACATGTTTTTACATTTTGTCCATCCAAGAGCATATGTATTAGAGACTGCTGCGTGAGATCTTGTGTCTGGCCTCTCGTCAGGATAGGAAGATATTACAGTTATTACAATTTTATATCAAAGCCCTGGTTCATATATGTGGTAATGAAATGTTACCAACTTACACATTGCTATGGGATCCGAGAATCATAATAAAAGGTTTTCAACAAAAGTAGACCATGACTCGTCTTTGTGGACATATAATAGATAGATAGATAGATAGATTGATATGATATCAGGTAGTCTCATGTTTCTGAAGAACACTGCTATTTCCGGATCATGGTCATTGATAAAAACTAGATATAAGATGGAATCCGCTTTTATGTCTTTGTAAAGATTTTGGTAACTCGAATGTACGTTTTGTCTTCCCTCTGCTGAACTATGACCAAGCAGGTCCCACCTGTCTTGATTTCAACATGTAGGAAGAGTGGAGCCTTTGAAGTATGCAGAACTTTGTATGTCTCTAGTCAATTTGTGTGTACAATAGAGATTCATCTGACGCAAGATTTAAGGTCTATCTCTAATAGAACGAAATGAATTTATTTAGTGATTTACAAAATTCAGATAGGCCGGCAACCCCTTATAATGTAAGGTCACTTTAGAAAAGTACCGAAGACAGTCTCAACTGAATACATATTTTAGATAGCAAAATAATGTACCTGCATGGTCTATATTATGCATAACTTTGGTGTAAATATGTGTAAAGGAAGTAAAACCAGTGCAGACATTATAATACTTCTTGGAAAGAATACCTGATGGATGTATAGGAAATATAAGTAAGAGAGCTCGCATGCAGCCTTCCGTGGGCCTTTTCCTTCCAAGTAGAACATGTATAAAGTTTAGCCCCAGTTGGCCCTGAGCCTGTTACCACAGCTGAGGCCAGGCCGGTGTTGGGAATCAGCTGGTGTTGAAGGATGGCGGCGGAGGAGGGAGAGGACAGCTCCTGACAGCATCTCTCAGCCAGGTGAATTAGCACTATGTGACAGGTAGCATGCTATTTAGCACTATGTGACGGATAGCATGCCAGGCTCTCCACATGTCAACACACCCCACAGCCACACTCACGCACACTCACAGAAAACACTACTCTGCCTCCTACACCCACCAGCCTTACTTGCTGCTCCCCCTCTCATCATCTTGGTAAATCCTTGCGCACCTCTGCCGCCGACGAGAAGATAAACTGCTCCGCTCTGATTGGTCGCCACTCCCCGCAGGCCACGCCCACGTTGCGCGTGCGCCCCCTGGGAGGCGGCCAATGGGGACAAAGTGGGGGACGTGATTGACTTGAATGTTCTGGGAGTTGGGAGCGATCAGCTGACTGCATGAGTGAGGAAAGGGAGTGACCGCACCCCATGAGTGCTTCTGCTCAGGGATTGTGCCTTGCTTCACTGCTGAGAGAAAGGCACGGAGGAATGTAATCCCCCCATCCTTTCCCCCACCCCCTAACAACCCCCCTACCCCTCTCCCTCTCCCCCACTGACCGCCCTCAAGAGGAAGGAGGGGAGGAGGGGTGGGGGCAAGGGCCATATTTAAGCCCTTCCGTCGGCGGCATTTCCCCAGTCCATACCTACCTGCCGCAGTCATTACAACCACATCCCAAGACTTCCCAGATTTGCGGATCACATCCATACACATCCAGTCTGTATATTTCAATAGGCTCCACAAAGCCTACACTAGAGATCATTTCTGCATCTCTATTACACTTTCTCTAGTGTGTTTTCTCCAGGGCTGTCGTGTTCTACCTGGAAGACAACTTTACCTTTGGGTCAAGGTGAGATTGGCTTTGCTGTGCTATTAGAGCCCTTAAAGCCCTTAGCCCGTCCCCTGGATCCGGAGTTGCTGGTTATTTTGGGACGCTGAATCACATTGATCATTAACACTAACGGGCAGATAGCAGTAAAAAGGAAAGAACATTTGAGAGGTGCCTGGTTTGAACATTACTGTGCCCAGTGCCCTCCTCCGCTCTGAAAGCCTCAGCGGCCGGCCGCCGCCACCACTACAAAGTTTGTGTTGACAGTCACCACGTGGTCGAACCAGCACCACTACAAGCACCACCGCCACCACCACCACCACCACCACTACAACTACTACTACTACTACGACCGCCACTGAGGGCTCAGCAGATACCTCTCCAACCTAATCAGCAATACACGTGTGTTCCAACAATCAGCTTTAAGAGATCAAAGAAGTTCCACCTTACCCCCACCAGCCAGGTGTTAAAGGATCATCTCTGACTCTCACCGCTGCTACTGCAGAGAGGGCCAGCATTGAACCGGTACCTGTGTATAGGGCGAGGGCTTAGCCCCCCTGTGCCACTACCTCCAGTGATTGACTGCCTACAAGGCAGAGAGCACCCGGTCCTCTCACTCCCCACTGGGCCAGCTGCCACTCAGTCCCTACACACAGACATACCTGAACATTGCGAGGGGAACGACTGGAATCAGTCAAAGCCGAGGATAATGAATTACCCACCTGCAAGGTAAGTCCCCCCACTGATTTATTCTCACGATTGTGCAGGGTGCAACTGACTGTCATTAATTCCCAGGCACAAGGGCGTTTATACACTTGCTTATGATAGGTCCCCAAAAATGTTTAACATGAGCCCTACGATATCCCCGATGCTTAACCTAAGCCCTATGACAGTTCCGATAACATCTCTAACACTGTAAATTCCTGTGTATGGCTTACAATATGTTTTCTCAAATTATGTCCTATTCTGTTCCGATTTTATTATAAGGGCCTTGTCATCGTAACAAGGCCTATCATAATGTTTAAATCGGGCTTAAGGTGGGCGGATCTATACATGGAGATTTATGAACGAGTGTAGCTTTTATAATAAGGCTTCCATGTATTCCCAATAGATGCATTGCTGCAGGGCGTTTCTAGATTTTTCATTTGGACTCAAATCGTTCAAACTGTATTGCCATATATTCATTTTATTTATTGAAGGCACCTGAAATTGGATGAGGGGCTGGGTATGAAGGGCCGTGTATGAACGTGTGACCAGTTTGAAAACTACATGGTACTATCATGGAAAGTAAAATAAGTCTTAGTTTAGTCTCTATGGAACTATCTGGCAGAGGGGCCATGCCTGTTATTCCCAACTTGGAAAGAAGTGAAAATGCCATTTAAATACTGGCAACAAATGTTACTGATTTGATAAAGAGGATTTGGTTGGCGGAGCGAGTTGGGGGTAACAGGGGTTATGGGAGTGGGAGCTGTAGTCCATGGAAGTTCCCATAGCGGACAGTGGTGAGATAGTTGGTGACTGTGGTGTATGGGGATATGAGGGATGTGTATTCGTCATCCTGCCCCACCCCAGTGGTCTCAATCGGAGCACAGTGCTCAGTGATGACAACCTCAGCAGCCCCACAACACTCACACACATCAGCAATGTGGACAGATCTATGAACCCCAACAGTAGGAAGTGCCCCACCTTCATGTCACTAAGTGCCATGTGGCTATGCTAAATTTAGAGTGAATAATTGCCAGAATTTCCACACTTCCTTCTTTTATGCCTGCCAAATCCAATTGTGATTTATCATTGGGCAGGGCCGCCTTTCATTTTTGCCCAGCCCCTATCTGTTGTTCTACAGGAGAAGCTATTTCTCACTCTCTCAGGGGACAAGGTGGTTGAAAATTGTTTGGGTATTTATTCTTGTGTAAGGCTACACCCTGGGAAGGGGAGGGGAAACTCCGCAGTCGGTGCCGCAGCCCTTGCCAATGGAGGAAACTGTCTCCGAGATGTCATCACATCTCTCCGACACAAGCCTCTACAAACACCCCTTTGACTTGACCAAAATATGATATAGCATTGGTGTGCGTTGTAGCCTGGGTTTTCCCATCACAACATCCGTGTAATACCATCAACAGAATGTTATGCAACTCCGCTGCCCTCCGTGCCTGAGGAGATTCAAGGTTTCAGGAAGGCTAGAATGGAATATGAAATCACACACTGTACACAGATTGTGGTTTTTGATCTTTTCCTTGTTCTGCTAAGACCAAAAAATGCATTGAATTCTGGTGTATTTAGTATGATTATGAATCAGGTAAGGTTGTATACAACCCCTCAATATAAGTATGGCCGTGCATGCATTATGTCAATGACCAATTATAGAGTTGTACAAACATTGGTCAACATAATTATATTATAATCTAACACTTGACATAATTTAGTCACATGTACCTTGTGCAAAGTGAACACAATCCTGTGTAAAGTAAACACCATCTTTCTGATGTAATGGCATTAATTGGCAAAATGCATGAATGCTAAGAGTATACTGGCATGAAACAAGTTTGGGGATTAAACCGGCACGCTCCCTGCCACATGACGTGGACGTCAAGGCTTGGTTAGGTATGGGAGCAGAACACAGGACGGGCAAAGAAGCTGTAAACAGATGTAAGTTTTCAGGATCAAAACAAGGTGTATACACTATAATCCCCGGCCTGGCTGGTCTGATCAGAGCCCTTTTTGCACCTGATCACCAGGGTGTAACTGCTTGTTTTGATGACCTTCTGTCACAGCAGGCTCTCGGATATAAAGTAAACATCTCCATCCCTTTTTGACCTTGGAAACCTTACATTCCAAATGGTGGAAAACAGGCTAACACTTATTAGTCTCTTGGGTATACCCAAGAAATCTAAGGGGCTTCCGTGCAAATGTGAGGGAATTCGTATGAATATTATCTGATGGGTTTCAAGCGGGATATTTCAACAAAATGCATTTTATCAACCACAGGATGTGAAACCTGACTGTGTTTTTAACACTTCAGAACCACCTGCGAAGTTTTAATTCATATTTCTTTCAATGGCAACTTGAACGGTTGACCTTTACTTCTGTATTTCATCACTTCACTCCGGGCCCAGGGGTATGTCCACCTTTAATGGATGTACATATGTTTCAAGGAGATTGGAGAGAATATTAGGTGACCAGTTATAAAAGGATGGGAGGTATTTAGAATTCCAGCCATGAACGATGGCTTTACAGGGCAAAAAGAGAAGGTCTGATTCCCGTGCCGAGCGTACCCTGACTCGTTCTGTCCGTGTATACACTATCATACCTGCAATGTTGAATTAACACACATAAAAATCCCTGCACCACTTTAGTCCATAAAGGCAAATATTTCTCCTGCGCCGCCATATAAAGCCCCAGGCAGATTTCTCTAGCTTTACGGGTTATTTGAAGCCAAACATTGGATTCTGTAAGTCTTGTAGGGCATTGTTCGATTAAAGAACAACGCAAATAACGAGGCACTCATGGTGAAAAAGTCTGACGGCCAACGAGATGGTATGGCGCATGAGTAGCAGTCCATATTCGTATGGCAATATTTAGAATCACAACCGAGGACATGTAGTTAAAACATTTAGTCTCATATTTCAGTCTGTTCCATACAGATTGGACACATAACTATGGACATACTTTTGTACAGCCGTGCTATGAGCACTTTGCCAGGTTATCAACGTATGTCATCTCTTTGGCAGTAGATGTTTTAATGGTCATAAAGAGTCGCAGAGGCAGCTATTTATGTTCTGTTGACCTTCCCAACATGTTTCATGGGGAGTGATGAATTGAAGCACTATAAAGGATGTTCACCCCTTTCGTCCTCCAATATAACTCCCCTTACGGTTACCAAATATAACCATGTCGGCCATCCAGGTCCCGTCAGTCCATCTATCACAGGGGCGGATCGAGCTAGGTCCATTACCATGAAAATAAAAGTGTGCACATGCATAGTGTGACGTTTTGTTCAGGCGCGGATCCATGCAGGATTTCAAAAAGGTTGGGTCAGCATATATAGACCAAAAGTACCAAAAGGCCTCGGATTTGCACTGGTGCATGCGTCGTTTTTCCCTGTATTTGCAGTTGTATAGAGCCCCTTAGAGTGTCAAGACTCTCCCATCCCTTTTCCTGGATCCAACCCCCTAATGCCACCCCCACCCCCATCCCACCAGTTGGCGTGGCCAGCCAAGGTGCGACGTAAAGGTCACGTTCTGCGACGTCATTATAATAGAACGTTCCGCAACGTCACCTACGTCCTTGGCCGGGTAGTTTGCGGGATGAATCCTGGATCCGCCTAGGACCAAAAAAACTCATCGATTCATCCAATCACCGGTCTCCTTTATCATACTCCTAAACCGAAACCGACCTGGGTAATCTAAGATTCCCTATCATAATAGGATCGAGGGCTTATGAGAGATGAACTATCGAGGATCAAGATCATCGCTTTATGGCTGTGTCTTCTCTAGCCGGCTGAAAGTTGGCCCCTCGCCAGCCCCATCGCTCATGTAGTCCTATCGTTTATATTCGGACTGGGGAGCTATTTGTGTACCTGTTATAGATTGCCAGTTGCCATCCAAATGCATCTTGCAGTCACAAGTGCCAAATTGATGACCCCCACATTCTGTTCCCCCAGTTGGCATAGTTTGCTGGGTGAACTGAGTGCCCTTGTCCATAACTTTTGGGCACTATTACACTACACGACTTTGAGCCGCAGTATCTGTACGGTATGATAATACAGAAAATGTGTGCGCAAGAGTGATATGATTGTTTGAAATTGGCAATTTGGAGTATTTCATAATTGTCTAATAAAGAATTTTACTCTAATATGCGCTTTCTCTGGGACATGGTCATTTCTCACTCATGTCGTGAAGTGTAATACCACCGTACCTTTACGTGTTCACACATTGCGATTCGTTCAGTTGCGACAGCCTTCCGACAAGGGTTCCGGCAGCACCAGATTAGAATCATCAGAGACGATGATAGAGAATTGGCGGGAAAATACTATGATTTAGCATGGAACTAAGAATGAGAGAAAAGTTTCGGAACAGAATCAGATTATGTTGTAACCCTTGTGGTATAATTATAAGGTGCCTTCCCCGCATTATGTCGAATCTGAGGACAAAATCCATAAAACTTTTGATTGCGACTAATGCAGTATTACTTTATATATACACACATGTATATACTGCAAAGTTATAGGGCAATGCTCTAAGACATTATCATATATCTTGAAATGAAAAATCACAATATAAAAAAAAAAAAATAGTGAGTAATTTTTATGCACTATTGACCGGGGTATGATCCGGATATGGTAGGTATAGCCACATCGTGGGTAACTTGATGGCGATTTTAAAAAAACGAAAAATAATAATGTTAACAAGCAGAACTGCTAATTTGCAAGATTTAAAAAAGATTTCGGCTGCTACGTCCTGAACACTCGAAACTTCCATGTAGAATCCATGCAGTGACGGTCAAGCTTCAGCTTATAACTAATCTAAGACATCACATGCAGCTGCATATGTCTCCCAGTCTTCCTCCCAATAGACTAGTACTTGTACACTAAGGGACCTCAGATGGGGAAAAAAGGGGAACGGGGGTGGCCAAACGCACATAAAGGGCTCGTGCCCGCGGACGTTTTTGACCCCCTAAGTTCTTGACGCACCTCCTTAGCCCAAAGAATGCCTGGACAGTGTGAGGTGGCCGGTGCAGGGGGGTTTGTCCGGGGATCGGGGGGTGAGTGGGCGCACGGTTGAACAGGGCTATTTACATGGCCGAGGAATGTATTTGTTACTGTCCCCAGTTCTTTTGTCGTCGGTGAACACAGCCTCCAAAGACCACCGCGCGTACGTGGGCAGGCAGGGGTAGGCAATCCCAGCTTAAGGGGCCAGAGACAATCGTCAGCCAACAATATAACACAGATTAAATAGCATTATGCACTTAGCAGGAACGCACTGGCATGAAAAACGGCGAGTTGAGTACATCGCTTTTGGTGTAATACACACCCCTGACGAATCGGATCCTCCTGCTACTAAATTACTCCGGACAAAGTGTACAGCTGAGCAAATGATATAATCTGTGTGGCTTAAATGTTCTTTGTAAGGCTTCCAGTATTTCCACCAATCTCCCGAATCGTTCCTTTTCTTATCGGGCCCACTTTATGTTTGTGCATCTTCCAAGGTCTTTTTAGGTGTTGTTCTGTCTTTCCATCATCCTTTCCCTACTAAATCTTTGCTGTTTTGCTTCGCGACACATGACGTGTTCTTTTTTTCGTTGTATCCTTCCCTCTTTTTTGGTCCAATGTCACATCATCCGGTAGAGATTTATTACATACTACCATTATTCAGGTGAAGGGTGACCAGGTATACCTATCGTGATAATAGCTACTTTGACTACACTACTGCAATTTATAGACCTATATATGATATATTGAAAAGGGTACATTTTTTTGGTTTTCCAAGAACCTTTTATATTGGCATTCGAAAATTCAGGAATTGGGAAGAAGGGTATTCAGCAACCCGGTATCATTATGATTATATTGGCCCTATATAATTTTTTAAAATCAAAACATGTCAATTACTTCGTCACGGCCCTGTTATTACCTACTAAATTACATGTGTATCAGGATGGGGTAAAGGCAAGGATTTATGGTGATAAATGTAAGCCTCCAACATCTATCGTCAAATCCAACATTTGACGATAGAGGGAAAAGGCCATTACAATTCAAGATTACTGCAATCATATATCGCGGATGTAATTAATGGGCAGTTGCTTTAGGATCGGAAACCTCTGGTTGTCGCAGCCTGCCTTAGGTTAGGTTGGGATTACATTGGCCTATAACATCTTATGCCCATTTCCCGAAAATTTGCTTTTAAAATGGATTTCTATTTTACTAAAACCTATTAAGAAAATTTCAATTTTTCCCTTTTCAAAATTGTAGATCCGCCACTGTTTAAACTATTGCGACCACCTTGTGCGTTAGGTGCTAGATACTAATACTAGAATACCAATACTAAAACGGGACACCGACAACCAAACGTGCACAGCTGAGCTACCCTTACACTATCTTGTAGTAGTCCCATTCCTTGGCTTAGATTCATCACCCGGCCTGCGCGGGGTGAGGGGTGGAACCAGATCATAACGTCCCCATCAAAGTGCGCCACTCCCAGGGCCCCGGGTTCTAGACTGCAATTACATCCAACTCCGCTACTCGTTCAAACTTAAAATGTTCCTGAGGTTACTAGGTCATGGAAGGACTATTAGCGTATCGGCCTGACACCTAACGGGCCGTTCTGGTACTAGGTGATAGCCACGATCGGAGGGCGCAGTCGTTACAAAGTCATAAGCGCGCCAAGCTCTATCATTTGGCCAATGATTGGTGCCTGGTTTGATGGCGATAGAGCAGCTGCCAGGCCGCCGTATGAAAAAGCCCACCTGACCTTCCTACTCAAAAGAAAGGTATAAAAGGGGCAGGGCACTATTTAAGTCCTGACAGGCCTGCGCCCTGAGTGACATATGTTGGGGTGTAACCCCACTGGACTGTGAAATTCCCGAGAGAAATTGCAATAAAAATGTTTTTAATACCTAGGCATTTCTTGCGCAACTGGCCAGATTACTGCTTATAAGGACACGGTGTACGTATCTGTCAAAAGGAATGACGTCCAGGGATGTTTGAGATGCGATAGTTATTTCAAGGGGAAAAAGTAGCAGATCATAAATATGCGTGCATCAGCTATCTATCTAGGGGTGTTGGGTGTATGTATGTTTTTTGTTGGGGGGTCAAATATGTGTGCCACGGAGGCTATTTGATTGACAGGTCTACAATACGGCGTAGAAACCTATAGCCAGGGGCGCAACAACGTAAACAAACCGGGAACCAATGGGCGGAAGAGGAGTGCAACATGCGCGCGCATCCAAATTGGGGGCAAGGCACTTCCGGTTTGTGAACCAATGAGAAAATCTGAGATGCGCATGTTTAAGTGACGTGGGGAAATGTTATTGGATGTAAATGAGGGGCTTGGTAACCGGTTGGGGGTGGACAGGGGGTTATGTTTGTGGTGGGGGAGGTACATGGGAGAAGAGGAGGAGGGGTGAAGAAGGGGGTCGCCTCGGTGGCTGGCCTGGGAAGTGAACGGATTTTTTTTGACATCTCGCGGGCAATTACCCTAGTTCAGAGACCGATTTACGGCCGAGCGTAGTGGGAACCATTAAAAAAGAACTAAATAACCTGGTGCTTCCACCCGACAACACTCCCAAGGACAACACTGCCGACCCAGTTCTACCGGACGTTTTGTCCACCTCCAGTCATCCATGACAAAACATGACCCCATCACGTCACCAAAACACCACCAGCTACTACCTCTCCAGGTGCCTGGGGACCTTACAAAATGCTCCAGATTGAAGATAAATGCTAATGTAACATGCTTCCAGGGCCAATTTACATAAGGATTCAACGCGCTTGCTTACATGTCCTCGGGGCAAAAGGGTCAAAACTGGGTCATTGTTGCATCATCCATAAACCACCAGTGGGCGCTCGTTAACCGAGATGTTGCCGCGCAAACTGGTGTCACGTGTTGCCATTGGTCGACTGCTGGTCACATGACCAGGGGTCGTGGGTTTTGGGGTCAGCTGTCAGCAATGTCAACAATGAGGAAAGGAAAGAGGAATGAGGCAGCCTGGACATGGCTTGAGGGGGCAAGCCTGGCTGTGTTTGTGTATACAAAGTACGCGTGTATCCTACGGCTACCGCGCGGTCATTTTACGTTTTACGTCGTACGCAATTCGACTTCCGAGCAATTACATGATAAAACCAGAGAAGAGGCACGTTAGGTGTTTGTTAAGGAATGTCTCTGATTCTTACTGTTATACCTATTGCATCAATGGATGACAATAGATTGGGTTTAAGACCACGGGGCGGGGAGGCGGCAGTGGCAGATCTAAGGGGGGGGGGGGGGTAAAAGGGGCAATTGCCTCCCCTAGACCCAAGGGACAAAATTTTGGCATGTTAAAATTGGGAGATCTGTGTAAAAATTGTGTTTTCATTTTTCATTTTTCTGAGGGGGGTCAGGGTTTGCCCCCTAGAGAACTGACTCTGGATCCACCCCTGCCGGGTGAAGGCAAGGGGGTAGGAGGGTCAAGATGGTCCCATCCTGAGGGGAAAATGCATGATGTGAAAGTTGCATAACGATTTAGTACGAAGTTGGCCCTATGAGTGTTTACCCCCACCCCCCTCGGCCACCCATCCCCCATCCCCCATCCCCCATCCCCAATCCCCCTCCCTTTTCACTACACCTAACTATCCTTGATACGTCCCTGTACGATAGGAATGCCCTAATCGGGAGAAAGGATGATCCAAGCAATAGTTTTTCCCCAACCCTTTGCCATAAACTTCATTGACAAAACCTACACTAACATCCTCCCCTTTTACAATTTTCTTGATCTTATTCCGAGATTAGGCTATAGCTTACCTTGAGGCATTGACATAGCCTCTAGCACCAGGCCTTAGTTCACATCAAAGTTAATCAGTCTTAATGCAATGGCTACAAAAAATGTGTTAGATGACACGAATGGTACTGTTTCTAATTACGTTCTTTTGGAAGTGTGGTTTGCGATCCACATGTATAACACCTTTCAATACAGGGGGAAGTAACAGGGGAGGGGGGCATTGGTCTTTAGCCTTCCACGTTTCCTACACATCCTAATCCTAAAGGTCATCACCATTATACATGTAGGCCAATGTCCGCCACATTTCAAAACTTCTTTATAGTTTATTATAGTAATGGATTATAAGCATGATGAATTATGGCATATGGGAGCCCAATACTCAGTTCCTCCAGGACCCTGTTATATCCAGTGATCCTTGTCCTATTTATGAAAGCTACATTATTGTACTTGTGAATACTTTTCTGGGAATTCAACTTTATGGTGTATGCAGTATCATATAGAAATTCTGTAAACCCCTTCTAAAGAAATAAATGTCAGCTACTTATTGGTCAATCTGTGACTGACGGTTGTTCTTGTGACGCCATCTTGTCTCCATGGTCACCAATCCACTCAACCTTAGGCCTCACTACAGTAAATACAACAGGCCCCTCTAGAGCTACCCCTTCTCCAGCTGACAAACAAAGATCTCCATCGTGGCGACAGGCTACACAGAAGCGTTATATGATATTCCACCCTCTCGGCAAATAAATAAAACTTTGTAAATAAATGTTGACAATTTATAGACTATTTCCTAAACACAAAGATTCCTTGGGATATTGAAATGATTTCGGTTCAAATAGGCTAGTTCACCCGTCGCATGTATCAATCTCGAAAATTGTGAGGAAAAAACTACCTGCCGAAGTTTGTAGCTTTTTACCTACCATACAAGACATCTTACGATGGAAAAATGAACGAAAACGTAGGCAAAAAAGGTTTGCAGTCGAAATATTTCTTGGTGAGAAATATCCCTTAAAGAACTCGTGTTGGCAGCAGGGCACTGGCCATAACATCAGGATGCATAACAGTCTTGGTACTAAAATTAAATATTCGTTACTTTATTACTACTTGGAATGCCAAGGCGGTATGGGAATTCGAGCAGAAACGAGCGAGAAGTTCTTTGTGAATATTTCTAGTTATGAGGGACAGGTTTATGGATTGATGTATAGGCTCTGCTAATTCATGAAGCATCCCTCAAGCTAAAAAGAAGTTGGCCTTGAATATGTTACACATTCTGGTGTCAAAAGTTGATTAAGTGCCTGTCAAGAGTTGGAGTACTTTCAGGTGTATATTGCATGTGGATCTTCTCAGCATGTTTAGGTTTGCCAACTAGAACTATAGCTCTGTATTTCCTCCACCTACCTGAAGCTGCCACTTTCCTGACAGAAACTCCAGGTTGCGTGGAAACCAATTAATGATACAACTGCACTCAAAATAGGGACTGTTGGTATTTATAACGTGATATATGTTGAACTTTAGTCGTTTTTGAGCCTTGGCGATGTTAGAGTCATTCAAACGCCTGAGGATGACGAGTTTCCCTGAAACCAATTGGCTCTGTGTACGAAACACATTAGTGTGACAGGTGAACAGTAAAAACGACAAAATGTCATTTGGACTTATTTTGAGTTCACCCGTAGCCCCTTCACACCTCCAACCGAAGAGAGACTTCCGCTATGCTTAAAGGAAGACCTCTTATCTAGCATGTGATCTTGATGTATTTCATGCTGTTAGGGTAATCATTTTCGCGTTGCAGGTTAGATGTCGTTTGTCTTAACTTGTCCCTGGGGACACTGAAACCATTTGTTGATATATGGAGGCCGGCCAATTTGTCAGATATGATTGGTGTTCATCCTAAGGGCTTCGTTTTTTAATCATAGCTTTCACAGAGGTTATGCTCAAGAGCGCATGAAGAAATATTTGTCAAATCTTCCTTCTCCTCCGCCCACTCTTTTCTAAATTTAGACTGAGGATTCATAGATATAATTTAGGAAATTACGTTGGTGGCTGACTTGTCATTAGGGTACGTTTAGGCGAGTCCATGGTGTCATAAATACGACTAATTAGTTAAATAATGATGACACATTGAGCACACACGCATATGGACATAGATCCCAATTCACATGTTCAGAAAGGCATCGCATTTACGTTGCTTATACAAGAGACCAATTGCGAAATTGGATGAAGAAGTAATTTATGTTTAAATTGACATCAATGTCAATTTCTAACCAGTAGTATGTTAGGAGCTAGAATAAGTTTGTGACAAGTGTCTGACAAATTAATGTCAACATTTTAGACCATGCACCCGGCAAAAACTCTTGGACCAGTCATACACAACCAGCATGAAGTGCATGTATAGTGCACGTCGAGAAAGGATATTGTGTGTGTGTGTGTGTGTGTGTGTGTGTGTGTGTGTGTGTGTGTGTGTGTGTCTGTGTGTCTGTGTGTGTGTGTGTGATGCATGTGTGAGTGTGTGTGGTCTAAGTGTGTGTGGGTGAGTGAGTGTGTGGGGGTGCATGTGTGTGCATGTCTTGTATGTGTATGACAATCACCACATGTAATAAATATACCTTTTTGTTACTGAGCCTGAGATAGGAACATATGAAAAGGTTCTTTTTGTGGTTTTCATGCTGTCTGCCCTCAGGTGCGGTTGGCAGGTGCTGCCCCTGGTGGCAAAGGTGCCTGTAACTTCTATAGTCAGTCATTAGTCTGCGGTCGGTTCCCTATGCACTGAGTGGGTGTAGTGGGCACAGTTGTTGGCTAGATGTGGTCTTTTGTGTTAAATTTAGACATCATCAAAGAGTCAGAGTCTGACATAATGACCTGCTCCCATCATCTCCACATATATATAGCAAATAGTCATAACTCAGATCTCTAGAGACTTTGATGTATTCCAGGTACGTTTAAATATTTCATTGACGTAGGTGTATCCGTACACGAATCACTGAAGGACACATTAAAAATTGGCTTCCCTTTATGACACTGTCATTTCCTATCATATAAAAGGCATGCTAAGCTTTTTCTATATCAGTAATTATACATAACAGCAAATGCATTGAGCAACAAATTGAGTATATATATATATATATCTTTATATATATATATATATATATATATCGTTCCGTTTAGGCCCCTATTCTGTGCCAGTCATAGATCAGCAATTGGATTCCGATATGTTTATGTCTTATATTAAGTGTGGAACAGAAAATAAAGATTAAACAAATCGAAAAACAAAATATGAGAACTTCATACTGTATTCATTAATTATCAATACATCAATACCTTCAAATGGTATGCGACAACTTTGCTTGCTCCCCGAATGTTTGAAACATCATATCCTTTGAATAGATTTTTCCAGTAAGTAGATAATACATTTCCCTCCTACATTCCGACAAAGCAATTCTAGTCGCTCCAGATCTCTAAGGCGTGGCAGCGGCATCAAAGGTATAAACCTCGATGTGATGATAGCGTCAGATTGATATTAATGAGAGGCGTGCTATAACGTTGGCGTTTACAAATTACCTTGGCTAGCTTTTTAGAGCCTTTAATGTATTTTCTTCGTGTATTGTTCTTTCTCTGTAGCTTTAAGCCATTTTTGTGTGGGTTTTTCCTCGCGCCCCCTAATGTTTTTACTATTTCTGCAGGGGGAATGCGCATGCGCCCCGTAGCATCCCTCACTTTTCCTAGTGGAGGATGGAATGTCTTATATGCGTGGCGTGGCCGGCAGATGTCGTTGTCTCCTATAGATAGGTGTGTCAGGCCACACCTCTCTATACCTCCACTAGGTGGTGCATTGAGGGGGTGGGGGCAGATTAAGTTCTGTATCATAAAGGTACCCACCCAGTACCAGCGGCTGACTCACAGTCCATGACTCATGGCTTTTCTTCAGACAACTATTTTAATGGGCTAATTGGACATTTTACTCCCACACAACCCATTAAACAAGCTTAAGAAGCCCATCCCCCGCCTATACGGACTGGGAAGCGTAGTTCCGGGTATGGCTCAGGCAGGCGTGTCGGTCTCAAATTACTGCACTGTAGAATTATCACATACCTCAATCAGGATAATATATAATACAGGGGTAAAAGAGTATTGAATATCCAGTCTGCTTTATCAACATTTGTGAAGAACCATATATATTTGGGTGTAAATCTGACGCTCAACAAAAGACGTGACGTCATTGACGTCAACCGCGTGGGTTCCCAGCAGGATTCTATAGCCCCGACAAAAAGTGACAGCATTGTCCCCTCACCAGGACCCAGCGAAACTCAGCGGAACCAGCGCGTTACCAGCAGCGGGGAATGAGTAGGGCGGGGAGACCCCTGTAGGGGGGTGGCACCAGTCAACCCTGGTCACGCCCAAACAATGCTTACCTCATTTCATGTAGGGGCACTTTTTTGCCCCATCATAATCGGTATGGAAAGTGATAGCATATAAACAGACATATATACCCGTCCCTTGGTGGTGTGGGTTTTTTCTGGGCCGTCCTACTTTTAGGGGGATTCAGTACACCCCAACCGTTGATTAATCCTGAACTTTAAGTTTCTCATAGTAGGAAGAACTTCAGCAACAATGTTTTTTATAAATAATATCTCGAATTTATGTTAACATAATATGATAAGAAGTCTACATTATCAAAGGGAGACGTGTCAGCCTGCATTGCATTGTGGAGGGAACTCTGAATTCTTTTAGGGTCGTCATGGCTAATGGCGTACAAATTCTATAAGTCGTACGGCTACCCGACGACGACCCCCCCCCCCCCCCCGACTAAAGGTGCTTTTATATCATATTAACCAAAAACTGTACAGTATATATGTGCGGGTAATAAAGCCCAGTTTTGACACCCTGTGATTGACACGGTTAATCACATCATGTAAGTGTCAGATGGTCTATGTGGTAATAGAGTCTTTTCCAGACCCTGCCCGGGCTATCAGAGTCCAGTGATGTGTTTGTCTGAGTGTTTGTCTGGGTGTTGCTATGGCGAACATCAAGCTGTTTGTGCCCCCACCTGCTATGTAATGCTGATAAGCACTGGTTGGGGGCCTCTGATTAGCTAACAGCTTTTATTACTGAAAAATGACTTTAGAATATATCCTTTGCACACACATACGCAATGTATGTATCAGAAAAAAAAGACAAAGATTGATACTATTTATACAGACAGACAGAATTCTGAAACTCTGTATACATCAAAAGTTATGGGTTGTTTAATATATATAAAAGTTACATAGGCTCAAATAGAAAATAAGCCCAAGCTTGTCTGGCCAACAACTCAGGGGCAAAGTTTCCTACTAGGTGGCGTGGTCTGGAATATCATCTATTGGTACGTCGAGTTGCCGGCACTTTACCAGTTAACCGGATGGGCGGAGGGTGTCCTCTTTAATAAACCGAGCAGATATATATTCCCGAGGTGGGGAGGCAGCTGAGCGTAACGCGCAGATGTCTTTCGGAAACAAGTGAGTGACACGCGCGTTAAGCCCCAGTGGAAGATTTAGAGCGGGGCGCGGAGGGGGGGGGGGCGCCCCCCTTTCTTTTTAGCCAATTTTACTCCTTTTTTTATTGTAAAACTCGGTAAAGTGATTTAAGAAAACAAAAGCGCACCCCCCCCCCCCCCCCCTTTTAAAATTCCTGGATCCGCCACTGAGCCCGGTCCCCACGTGGCGACTAAAACCCGTCGATTAGTTGTATCTGGTGGCCCAAAGTGCCAAGTCAGGGGCAGGTACAGGATTTTCGAAAGGGGGGAGGGGGGTCAGCGTAAAGGATAAGTCGTGAAATCCTACGCGCAGGGCATCCCCCCCCCCTTTTTTTGTACTCTGGGAGTCCATAAATAAGGGGGGCAGGACCCCCCCCCCCCCCCCCCCCCCTGGATCCGCCCCTGCAAGTCCGTCCATTTCTCAGCTACTTGTCCCCATAGAGCACTACTCGCCGAGGAAGGGACGGACTTTTGGCCACCACTTACAAGTATTATAATCGCCGGGGTTAAGTCGCCACGTGGGGACCAGGCTCAAAGAGCAAGAGGGACAGGAGTGTGATCACTATCTGCTCATTTTTATGGGGAGCGACTTTTGTAGACTTCATATTTTTTTTGAAAATCCATTTACTCCTCTCCCCAGTACCTGAGGAGACAAGAAAAACGTCAACGTGCCGACTGCTATCCCCACGACCATAATGTTTACAAAGTCGGCTATGGGATCACATTTCTCTTGCAATCAGGCAGAGGCATAATTTCTATTTTCTATGTTATGATTGTTTCAGAAAATATACAGTACAGCCTCCCAAGTAAATATCCTCACGCAATATTATTGGCAACCCTGCTGCTTACTGACGTACATGAAATTCCCTTCCTGACGCCCACGACATGTTCTACATAAGGAAATTGTCCTATATAAGGCTTTCTACTTATGACAGTCATATGCATCTAGGGGGAGGGGGGCGGAGTTGGGGTAAGAATTATGAAAAATGTGCTAGTTCTATATTGGGCGGGACAGCCTACCTAGGCCTGTAACTAAAATTCCGCCCCCGACCTACACTACTTAGTAGGATAACGTACTTTTGTTTTCCGCTAGTTGTTCTATTATACTTATATTTCTATTATGATGTGTTTTCCTTATATGTGCATGAATTACTGAATATCAAAGGTCATTATATTACAAGTGGCGTCTGTGAAATCTGACATAATTCATCATTATTATCAGATGACCATTCATTAGTAAATGACATTGCAATTGTATTTTCTTATTGAGAGGGTTGATAGGGCCTAACCAACACCACCAACCCACCCCAACCAACCCAACTCACAAAGCCTACCTTTCTCCTCCACAGAATGTTCTGTACTTACCTGCTGAATAAAGCCTACCCAGTGGCGGATCCAGCATTTTGAAAAAAAAAAAAGGGGGGGGCGCTATTGGATTTTTTTTCCCTTAATTACATTTTGGCTGAATTTAACATTAAAAAGTCTAAAATTCTCCCCCCCCCGCGCCCCCCTCCCTCTAAATCCGCCACTGCTACCCTTTCTCCTCCAGAATGATCTTTGGGAACCTGTTCATGTTGAACAAAGCCTTCCCTTTTTTTCTCCACAGAATGCTCTGTACTTATCATTCAAAAAAAGTCTGCCCTTTCTCCTCCACTGAATTAAGCCTACCAATTCTCCTCCACAGAATGCTCTGTACGTACCCACTGAATTAATAAACCCTACCTTTTCTCCTCCACAGAATGCTCTGTACTTACCCCTTACCCAACCCGTGGGGGTTCTGGGGTAGAATATAGGCCCCCAGTTGCCCCTGGTGATCGTATCAGGCAACAATAGGGGGGACCCAGCCCTGACCAAGTGGTTCTTTGGGTTCATTCCCAGTTGGTGCTTTGTTCACTAAGGGATGAGGTGCAGCAAAAATGATTTTCAGGTTTTGATCCCCTGCTGTTTGTCACCCTGTCACCGTCATCTCTTAGATACAATCACCAAAGACAGAATTCATCCCAATCTGTTTTTGCTGTGAATATGACCTTAGTTGTCAAAACGGTGTAAAGCATCCATTACTCACTCACTCACTTTACTTACCCACTCAATAAAGCCCACCATTTCTCCTCCACCGAATGCTCTGTACTTACCCACTGAATAAAGCCTACCCTTTCTCCTCCATAGAATGCTCTGTACGCACCCACTGAATAAAGCCTACCCTTTCTCCTCCATAGAATGCTCTGTACGCACCCACTGAATAAAGCTTACCCTTTCTCCTCCACCGAATGCTCTGTACTTACCCACTGAATAAAGCCTACCCTTTCTCCTCCACAGAATGCTCTGTACTTACTCACTGAATAAAGCCTACCCTTTCTCCTCCATAGAATGCTCTGTACTTACTCACTGAATAAAGCCTACCCTTTCTCTTCCATAGAATGCTCTGTACGTACCTGCTGGCGGCGGGCGTACTCAGCGCCGTGTACGCAGCGGCCATCGAGCAGTACCGGAGTCCTTCGTCCAAGCCGGACTTCCACGTGTCGGTGAGGAACAAGTACAACAACCTGTACAGGGGCCAGGCCCTCAAGGTGCGCTGCCGGGCCAAGGGCGGCCACGAGATCGACGACATCCCCATCATCACATTCTACGTGAGTATTAAAATAACAAGATTTTAGTTCCTCCTATACCACAGGTTTTTCTTTGGGTTTCCCTGTGTTTTTGTCTACAAAATGAGTCTGCGGGTGCCTAATGATACTGTAGATCAGTTATCTATGGCAGGATAGAATTAAACCCCAGTGGTTTCTTTATTGTTATTCGGAAGGTGTGCTTCAGACCACTTTTCTGAATAGCATTTTTTATATCATTTTTACATCGGTTCATTACAATAGAGAGACTATTAGTATTAATTACCGAAGGCCCTATCAGAAAAGGCTCCAATGTAATATTAATGTTTTGATCTTTGGGGCGGCTGCCGCTATACAACTGGCATTGAAGTTGAACTCATGATGAAACTATATACATCTTTCCACTTCCCACGCCAGCGAGTCCTATCAAAGTTCTTCCCCAGGGGTGGATCCAGGGATTTTCCAAGGAGGCAACCCTTAAAGACCAACACCCGGAGCATCCTCCAGGGCACAAGTTATACATTAAACATAATAATATTTGGCCAAAATTGACATGTTTTACAAAGCTTTACATTAAAAACAGCCGCATTTTGGTTGAAATAGGCCCCCCTCCTCCCTATCGGCCATTGCAGCCACTCAACCTGCCACTCAGTTATATAATTCCTCTTCCATAAAGCCGGGTCCCCAAGTGCCGACTTTACCCCAGCGATTAGTTGTATAATATGGTGGCCCAAAGTGCCAAGCCCATCCCATCCCCTGCGACGAGTGTCCCATAGGGCACTAATCGCCGGGGATGGGATGGACTTGGTACTTTGGGCCACCATATACAACTAATCGCTGAGGTTTAGTTGCCACATAGGGACCCGGCTTAGGATAACCCCAGTGACGGAACTAGACTTTTCCGCTACGAGCCGGTCTGCATGAGTGTATCACGCGTGTCGACAGCTTCTTTCTATCAGAGTTACACAATCAAAATATCTCTGGAGTATGGCATAATTAGGTAACATTGGTCAACAGAGTAGTGATAGGAGTACTATGAAACCATAACATAAACAGAGATCTAGAGTAGAGGAAGGCTCAAGATACAGGGAATCATGTGAAAGGTGATAGCTGTTGACTTATCAGTATCGCTGCTGATATGGAGTCTCCTATATCCCCCTTTTATGACATGCTGACGTCAGGCTATCAGTATTGATAGGGCAATAAGAGGGATGTTGATAGCTGCAATGTGTAACTACGAAAGGTTTGTGACTCACATGTCGTATAGGCTAGTGGATCTCTAGTGGAGGCACAGGATGATGATGCAATTCATAACATTGATTGCATATGAAGTGTGTACATGTATTGACCTCTGCCCCAGTGCGCATGTCCTTGATCGGCAATTGAAGGGAATCGATATGCATATAGACAACGATTTGCACTGAAAGACATGCCCATATTGTTTCTTTTGTTAGCAATATATTCCCCATTCACTCTAGTGCCGTGCATGTAGCTACCTTAGTAGGGGATAGAACAGGATTATGATACAATTCATAAGATGGATAAGGTTACATACGAACTGTATATTTATCTCTGCCCCAGTGCACATGTCCTTGATCGGCAATTGAAGGGAATCGACATGTCATTGACCATCACTTGAAGGGAATCAACATCTCCTTGATCGGCAATTGAAAGGAATCGACATGTCATTGACCAGCAGTTGAAGGGAATTGACATGTCCTTGATCGAACCGATAAGAATATAGATAAGGATTTGCACTAAATACATATCCATAATGTTTCTATTGTTGGCAATATATGCCCCACCCCCTCCGGGAAAAAAGACGGTTACTGGGGAAAAGGGTAGTGTAAGGTATGCTAATATATATTGTAATGAAAAAGTGAAACTTCATGTCCCTATACAGGCCTATACAGAAAAGCACTGGAACCACTATGAACGGAACCATGTTAAGGTCAGAAGGAAGGGGTGAGCATTTGTGACAGGTGGGGGAGAGGGGGGAAGGAAGAGAAGCAGGTGTTTCTGTCTTGTTGATGTGTACATCCGGGCCGTTTAGGCAGTCTATTATTATCGCATGTGTGTGAGGGAATGGTGTGGAGGCAGAGGCTGGGTAGGGGATGAGGGGAGAATGTGGTGTAAGGTGTGGGAGGGGGTAAGTGCGGTACAGGTCACAGGGTGACAAGGGACGGATCCCTGAGGAGGGACGTTACAGGTCGTTAAGTTAGGGCCCCATCTGCCAAGGGGATACAGGTGGATCACGTACCATTAAGCTACCATAAGTACCATAAAGCTCAATACTGAAGCTATGTTCTGTATAAATACAGGACGATCATGGATAGCAAGTGACAGGAACTGATCAGCTGATAGGGAAAAGTAGTCATCAGATCCTGAGCAAAAGGTATACATGTAAAAGATTGAATTAATCCATATTGACAAATATATATGATTGTATACATTTGAGACATAAGTAATAAGATGGAGGTTTTCAAAGCAACACCCAAAATAACGACGGAAATGTTGTCCCTTTTTAGACACCAAAGGTCAAATAATGTACGATTTGGGGGAGGGGGCAGAGAATGATAAGTGGATGGGAACTGCATGCCTCGGGGGCTGGGGTTGGTGGAGGAGGGGAGGGAGGGGGGAGGGAGGGGGGAATAGTTCCCATATCGGACGTACGTCATGGGAAGGCGGGAAAGGACACTATGTGTATATACGAGATCGGGGATGGAACTGCGCAGTTTCTGGTGAGAGGGGTCAAAGGTGAGGATGGTGGCGCTTCCCGCCTAAAGTCGGGGTCAGGGAGTGCAGGAAGTGGGCGATGAATGGGTTAATTACAGCCACTGCTGACAGGAGAGGGGGATGGGTTAAGGGTATGGGGGTCAAGGTGGAACATTGCATGATCACTTGCTGCATTATTTCCATACAAATCTTTTTATGAGTTGCTTCCAAGTGGACGGACATAAACAATCTATTTATAGCCACACTAGCCTACCACGCAATATGCTAAAAATGCATTTTGGGGAAAAAAAACATGGACTGGAGTGGAAAGCAGCTCTGCATTTAGAGGCTTATTTACAAAAGTTTTTTTTTCAGTTCTAAATTCTCTATGCGAATATCGCTTATGAATGGAAGTATGAGTTTAAGTAATAGCATTCCATTAATTGTATAATGGAATTTAATCTTTAGCGGAATTGGCTACTTTTTTGATAAACAAAAATAGCTATATCCACAAATATCTAATGATCAAATATTTGGTCGATGAGTGACTAGAGCATGTTTGGCCACCATTTTTGTCATCTATTCAGTGAAGTGGAGAAGCAGCTTGAATCTTACATGATGCAGTTTGAAAAGGTTAACCGTAAAGAATGTACCTCTCGCCTCATAGAATACTGAGGCTGTCATTGAACGACCTTGGACACATTGCCCATCATGATATATGTAGAGCTAATATTTGACCCAGTTCCTTTGCAATGTGTGGGCAATGTGAGGAATGCGGCCTATATCTAGACCTAGATATGGATATTAGCGAATAGTTGGATCATAGGTATCAGATACCAGGCGGATAAGGTAGCCCTGTCGTGGCCTACATATGATATTATTAGTTTGGGGATTGATATCGTTATCCTCAGGATTTAAAAACTTTTTATAAATCGACATTGCTAGACCTGAAAACTTTCCATGTGCTTGCATTGCGTTTCACTTTCGTGATTTAACGTTATTGGATAGATCCACACTCAAACAATGAATGTGCATGGGTAGAAGTTATTTTAAAGATGCCTCAATTATGGATTCCAATCAATATGATATCCTAATTTATATAGCAATGAATAGATACTAGATGGTTCTCAAAGGAGAGCCATTACAAATGACGTTATAAAAAGCACAATTAATGTCACATGACAGTCATATTCTCATTAGGATACACTTATTAGGACTGACATAAATGGAGATTAATTTGATATGATCCAACTGATATGTCTACTTTACCTTTTTTCCATCTCTACTTTAGAAGTATGGATGTCAAGCCCTAGTCGGACTAGGTTGACATGCAATTCCCAGGTCCATTAACCCATTTGATAGTGATATATGAAAGCTTTATAATGAATAAGGTGCAGTCAGCCGTTGTTCAGAGTGGCCGAGGTTTTGACTAAACCTGGGAGAAAACCAACCATTACTCAGAATAGTCCTTTATCAGTTCACAAAGGTAGATTATGCATTATGATATATCCTGGTGAGGGAATCCAGGGCCGTCGAGCTTTTTATGGCATTTTGTCAGTTACTGAATAGATCAGTGTCTACGGGGCTCGTGACCCCAACACCTGGGACTCCTACAAAGGGGGTACATGGTGAATAGACCAATCAGGGACGAGCACTGAAGGTCCTGGGTTCAAGTCACTCACCGAGCACGAACGGGCAATCTTGCCTTGCATCCGCCTTGTCAGTGCAGTGCTCCTTTTATAGAGGATTTCAACCTGCTATACATGGTTGAAATCATTGAGCGTGCATATTGCCGCCCCTCCTCTTTTCCTGCTTTACTTTAGTTAGAAGCACTCAAAAATGGTATGTTAGTTTCCCGGTAGGACATAAATAGGAGTTTTTGCCTTCTCTGTGTGACTATATAAAGTGGTGTTCAAACAGGGTGCATTTCAGGATATTTCATCAAGGCAAAGCTAACGTACTTATTTCAAAATGCGGCCCTGGATAGTGCTATTAATACGATAAGGTTCTCTATCCTCTTCCAAAAAAAGTGGCTGGTATGCGACCGATATAAAATAGCCATTACCTATCCGAAAAGGATGGGAGATATTTTCTTTGGCTGTTAATGCAGGTATCATGTTTCTTCGTTTTCAATTACTTGTATTACATGTATATATCGTGAATTAGTTCTAAAGAGAGATTTACTTAGGATATCGGCCATGAATGATATCGTCATTTTATTACATGTGATATAAACGGAGGAGATTTATACACTCTCGTGGTATGGGATATTGCCATCATTATTAACTCCAGTTGAAAGAGTTGAGAAAAGAACCGTACCAATTTATGAGAACATAATCTTAAGGATGTAATTATGTTTTCTATGCAAACACAATTTATTCTAGGAGTCAAAGAATCAGCATTACCCCTGCTCTAGTTTCAACATTGGGTATTTGGCAGTTTATAGAGTCCTGCTGGTATTAGCTGCAATTGCTGTTGTCATTGCGGGGCGTATTGGCAATAAGATGAATGATGTATACCTTAGCAGCCTCCGCAAAATTCCCCTAGACCTGACTCAGAGGCAAAACAAACATGAGCCATTGTGACGATGCCATTACCTGCTGGGGTCTGAGATATGTGGCCCTAGACCCCTAAAACTGACGTGGCGACAAGGGAATTTCTTTAAGTTGGCGTTCGATATATAGGTTTTTCCCAAAATCGACATGGCAACATGGCAATTTCCCCGGGCTATTTCCTAAATTGACATGTGAAAATAGGTTCCACTTGGGACAACGACATGGGACATATCTTGAAATCGACGCGCGACATTAAGGCCCCTAAACAGAAGTTTGCGTCACCATAAAGAAAGTGTTCCCAACCTTGCATATCATTATAATGTAGACCCTATCATTATATTCATGAATTTTAATACGTTGTCATATCTTGAAGGTTGCAAAAAGGTTCAATCGTTAATCATAAGGTTCCATCCATTAAACAAAGTAGATTCTAATGAAAAACAATTTTAAACAAAATGATGAAGAAATCAGAGTAACATGTCAAAATCAAAAATACTAAAAACTTATTGCATGAGCTTCAGCATAATCTTGGATGCAGTTATCCATTCTAATATCAATAAGATAATCTAGTGCATAAAGTTCTCTCTCAGATTACTAATTTACTTATTCGTTCCCCTTCTTGTCCTTACAGCGGAAGTTGGCCGACGGTAAGACCGTCATGCCCCTCAGCTCGTCCTCCTACGGCGTCTCTATCACCGCTTCCGGCGACAAGGGCGGGCGGCGACCAAGGTCAAGGACGGAGGAACGCCGCGCCAAGTCGTTCGCCTTCAAGCACCGCCGGGGGTCCCTGAGAACAACGAAAATCTTACACCTCCACCCACAGATCTACGCCATCCTTGACTACGGCCAGAATCACTTCTACTGCCGGGCAACTACCATCGGTGGGGATATTAACGAAGAGGAGTTTTTCATCTATAAGTTGTAGACGGGCTGGGTTTTGTATTGAACTCGAAGGGACGGACGGAATATTTGGTTCTATTTCCACCCACCTCCCCCAGGCCCATCGCGAGTAGGATATCGATATAATATCTCGATATCAAATATTATTTGCGCACAGGGACGATGTGAAGGCCAGCTGCTACCAGAGATTTATGTGGGATTTTTTTTATCATTATTTTTATTTTTCTAATTGATTGAAGGAGTTGTGATAGGTTTGGGATTGACTTGGTCAGTCGAGGTTGGATGTACAGTAGGCAGGTGGCGTGATGCGTTGTTATAGGTGTCGAGTAGTACTAGAAGGGAGCTTACCCCTGTAGTAGTTTGTAAATAATTCTACGATTGAAAACAAATTGTGATGGTGTTACAGATATGAGATTTGTCTTCGAAAATTATTATTTGTGAACTCTTGCGTTACTCTTCATAATGCGGTCTCGATTTTATTGGAGTGTGTTTATTTTGAGATTACAAATGATATGAACGGGTTTTTAATTTAGAATTGGCAATTTGTAATCTACGTCCTTAGAAATATAATTCCATGAGTTGCTTTTTGCATAAGACCCCGATAGTATTTTCTTTTGTAAATAGATGTTTTTCACTGTCGTTTTCGTTGATCTTATACGATATATGCAAACTGTGAAAATGTGTCTCCGAAGGATTATTGTGGTCAACGTTTGTTAAAGTCTTCGTCATACCATAACATAGCTCTTTATGACTGTATACATTCTGTTGGTCAAAATCAATTTAATAATCCTATTTGGACAATAATGTCTATGTTTCTATTTACCAGTTCACATAAAATGCATCATGTCTAAATGACGACGAAAAATTTTCTGAGTAGAATTGATACGTTAGTCTCTAGAAAACAGTGTTCTGCCTAGACATTTAGTTTTTTTGTTTAAAGGGATTTGTGACTGACCAGATCAGCGCCACCTGGAGTGGAAATCTTAGGAGTTTAAATTGGTTGTAATTTATAAAATATATTCTATTTCCAAAGAAATACCTACTTTTTCCACACTAATTTTGACTGTTAATGTGATAGTGAAAGATTTAAAGGGAATTTGTTTACGTGTAGGAATACACGGGAACTGCCAAATTGACTTGTTCTAGGGGTTGTAACTTTTATTCTTTTATTGATACAATGACCGCCATTTTTTTATACTGAAATAAATTGGTTCAGGTCCATAGATGATATTGAACTATGTTCAACTAATAATATGCTGGTTAGATTTTTCAGGGGGTGAAGAACAATTGTTTTTCCGTAGAAACCTATAGTGAAACCTAATTTTTGCACAACCATGTATTATTATCTCGAAAACAAATTTAAATATCATGACATTTTTTTTTCATCTGTTTTACTCCCACAGTATTGGTCTAACCTCACAAATTGTGTCAAGGCTATAATATAATATGCTGGTTCATTCAGACTTGCGCCCCTACCAGACAGTCCTCAATTCCTTTGATAGATTCTGCTCTACTTTTTTTCGATAGGCCTGAAGTACTTAAATTTGATTAAATACATTTTTTGTCTCAGGGAGTGTTATACTACTAAATTCCCTTTGGTTAAAAACAGAGTTGGCAATAAAATGCTGTATAGATGTAGAAATTATTTATTTTGTGTTGCTACTCATACTTCAAGAAACATCAATCTAGGATTTCAAATCTTGATCAGATTCACATTCCTAGATTTTTCATGTTTTTTGAGTTGGTGAGTCGTTTAGGTTGGTGGATTTAAGAAACAAAAAAACCTGTTCTTTATGTTTAAAACCGTCATGAATGTACTTCATACTCATATGTTCCTATAGGTATATATCCTTGATAACTTGTACATAAATACTGTGAACCATGTACATAACTTCATTGTAAATAGATGTATTTTATTTATTCATGGGCTTAGAGTGTTCAGCACGAACGTACAACTTGTGTAACAAAAAAAGCTGTCAGTCGCATAGCCCCTATTTGCAGCAGTAGAAATCTCACGTAGAAAATTCTATTCTATTTATGTGGCTTAATATTATTTTTGCATCGCAAGCCTCCCAGGAGGAAGTCATCAATATTATGTATTTATGTCTTAAATGTGTCATAGAAGTATTTAGTTCCCACTTTAGCTTTAACGTAGGTCATTAAGTTGTGTAAGCTGTCCTAAAGATGTCACATCAGGGCGAATGCTTTTAATTGTATTTCTGAGTAGATGTAGTTTTGTTGTAGTTTCCAATGCCTGGAAATTATCTGTCACATTACGTTTTCTTCGAGATTTATATAACTAGTGGTCCTATGCACGTCGTTGTATGTGTTCAAACTAAATTAAGCTTGATTGAAAATGACATTGCATTTAATGCTATTTTGGATGTCGGAAGCAAGTTATGATGTGGTTCTGAGAATGGTGCATATTGGCATTGGTATATTATTAATGTCTCGAGTAATGCAGTTTGAATACATACTTTTGCACCAACATAATATTATATCATGAGAAACATTTACTTGAAAGCTTCTGATTGCGTACATTATGCCCCCCCCCCCCCCCCCCCCCATGCATTTTCTTTTGCATTTGCCTCCGAAACATATCAGCCTCGGGGGCCAATCAAACATTGTTGAGAATAGCATATTTTCTCAGAACTTTATGATACTATAAAACTGTAATACAAAATTTGGTCCATTTGATTGAACTATAAGAAAGCATATATTACTATGTTTGTCTAAACCGAGTTTGTTGACGTAGGCTTTGCAACTTAAAAGTGCCCTAATAAATATAATTATCATTTTCAAAAACCAGCTATACATTAATCATGAAAAACAATATCAATTCATATTTGCTTCCAGATTCCTATCTTAAAAATGGGGGTCTCCAAAAGAGCTTTTATCGTGAAAGTTTCAGCTTCTAATTATGGAAAGCTGAAAGTGAATTATCTTTTACAAGAAACGGGTTAAGGAAGATAACGTATAAGGATTATCGTTATGTAATATATATTATGTTGTGCGATTTGTGCCAAATGACTAAATATATATCGCCTTGTATAGTTATGGTATATTTTCATATGATGCTTGTCTATTGTATACTTATCTAGGCTGTTTAAGCCTGTTCCTGCCTATGTAATATTGTTATTTCGTGTATATAAAAAGAGACAGTCGATCTGTAAGATCAATAAAAGTAGATAATAGTTCGTCAACAAAATGCATTCAGTATTATTTATTCTTTATTCTTTATGATTAATCCTATAATAATAGACTTACTTTTTCTGGTCCCCTTTTCTTCATTTCCTTTGTTCGTGTAAACCAAATGTGAGGAAAAAAGTAATAAAGAAAAGATGAGACGGGAAAGCATTAAGCAGCTTAACATTACATTATAACATTATATATAATAATATTTTGCGAATCTCTCAATTATAGTATAAATCTATTGTGAGAACTAAGGGTAACTTAAAACTATTTTCAAAAAACACTTTTTTTATATAGAACCTGCGACATTTCCCATTCAATTTGGCTCGTTGCAACAGACTACGATTTTAGACACAGTGGCAAAATATTGTAAGTTTTATTGCGCCCGTTCTATTGATTATGCGGACGTCTGGTTTCTTCGGCGGTTACTCTTTAGATAGCTGAAAAATAGAATAATTATATAGCTGACCAATTAGATAAGACTCTTGATGGAATCATTCCTGTAATGTCAATCAGTTCATTCTAAAATTGTTTCCAAAACACAATTACAGAGAACATGTCGTTATTTTGGTAATTATAGAGTTGTCAATTCTCTCACACGCAGATTACTGAAATTGGGCACAATTAGCTTGTGTGTCTTGTAAGGGGGGCCATGATATCTAACGTCTGCATCTTCAATGTTTTTTTAGACACCACCCTACCCTAAAGTAATACGCATCAGATATTAGTCCTTTCATGACCAAGCTATCTCTTGCATAATAGTTTGAGTGCCTAGCGGAATTGGATATAACTACAGTCTAATAAGACATGTACTAGAATTGTTACCATTTCTATAATCACGTCCACCGAAGAAGACAACCCAAAAGCTCTTTCATTTACGTACTATAATTCTTTGGCTACTATATATAGTGGGCTCTGTTAGGGTCATTTTTTTTAGAAATCGTTACGCAGTGGATAAAAGCACCAAATTTGGTATGAGGCACCTCTGAGGCATAACTATGAAATCTGGAAGGGGTGAACTATTGTTAATGTTAGATTTAAGACTGCGTAAGATTCGTGTATATCCAAGTCTTCGTAAGTTGCTTTCCAGAATGTCTGAGTAATTCAGACCGCGTTTAAAGTTTGTCCATTCACTTCCCAATAGTTCAAAAGAAATGAACGATGAGGGAGCTTCTTAATATGAAAGGGTTTTTATTCAATAAACATCTCATCCCGAGTCAAAGCCACCATGTACAAGTCTTCATCAGTCCACCTCCCATCTCCTATCAGCAATCAACCACATTTAGAACACGAGTTGCTCCAACGCCTTCTAGACCATTCTAGCATTCAGCTCTAACACAATCCTATGTCCGAGGTAGTGGATATTCGTAAACTCCAGTCTGTTACATGGAGTCGATGTACTTACTCCAGGTATAACTCCTTGGTTAAACATGTTTCTTCTAACCAACTAACTCACTAACTGCTCGCTCCCTACCTTGCAGCGCCTTTTATACTGGTTAACAGGTGGCGCTAGGAGCGTAAGATATTTCTCCTAGAGGTAGACTAGAAGTAGACTTGCTAAGCCTGATCTTTGTTGGATTATATATTATGACAATGTATTAAAAGTACTAAGCCATTAGTACATTCGACGGCGGTCAGGTGTTTGAGTTTAAGGAGGTGGACGACATAGCTCAAACCAAATGAATATAATGAACTCCCAATTTTGATGATTGGATATATTTGTTAACCCATGGTGGGGTGGCCTTGACTCTCGTGGTACATTCAACACAGTATCAATAGATTTGTAGATCCGGTTTCAACACAAATTCACAGTGAAATTATTCATTGAGTTGATTTCCACATTTTGAAGCTCAAGGTTAGCAGAACTCGTTCATAAAATGACAAGGTAAGTGTTAAAATTGATAACATGATTATTTGGATAACAACGTAGATGATGACATAATCATGGTTACAAAATGACAAAGTCAACTTTTAGAGGATGAAGTATTCGTCATCTTTAGGTATTCACTTAGTACGTGCCTTGTACATTAAAGTCAGTTCTCAGCATCGTTAGCTGATTTTAAGATTCAAAGATTGCGACACCCGTGCATAAGGTGACAAATTCAGTTTTGACTTAGTACGCGCATGTACAGTTTCTGATATTTATGATTTGTAACACAAGTCAACAGAACTCAACATATATACAGTGTAGGGTTGTCTTAAACTTCTAAGAGTAACAAGTGTACATCAAATCCAATTTCAGAACAAATTAACACAACATAAGTCAATTCAGAGAATTCGGACATTTTGAACGAACGACTTTCATGATACAATGCGTGTTGAATTTCAATCAAATTTCAACCAGAACAACATTATTTACAATAAATACAAGGTCTCTGTATCAGGTTTAGTAATACCGAGCAGTTGGAACCAGAAAATACCACCATTCCCGTCACGCGTCCGCCAGCTATACTTAGTACACGTGTACTTAGCGGGACGCTTGACTGGATTTCCCCCCCAAGGTTTGACCTCGATTTGGATCCTTCGGGCGCGAAGCGCCCGGATGGCAAATTTCTGCTTCGATCAAACTTTCAAGTTTGATTGTTCGACCTGATATTTTGGGCCGATATGAATTAATTCTGGCGCTTGATTATGTTGGTTGGGGACCTAAACTTTAGTTTAGCACAGATTTTATAAGAAATTATACGATGCTTTGATCATGCTAGCCGATTTCAGAATTTGGATCTTTTGGATCAAAAAGGGGTTTTCCAAATTAGCCTCGTTTTGACGTCATTTTAATCAGTGCCGGCGGTATTTTTACAGAGTTAAGACGTGTTTTTTATATCTTCGTTCATTTTACTCTATCCTCCACAAGTTCACCATGGTCCGAGTGGCTATTTTTTCTTCAAACCGGGAGGCCGGACTCCAGGATTATCCTGATCTAATCCGGAGCAGCACCGACCATTATTTTGTAACTTTTCCGAGCGAGGACGCAACGACAGCGGAGTTGGCGGGGCACGCCTTCGCCCATCACATGCTCTACCCGGAAGACGTGCTAATAGTTATGACTAACCTCCTCGACATTTTGACTTGGGACAGAGAATTGGAGCTTTACCTGCCACTATTCATTAACCCGGATGGAGTAGTGAACTTTTATGCGGAACTATTTAACCAGGCGTTCCTGAACCTGCGAGCCCATCCCATCCCAGCCACCCTGATCTTGGCCACTCCCTCCGGTTTTGATGCCCGGAGTTGGGAGTTGACTGACAGTGATAGCTCGTTACAAAAGTGGCTGAACCGGATCATCCCGCGAGTCAGCAGAGAGGTCAGAAGAGCCAACGAGTGGTATGCGGTTCCGACGGTTGACACTGGTCACGCACTCCACCGGCCCAAGGTAGTCGCGGACGGGGTAATGACGGTCAACGATTTCCGCGAGCTGACAGATGGCTACATGCCGTCAACCCGGTTGCTTCGTCGTTGGGCCCGGGCTTTAGGCAGAGTCTTTGTCAGACTGCCCCTTCAGTAGTAGGCCGCCGGCACTCTTTTGTATATATTAATTTCTTATTGATTTTCAACAAGTGATTTTATGATCCAATTCCCGGCCTGTGATTGGAACACTTAATTCTGGATCGTTTCCACCGAGTGATTCTGGTGAATTAATTCCCGATCAGTACCTAGTCCACTTTAAGTTCATATATCCAAGAGGCTTCGGCCAGATCGTTCTTACGGGAGCTCCGGACTGTTAACATGGGAGGACTCAGATGTTTCACCGCTCTTGCTCGTCGTTGGACACCGCCCTCCTCGTAGAGATGGCCCCTCGCCCAGCCCGCTCCGAGACTTGGTGAGTACAGCCTTCTTCCTATTGTTCTTTGCATGTTAGGCTGGCTACTAATCGTAGATTTTAAGGAGATTGTTGGCCAAATTCTTCTTGGTGGTTCTCGGCTCGCCCTCACGTGGTTGTATTCCGGAAGCTGATGTCACTCCCGGAACCAGAAACTGTGTTTCGCTGGTAATTTTAGTAACGGGTAGCGTGGGTGGCCACCTAGTGTTTACTTTTGGTTCCAAGATGGTGGGCGCGGGCCGAGAGTCAGGATCTTTCGTACTAAACTTATTATCTTTTCCAGGTCCTGCGGTATGTTAGGGTGATGTAAATGAAGCAATGTGACACGGTTGGCACTGAAAAGCGTCAGGCTATATAATTTTAGTGGGCGGATTGTTTAGGCTAACATGATCAAGTATTTTACCTCGCGCGTGGTTGGGCGATATTAGGGGGTTTTCTGACTAGCGGTTTGTTGACATTACCGATCTAAGTAGGTTTTCTGGAGTGTGGGTAATTCGTATCGTATTGTTATTATTTTTTTTTTTTTTTTTTTGATACTATTAACTGTTGGGGACTGACACTGCACATGATAATCAGGCATGGGTGGCCAGAAATTCCGGTCTGAGTTGTACAACACAAGATTTGCTGTAACAGGATTCTTTGTTTAGTCGTTATACGTACAGGGCGTTAGTGTAAATGTCTTCATTGGAAACAATTCACATGGGGTGCCCTAGGTAACAAGCGCTTCCCAGGGTGTTCACCCTGGTAAGTTTAAGTGACAGTAGGTGACCAAGTATTTTGGTCCAGACTTCCCAGCATTAGATTGGCTGTGACAGAATTCTTTGATGAGTTGTCCCCCTTACAGAGTACTGGAAAGATTGACGTGTCGGCCACGTAAGGCGACACCACAGGTGGAGCCGTCCAACGAGCTGTTGGCGACTCCAAGGTAAGTTTGAGATGTAGTGGCGAAGGCCACAGATACCCATCCCATGTTTTAGTCTAACAGCAAGACTTCGTCAGTGTCATTGTGTTAGAATAAGTGTTAGAGTGAGTATTATTGTCCAGAGTCGTCTCGAAGAGGAAAAAATACTACTGTGAGGAGACCGAGATGAAGTCTCTAAGACACTGAATGAACTCCCAGATGAAGATTCTGTATGAATATAATGAAAGAAGGAATGGTATCCTCATTAAGAGCTGGAAAGGCACCAACACCACAAAGATTATCAAGCGTCCCAAGCAGAGAGACATGTGTGTGCACCGTGGGAGTTCGTACATTCATAGATCAGGCCTTAGTAGGCGCCGTTCCATTGAACGCAGAAGCCACGCTTATCAGTGCCCGAGATTGCCAAACATCTCAGACAGTGATATCCTTGTGATGAATGAGTGGGAGCCTATGCTCACAGGTCGGGACTGAGCCGTTACAAGAACATCCACCTACAAAGGTTTCATGAGTGCCCGAGAGTTGATGCAAAACTGTCCCGCTCAGATTCCCTAACCGACCTCATGGGGAGATAAGAATAATGATAGGACTTGGATCCCTGGTGATTTACCTTAAGGGGTCACAAGGGTCAATACTCTTGATAACACTCTTTCTGTACAGTGTGTTAGAATAATTACCCAATACACTCCAAAGATTTATACGCAAACAAGTTAACACCCCCTTCAAGGGTGACAACTGTTCTAACATATTTGACTCCATTTTATGAAGCATTCGCTTTAAAACCCCAGTTTTGTTCTTATTGAATGATTTTGTTACGACAAAATCCCTTCTTTCCCTGCTAGTTACAGGTGGTAGCTCGGCGTTCACCCCCTACATTCAGCCTGGGGTTTGAAGACCGAGTTCCACTTTATATTGGGTAGTGGCGCCCTTCTGAATGCAAACGGGTGCGCCACTAACTCCAAACGGTTCACTGAATAGATATTATACCTATGTTAACAGTGACATTTCACTGTCTACCCTATACTCTACATCACATGGGAAAAACCAACATGGCAAGCGGTTGGGGTAGCCTTTTCATTCCGTGAGGTATAAATGTCATTAAAGGACATTAAGTAGTAACTGTACAAAGGAGGCTGAGATTATTCGTTCCTTATTTGTTATCACTAGAGGATCGGGTCTCAGATTCAGGTTCACTTCTGATCGGATTCCCGGTCCTCATTAGTTACATGTGGTTTGTCGGTACCCTCCCATTCATAGGACCAGAATGGGCAGCACCGAGTTTCCATTGTTATAATTGGGAGCAGACTGCATATATATTTTTTTTAATAATATGCAGCCTACACCCCCTTTAAATTATAGAGATGTGTAAATGCATCTCCTTAGATCACTTACTTCCAGACAGCACCTAGTAAGTCGGACCTTTACCGAAGTACAGTACAAGGTTAAACCCGTTTTCTTGTTCAGGTCTATGCCCGTTTCTCTTGTGGAGAGTCAAGACTACTCCTGAAAAGACTCCGCCCCCAGCTTATCCTAACTATGCGCATGCCGGGCAGGGATAGGTAGTGCTAAAGACAGAGTTAGAATTTTTTTTATCTCCTTTCTAATAGATCGGGTAAACTTATCAGCTCTGGGTGTCAACCAAGTTTATTGTAGCTTGTTCATCAGGGAATCAGTAGTCCATGTCCCCCCTCTTCAGCTCAACTGTTGAGCGGAGACCTGGATACTTTTAGCGCCACGACGGCGGTCAAGACTAATTTTCATTCATTTATTTTATTTTCTTTTCCTCGACGGCGGTCAGCTCTGAAGCCGCTCATTTTCTTTATTAATTTTAATTATTTCTAATTTTTTACCCGGGTCGAAACTTGACTTCTTGCCGTTTTGTCTCTGTCCCGATTAAAACTGGTCTAAAAGTGGTCTAAATAATTTAGTCTTGAATTATGGGCAGTTGTTCATATACTAGTTGTCGTTGGATCCTGACTTTTATGTTAAAGTCAGGATCCTTTGACCTAAGACATACGGTGATCCAGTGGCCATTTACACATAACCAAGACGACGGGGCTATTAATAAGGACAGCACCTCGCTCCACCGCCTTGTGAGTTTTCGCTACAGCTTCTCCCCCCCCAGGGATGGCTTATCCCGTCTGAGGGAGTCGCAATATAGTGAGAGAGAGCCGAGCACCCTGTGAATGTCACCAATTCGCCATTGTCCCGTAACCACATTTCCTTGTGACCTCCGTTATAGCTCCCAAATAGAGCACGCCTTGTCAGGATTTGCACATATCCTTGCCGCTGCAGCGTGTCTATGCCAGGAGCAAACGAGCCATGTATAAGGTACTCTCGTGTGCTGTCACAGAGCGTCCCCCCTGAGAATGTTACTAATTATTCTGCGTTCTTATTATATTTTGCCCAAAATTCCCTGAGGAAGAGCTCTTAGTTACACAAATATTGGTTTGCTTTATATATTAGTTTTTAGGTAAATTTCTTTCTACTCGTCGATTTTTTTTTTGTGATGAAGGGACCGCTTGTCAGGAGCCAATCCACCCGGGGCATAGTGACTGCCATGGTCGGGCGTCCACCCCAGTGCCCTTCGCAGCGTCGGTGACGCGTAACCCCAACGTCCTGCCTCCTGTCAGGCACCACTGACACCAGGCCTGTGGGCAGGCTCCTGCTGCTTGTGCAACCCCCTCATCTTGGAGAAGAGTATATATGTAAGCATGCTAAAGAATAGACAGTGGCGTTCCCCAAGTGGCTCCTGTACTGCAGCCCGATCCTAGCGGTAACAACAGCACAGGGGCCAGGTGTAGATGGTACTTGCTTGGGGAAGTTCACTTCGCTCGTTGGGAGCATTGGTCCCGTTGAGCGCTCTTAGGTTTTATACAGAATTTTGAGTTTTTCTTTTAAAATGCTGAAATTCCGCGACACTAGGATCGGTTCCAAATGGTTCCCTACTTTAAAAGAGTTGCCAAATCAATAACAATTAGAGTGTTGAGCTAGGCTACCGGGCATGGGACACTCGACTTGAGCGAAATTTAGATAACCCATGGGTCCATAGAGAGACGGTTGGACCAGCCTACCCGAACTAAGTTTTTTTCCTGACTGGTGAATCCTTATTGCTCAGGCTAGTCAACAGAACCCTACCTACCCAAACAGGTATCGCCCAGCGAACTTCCTGTAACATTTTAGTTCTAGTTTTCGTACCTCTGTGTTATTAATTCACCAATTTTACCTGTACAGTACTAGGTCAGGTTTTACCACTCGTTACATTGTCATATGATAACTTCATAAACCGTTCCTGGATTTATTTCGGATGTCCCTGGCCTTATTGTCTTTCGTGCAGATCCTGTTCCGGTCGCTGTTGAGGTGGGCGTGGTCGATCTAGGAGGAGCGTTAGGCATTGTTCCTTGTCCCAACACCGGTTGAGGCCAGTCCGCTCCGACATCGGACCACCCTGCGTCGATGAGGCGAGGTACTCCCATGGGTACAGGAGTGGCTAGCCCCGAGGAATATCTCAGTAGTCTGGCCCTGGTATTGTATTTTAAGTTACTCATCATCAGACGGGCGAGTTTTTTAGATACCCTCAGGGTGTCGGGTAGTGGCACCTTAGATGGGTGCTGTCCAGGTCTAGTTGCTGCTCCCATCAGCTGCGCCCCCCAGGTTACCGTCAGAGTATACTTCAGACACAGCTGGGTCACCAGTAGATCCCTAATGAGCACATAGCCTTCAGTATAAGTGTGGTCTGAAGGCATAGCCAGTTCGCCTAGGAAGATTGTTTCTATCATATGTGGATTGGCAAACTGTACGTACAACCCATCCACAGTTTTTCCTCTAATATTTCTCCACTTTCGCCACACGAGGACCACTATGGCGATGACGAGTACTGCCAGTAATATAGCAAGTACTGCCACCGCAGTGGGGTTAGCGGTCGTGTCCGGGCATCCAGTTAGTTCCTTTTTACTGCGCAGCAGCTCCTCCGGGTCCGCCGCCTCCAAGGCCATGGCCCGAGGTAAAGTCATGGTTAGTCCGGCCAGGGCAGCCTTGCCTTGGTGGTTCCGCCAGCACTTCCAGAGAACACATCCAATAATTGTCACAGCTACCACTATGCAAAAGATGGTGAGGAGACCAAAACCGCCTCCGAAGTTGCCTATAGAGAACCACGGGGCGTGTTTCTCTACCTCATAACGGTCAGTCGCTTTCTTGATACCCTTGGCCAAGTCTTTACGGTGTTTTTGTATTCGTTTGGCCAGGGAGGTTACAGGTATTTTGGCCTTCAGGCTTTCCTCGATTTCCAGCAGGTCTTTCCTAATTGTTTCAGGGATAGGGTCTGATTCTAACATAGTGGGTTCGTTTTTGGACGTCGTGAAATTCATGTCCCACCCCTTCACACGACTTGCTGCTTCCAACAGGTCATTATGTGGGTACACAACCGTGGTGATCCTGGTGTGCTTGTCACAATTTCGCAAGCTATACGGTATCCATGCTCCTTGTGTTTGGAATGCACAGTCGCATTCCACCTGAACCCTTGCATAATTTTCTATGTTCACACCGACCGCAGGCTGGTTTCTGCAAATCATTTGGCCTCGGGTGTCGGCGCTGACCACTAGCATATCTCCGTCGTCTAGATACACTGCCATCTCTCCGAAGTCTGCTTCCAGTAGATAGTCCAGTTCACATTTTTCTTGGATCGCTAGGTCGTCGCGCCTCAGTAGCGCAGCAGTGCAGGTGTTGTCTGTAATCTTTTTCATATAAGGTAGGTCCTTACAGAGCGTGATGGTCTGTCCATAACAACCTGACCAACTGCCACTAGCCAATGGTACGTAATACTGGCGGGACATGGACATGGCGACACTTTTGGGTAGATTAACAATTTGGAGAGCGTCCTTCTTAAGTCGTCCCCTAACCGTCACTGGCACAGGAAAAGTTAGTACTTCGTAGACCCGGAACAAATGTTCATCAGCCACCACAGGCACCCTTACATACACTATAAATTCCTGAGTGGTTTCATTGAATTTGAACGAAGGTTGACTGTTCTCGTAATAGAAGGAAGGATCTGTGAACGCGACATGGAACCTGGGGTGGATCCCCTTCAGATATCTGTTCACTTCCTGGATCGCTCCGACCATATATTGGCGGGGTACCAAGTCCATAGTCAGCTGGCCCCGCGTCAGGCGCTGTACACCTTTCCTGAACACGCGAGTCTGCTCTACCATTAGTTGAAGATACACCATCTCTCCTAACTTGTCTTCCAGAGCGACCGGTATCATATTCAGGTACAGTTCCATCCAATCCACCTTATGTTGCACGAGTTTCAACCTTCGGCGAGTCGTGTTGTGTGCCTTATTTAGTGATCTTAGATTGTCCAGTAGGCCTATCACGACATGGTTAACCTTTTCGACAGCCTCGTCATGTTTTTCATTCATCAGAGCCAAGTCTTCGATCATTTGGCTCGAAGACTCCTGCAATACTCTAATCAATTCTCTGTTATATTTGACATCAGCCGCCAGTCCTTGATTCCAAGAGGTTGGAAGCGGAAAGGTCGGCCATCCTGGATCGTCCAGCATTGTGGGCAACTTCTTCATTCTCTTAACCCTTCCACCTGGATTTAATTCCGACTCTTGATTTTGAAGGTCTTGTTGAGTGTTCTTTATTAGGGAACTTAAGGTTTCATTAAGAACTTCTCGGTACCGACCCTTAAGTGCCTGTGACGTCTGATCCATCCAACTGACCAGCGACCTGATATGGTAGCAGGCCCGATCAAGGGCGTCTCCTCCTTGTAGATATCGGTGACAGACCTGGCCAAAGGTAGCCTTGTTGAAGGAGCGTCTCCTTGGGATAGTGATTAGGAAGCCTTGTCGGACGTGTGTTATATCCGCGGTGGACATTAACTTTCCTGGTTTTAACACTACTCCATATTGTTCTAAAGCTATCACTTCAGCGTTAGGGGCTAGCCCTTCAGGTGGGCTGGAGTCGTTATGCACTCCCCTAATGCCCCCTATTATAGCTAATACGAACAGCACTAGCCACTTCATTGTCTTTGTTTTGGCCTTAGCGATAGTTTGAGAAAGTTAATTTTGCAGTTTATCTAAAACATGTTCACAGCAAAGTTACCTTATTTTTCTGCGCACTACTATCATCCATGCGCCGAAAAATGCTCTCCTCTCGGGCTTCCTGGTCTGTTTAGTTTGGGACATGCTCGTAGAGGTTTTGCCCGTTGTCATTTACCACTCGCCTGATGATCCCGCTCTCGTCCTTGGTGACCGTGATCCTCAAGCCTCTCATACGTTCGCAGGACGAGGGGCGCATTGCTCTGAGGGGTCTTGGCCTAGTAGGTTCCAGTCCGAAACGGCCCCCGTTGGATCGTACGACGGTTGGCTCGAGGGGTATGGGTTCGGTACCTGTGGTTGGTTTGTCGCTGGGAGTGGACTCGGCCACAGTGGGCCCCCCGGCTGGTTGGTTGGCGTCCACTGCTGCTGGTTCCATAGCAGTGGTGAGGGATTGGCGTTGCAGCTCGTTGTCAAGCTGCTCAAGTCTAAACAAGCGGGGTCCGCAGGCTGCAAGTGGTGGAGGAGGGGAGCTCCCGCTGGCCCGTTCCCCACCGGTGGGGTTGGCGCGTGTTGAACGGGTGCTACCTCCACTTTTAGTCCTGGAGCGGCGACGGTTAGCTGTTCCCCTCCCGATCGCCTTTCCAGAGTGGGCAGAGGTCGGCCGCCTCGTGTTGTTTGTAGGCTGGTACTTTCCTTGACGCATTTAGAGTTTTGTGTGGTCCTTTGAATGAAAGGAGCTATCTGAGTTTTAATCTCAGCTAACTGTTTGTTTGATTTTGGCACATCCAGTCCTACTGTTCTCCTAATTTCGTCAACAGTCTCGAATAGTTGGAACAGTGGTTGCGTAAGGTCCCAGAACCAGCCGGCCTGTATCTGCACTGGTTGGTTGACCGCTTCCTCCTTCTGAACCGGCTTGGCCAACGCCGTTAGCCTTGGCTCGGGCTCCGAGTCACTCACCTCAGATAAATTGTAGAAGTCTTTATCTGCGGTCTTCTTTTTGGCTGGAGCCGATTTAGCGGACCTCTTGGCTCCGCCTGTGGTCGTTCTGGTGGGCCGCCGGGCTGGTGTCCTTGGTTTCTTCCGGGCAATCCCGGCGTCGGTCGAGTCCGGACGGACACCGCCCCGGCCCGGCCAACTCCACCGCCTAAGGGTCTGAGCCGGTTGTTTCTTAGCACTCTCCTTCTCGACTGCCTTTTCTTTCATTTGGTAAAATCCTAAAAGAATGGCCCAACGAACCTTCCCTTGGTAGGCAGCGCCCTCAGGGTGGGCCGGCTAATCCGTTTCCTTCTCAGGGGGACGATAATCCTTCCCTCCGTGTCCGCAGGGAAAGTAGTGGTTCCCTTTGGATTGCTATGTGGCCGGAGGGCTAGACAGTTCCCCATGAGTCGGTGGATCAGTGTCCCAGCTAAGTTCTCTTTCTGCTCCTTCCAGGAGAAGTCGGAGGTTGAACAACTTTCTATCTCCGACTTCTGTTCAGAGATAGAATCAATTTCTATCCCCGCTTCCTCCCAAGCTGGGTTGCGCGTACAATCACCTGCAGCAGAGGTGACCGTCTAGGAGCAGAGTTGCGGACCGACTGGTGGATCGGCGCGGGTCCCACGAAATTATAACCGATCCGCTTGTCCATGCCGTCTCCATATTTGGAGCTGTATCTTGTTTCAGGTGGGGGGGAACGCTTGCATCCGGTCCCAAGAGATGACGCCCAACCACTGGCATCTCTCTTGGCGTGCGCACCCTCCCTTTCTGCCACGCCCCCTGGGCGCGGCAAGGTGGCCGTGAGGTAGACCACCTGTTCCATTAGCGCTGATGCTAACGGTGCCGCTCCGCCGAATCTTTATTTTCACAGGGCGGCTAAATTTCCTGCATTAATCATCCATGTCGTCGCTTTCTCCGCCGTTGGACAGAGCGACGTAGTTAGGGCGGCGGTTCCGACGTAGGTTATAGCCACCTTTCGTCGGGACATGGTCCTTTACTGTTTTTCCTGGGCTCTGTTCCGACGTATCCAAGATCGGCACATCACCACAGGGTAATTTTATGGGCTTGTTGTTGCCTGGAGGGGTTCTCCCCTCCAACGGCTGGCTTTTGCCCCTTCGTTTAGCTCGTTTGCGTTTCCTCTGTCCATTTGCGCCAGCTGTTCCCCGTTCACAGGCGGCTTTATTAGGAACAAAGGATAAGTTTGTGGACAGCGCGGTGTCCGCACTGGTGCCCTGACCATCAGTGATTTGCCCATCCGTTTCTGCTAAATCAGTGGGACTTGGGCCAGGTTTTTGTGTAGGTACCTTCCTGGTCATAGGAACTGCATCATGCTCACGGGGACCGGTCGTTCCCGTTGAGTTTTCAGTCTCAGCACCCCTTATTTCGCCATCTTCCTCAGCGATTTCACCCGTTGGAGTGTGATGCAATTCAGGGTTTCGGTCAGGATCTGCCCCTTTTGAGTTAGTGATTTTCGCTTCTCTCACCAGTTTGGGAATATTATGAGGGACAGCGGGAGACCAGGGCCCACGTGCAGGTTTGAGTTTTGAAATGTTTACTAGATGTGGGACCTGTTTTCCAGTTTTTAAAGACACTAGTCTAACAAGGTGGTCTCCTTTTGTTTCAATTACCCTGAATGGCCCCGTATACCTGTTTGAGAACTTAGACGCTTTATTTTCACTAGCTAAAGGGTCGTACATGTATACCATATCACCTTCGTACATCTGAGTGGGCCGCGCCCGCTCGTCAATTCGCAGCCTCAGATCTTTTTCGTAGTTTTGAACTACTCTTTCAGCCATATTCCTAAACATAGCAATATTATCCTTGGTTTGCATGAAAAACTCGCAGTCGTTCAGCGTTTCAGGAATTGTTCCTTGCTCAGGCATTCCCATACTGATTGGATCTCTGCCAAACAGCAGGGTGTGCGGGCTGTATCCCGACCGTACACTGATTGTGGATCTAACTGTCCATAATGCAATGGGAAGTAGATCGACCCAGTTACAGTGATCGTCAGGGATATAATAAGCAATCAGGTTTTCAATGGTTTTATGTAGTCTCTCTACTCGAGCGTTGCCAGTCGGCATTCGCCCGGTAGTGAACGTTTGCTTGCACGCTAGTCGTGTAGTGATTTCCCTGAATAGCCCTGAGAGGAAGGCCGCCCCCCGGTCTGTGTGCAGGCGGTTTACCCGCCCATACCGACACACTATTCCGGTTAGGAAACAGTTAGCCGCGGTCTGCGCGGTGGAGTCTTTAGTGGTGAAAGCCTCCGGCCAACCTGTTAGTAGGTCTATGAAGGTCATGATATATTTTGACCCATCCCTAGCCTTCTTTAGCGGCCCGATGAAATCACACTGTACTACCTCAAAGGGTCGGGTTGGTCTCTCCCAAGACTTGGCTAAGGCCTTGAAATGTGGGGCCCGTCTCCTTAGAGAACAGGTCTCACAAGCTTTTACATAGTCTACGATGTCGGCGTTCATGTTCCGCCAGTAGAATTTATCAGAGATTTTGGTAGTGAGGTTACTGATCCCTACATGTCCCCCAGCTAAGATGTCATTATGTAACAGTCTCAGGACTTTGGGAATTAACCTACCTGGAACTATCATTCTGGGTTTTAGTCTGACCAGTTGGTCTTGGTGTTTGTTATACCTTTTGATGTTGAACCTACATAGTACTCCCGGTGCTACCATTCCTACAAAATCAGCTTGGTCCATTATTCGCCTAGCTTCAAGGGGATCTGTCGGTAGGTCTCCGTCCTGCAGGTAGTCTATCAATTGCGCGCACTCTGCATCTTGGAGTTGCGCGTTTAATACCGTAGCCACAGAAAGCTCTTCATCCTGAACTTCGGCCTCAAATAACTCACATCCCACAGCGGGCTCATATTCCTCACCTGGGACATGCTCATGATAGACTCTAGACAAATAGTCCGGTAGAAAATGAGTCGCTCCTGGCTCATATGTGATTTCAAAATCAAAATCTGATAACGCTAAAGCCCACCGTCTCAGCCGGGCTGACGGGGCTTTGTAGGCACTCTGTAGCAGGGGAATCAACGGTTTGTGATCAGTCACTATTGTGATTTTAGCTCCCTGCAACATGTCCTCATAGTTCTTAATGCCTTTAATTACTGCCAGAGCCTCCTTTTCTGTTACCGAATAATTTAATTCGGCGTCCCGGAGAGTACATCCCCAGAAAGCAACCGGACGGTAGATTTCATCTAGTTTGTGACAAACCGCTGCACCGCACGCGGCGTCCGATGCGTCAGTTAGTAGATAGAAATGCCCTCCTATATCTGGATGAATTAGTAAGGGCGGCGAGGTTAGCAATTTCTTTAACTGTTGAAACGCTTCCTCGCAGGCCTCTGTCCACTCAAAATAGACTTCTTTCTTTAGCAGTCGGTTTAAAGGCTTTGCTAGATCAGCGAAATTAGGGACAAACGATCGGTAGTAGTTACACAGTCCCAGAAATGATTTAATGGTTTTCACATTATGTGGACGGTTAAAGGCTGTGATCTTTTCTGTGGTTACCCTTTGTGTAGCCACACCTTCCGCGTTTACTACGTGGCCGAGGAAATTGATTTCACTACGACACCACTCACACTTTGACGGTTTCAGTTTGAGATTAGCTCTCGCCAAAGCTTGGAGAACCACCTCAACGCTCGCCAGGTGTTCTTCAAATGTAGTGTCGTAGACAATTACGTCGTCTAAATATGCTAAGCATGTTCTAGGAATCAATCCCTTTAGCGCTATGGCCATTACCTTGGTAAACTGCCAAGGTGCGCCAACTAAGCCAAATGGTACACGCTTATACTGATACACACCCATCGGGGTTTCAAAAGCGGTATATTTTCTACTGTCCTCTTCGATTACGCACTGATGATAGCCGCTCAACAGATCTAAGGCTGTCCACATAGTGGGTTTCTTGTAAGCCATATATAGGAAAAGCGAGCGAGCCGTGGGCATGGGGAATTTATCTTTAAAAGTGACTTGATTAAGCATGCGAAAGTCTGTACAGAGCCTAGGTTTGCCATCTTTCTTCTGCACTACCACCAGCGGGCTTCGCCAAGCCGATTCGCTGGGTTCTATGACACCTATATCTATGAGTTGCCTAACCTGTTCATCGATGATATCCATTTTCTGTGGAGAGTATCGGTATGGCCTGGAACTTATGACTCCCTGCGACTCATCCACAATGATTCTCATCGGCGCTATTTCACAGTGACCTAACTCTTCCATTGAGAACGCTAGTGCATTTCTATTGTTATTAAGCATTTGCCTAAACCTTACCTGTTGTTCTTCGTTTAAGCACGACTCGGTCAGATCTATTTTACTTACATTCTCATCCATTTTACCTCGGGATTTCTCCTCAGAGGTTTGGCTTTCCATTTGCACTGCGTCTTTCATTACTTCTACAGAAATCCTGCAGATGGACATTGGGGTCTCTGTTTTAGTTAGATAACACGAGTCTAGGAACTCCTCTATCTGGTTTTGGTTTACCTCAGGCACTGCGCATTCTTCCGCAAAAGCTAATACTTCCTGGGGAGTGATCTCTTGCATTACATCTAGCGGATTCATGACTTTGATCCACCACTGGCTTCCCACCGTATTCACGCACCCCTCCACTAGGACTGGTGCGGTTACCGCCGGTGCGCAGTAAGCTACCGGTGAGTCTAATTCCAGCGGCTCTCGAGTGGTTACCGGTATGATGCATTCATTTCCCGGCGGAATTTTCACTGTTTCTTTGCTAACTATAGGGTTTCCACAAAACACTTCTATCTTTGCGCCTGGTAGAGATAAATCTGATCGAAGCACTGTTAATAAGTTTCTCCCGATTACTATTAGGTGGCATAGATCGTCCACTATGTTGAAATCATAGCAGACCACCGATCCCTGGATTGAAAACTTACATCTAATTTGTTCTAGTATTACTTGAGACGAGTTGTCTGCCAAACTGATGTTTCCCTTCGATACCTTCCATTCATCTAAAATGCATTGTTTAGGGATCTGTCGTTTACAATGGGTGGACATGAAGCAATCGCTCGCTCCGGTGTCTACTAAAGATCTAACCTCCTTCTGATCATCAAATCTTAACGTTAAGAAAAATGCTTCGTCTCCTATCTCTCTCCTAGCCGGTCCGTCCACTGCGCCTAATTCTATCGTGGAATGAACGGACCCTTCCTCTAGTTTCCCTGATTCTTTTGTTCGGTACCACCGGCTTTGCTATCTTTGTAGATCCGCGGGGGTTTTTCCCTCAACCTATTCTTTAACCACAAGCACGCTTCTGTAGAGTGACCATGCTGTTGGTGAATGATACAAAACTTACTTTCATCAAAAGGCAACCTGGGTCTCTCTACTTTCTGTTGAGTTGGCAGATTCTTTCCCTTATCTGCCTCTCTGTTCGGGGCGATATTGGATTTAGGCTTCTGATCTGAATTTCTTTCACTTTTCTGGTTTTCGTACCTATCTTTTCTCTCATAACCTTGCTGTTTAAAGTTACCACCACTCTGGGGAGTCCCGCTTTGCCCTGGCTTTGGTTTCTGAAACCATGGAGCGGCCTCCAGTCGGGCCAGCACCACTCCAAACCGTTCTGAGATGGAGTTTAGGGCCGCGGTCTCCTCTGATTCTTGGCTTCCAGCCAGTTCGCTCACTGCATTAGATATTTTAGTTCCCCCTTTGCCTTTGTCCAACGATTCTAACCTCGTTGCACAATCCACCGCTTCGGTGAAAGACTTAGGGTCCAGTATGGCTACTTGTCTGGCTACGCCCTGTTTTAATCCTTCTAAAAACACAGCTAACATCATGCTTTCACTCGCCTCTGCTTTCACTTGCTTTTGTTTCAGAACACCTGCAAATTCGATCACGCTCTGGTCTTTTCCTTGTTTAAGGCCACAGAACTCTGCGTGTTTCTGCCACTTTGCCCTTCGATCACCGAAGATCTTGGTCATTTGGGCTTCTAGTTTCTCAAACGAGTCTTTCTCACTTTCAGCTAACGCTCCTGCCCAGTCGTCGGCCCTTCCCTTTAGGCCTAACAGCGCCATATTCAGGAGATGGGCGTCCGACCAGTCATAGATAGCTTTCAGTCGTTTTAATTCCCTGAAATACTTTTCTATTTGCTCGTCTTCTTTTCCACTAAACCACGGTAACCTAATGTTTGGTCCCCTTTGGTGACCGCTGTGAGTCGTTTCACGCACTGGCGCTGGTGTTTGCCCCAGTGCCTGGCTCAACTGTGGTAGAATTTCCCAAATATTCGGTTGATTCGGTGGGTTTGGAGGGTTGTTCTGACCTGGTGGGCCCGGCGGACCTGGTGGTCCGGGCGGCGGAGGGTTCGGTGGGTTTGGGGGGTTGTTGAGTTGGTTAAGGAAGGGATTGTTGTTCTGGTTCGGGGGAGAGTTATTGGGTCCTGGTGGATTTACCTGATTATTCTGGCCTGCTGGGGCTTGCTGACCCTGCTGATTCGCTCTTCCTCGGCCTGCGTTAAGATTGGCAGCGAGTGCCATCGCCTGCAATAGGTGAGGGAGCAGGTTTTGATCGACCCCACCCCCTGCTGGCACGGCCCGGCCAGGCTGTTGGCCCGGTTGGCCTCCCCCATCATTTTGTTGCAGTCCCCCAAGGTTTACCCCAGGATTAGGCTGCTGTATTCCCGGATTCACACCACCATTTCCCCCTGCACCGGGTTGCTGGAGTCCCCCAGGGTTTATCCCCAGATTGGGCTGATTCGGAGGGAGATTATTAATAAGGTTTGGGGAGGGTTGTTGAGAAGGTTTTGAGGAGGGTTGTTGAGAAGGTTTTGAGGAGGGTTGTTGAGAAGGTTTTGAGGAGGGTTGTTGAGAAGGTTTTGAGGAGGGTTGTTGAGAAGGTTTTGAGGAGGGTTAGGCCCTTGTGGGTTGGCCTGATTATCCTGGCCTCCCTGGACCTGCTGATTAAGAGGAGGAATAAGTCCTTGAGGGTTGGCCTGATCGTTCTGGCCCCCTTGAACTTGTTGATTAAGGGGAGGATTGGCCTGATTACCTTGGCCTCCTTGGGCCTGTTGATTAAGAGGAGGAATAAGTCCTGCCTGCACGCCTTGGTCCGGCTGCTGGATTAGGATCTGGCCATTCCCATTGTTTTGTTGAGGTCCCCCAGGGTCCATCCCACGGTTAGGATGCCATGCCCCCAGATCTACACCCCCAGCTCCCCCTTCGTCGGGTTGCTGGCGTTGATCTCTATCCTCTCTTTCTTCTACTAGATCCATCAAAGGAACGCCTCCTTCCGCCATATTATTTTCGTGGAGGTTTTGTATATCGTGATCGTCCCACTGTTCTTTCACAGGTATTTCCTCTACACTAATTTCGTCCTCACTTTCTAGTTTAGCTTTCTTACCTGTGTCTAAAACATCCTCGGTAATAATTTCGTATGAAGACGAGGTTGATTTATCTTCTCTAGCTAATTTTCTATCAGGACTACCCTCTCTGACATCTGCGGCTGCTTGTTCTGTCTCGCTATTTTCTTCCTCGTACTCGTCCTCGTATTCTCCATACAATTCATGAGTTAGAGTGTTAAAATCTTGTGCTTTAAGCGTTACGTTTTCTTCACTATCCTGATCGCTTAGCCTCTCTAAATCTATGTGTTTTTCGGGGCTTGAGTCTGCCCACTGCTTTAATATTTCGGCTGGATCAAAGGCCTGAGCTTCCGCTCCCTTACCAGCCTGGTCTAAGTTCGTTTCTACACCGTAAGTTAATCGATAGGGTTGTAAATTGCCTACTTTCTCGCTGTTTCCCTCTGCTTCCCTTCCCACTCCCCTATCCCTTCCCACTGTTTTTCCTTTAGCTACAGTGGAATAAGGAATGGACGCCCCCGGGTTGGGGTGAGTTGGTGTTACCAGTGGGTGACTGATAAACTCAAGTCGTTGGGGTAATGGATAGGTGAGAGAGCTCCCATCAGGTAGGATTACCGGATTTTCGGGGCGTTTTCCCCCTGATGGGCTGGAGTTATCCGCGGTGTTTTGTCGTTGTTTTAGATTTCCTGAAGAAAATAGGTTATCTCCATTGGAAACTTCCTGTTCGCCTTCACCTCCCGCTGCGGGCAGTAAACGATAAGGAACACTTTGGTTACACCACGGATTGTTCACATCAGATTCACAGGTGGAGCGAGAGCTAGTACCAGTTTCTTGGTCCGTAGGTGGTACGTACCCTGGGTTCCAATATTGCTGATATTCCGTGAGACGGTTCTTCCCTTCAACTCGTCCCGAGTGTGTTAGGGTTTCAAGTCCTTCGTCAAGAACCGGCCTATCTTTGGACCCTAGGTGCCAGGGAAATGGTTTACCTTTGCCACGGGTTTGGTAATTTTGTGCACCTTCGGGGCAGAGCTGCTTGGGTCTGGCTGCGACCTCTTGTCTCTGTGCCTCCCCGTCTAAGGGATTACCTACCAGGTGGCGGTTTTCCACATTCCCTGTATATGATGTTGACACATCGTGTCCTGCGGGCCGCAAAGATTGAGGCTTGGGGTTAGAGGAAGCCTCAAAGTCACCGGTGGCTGACATCAAGGATGAGCAAAACGGCACAAGTCATGTTTCGGGTATCTCCACCAAATGAACTATTGTTAATGTTAGATTTAAGACTGCGTAAGATTCGTGTATATCCAAGTCTTCGTAAGTTGCTTTCCAGAATGTCTGAGTAATTCAGACCGCGTTTAAAGTTTGTCCATTCACTTCCCAATAGTTCAAAAGAAATGAACGATGAGGGAGCTTCTTAATATGAAAGGGTTTTTATTCAATAAACATCTCATCCCGAGTCAAAGCCACCATGTACAAGTCTTCATCAGTCCACCTCCCATCTCCTATCAGCAATCAACCACATTTAGAACACGAGTTGCTCCAACGCCTTCTAGACCATTCTAGCATTCAGCTCTAACACAATCCTATGTCCGAGGTAGTGGATATTCGTAAACTCCAGTCTGTTACATGGAGTCGATGTACTTACTCCAGGTATAACTCCTTGGTTAAACATGTTTCTTCTAACCAACTAACTCACTAACTGCTCGCTCCCTACCTTGCAGCGCCTTTTATACTGGTTAACAGGTGGCGCTAGGAGCGTAAGATATTTCTCCTAGAGGTAGACTAGAAGTAGACTTGCTAAGCCTGATCTTTGTTGGATTATATATTATGACAATGTATTAAAAGTACTAAGCCATTAGTACAGGGGAGCCACCTTCAAATATCAAAAGCATGGATGTAGGAGCCCAAAAACCAATATGGCCAACTTTTGCTATAAAAATCTTATACCTCAGCTTCTAAAAAGACTAAAGAGACATGGTTGGTGTCGAAATTGAGAGGTTATGGGTCAGGGAATTCAATTATTTGTGTTTGAAGTCAATGCCCAAATCCAAAATCCAAGATAGCTGAGCAATTTTGAGAAATATTATGATTTTTAGCTTCTAAGATATAAGGCCAGTGGAAATGGTTCCAATATCAGTTGTTTATAGCCTCGAGGGCTCTGAAATGCCTAGAAACACATTGTTAGTGTCAAAATTGGGAGATTACAGGTCAGGGAATTCAATTATTTACCTTTGGAATCTATACAAGAGACCTAACCCAAGATAGCCAATGTTTTTGGTCAAATACCATAAGCTTCAATGCTAAAAACATACAAAATGTGTCAAAATTTCATTTTCATATTTCAAGGTGGCTCCCCCTCTAGCTTTAATAGTTATGCCTCAGAAGTGCCTCATGCAAAATTTGGTGCTTTTATCTGCTCCGTAACGAAAATGTTAACAGACCCCACTGTCATAGACCCACCATAGTTCTTACTTATTGCCTCCATACAAGTTTATACGTCTTGGTCGGTAAGGGGATCCAAAGATATAGAGTGTGAAATTCACAGGATGTTATAGCCCGTATTTAGCTGTCATTTTCTAGGCGTAAGGCCTGCAATACCTGTCAACTTGGCATCACTCTACAGATGGGGGCAACTGGCACCCTCTCAACTGACACGTTGCCAAGTGGGCCATGGGCCTCTACTGGACCATCACCGGTTAGGGCAATGTTAAAATGACCCTAACTGCTAAAGACATAGTAAGGAGCCGTTGGGCTGTCATAATTATGTCTTGTGGTAATGGGTATACAGTATATTAGTCAATAGGGGTTATTGCAACCGGAAGAAACCTAAAGTTATTAGTCGCATGGTATGTGGAGGAGTGCTATTAGGAAAAGTGAATAAGGTTGCGGTGTACATACCGTTCTTCGTTTTCATTAGACCATGGTAGGGTAGTGAAGTAAAGATTCTCCTTTGTGGAGAAGTTCGAATAGCTACCCAACAGCAGGTCCTTATGGCTGTTCTAGAACGAAGTAATCAGTGATTTTTTTAAACGAATATTATTTACACCAGGGTCTCTCTGCTAGTTTTCAGAGTATTACAATATTATGGCTTATATACATAAATATTATAATACAATACATAATATAATGTAGAACAATGAACATGATTGATAGTCACTCACAGTATATATGTATGGTTGCAGTATAATATAATACAGAAGAATTAACGACATGGTTACCTTATAGCCCGAGATCATTAGTTGTTTAAGAATCCTTAGAAGGGGAAAACTAACCTAGTATAGGAAAATATTATTTGCCTAATTCTCCAGAAATTCACAGAAGATGCTAATTAAATAAGGGCAAGGCTAAAGAGAAAATATGCCTTTGAATATAAATCCAATTTCTAAACCATAAAAGCCCCTATATTGGAATCCAAAATTCATAAAAATGAACATCAAGGACTATGAGTCACTTTGTCAAAAACGATCATCCATATACAGCTTTTTTCGTGAACATTCACTTCTTTAATTATAGGCTTTGTTCCCAATGTTCAGATTAAGACTGAACCCATAGAGACTATGACCATACCCAATTGCTTGTTTCCAATCCGTCCACTATAGCAGGGCGCCACACTAATGAACAAGGCATTTTAGCTCTGTATTCTGAAATGTGACAAGCATTGCTTGATTTTATACTCAGGCAGAAATATATGTAGCATTATTATAACATTGCAGCAACATTCTTTTTGGTACTGGTTTGATTCTTGTTATGTTATTTTGATGGCACCCAATAACATGATCATCAGAGCCTAACATTGCGACATTGCACTGTGACAGTTTTATAACATTCTGGTTATCTTATTTCACATAAAAATAATTATCGTTATTATAACATTCTGTGTTGGTAAGGTCTCAACATCACTACAATATAACGTTATTATAACACTCTGTCTTGGAGAGACTCAAAATACATTTAAAGAGATGTAACTGTTACGTGAAATTTGGGCAGGTAACAGATTCACTAAAAAAAAGTATGGTCACTGAATGTGCTTGTTACGTTGCTGCTCGCATGGGATATACTTCTTCAATTCTGATTGAACTCATTAGCTATAGAGTCATGTTAGTATGACCAAATGAATGTCAAAGATCTTTTATTCGCGAAGGCACAAACAACAAGTGCATATTTCCTGCTATTTTACATAATTTCAAATTAGTATTGTTTGTATGTACTACCACTGGTACTACATCTTTGCATGGCTCCAATACTTTAGCTGCTGATTGGTATTGCCTATTTGTAAAGTTGTATTGTGGCCGAACCTCAATCCCCATTCAGAAGAACTGCAAGATAAGGTTGCTGTTTACATTAAATATCAATGGCATTTTGTCAAAAAAAAAAGAGGCTAAAACGCCCATAGTTGCCACATAAATTGTGGTATGGACTATAATAATTATAATAATGATACAAGTGATTATATTTGGGATAAACATAGGGTATTAAGATTCACCAGATGGAAATGGCAGGAGGATGATAAAAAGTAGATATGATATATCACTATGGGGTATTTAGCTATATAATTGTGGCATAATTGAGAAGTGCTACCCTTCGCCTCCGAAGAGATATAGGGGCATAGGCTAGCTACTCTAGGTACTTTAGACAAGTATCAAATCTTTGTAGTAGACCTTTCTGCGGGTATATTAACTGTACCTCGTTAAAAACTGCAGTACGTTATTCGTTCCGGACTGAATATATTCACCTGTACATATTTCTATATAATAGAGATATAGACATATTTTTAAATATACAATACTTAGAGATATAACTGTGTATACATGTGTATAAATGGTTGGTTATATAATATATATATAGTGTATACATTATGTGTGTATATATAATTTTTATGTAAAACAAATCCTAAGATACTTAAAGCAAGGATAGAACGTCATGTATTTTTTTTTAGATGAATATCTGTGTTCGACAATGTATGATGTATATTTGATATAATGTGCAATTATGTTGACTCTATAGTATGAACCTTACGAAATCTGATAGAAGAACTTACAAGTACGCCCTGCAGGAAACAGAACTGAAAATAAAAATCATATATACTATACTTGCATACATACACACACACACACACACACACACACACACACACATACACACACACAATTATATATGGGGGCATCTAGACCCTATAGTATATATGCTAGCAAGTATGTGAGCCATGTGGAGTATTTAGTTAGGCTAAAGTGGCCGTCGGGCCTGTTTGAGGCGGTGCCGAGTGAGTCGGGTGATGGATGTGTGCCCCGCTTACGTCGGCCGGTGACAGACAAGAATTCCCCAGGTACGGGAGGGAGGGGGGTCCGTCAGGTGGGTGATGGATCAGACGTACACCTGATTGGTTACACTTGGCACAGGTAGATACAATGATAGAACCCAGGGGGTATACTTTGTCCTAAAATGGGGATAAACGATCAGGGACGGATATGGGATTATTCATGTTAATAGTAGTGAAATCAGGAATGTACCGGGGGGGGGGGGGGGGGGTAGCAATCGGTCTTTGAATGTAGGTATCAACTGTAAAACTACAGTCTTCCCTTTTTGTGATGGGCATAAGCTGACAGCCCTAGCTCCCTCTCTCCTCCTCTTTTCAGAATAGGCCTATCTCGGTTATCTCATGCACAGCCCCTCCAAATAAGCTTTATCAATAAATTTCATGTTTGAAATTGTATATCGGAACTCAATAAGTTGTTTGAGGGGCATTATGAAGGAATTAAGTTACAGTCAATAAACTTTTATTCTAGTATCAAAGATAATATATCAATGACAGCCCCATATTCAGTGATGTGATTATTTGACAGTCCCCCTGCCAGCCCCAAATTAGCAATCAATATCAATACAACTCTGCAAGGATCCAACTGCAGTTGGTACCCATTTCTGGACTGAGTACCCCCCCCCCCCCCTCCTCCCCACCTCCCGGAATTCAAACAAAGAGTAACCCCTGCCTTTTTGGACCTTATTTATCCAAATGGTAACCTAATCCTGAAACTTCACCTCACCACTTATCAACAGTCGATGAATCCTATGCATAACACTTGCGGATTTCTTGGTTTTTAATCTAATTGCTGCTTTGTGTCCCTCTAAGTAGTTCTTGCTAGCGGCGTAGAAAACGTGATTGAAAGGACGACGTTTCGGGCGTTATTAATTTTCCTCAGGTTTCAAAAGAAGTATTCGAGTAAAGTATGTAAACATAAGTGATACAATGGATCATGAGTTTTTCTACTCTTGTTGTCCCTTCAAATTCTTGCTTCACTTTCTTTCAAATTATTATTTCTAACTTCAAAGAGCTCTGCTATACTTGGACATTTCACATTGACGTTAACCTGTGTGTCTTTGTATGTATACTAAAACCGGGCTGTCTTACTTTATGATCATTATAATCATTGTTTTTTTTATTATGATCCCGAGTTATTCACGTTGATAACGTGATTATGGCAATGCGACATTAAAGAGGCTACAAATTTCTATTATTGTGTGTAATTAACTTCGATAGCGTGTTCTTAAAATATTTCAAACGAAAAAGAACTGAAAAAAAGTTAAGGCATCAGTCATTAATCAAGGAGACAAAAAATAAAATTTGGGATTTTCTTTAATGTCTGAAATGCTCAGTACCCACTTTGTGGCGTCATAGCTATAGGAATTCTGTATTTAGATAATTTGGGATTCCAAGATTAATGAATGATGCTAGATGGGTATTTTTTTTACAAGTAATAATGGACTGTATCTAGCCAAATATACATAGCCTGTGTTAGTGTGCATATTCCCTTACTTTAGAGATGGGGAGTCCCTTTTATGGGCGGAAAGGTTATTCAAATAACTCACCGTGTGGGTTTTCTTTATAGAATCTAATAAAGAGCGAGCTTTTAAATGTCCCATAGGCCTAATTGTGTCCGAACTAGGAATTTTTCTCAGATCTTACTCACATTAGCAGTACTAGTGCTAGATATGAACGACATGCTGAATTGATTTCACTGAAAGATAATTGGCCATGATTATCCTTCAGTTATGTGCAAGGTTTTCTTTGTGTTTCTATAAATAATTCAGTTACATCCAATTGATCGGAAATAGAATTCAGTGATGAAATTTTGTGGGTCAGTTAATTAAGCCTGGTCTACCTTCTTTTATCGGATGCTTAGATAAAAATAAGATCAGCCTTGAATACATTGCCATGGAATGGACCTTGCCATACCACAGCGACACCTATCGTTTTTACAGTGTTAGTGCGCTCAATATCCACACGGTAGCACCACTGAGACATCGCCAAAACATCAATGATCCCATGCATGTATAATATCTAGACTGATTATCATTATGAAAGGCGCGTACTGGGCATGCACCACCCCACTCCCGACTTTGACCCAATTTAATATCAAGCGCAATATTAGAGCGCCCCTTTTGACAATTCCTAGGTCTGCCCTTAATATTTTCAATTTTTGAGATGTTTCGATGTACTCCATCTGCAGCTACTTGTGTCTGCAGGCCGCAAATCACACTACGTATACCAGAATCATAACTGCGTTTCTCAACTTTAAAATTAGATGTTTTTTAGTCAATAATCTTGACTTCATAAATGTAAAGCTAACAACACGAACATAAGATACTCAGTCTGAAACATCTACATGAAAAACTCTATCTTACATAGAATCTTAGAGTTATGACAAAACAATAATTATAGTGCCTATGTTTACTTAAAAATGTGTTGAAGTCTATGGTATTAATGTCATTGATTTTATTCATGATTACTTATGAATATGAACTTATAAGTATTTCACACTTTAGGAACGGCTGATAAACAATAAAACCAACAAACGGGTATAACATTTAAAGCAGAATAGGTAACACGTCAAAGTAGTTCAAGTTTATGAATTTATTAAATTCAAACATATCCTGCGTAGTATATACATCAATGGGTAACACTCTGCAATACATTCGGTAGGCTCTATAACAATGTTCCCACCTTCGTTTTTAGTTCTTCAAAATGTAGATATAACACCATATCGCAAGAAAATAATGCTTTTCTAATGAATATGTGAACATGAAATATCTATATAGCGACATCTATGCTCAGTTACCATCGACGCAGTAGTGTTCATTTTGGTGAGATTTACAAGTGTACCAAGCAAATACCATAAAATGATACCAGTATTTATTGATGTTCCAAAGTGCGCCCTGACAATCAATATTCTAATACAGGGCAATAAATATCGACACAAATAGACCCTTTCTTTTGGTGTCATGAAAATGACCAACTATATATCCATTCCTCTGGATATCATATAAAGCTCTAAACAGGATTAGAATTTCCCTGTCGCTATAACAAAATAGAATCCTTGAAAGTTATTTCAAACTTCGTCTGTTATTTTAAAAGAGAAAAGTACGGAATAGTGAATAATAGTGGACCGATGTAAAACACAAAGAACACAACACTTTCCTGACTAGTAAATACAATACTTTGACCCTGTAATGATCAATTTCCTTTTTTTTCACCGAGAATGGTTTTACATGTTTAAAGGTACTCATTACCGTCCAGGGCGCCACCTGGGAGGTGTATTAAGAACTAACAAAATATTCTTTTTTTAAAACGACTTATACGCTATTTCAGGTATTTGGACTCTCATGAGAGTACAATGCATACAATGTTTCTTTAAATGGAGTAATATTAACCTAAATGATCCAAGCAAATAGTGCTCAAATACTAACATTTTTTTGGGTTTAGTCACTATAACCTCACAAATGGTAAATGTTGATTTTTTCCTAATAAGTGTGCAATTGTTTATACTTGTTATTTACTGTGTTTGGTGTGTGAAAAGCATTGGTATTTTTTTTGTAAATCTACACAAACTCATTTTTCTCATAGACACCAACAGTAAAGCGGATTAATAAATGATCTAGAAGATTTGGCTGGTCAATAAAAATCAGAATGAACACAGCCAAGTACCTTTAAATCTGGTTTCAGGTAAAATATGTACCAACAGAGGAAAGATACACCTGCTGTTCGTTTATCAATCAGTCAAGAGGATCTTCACAATAAAAAAGATGACTGACCGATATGTAATCAATTTCTCATAACAATCCACTAATCAAATCAACTTGTTTAAACAACATCCTTCGTTTTCCATGAAGCCTGAGGTTCAAGTTAACAGCTGTCTTTAAATATAGAACTGTAGCTGCTACTCATATCAACTTATTAAAACTACCTCCTTCGTTATCCATGAAGCCTGAGCTTCAAGTTAACAGCTTTCTTTAAACTTACAACTACAGTTGCTATGCTCATATCAACTTGCTAAAACTACATCCTCCGTTTTCCACGAAGCCTTAGCTTCAAGTTAACAGTTTTCTTTAAAAGAAAAACTATATCCGACTCAGAGTCGTCTTAATAAAGAAAGTACATATTCATGAGTCTATCGAAGAAGAAACACTGTGTGTGAGATAGCTAAGGACCATGGCAAGATTCTGAAACGATTTTAGAAATCGGTTGGAAGAATGCTGTCTGTTCCTAGCATTTAGACATTAAAACTTTAAAGGGGTACTGAGCAGTCTTGATCACACAAAAAACGATTTGGGCCCTTTAAAATATTTCTATATATAGACGAAAAAGAGTTTCATGGCAGATTGTAACCTGGTGGATCACTGGCGTCTTGAGTAACTACTTATTTAATCATATTAACTACACGTTTATTTTACGATTGGGAAGCAATTATGATAAAATCAAATATGGCACTAATGATTGGTGTAAGAGATCGAAACCGAATAAAGAATAGAACCTTTTTTTAAACGCACATAATCTTTGTCTATACCACGATTCTGTAGTATGTTCATAGGATACACATAGTTATAGAACTGCACTATGAAAGGAGTGTGTTCATTTTCAACAACTTAGTCTTATATTCAAAGACAAACATATTATGGATAAATAGTTGATTTGTATGGTGCTTGTAACATTGTTGTCTCGTCAAACATATGCTGGATAAATAGAAATTGTACAATACAAATCACAAACTTTAGAAACCACTCAATAATATACACTGTGAACTAATAGGTCATAGAGGTAGTATTCAAGTTCACACTAAACATCAGGGTTCATAGTTTGCTAACTGGTTATCCGACTCCATATACACTCAGTAATCCCCCACTCGGATTATTTTGCAATTTCCTTTCTACATTTGTTTGACAAATGGAATCGCCGATCACAAGACAATAATGAAACACTAATAAACACTGATCAACCTAATTGGTTACAAATATATGGACCTTGGAATCTTAATCAATTAATGATAACTAGCTAATAATTATGTACCCTCCACCAAGGTACACAAAAGACACCATCATACTAGCTGTGAACATACATATTTTCGTGCCGTTAAATTCTCGCGCTTCTAGCAATTAAAGGTACTTTTGCGCAATTATAATTTTGCGCACTTATTAGTTAATATTACTGGCCCATTAAAGGTAATGATTTTACTCACATATTTGTGCACATGAACGGGAGCGCGCAGAATATACAAAAATATGTACAGTGCGAAAATATATATGTTTACAGTATACAACAAGGTATTGTTTTGTGTGTTTCAGAATAAGACTCAGGTTTAGGAGATCTACATATTGTTTTGAAAATACCTCAAGATATCACATACAATAATCAGGGTAAGATATATGGTAGCTATGTATATGCTATTATATTGCACTAATACACGACACTTCTCTTACAGAAGAAACTACAATACAGTTCCAGATTTTCTGGATGAGACAAAGTTATTTCAAATTAACATTTTCCGAACAGATCATTCAATGAACCCGTTTTCATGTTATAAGTGCTTCATAGTTAAACCTGTTTAAATAAGCACAAAGCATGGTAACAATATTCGGCTGGGTAAAAGTAGTAGATTGGCAACATAAAGATAGCTTGTGTACTTTGGATTTTAACTCGGAAGAGTTCCTTTTTACCGTAAACCCAATAAAGGTATATGAACAGGCATGATCTATGTGTGCGTTGGTATCTAAAGGCGGGTTTCCAACCGACCAATTGCCGCTGATTAAACTTGATATGTGTTAACCCTTTCCATCCTTGATGACTAAAAGAGTTGTCCCCATGGGGTAAAAATTTACAAACGATTAAGGTTAGTCAACTACAAAAAAAATGGATTGTCAGCCGACTTTTAGAAAATTGGTCGAAAATACATTTGGTCGGCCAGCTAAACTCATTTATGGCACTTGATCGTTCTGTAGAAACCAGGTTTTAACATAATTGCTCGGCCGACTAAACTAGTTTTCTTCACTTGGTCGTTCCGTGGAATCATGCCTTTAGTCTTCACAGTTTTTATTTTTCTTGTTTACAGAGAGTATTCATATATGTATGGTTACATATAAACTAATGATGCGTCCACAATATACTTTAGGCCACCTAAAATAAAAATATACGTGAGACAACAAGTACTCTTTCCTTGGGTCTATTGTCGGCGGTGGGTGAAATGACCACTACAACAGACAACTACACTTATCAATCATGGTCACTCAGCTGTGACGCCGCAAAAACTGAAAATTAGAATACCCTTACAAATTGTATGTTATTTTATGTTTTTTCAGTTAAATTACCAAAATTGCCGGAGAAACATATGTTTTTGCCAAAAGTGAAAAACGTGTCTGTCGTTGGTAAAACCAAGTCGGGACCTGGAAAGGAAACACTTAACTTACGCTTGGCCTCACCATCAGCAGGGCTATAAATATATACAGTGAACTAACCATGTGAAGTAAGATGAGAACACTAATTCATGACCTCAGTTGGCCTATTTCTTAACTCACAAACATGACAGTTAAGACCCGGTTGTCCTGAATAGTGATTAAATAAAATTGCCATACACCTTACCTAGACCTTTAGGATAGCGTATGGACGATGTGCTGAGATACAGATAATAAGGGTGTGGAGAATCGATACTAGCCACAGACCTGCTGTTTTCCTTTAGCTACATACAAATACAATTTAGCGAATTGTATCTTATTCTAAAAAGCAATAACTACACAGATCCATCAATGTGGAACCTTTTTTCAAAAGCTGAGTTGTCGAGATTTACAAAAGTTTCATGTAAGCTGCATCAGTGACTACATTAAATTAATGCGTGGACTAATGCTTAGATTTAAAGGGAGCCAAAAGCAGTATAAGGTCAAAATTTCGCAAATTCTATTACCCACTGGAATACATTCTATACTAGCCATAACTTAGGTCTATAGCAGAGCTGCCACTCCCGACTGAAGAACAAGTAGGAAAAGTAGGTAACACTTTTCCTATCTTTTTTCAGAAGCAATAAAGAGTAATCATAATCTTTAAGACTACAATCGTGACACCGAATTTGTATATGAATAGCTTGAAACTAACACAAAAATACTCAAAAACAGATATGAAAATGAGGTAGGAGAAACCAGATGTGCAATCCAACAAAATCCTACAAAAGTAGGATAAATGGCATCTCTGCTATATAAAGTAAGGACCGTGAAAAATGGTTGAAACTTCATGAAATATTATAACATGTCCCTGTTCAATTTTGATGACCTACCAAAATAGGTGTATTTGCAAACATTGCTGCCTAAATGCTGAAATGTCATGGATTTTCTGTAATTCTAGTGTAGTTAAAGTCAATATTCGGCTGGGTAAAAGTAGTAGATTGGCAACATAAAGATAGCTTGTGTACTTTGGATTTTAACTCGGAAGAGTTCCTTTTTACCGTAAACCCAATAAAGGTATATGAACAGGCATGATCTATGTGTGCGTTGGTATCTAAAGGCGGGTTTCCAACCGACCAATTGCCACTCCCGACTGAAGAACAAGTAGGAAAAGTAGGTAACACTTTTCCTATCTTTTTTCAGAAGCAATAAAGAGTAATCATAATCTTTAAGACTACAATCGTGACACCGAATTTGTATATGAATAGCTTGAAACTAACACAAAAATACTCAAAAACAGATATGAAAATGAGGTAGGAGAAACCAGATGTGCAATCCAACAAAATCCTACAAAAGTAGGATAAATGGCATCTCTGCTATATAAAGTAAGGACCGTGAAAAATGGTTGAAACTTCATGAAATATTATAACATGTCCCTGTTCAATTTTGATGACCTACCAAAATAGGTGTATTTGAAAACATTGCTGCCTAAATGCTGAAATGTCATGGATTTTCTGTAATTCTAGTGTAGTTAAAGTCAATTTTCAGGGCTCAAAGTATACCAATAACTAAAGTTAGACTCATAGAATGTATTTTTGTTGTTATTTGAGTTTGCAAAATTTTGACAACTTTTAACAGAACAGTGGTGTTGGCTCCCTTGAAATTAAAAGAAAACGAGCCGAAATTTCTCGCCCTCTACGTCCTCCCTTTTTCCGAAAAACTAAATTTTGATCTCAATGCATAACTTCATTCAAGACTGGAAAAGTCATCCGACCACCTCATTTGTGGTGATACATAAATAATCGTGATTATACAATCATTTTGATATTTGTTCTAAGAATATCTCAAATTCTGCTTGCTTATTACCGTTGCTCCGTACGTATGCGTTTTGAAAATATATGTCACACATTTCTTATTTTTAAATTCAAAATGTAATCAGATCATATTTGTCACCCTCAGTTATCACTTTTTCCCGAACACTCAACTTGCTGTACGAACGCCAGGATGGATTCTTCTGTATGGCCGTAGTAGGAGGTCGTAGCGGTGGCTCTGTGTAAATGATGAAACAATTATGGATAAAGTCTGTATTCCATATACAGATTTTGCCAGATTTTTTCTGTGAATATGGCATGAAACTATTCATCCTATATACAATTCTAAAGATAGGTGCAAAATCTTTACATTGATATCAAATATATCCAAATTCAAGCTTAATTCTCGTTGCCAGTTTTAAAAATCGGTTGGAAAATCGGTATGTGTAATATATATATATATATATATATATATATATATATATATATATATATATATATATATATTTGCAAATAACATCTCGCCTCATCCCATCCACCTGGTATGTGTAATATAGGCTTAAGAAAATACAGAATCGCGCCTATATTCGACATGGTGATCTTGCGGTTGATTTTAAAAATCCGCATTGGGAATTAAGGTTGAATGGTATGGACATGCTCTCATGAATGGTATATTGGGAGTACGATTCTACGTGATATTCTCGGAGAAAATCAAACAAGTACAAAATCCCACGCATCAAAATCGGTATGTGGAATACGAGCTTAAAACTTCAAGAGAACTGTGGGAATGCACATACTCATAAAGTTATATCTCCAATTTATAAAGAGAAAAACACAATAAAGTATAACTATTCCCTTGATTCTTTTTTTACTTTCACAAGCTACTTTGTCGATGAATTCAGGATAAGACGTCAATAATGTGATAGCAGTCTGAATGGACTTTCTTGCCACTATCCACATTTACTTAAATATGTTTTTTGTCACCTAAGTTAGTCCCTCTTATGGATATTAGTGAGACATTCCCAGATTGGATCAGTCGAATCATACTTACTGAAAAGGCATCCAGATGGTGTGTGGAAAGAGCGATGACCTGTTACAGTAATACCTAAAATGGAATCGAAAAATTACAGACATTACTTATAATGTTCCTAGCAATTAATCTAAACGTAAATGGAAAGTTAGTCCTTGTAAGTAAACTTATACTTCAAACCCAATGATTTGATTTTGCCTATGATTGAATAGTTTTCGTTTATAGAACCTAAATAATCGTATATGCAGAAATAACAAGTCCAAAAGCAGTTAGGGATCAGTATTGCTTTCTGTGAGTATCAAAAGATACAAAATGAGGCGAGGAATGTTATGCCTTTGTTTAGGGTAGGTGTAAACTGATAGAATAGGCCTAGATATATATGTCTTAGATTTTGAATCAGATATTTAGATGGTAGGTCTAGAAAAATGACACTATAGTGACAAATTCAGAAATAATTTCATCTTTGCATAATTTAAATCTGACATCTGGGTCCTGACAGCACGGAGAACTTATTGACAGTGTGACGCCTATGTTTTAACATTGAATGGGAATGATTCAGACACTGACAGTGACTTAAGCCTAGACATATTAGAACTCAGATATAATATTTTGATGGTAGGTAAGAAAAAATGACACTATAGTGACAATTTCTCAAATCTTTTAATGTTTGGATCATAAATAATTGCTTTCGGAGCCACCATAATACATTGACAGTGTCGGAGGGGGCTTAGGCCTAGCCTATCTGAGCCTGAGTCCAGTAATTTTTTCATACCCTCTGTAAAATATTATTGCAAGCGTTTCCAGGCCCCAATATTCAAACCATATGATATATAGGACCCTGATATATAGGAGAACATAGATATATACATGGCTTTCATTTTGATAGGCCTAATAAGGTCTAAATAATTATTTTTCAGATTGCCAGTGTCGAATGCCCGAGAGGCTGAGTGCAGCAGCTTGTCTAGGCCTATCATTTGAACTGCTGGAAAAGATATATGTACCTACCTGTATAACCTGAGTCCTGAATGCTTCCGAATACTTAAATCCTCCGCAATTATTGGGTTTAGTCCAATGTCATCCTGGTTTCCTGAGTTCAACATATCGATGCAGGCGTGCAAGGAGAGAACCCAGCGCCATGTTGACGGTCTGACAGCAGTGACAGTGCCTCCACGTGTCCGATCGATCCAATGTGTTCCCTTCGATATGAACGCATGTTTCAGGCCACTTCATGCGTTAGTATGCGTCCACGTTCCACATAGATTCCATTAATATATATTGAAAGCATCAGATACCGCCGTAATCCGGGTAAACAGGCGGAGAATGGGGCAGCCCCCGGCAACAACCAACCGTCCCCGCCGCCAGCGCGGGGCGGTCTAGGCTCTGTCACCGTGTCCGATCTATCCAATGTCTTAACTCTTTGCATTCGATACGAACACATGTTTTAGACCCCTTCATGCGTTAGTATACATCCACAGGTCCACAAAGATGCGTTTAGTCCAAATGTCATCCTGGTTTTCTGAGTTCAATGTATCGATGCAGGCGCGGGGAGAGAACCCGGTGAAGGGTTGACGGCGCCATGTTAGGTCTGACAGTGACAGTGCCTCCACGTGTCCGATTGATCCAATGTTTTGCCTTTGATACGAACGCATGAATCACGCATGAAATGTCAATGCGTTGTATGCGTTTAATGGAGTCCAGACGTCCAAAATATATATATTGAAAGCATCAGATACCGCCGTAATCCAGGCGGAGAAAGCGCAGCCCCCGGTAACAACCAACCGTCCTCGCCGACAGCGCGGGGCGGTCTGGGCTCTGTCACCGGGGGAGGCGAAGGATTGCAAGAAAATGGCGCGATGTATTTGCGCAAATTGTCGCATTATTTCGCAATCTATGAATTTCTGGACAATGAGATGCCTATCTATGTATCCAAATCTATCTGTGCATACCAATAACTTAAGTTAGATCGACCGTTTTCATGGTGAAATAGGCCTGCAAATTTGATGCACCGGGCCGTGTGACAGTGTCAAGCGGTGGGGCGAGCGGGACGACGCCATATCTGATAACATAGCGATCTCGACTCTGGGCGTTTAGGTCTAATTTGTCCAATCCAGGACAAATTTCACGCGTCCTCCTTCTTCTATATATCATAATAATATCTCAGGTAAGACCAAATAATCCCAAATAATAGTTATTTTAGCTCAGGATGAGTTTAAACATTTAACCACCTAATATCCCTTTGTCTTCATAATAGACTCGTCCAGGTATATCTTTATAGTGGACAGGTCTGGGTTATTCCATTATAGTAGGGGTGTACAATCTCTGCCTGAGGCCGCTGGCAGTCGCTGCGACAAAGCGTAGAATGCCTCATTAACATATCGTAGACCAGGTATAAATAGGGTTAGATGAATGAGCCGAGGGCGGCCTAAAGCCTTAACGAGCGTCAACGCCTAAAACATTTCAAAATGCCCTTGCCTCATAAAAACCCAAATAATGATATCTTAAGATGCACCTGATTACACTTTCATGTTTTGTTTTACTTCTGAGCAAATAACAATCATACGCAAGAATAGTTCTTCACCTTGACTGCACACTAACATTAGAGAAAACAGCTGAAATCTCATTATCTATTTGTTTGCACTGAACAGTATTGAACAGTTGTATAACCTCAAAAAGGAACGTGTCTTTGAGAAACGCTAAAAAGAAAGAAATTAAGACATGAGTATCTGTTGTAACAGTGGACCAAACTCTATCTTGCTGGTCCCGTTTTAGGCTACTTTTAATGAATCAACAATCTCAGCATCCTAACCTCGAAGACCTCATGGGAATCGAGCTTGCTATTGAGTTTGGACAATATGCATCGTGCAGCATATACAACTTGTAAGTATCTTAAGCTTAATTAATTGGGATAAAAAAATCCGATTCAATTCGGTTTCGTGTTGCTTACGTGTTTGACTTTTGAAATTAAATGGATAAATCTATAGGGTTCTCAGAAAACAAAAAGCCACGTTTAATTTTAAGGGCAATCAAGGGTAGGACAGGCTATAACGTTGTGTTCTCTGGGAATAAGTCATTCTTGTTAAGTTTTTGTTAACATTTATAAGTGCTTTTCTAAATCAATTGAAAATATATCCATTACAGATGGAAATGTAGTAAATATTTTGGAAATAGACTTAGTAATAATCGCTTAAATTAAATGATGAGATTTAGATATATATCACAATTATGAATATTATGAAACTATTTTAGCCTACAATTATGTTACTCACGCTAAGTCTCCTAAGCCTTCGGTAAAGGTAATGTTAAAATCCATGGAGTAGAGACTTGTTTGTCGCAGTGGCACATGTAATACTGTGTCGTTTGACGTGTCCAACATCACCTGATTCAAGATGAAGGGATAAAAATACGGTTTCATTCAACCAACGTCACATAAGTCGAATGTCTATAGATTTTAGAATGGTGTAATAATATGCTTCAGTTTTAAAAGGTATCACTGGAAAACATCTGGCAAAAACTACATTTCCAGATAAACCATAGAACTGAGCAGCCGATATATTGAGTTGGATTTAATAATGTTATCACGGGTAACTTACATTCTTTAGTAATACATAAAACAGTTTACTTTTTTTTCTAAGTAATCAAGTACATATTGCAAGACACACCTGCCCATCAAAAAGTACACGGACGTTCATCCTTGTAACTGTTATTGGAAAGAAGTTCTCGTTTGAAATGTTGTATTCACTCTGAAAAGAAGGACACAATGCTCAGTTAACGTTTAAAAGGAGAAAATGGAGTACGGCAAGACATTATAAAAAAAATCATTTTTGTCGGTCCAGCAGACCGTAAAAGTTCTTCAGTGGAGACAAACTTTTACACGATCAATGTTAGATTTTGCGGTCTAGTAAGTTTGATGTACCCTCATACATGTAGCTAATGCTACCTCTGATAAACCCAGTCAAATATGATAGAACTTTCCCAATGAAACCAATGCTCAAGTCTGCCAGATCAGCCCTTAATGAACAACCCTTTAATGCCTTGATATAACATGTTTAGAGTAGCTAGTAACTTGCAAATCTAAGAACTGGTCAAATTTAAGGAGTCATTATGTTTTATGAGTACTTGGTGATATAGAAAAAGATAATTTTTGCTTATGCCAGTGACTTAACTTTTGGAGACTGGGATGACTTATATGAGAATATCTTGTCAAATCCTTGGCCACCCCTGGTACATACAAATAACAATGTGGTACGGCCTTATTTTAATGTGGTTCTAACCAACATTGTTATCTATTACTGATATTTTCTTGATTTTAGAATTCCAGCACAGCTTTAAAGCAAGACGTTTTTACTTACTCTGATGAGGAGTTTGACAAACATCGGTGGTTTTGTGCTAATTTCCACGTGCAGGGGTTTCAGAGACTTCACTCTACTGGACAGTATCACACTGCGGGGCAGCAAGAAGAACATCAGGAGCCCGGCGACCACTAGGCACACGGTGATGGCCAGACAAACATACAGGACTCTGAAAGAAAGAACCGAATGTAACGTTAGGAGCCCGGCAGTAACTAGGCAAACTGTATTCTGGTAATGGCTAGACACATTTACATCACTCTGAAAGAGGGATCAAACGTAAAATTTGGAGCCCAGCACACAGTAATGGCCAGACACATGTACATCACTCTGAAAGTTTGTTTGTTTGTTGGGATAGTTTAATGTCCGGCCAACCCCTCTGTGTTCTTCCCGGAACGCACAAGGTAATGCTTTTCAGCTTTGGGTGATCATAGAGAGTGACCAAATGTACATAAGGAGACTTGCCCTGCACTAACTAGGCACACTGGTGGCCAGACACGCGTATAGCCCTCTGAAAGACCAGAGACTGATTTATAGAGGTTTTACAAAATACTTTCTTATATATTTTTTTTGACTCAAAAAAAGTTTGGCGCTTTTACACCAGTATTATAATTACTCCATATTCTATTCACAATATAAAATTAAATAACTTACGTTCTTCGTGGCTTTAATCGTTTGTCTCGGACTGGAATCAATGCCACCAGTTCATTTTCTTCATCTTGAAATAAAAAAAATACAGAAATAATTGATATACATGGTTTCATTTCTCTTTACAGTTTCAGGAAAGGAGGCAAGAAAGTTTTACCCTATTCACCTAATAACGAAGCATATAAACGGTCTTATCCCATACGTATTAAATGTAAGACAAACAAAAATTGCTGTGTTCAGGCATAGACATCTTAAGGATCTCTATGGTTCAGGTATCATTGGTCAAAGAAATCAGGGTAGGCAGGTCGATTTCTTTCTTTCTTTCTTCTTTTTTTTTCTGCTTTCTTTTTTTACTCACACATACAATTTTCCATACATCCTGTAAAACAACCCTAGAGCATCTACTTGCTGTTCTCCATTCTTTTTATTAATTTTTACCTGAAAAAAAGTTTAAGCAGGCTAAAAGCTTAGGGTAGGTCGGGTTACCTGAGCACAACAAGTTTCTTTTACCCTATCGTCTCAATTCCTATACATGTCTCGACATGTGCATCAAAATACTTTAAAAATTCTACGTTGAAAAATTGCTTCTTTTTTTTTGCAACGCATCCTGATTAAATCATCTTTCTGATCTTTTGTAACACGCATTTTAAAAGATATCTTAATTTCAAACTATACATTTCCTTCCCAAAAAAGTAAATCATTGCAGTTTGTGACTCCCAACGGCATACGTAGGGAGAAACCATAAATAAGGATTGTGATGTAGGATGTAGGTAAATTAATGGGGTGGAATGTCTACTGAAAGTAAATGAGTACTATTTACCTATTGGAAAACCTCATACTTATATAGTTTGCTTTAAAGATTGTGCACTTTGAAGAATCCCACACACTTAAAGAACATACAAGGTTTTCATGAACTTTAGTTGAACTCTTTAAGGAGTTGGTATGATTCCAAATCCAGTCGTGTGTGTAGTCAGACAGGCTCAACCAGTGCCAACTTCCCCCCGTGACGCTTCTGACAAGGTAAAAACTGGTGATGAAGTCTCTGACTTTGTTGAATCCGCTTTGAACACTTTGAGTGAAAGTAAGGTATCTGGACACCATCTTCTTGATTGTCTGACCGAATTATTTAACTTGATGATACTGGGGTTGACATAAGCAGGGGCCCAGAGGCCTGGGGCCCTTAAAAAGCAGGTCGGGCCCCTAGATTTTCTGGGCTAGGGGCCTGACTGGCTCCTAGAAAATCATGAATAAAAAAGACTAGTATATGTGAGGGCCCCTAGATTTTGGTAAGGGCTCCTAGATTCAGAAAGCTAGGGACCCAAGTGGAACCTGGATTTTTAAACTTACGTCCATGACTGTGATATCACCTTCAAATTCTAAAACATTGTACTAATGGCTTAGTACTTTTAATACATTGTTATGATATATAATCCAACAAGGATCAGGCTTAGCAAGTCTACTTCTAGTCTACTCCTAGAGGAGACATTTTACGCTCCTAGCGCCACCTGTTAACCAGTATAAAAGGCGCTGCAAGGTAGGGAGCGAGCAGTTAGTGAGTTAGTTGGTTAGAAGAAACATGTTTAACCAAGGAGTTATACCTGGAGTAAGTACATCGACTCCGTGTAACAGACTGGAGTTTACCAATATCCACTACCTCGGACATAGGATTGTGTTAGAGCTGAATACTAGAATGGTCTAGAAGGCGTTGGAGCAACTCGTGTTCTAAATGTGGTTGATTGCTGATAGGAGATGGGAGGTGGACTGATGAAGACTTATACATGGTGGCTTTGACTCGGGATGAGGTGTTTACTGAATAAAAACCCTTTCATATTAAGAAGCTCCCTCATCGTTCATTTCTTTTGAACTATTGGGAAGTGAATGGACAAACTTTAAACGCGGTCTGAATTACTCAGGCATTCTGGAAAGCAACTCATGAAGACTTGGATATACACGAATCTTACGCAGTCTTAAATCAAACATTAACAATAGTTCATTTGGTGGAGATACCCGAAACATGACTTGTGCCGTTTTGCTCATCCTTGATGTCAGCCACCGGTGATTTTGAGGCTTCCTCTAACCCCAAGCCTCAATCTTTGCGGCCCGCAGGACACGATGTGTCAACATCATATACAGGGAATGTGGAAAACCGCCACCTGGTAGGTAATCCCTTAGACGGGGAGGCACAGAGACAGGAGGTCGCAGCCAGACCCAAGCAGCTCTGCCCCGAAGGTGCACAAAATTACCAAACCCGTGGCAAAGGTAAACCATTTCCCTGGCACCTAGGGTCCAAAGATAGGCCGGTTCTTGACGAAGGACTTGAAACCCTAACACACTCGGGACGAGTTGAAGGGAAGAACCGTCTCACGGAATATCAGCAATATTGGAACCCAGGGTACGTACCACCTACGGACCACGAAACTGGTACTAGCTCTCGCTCCACCTGTGAATCTGATGTGAACAATCCGTGGTGTAACCAAAGTGTTCCTTATCGTTTACTGCCCGCAGCGGGAGGTGAAGGCGAACAGGAAGTTTCCAATGGAGATAACCTATTTTCTTCAGGAAATCTAAAACAACGACAAAACACCGCGGATAACTCCAGCCCATCAGGGGGAAAACGCCCCGAAAATCCGGTAATCCTACCTGATGGGAGCTCTCTCACCTATCCATTACCCCAACGACTTGAGTTTATCAGTCACCCACTGGTAACACCAACTCACCCCAACCCGGGGGCGTCCATTCCTTATTCCACTGTAGCTAAAGGAAAAACAGTGGGAAGGGATAGGGGAGTGGGAAGGGAAGCAGAGGGAAACAGCGAGAAAGTAGGCAATTTACAACCCTATCGATTAACTTACGGTGTAGAAACGAACTTAGACCAGGCTGGTAGGGGAGCGGAAGCTCAGGCCTTTGATCCAGCCGAAATATTAAAGCAGTGGGCAGACTCAAGCCCCGAAAAGCGCATAGATTTAGAGAGGCTAAGCGATCAGGATAGTGAAGAAAATGTAACGCTTAAAGCACAAGATTTTAACACTCTAACTCATGAATTGTATGGAGAATACGAGGACGAGTACGAGGAAGAAAATAGCGAGACAGAACAAGCAGCCGCAGATGTCAGAGGGGGTGGTCCTGATAGAAAATTAGCTAGAGAAGATAAATCAACCTCGTCTTCATACGAAATTATTACCGAGGATGTTTTAGACACAGGTAAGAAAGCTAAACTAGAAAGTGAGGACGAAATTAGTGTAGAGGAAATACCTGTGAAAGAACAGTGGGACGATCACGATATACAAAACCTCCACGAAAATAATATGGCGGAAGGAGGCGTTCCTTTGATGGATCTAGTAGAAGAAAGAGAGGATAGAGATCAACGCCAGCAACCCGATGAAGGGGGAGCTGGGGGTGTAGATCTGGGGGCATGGCATCCTAACCGTGGGATGGACCCTGGGGGACCTCAACAAAACAATGGGAATGGCCAGATCCTAATCCAGCAGCCGGACCGAGGCGTGCAGGCAGGACTTATTCCTCCTCTTAATCAACAGGCCCAAGGAGGCCAAGGTAATCAGGCCAACCCTCCCCTTAATCAACAAGTTCAAGGGGGCCAGAACGATCAGGCCAACCCTCAAGGACTTATTCCTCCTCTTAATCAGCAGGTCCAGGGAGGCCAAGATAATCAGGCCAACCCACAAGGGCCTAACCCTCCTCAAAACCTTCTCAACAACCCTCCCCAAAACCTTATTAATAATCCCCCTCTGAATCAGCCCAATCTGGGGATAAACCCTGGGGGACTCCAGCAACCCGGTGCAGGGGGAAATGGTGGTGTGAATCCGGGAATACAGCAGCCTAATCCTGGGGTAAACCTTGGGGGACTGCAACAAAATGATGGGGGAGGCCAACCAGGCCAACAGTCCGGCCGGGCCGAGCCAGCGGGAGGTGGGGTCGATCAAAACCTGCTCCCTCACCTATTGCAGGCGATGGCACTCGCAGCCAATCTTAACGCAGGCCGAGGAAGAGCGGATAACCAGCAGGGTCAGCAAGCCCCAGCAGGCCAGAATAATCAAGTAAATCCACCAGGACCCAATAACCCTCCCCCGAACCAGAACAACAATCCTTTCCTTAACCAACTCAACAACCCCCCAAACCCACCGAACCCTCCGCCGCCCGGACCACCAGGTCCGCCGGGCCCACCAGGTCAGAACAACCCTCCAAATCCACAGAATCAACCAAATATTTGGGAAATTCTACCACAGTTGGGTCTGGCACTGGGGCAAACACCAGCGCCAGTGCGTGAAACGACTCACAGTGGTCACCAAAGGGGACCAAACATTAGGTTACCGTGGTTTAGTGGAAAAGAAGACGAGCAAATAGAAAAGTATTTCAGGGAATTAAAACGACTGAAAGCTATCTATGACTGGTCGGACGCCCACCTCCTGAATATGGCGCTGTTAGGCCTAAAGGGAAGGGCCGACGACTGGGCAGGAGCGTTAGCTGAAAGTGAGAAAGACTCATTTGAGAAGCTAGAAGCCCAAATGACCAAGATCTTCGGTGATCGAAGAGCTAAGTGGCAGAAACACGCAGAGTTCTGTGGCCTTAAACAAGGAAAAGACCAGAGCGTGATCGAATTTGCAGGTGTTCTGAAACAAAAGCAAGTGAAAGCAGAGGCGAGTGAAAGCATGATGTTAGCTGTGTTTTTAGAAGGATTAAAACAGGGCGTAGCCAGGCAAGTAGCTATACTGGACCCTAAGTCTTTCACCGAAGCGGTGGATTGTGCAACGAGGTTAGAATCGTTGGACAAAGGCAAAGGGGGAACTAAAATATCTAATGCAGTGAGCGAACTGGCTGGAAGCCAAGAATCAGAGGAGACCGCGGCCCTAAACTCCATCTCCGAACGGTTTGGAGTGGTGCTGGCCCGACTGGAGGCCGCTCCATGGTTTCAGAAACCAAAGCCAGGGCAAAGCGGGACTCCTCAGAGTGGTGGTAACTTTAAACAGCAAGGTTATGAGAGAAAAGATAGGTACGAAAACCAGAAAGGGGAAAGAAATTCAGATCAGAAGCCTAAATCCAACGTCGCCCCGAACAGAGAGGCAGATAAGGGAAAGAATCTGCCAACTCAACAGAAAGTAGAGAGACCCAGGTTGCCTTTTGATGAAAGTAAGTTTTGTATCATTCACCAACAGCATGGTCACTCTACAGAAGCGTGCTTGTGGTTAAAGAATAGGTTGAGGGAAAAACCCCCGCGGATCTACAAAGATAGCAAAGCCAGTGGTACCGAACAAAAGAATCAGGGAAACTAGAGGAAGGGTCCGTTCATTCCACGATAGAATTAGGCGCAGTGGACGGACCGGCTAGGAGAGAGATAGGAGACGAAGCATTTTTCTTAACGTTAAGATTTGATGATCAGAAGGAGGTTAGATCTTTAGTAGACACAGGAGCGAGCGATTGCTTCATGTCCACCCATTGTAAACGACAGATCCCTAAACAATGCATTTTAGATGAATGGAAGGTATCGAAGGGAAACATCAGTTTGGCAGACAACTCGTCTCAAGTAATACTAGAACAAATTAGATGTAAGTTTTCAATCCAGGGATCGGTGGTCTGCTATGATTTCAACATAGTGGACGATCTATGCCACCTAATAGTAATCGGGAGGAACTTATTAACAGTGCTTCGATCAGATTTATCTCTACCAGGCGCAAAGATAGAAGTGTTTTGTGGAAACCCTATAGTTAGCAAAGAAACAGTGAAAATTCCGCCGGGAAATGAACGCATCATACCGGTAACCACTCGAGAGCCGCTGGGATTAGACTCACCGGTAGCTTACTGCGCACCGGCGGTAACCGCACCAGTCCTAGTGGAGGGGTGCGTGAATACGGTGGGAAGCCAGTGGTGGATCAAAGTCATGAATCCGCTAGATGAAATGCAAGAAATCACTCCCCAGGAAGTATTAGCTTTTGCGGAAGAATGCGCAGTGCCTGAGGTAAACCAAAATCAGATAGAGGAGTTCCTAGACTTGTGTTATCTAACTAAAACAGAGACCCCAATGTCCATCTGTAGGATTTCTGTAGAAGTAATGAAAGACGCAGTGCAAATGGAAAGCCAAACCTCTGAGGAGAAATCCCGAGGTAATATGGATGAAAATGTAAGTAAAATAGATCTAACCGAGTCGTGCTTAAACGAAGAACAACAGGTAAGGTTTAGACAAATGCTTAATAACAACAGGGAGGCACTAGCGTTTTCAATGGAAGAATTAGGTCACTGTGAAATAGCGCCGATGAGAATAATTGTGGATGAGTCGCAGGGAGTAATAAGCTCTAGACCATACCGATACTCTCCACAGAAAATGGATATCATCGATGAACAGGTTAGGCAACTCATAGATATAGGTGTCATAGAACCCAGCGAATCGGCTTGGCGAAGCCCGCTGGTGGTAGTGCAGAAGAAAGACGGCAAACCTAGGCTCTGTACAGACTTTCGCATGCTTAATCAAGTCACTTTTAAAGATAAATTCCCCATGCCCACGGCTCGCTCGCTTTTCCTATATATGGCTTACAAGAAACCCACTATGTGGACAGCTTTAGATCTGTTGAGCGGCTATCATCAGTGTGTAATCGAAAAAGACAGTAGAAAATATACCGCTTTTGAAACCCCGATGGGTGTGTATCAGTATAAGCGTGTACCATTTGGCTTAGTTGGCGCACCTTGGCAGTTTACCAAGGTAATGGCCATAGCGCTAAAGGGATTGATTCCTAGAACATGCTTAGCATATTTAGACGACGTAATTGTCTACGACACTACATTTGAAGAACACCTGGCGAGCGTTGAGGTGGTTCTCCAAGCTTTGGCGAGAGCTAATCTCAAACTGAAACCGTCAAAGTGTGAGTGGTGCCGCAGTGAAATCAATTTCCTCGGCCACGTAGTAAACGCAGAAGGTGTGGCTACACAAAGGGTAACCACAGAAAAGATTACAGCCTTTAACCGTCCACATAATGTGAAAACCATTAAATCATTTCTGGGACTGTGTAATTACTACCGATCGTTTGTCCCTAATTTCGCTGATCTAGCAAAGCCTTTAAACCGGCTGCTAAAGAAAGAAGTCTATTTTGAGTGGACAGAGGCCTGCGAGGAAGCGTTTCAACAGTTAAAGAAATTGCTGACTTCGCCACCCTTACTAATTCATCCGGATATAGGAGGGCATTTCTATCTACTAACAGATGCATCAGACGCCGCGTGCGGTGCAGCGGTTTGTCACAAACTAGATGAAATCTACCGTCCGGTTGCTTTCTGGGGATGTACTCTCCGGGACGCCGAATTAAATTATTCGGTAACAGAAAAGGAGGCTCTGGCAGTAATTAAAGGCATTAAGAACTATGAGGACATGTTGCAGGGAGCTAAAATCACAATAGTGACTGATCACAAACCGTTGATTCCCCTGCTACAGAGTGCCTACAAAGCCCCGTCAGCCCGGCTGAGACGGTGGGCTTTAGCGTTATCAGATTTCGATTTTGAAATCATATATGAGCCAGGAGCGACTCATTTTCTACCGGACTATTTGTCTAGAGTCTATCATGAGCATGTCCCAGGTGAGGAATATGAGCCCGCTGTGGGATGTGAGTTATTTGAGGCCGAAGTTCAGGATGAAGAGCTTTCTGTGGCTACGGTATTAAACGCGCAACTCCAAGATGCAGAGTGCGCGCAATTGATAGACTACCTGCAGGACGGAGACCTACCGACAGATCCCCTTGAAGCTAGGCGAATAATGGACCAAGCTGATTTTGTAGGAATGATAGCACCGGGGGTACTATGTAGGTTCAACGTCAAAAGGTATAACAAACACCAAGACCAACTGGTCAGACTAAAACCTCGTATGATAGTTCCAGGAAAGTTAATTCCCAAAGTCCTGAGACTATTACATAATGACATCTTGGCTGGGGGACATGTAGGGATCAGTAACCTCACTACCAAAATCTCTGATAAATTCTACTGGCGGAACATGAACGCCGACATAGTAGACTATGTGAAAGCTTGTGAGACCTGCTCTCTGAGGAGACGGGCTCCGCATTTCAAGGCCTTAGCTAAGTCTTGGGAGAGACCAACCCGACCCTTTGAGGTGGTACAGTGTGATTTCATCGGGCCACTAAAGAGGGCTAGGGATGGGTCAAAATATATCATGACCTTCATAGACCTACTAACAGGTTGGCCGGAGGCTTTCACCACGAAAGACTCCACTGCGCAAACCGCGGCCAACTGTTTCCTAACCGGGATAGTGTGTCGGTATGGACGGGTAAACCGTCTGCACACAGACCGGGGAGCGGCCTTCCTCTCAGGGCTATTCAGGGAAATCACCACACGACTAGCGTGCAAACAAACGTTCACTACCGGGCGTATGCCGACTGGCAACGCTCGAGTAGAAAGACTACATAAAACCATTGAAAACCTGATTGCTTATTATATCCCTGACGACCACTGTAACTGGATCGATCTACTTCCCATTGCATTATGGACAGTTAGATCCACAATCAGTGTACGGTCGGGATACAGCCCGCACACCCTGCTGTTTGGCAGAGATCCAATCAGTATGGGAATGCCTGAGCAAGGAACAATTCCTGAAACGCTGAACGACTGCGAGTTTTTCATGCAAACCAAGGATAACATTGCTATGTTTAGGAATATGGCTGAAAGGGTAGTTCAAAACTACGAAAAAGATCTGAGGCTGCGAATTGACGAGCGGGCGCGGCCCACTCAGATGTACGAAGGTGATATGGTATACATGTACGACCCTTTAGCTAGTGAAAATAAAGCGTCTAAGTTCTCAAACAGGTATACTGGGCCATTCAGGGTAATTGAAACAAAAGGAGACCACCTTGTTAGACTAGTGTCTTTAAAAACTGGAAAACAGGTCCCACATCTAGTGAACATTTCAAAACTCAAACCTGCACATGGGCCTTGGTCTCCCGCCGTCCCTCATAACATTCCCAAACTGGTGAGAGAAGCGAAAATCACTAACTCAAAAGGGGCAGATCCTGACCGAAACCCTGAATTGCATCACACTCCGACGGGTGAAATCGCTGAGGAAGATGGCGAAATAAGGGGTGCTGAGACTGAAAACTCAACGGGAACGACCGGTCCCCGTGAGCATGATGCAGTTCCTATGACCAGGAAGGTACCTACACAAAAACCTGGTCCAAGTCCCACTGATTTAGCAGAAACGGATGGGCAAATCACTGATGGTCAGGGCACCAGTGCGGACACCGCGCTGTCAACAAACTTATCCTTTGTTCCTAATAAAGCCACCTGTGAACGGGGAACAGCTGGCGCTAATGGACAGAGGAAACGCAAACGAGCTAAACGAAGGGGCAAAAACCAGCCGTTGGAGGGGAGATCCCCTCCAGACAACAACAAGCCCATAAAACTACCCTGCGGTGATGTGCCGATTTCGGATACATCGGAACAGAGCCCAGGAAAAACAGTAAAGGACTGTGTCCCGACGAAAGGTGGCTATAACCTACGTCGGAACCGCCGCCCTAACTACGTCGCTCTGTCCAACGGCGGGGAGAGCGACGACATGGATGATTAATGCAGGAAATTTAGCCGCCCTGTGAAAATAAAGGTTCGGCGGAGCGGCACCGTTAGCGTCAGCGCTAATGGAACAGGTGGTCTACCTCACGACCACCTCGCCGCGCCCAGGGGCGTGGCAGAAAGGGAGGGTGCGCACACCAGGGGAGATGCCAGTGGTTTGGCGTCATCTCTTGGGACCGGATGCAAGCGTTCCCCCCACCTGAAACAAGATACAGCTCCAAATATGGAGACGGCATGGACAAGCGGATCGGTTATAATTTCGTGGGATCCGCGCCGATCCACCAGTCGGTCCGCAACTCTGCTCCTAGACGGTCACCTCTGCTGCAGGTGATTGTGCGCGCAACCCAGCCCGGGACGAAACGGAGATAGATATTGATTCTATCTCTGAACAGAAGTTGGAGATAGAAATTGTTCAACCTCCGACTTCTCCTGGAAGGAGCAGAAAGAGAACTTAGCTGGGACACTGATCCACCGACTCATGGGGAACTGTCTAGCCCTCCGGCCACATAGCAATCCAAAGGGAACCACTACTTTCCCTGCGGACACGGAGGGAAGGATTATCGTCCCCCTGAGAAGGAAACGGATTAGCCGGCCCCACCAGAGGGCGCTGCCTACCAAGGGACGGTTCGTTGGGCCATTCTTTTAGGATTTTACCAAATGAAAGGAAAAGCAGTCGAGAAGGAGAGTACTAAGAAACAACCGGCTCAGACCCTTAGGCGGTGGAGTTGGCCGGGCCGGGGCGGTGTCCGCCCGGACTCGACCGACGCCGGGATTGCCCGGAAGAAGCCAAGGACACCAGCCCGGCGGCCCACCAGAACGACCACAGGCGGAGCCAAGAGGTCCGCTAAATCGGCTCCAGCCAAAAAGAAGACAGCAGATAAAGACTTCTACAATTTATCTGAGGTGAGTGACTCGGAGCCCGAGCCAAGGCTAACGGCGTTGGCCAAGCCGGTCCAGAAGGAGGAAGCGGCCAAACAACCGGTGCAGATACAGGCCGGCTGGTTCTGGGACCTTACGCAACCACTGTTCCAACTATTCGAGACTGTTGACGAAATTAGGAGAACAGTAGGACTGGATGTGCCAAAATCAAACAAACAGTTAGCTGAGATTAAAACTCAGATAGCTCCTTTCATTCAAAGGACCACACAAAACTCTAAATGCGTCAAGGAAAGTACCAGCCTACAAACAACACGAGGCGGCCGACCTCTGCCCACTCTGGAAAGGCGATCGGGAGGGGAACAGCTAACCGTCGCCGCTCCAGGACTAAAAGTGGAGGTAGCACCCGGTCAACACGCGCCAACCCCACCGGTGGGGAACGGGCCAGCGGGAGCTCCCCTCCTCCACCACTTACAACCTGCGGACCCCGCTTGTTTAGACTTGAGCAGCTTGACAACGAGCTGCAACGCCAATCCCTCACCACTGCTATGGAACCAGCAGCAGTGGACGCCAACCAGCCAACCGGGGGGCCCACTGTGGCCGAGCCCACTCCCAGCGGCAAACCAACCACAGGTACCGAACCCATACCCCTCGAGCCAACCGTCGTACGATCCAACGGGGGCCGTTTCGGACTGGAACCTACTAGGCCAAGACCCCTCAGAGCAATGCGCCCCTCATCCTGCGAACGTATGAGAGGCTTGAGGATCACGGTCACCAAGGACGAAAGCGGGATCATCAGGCGAGTGGTAAATGACAACGGGCAAAACCTCTACGAGCATGTCCCAAACTAAACGGACCAGGAAGCCCGAGAGGAGAGCATTTTTCGGCGCATGGATGATAGTAGTGCGCAGAAAAAATAAGGTAACTTTACTGTGAACATGTTTTAGATAAACTGCAAAATTAACTTTCTCAAACTATCGCTAAGGCCAAAACAAAGACAATGAAGTGGCTAGTGCTGTTCGTATTAGCTATAATAGGGGGCATTAGGGGAGTGCATAACGACTCCAGCCCACCTGAAGGGCTAGCCCCTAACGCTGAAGTGATAGCTTTAGAACAATATGGAGTAGTGTTAAAACCAGGAAAGTTAATGTCCACCGCGGATATAACACACGTCCGACAAGGCTTCCTAATCACTATTCCAAGGAGGCGCTCCTTCAACAAGGCTACCTTTGGCCAGGTCTGTCACCGATATCTACAGGGAGGAGACGCCCTCGATCGGGCCTGCTACCATATCAGGTCGCTGGTCAGTTGGATGGATCAGACGTCACAGGCGCTTAAGGGTCGGTACCGAGAAGTTCTTAATGAAACCTTAAGTTCCCTAATAAAGAACACTCAACAAGACCTTCAAAATCAAGAGTCGGAATTAAATCCAGGTGGAAGGGTTAAGAGAATGAAGAAGTTGCCCACAATGCTAGACGATCCAGGGTGGCCGACCTTTCCTCTTCCAACCTCTTGGAATCAAGGGCTGGCGGCTGATGTCAAATATAACAGAGAATTGATTAGAGTATTGCAGGAGTCTTCGAACCAAATGATCGAAGACTTGGCTCTGATGAATGAAAAACATGACGAAGCTGTCGAAAAGGTTAACCATGTCGTGATAGGCCTACTGGACAATCTAAGATCACTAAATAAGGCACACAACACGACTCGCCGAAGGTTGAAACTCGTGCAACATAAGGTGGATTGGATGGAACTGTACCTGAATATGATACCGGTCGCTCTAGAAGACAAGTTAGGAGAGATGGTGTATCTTCAACTAATGGTAGAGCAAACTCGCGTGTTCAGGAAAGGTGTACAGCGCCTGACGCGGGGCCAGCTGACTATGGACTTGGTACCCCGCCAATATATGGTCGGAGCGGTCCAGGAAGTGAACAGATATCTGAAGGGGATCCACCCCAGGTTCCATGTCGCGTTCACAGATCCTTCCTTCTATTACGAGAACAGTCAACCTTCGTTCAAATTCAATGAAACCACTCTGGAATTTATAGTGTATGTAAGGGTGCCTGTGGTGGCTGATGAACATTTGTTCCGGGTCTACGAAGTACTAACTTTTCCTGTGCCAGTGACGGTTAGGGGGCGACTTAAGAAGGACGCTCTCCAAATTGTTAATCTACCCAAAAGTGTCGCCATGTCCATGTCCCGCCAGTATTACGTACCATTGGCTAGTGGCAGTTGGTCAGGTTGTTATGGACAGACCATCACGCTCTGTAAGGACCTACCTTATATGAAAAAGATTACAGACAACACCTGCACTGCTGCGCTACTGAGGCGCGACGACCTAGCGATCCAAGAAAAATGTGAGCTGGACTATCTACTGGAAGCAGACTTCGGAGAGATGGCAGTGTATCTAGACGACGGAGATATGCTAGTGGTCAGCGCCGACACCCGAGGCCAAATGATTTGCAGAAACCAGCCTGCGGTCGGAGTGAACATAGAAAATTATGCAAGGGTTCAGGTGGAATGCGACTGTGCATTCCAAACACAAGGAGCATGGATACCGTATAGCTTGCGAAATTGTGACAGGCACACCAGGATCACCACGGTTGTGTACCCACATAATGACCTGTTGGAAGCAGCAAGTCGTGTGAAGGGGTGGGACATGAATTTCACGACGTCCAAAAACGAACCCACTATGTTAGAGTCAGACCCTATCCCTGAAACAATTAGGAAAGACCTGCTGGAAATCGAGGAAAGCCTGAAGGCCAAAATACCTGTAACCTCCCTGGCCAAACGAATACAAAAACACCGTAAAGACTTGGCCAAGGGTATCAAGAAAGCGACTGACCGTTATGAAGTAGAGAAACACGCCCCGTGGTTCTCTATAGGCAACTTCGGAGGCGGTTTTGGTCTCCTCACCATCTTTTGCATAGTGGTAGCTGTGACAATTATTGGATGTGTTCTCTGGAAGTGCTGGCGGAACCACCAAGGCAAGGCTGCCCTGGCCGGACTAACCATGACTTTACCTCGGGCCATGGCCTTGGAAGCGGCGGACCCGGAGGAGCTGCTGCGCAGTGAAAAGGAACTAACTGGATGCCCGGACACGACCGCCAACCCCACTGCGGTGGCAGTACTTGCTATATTACTGGCAGTACTAGTCATCGCCATAGTGGTCCTCGTGTGGCGAAAGTGGAGAAATATTAGAAGAAAGACTGTGGATGGATTGTACGTACAGTTTGCCAATCCACATATGATAGAAACAATCTTCCTAGGCGAACTGGCTATGCCTTCAGACCACACTTATACGGAAGGCTATGTGCTCATTAGGGATCTACTGGTGACCCAGCTGTGTCTGAAGTATACTCTGACGGTAACCTGGGGGGCGCAGCTGATGGGAGCAGCGACTAGACCTGGACAGCACCCATCTAAGGTGCCACTACCCGACACCCTGAGGGTATCTAAAAAACTAGCCCGTCTGATGATGAGTAACTTAAAATACAATACCAGGGCCAGACTACTGAGATATTCCTCGGGGCTAGCCACTCCTGTACCCATGGGAGTACCTCGCCTCATCGACGCAGGGTGGTCCGATGTCGGAGCGGACTGGCCTCAACCGGTGTTGGGACAAGGAACAATGCCTAACGCTCCTCCTAGATCGACCACGCCCACCTCAACAGCGACCGGAACAGGATCTGCACGAAAGACAATAAGGCCAGGGACATCCGAAATAAATCCAGGAACGGTTTATGAAGTTATCATATGACAATGTAACGAGTGTTAAAACCTGACCTAGTACTGTACAGGTAAAATTGGTGAATTAATAACACAGAGGTACGAATACTAGAACTAAAATGTTACAGGAAGTTCGCTGGGCAATACCTGTTTGGGTAGGTAGGGTTCTGTTGACTAGCCTGATCAATAAGGATTCACCAGTCAGGGAAACTTGGGTCGGGTAGGCTGGTCCAACCGTCTCTCTATGGACCCATGGGTTATCTAAATTTCTCTCAAGTCGAGTGCCCCATGCCCGGTAGCCTAGCTCAACACTCTCATTGTTAACGATTTGGCAACGCTTTTAAAGTAGGGAACCATTTGGAACCGATCCTAGTGTCGCAAAATTTTAGCATTTTAAAAGAAAAACTCAAAATTCTGTATAAAACCTAAGAGCGCTCAACGGGACCAATGCTCCCAACGAGCGAAGTGAACTTCCCCAAGCAAGTACCATCTACACCTGACCCCTGTGCTGTTACCGCTAGGATCGGGCTGCAGTACAGGAGTCACTTGGGGAACGCCACTGTCTATTCTTTAGCATGCTTACATATATACTCTTCTCAAAGATGAGGGGGTTGCACAAGCAGCGGGAGCCTGCCCACAGGCCTGGTGTCAGTGGTGCCTGACAGGAGGCAGGACGTTGGGGTTACGCGTCACTGACGCTGCGAAGGGCACTGGGGTGGACGCCCGACCATGGCAGTCACTATGCCCCGGGTGGATTGGCTCCTGACAAGCGGTCCCTTCATCACAAAAAAAATCGACGAGTAGAAAGAAATTTACCTAAAAAACTAATATATAAAGCAAACCAATATTTGTGTAACTAAGAGCTCTTCCTCAGGGAATTTTGGGCAAAATATAATAAGAAAGCAGTATAATTAGTAACATTCTCAGGGGAGACGCTCTGTGACAGCACACGAGAGTACCTTATACGTGGCTCGTTTGCTCCTGGCATAGACACGCTGCAGCGGCAAGGATATGTGCAAATCCTGACAAGGCGTGCTATATTTGGGAGCTATAACGGAGGTCACAAGGAAATGTAGTTACGGGACAACAGCGAATTGATGACATTCACAGGGTGCTCGGCTCTCTCTCACTATATCGCGACTCCCTCAGACGGGACAAGCTATCCCTGGGGGGGGAGAAGCTGTAGCGAAAACTCACAAGGCGGTGGAGCGAGGTGCTGTCCTTATTAATAGCCCCGTCGTCTTGGTTATGTGTAAATGGCCACTGGATCACCGTATGTCTTAGGTCAAAGGATCCTGACTTTAACATAAAAAGTCAGGATCCAACGACAACTAGTATATGAACAACTGCCCATAATTCAAGACTAAATTATTTAGACCACTTTTAGACCAGTTTTAATCGGGACAGAGACAAAACGGCAAGAAGTCAAGTTTCGACCCGGGTAAAAATTAGAAATAATTAAAATTAATAAAGGGAATGAGCGGCTTCAGAGCTGACCGCCGTCGAGAAAATAAAATAAAATAAATGAATGAAAATTAGTCTTGACCGCCGTCGTGGCGCTAAAAGCATCCAGGTCTCCGCTCAACAGTTGAGCTGAAGAGGGGGGACATGGACTACTGATTCCCTGATGAACAAGCTACAATAAACTTGGTTGACACCCAGTACCGAGAGGGATGAGCTCCTCGAAGGGTACTGGGTAACAGGCGGCAGTGGGCTCGCGAGAGTCCGGGGACACGTTAAACTTCAACTATAGTGCTGGGGAGAGACGTACTGAAGGCCCCCGTGTCTAGCGAAGGATGAATTAACATCCTACTGTGGTACCGTCTAGTCGGCGTACATATCGGGCTGCTGGGTCACAAGGGGCACATATGACTAAAATTTAAATCCGATTCAGAGCTAATGGGTGCGGGGAAGGCCAATCCCATACGGCAGAGTCAACTAAATCAAGGTCTATTAGGTGTGCACCCGCCAGTAAGTGGTATGTACGTGGTACGGGGTCGACAGGCCCCACCTAGCTCCTGACAGTAGTACCATCACTCAGGAGTGAACAGGCAAGGCCAGTGAAAACGGTCAAAGTTCAGTGTGGGTTGGCAGATTCACCTGGATCAGACCGTCGGTGACCACCCAGGGTGACTTGGGATCGGTAATCGCTATCGACTGGGTCACTGGCCGGTCGTCTCTGCTCTGCTGGTAGGTCCAAGATCTTCCGGTAGCAGAGAGGGCTCAATGTACAGTCAGGCCATGGTAAAGCTAAATGCTGCATGTCCAATACCCTATTATTGGACATCGTGGGTTTAGTTGAGCCATGCTCTCTGTGATCAGAACAAGTTTGAAAAGAACCATCTGGGAAGCAGAGAGAGCCTTATGGCTGGAAAGGGTTCTAGCTCAGGCGCAATCCACTATGTCTCATGACATATGGGAAGGCCGAAGGAACCAAGTGAGCTAATAAGGTTACCCAATCTATTAGAAAGGAGATAAAAAGTTCTAACTCTGTCTTTAGCACTACCTATCCCTGCCCTGCATGCGCATAGTTAGGATAAGCTGGGGGCGGAGTCTTTTCAGGAGTAGTCTTGACTCTCCACAAGAAAAACGGGCATAGACCTGAACAAGAAAACGGGTTTAACCTTGTACTGTACTTCGGTAAAGGCCCGACTTACTAGGTGCTGTCTGGAAGTAAGTGATCTAAGGAGATGCATTAACACATCTCTATAATTTAAAGGGGGTGTAGGCTGCATATAAAAAAAAAATATATATGCAGTCTGCTCCCAATTATAACAATGGGAACTCGGTGCTGCCCATTCTGGTCCTATGAATGGGAGAGTACCGACAAACCACGTGTAACTAATGAGGACCGGGAATCAGATCAGAAATGAACCTGAATCTGAGACCCGATCCTCTGGTGATAACTAACGAGGAACGAATAATCTCAACCTCCTTTGTACAGTTACTACTTAATGTCCTTTAATGACATTTATACCTCACGGAATGAAAACGCTACCCCCACCGCTTGTCATGTAGGTTTTTCCCATGTGATGTAGAGTATAGGGTAGACAGTGAAATGTTACTGTTAACATAGGTATAATATCTATTCAGTGAACCGTTTGGAGTTAGTGGCGCACCCGTTTGCATTCAGAAGGGCGCCACTACCCAATATAAAGTGGAACTCGGTCTTCAAACCCCAGGCTGAATGTAGGGGGTGAACGCCGAGCTACCACCTGTAACTAGCAAGGAAAGAAGGGATTTTGTCGTAACAAAATCATTCAATCAGAACAAACTGGGGTTTTAAAGCGGATGCTTCATAAAATGGAGTCAAATATGTTAGAACAGTTATCACCCTTGAAGGGGGTGTTAACTTGTTTGCGTATAAATCTTTGGAGTGTATTGGGTAATTATTCTAACCGCTGTACAGAAAGAGTGGTATCAAGAGTATTGACTCTTGTATAAAAAAAAAAAAATGATGACCACCTAAGGGAAACCACCAGGGATCCAATTCCTATCATTATTCTTATCTCCCCATGAGGTCGGTTAGGGAATCTGAGCGGGACAGTTTTGCATCACCTCTCGGGCACTCATGAAACCTTTGTAGGTGGATGTTCTTGTGACGGCTCAGTCCCGACCTGTGAGCATAGGCTCCCACTCATTCATCACAAGGATATCACTGTCTGAGATGTTTGGCAATCTCGGGCACTGATAAGCGTGGCTTCTGCGTTCAATGGAACGGCGCCTACTAAGGCCTGATCTATGAATGTACGAACTCCCACGGTGTACACACATGTATCTCTGCTTGGGACGCTTGATAATCTTTGTGGTGTTGGTGCCTTTCTAGCTCTTAATAAGGATACCATTCCTTCTTTCATTATATTCATACAGAATCTTCATCTGGGAGTTCATTCAGTGTCTTAGAGACTTCATCTCGGTCTCCTCACAGTAGTATTTTTTCCTCTTCGAGACGACTCTGGACAATAATACTCACTCTAACACTTATTCTAACACAATGACACTGACGAAGTCTTGCTGTTAGACTAAAACATGGGATGGGTATCTGTGGCCTTCGCCACTACATCTCAAACTTACCTTGGAGTCGCCAACAGCTCGTTGGACGGCTCCACCTGTGGTGTCGCCTTACGTGGCCGACACGTCAATCTTTCCAGTACTCTGTAAGGGGGACAACTCATCAAAGAATTCTGTCACAGCCAATCTAATGCTGGGAGGTCTGGACCAAAATACTTGGTCACCTACTGTCATCTAAAACTTACCTGGGTAAAACACCCTAGGAAGCGTTTGCTACCTAGGGCACCCCATGTGAATTGTTTCCAATGTAGACATTTACACTAATGTCCTGCACGAATAACGACTAAACAAAGAATCCTGTTACAGCAAATCTAGTATTGTACAACTCAGACCGGAATATCTGGCCATCCGTACCTGATTATCATGTGCAGTGTCAGTCCCCAACGGTTAATAGTATCAAATAATAGCAATACGATACGAATTACCCACACCCCAAAAAGCCTACTTAGATCGGTAATGTCAACAAACCACTAGTTAGGAAAACCTCCTATTATCGCCCAACCACGCGCGAAGTAAAATGTTTGATCATGTTCGCCTAAGCAATCCCTCCCACTAAAATAGTAAGCCGAACGTTGTTCAGTGTCCAGCCGTGTCACCTCATTTCATTTACATCGCCCTAACATACCACAGGACCTGGAAAAGATAATAAGTTTAGTACGCAAGATCCTAGTTCTCAGCCCGCGTCCACCATCTTGAAATCAAAAGTAAACACTAGGTGGCCACCCACGCTACCCGTTACTAAAATCACCAGCGAAAACACAGTTTCTGGTTCCGGGAGTGACATCAGCTTCCGGAATACAACCACGTGAAGGCGAGCCGAGAACCACCAAGAAGAATTTGGCCAACAATCTCCTTAAAACCTACGGGTTAGTAGCCTGCCTAACATGCAAAGAACAATAGAAAGAAGGCTGTACTCACCAAGTCTCGGAGCGGTCTGGACGAGGGGCCGTCTCTACGAGGAGGGCGGTGTCCGACGACAAGCCAGCAGGGCGGTGAAAGTGTCCGCGTCATCCCATGAGAACAGTCTGGAGCTCCATCGAAAGTGTGATCTGCTCCTCTTGGATATATGAACTTAAGTGGACTAGGTGCTGATCGGGAATTAAATCACCAGAATCACTCGGTGAAAACGACCCGGAAATAAGTGTTCCAATCACAGGCCGGGAATTGGATCCAGGAAATTACTTGTTTAAAATCACTTGGGAAAATCAATGATAAATTAATATATACAAAAGAGTGCCGGCGGCCTACTGCTGAAGAGGCAGTCTGACAAAAACTCGGCCTAAAGCCCGGGCCCAACGACGAAGCAACCGGGTGGACGGCATGTAGCCATCTGTCAGCTCGCGGAAATCGTTGACCGTCATTACCCCGTCCGCGACTACCTTGGGCCGGTGGAGTGCGTGACCCGTGTCTACCGTCGGAACCGCATACCACTCGTTAGCTCTTCTGACCTCTCTGCTGACTCGCGGGATGATCCGGTTCAGCCACTTTTGTAACGAGCTATCACTGTCAGTCAACTCCCAACTCCGGGCATCAAAACCGGAGGGAGTGGCCAAGATCAGGGTGGCTGGGATGGGATGGGCTCGCAGGTTCAGGAACGCCTGGTTAAATAGTTCCGCATAAAAGTTCACTACTCCATCCGGGTTAATGAATAGTGGCAGGTAAAGCTCCAATTCTCTGTCCCAAGTCAAAATGTCGAGGAGGTTAGTCATAACTATTAGCACGTCTTCCGGGTAGAGCATGTGATGGGCGAAGGCGTGCCCCGCCAACTCCGCTGTCGTTGCGTCCTCGCTCGGAAAAGTTACAAAATAATGGTCGGTGCTGCTCCGGATTAGATCAGGATAATCCTGGAGTCCGGCCTCCCGGTTTGAAGAAAAAATAGCCACTCGGACCATGGTGAACTTGTGGAGGATAGAGTAAAATGAACGAAGATATAAAAAACACGTCTTGACTCTGTAAAAATACCGCCGGCACTGATTAAAATGACGTCAAAACGAGGCTAATTTGGAAAACCCCTTTTTGATCCAAAGGATCCAAATTCTGAAATCGGCTAGCATGATCAAAGCATCGTATAATTTCTTATAAAATCTGTGCTAAACTAAAGTTTAGGTCCCCAACCAACATAATCAAGCGCCAGAATTAATTCATATCGGCCCAAAATATCAGGTCGAACCATCAAACTTGCAGATTTGTTCGAAACAGAAATTTGCCATCCGGGCGCTTCGCGCCCGAAGGATCCAAATCGAGGTCAAACCTTGGGGGGGAACTCCAGTCAAGCGTCCCGCTAAGTACACGTGTACTAAGTATAGCTGGCGGACGCGTGACAGGAATGGTGGTATTTTCTGGTTCCAACTGCTCGGTATTACTAAACCTGATACAGAGACCTTGTATTTATTGTAAATAATGTTGTTATGATTGAAGTTTGGTTGAAATTTGACACGCATTGTATCATGAAAGTCGTTCGTTCAAAATGTCCGAATTCTCCGCATTGATTTCTGTTGTGTTAAACTTGTTCTGAAAGTGGATTTGATGTACACTTGTTACCCTTAGAAGTTTAAGACAACCCTACACTGTATATATATGTTGAGTTCTGTTGACCTGTGTTACAAATTACAAATGTCAGAATCTGTACATGTATGTACTAAGGAAAAATCCAACTCTATCACTTTAAGCATGAGTGTCATAAATCTTCATCCTCTAAAACTGATCTTACTGTTTGTCAACATGATTATGTCATCATTTACTTACCATAAAATGATCATGGTTCATTAACACTTACCTTGTCACCTTATGCACGGTGTCACTATTCTTGGGCCTTAATCTGAGCTGATCATCATTACTTTATCTGGTCACCTTATGCACGGGTGACACAACTCTTAAGCCTTAATATGAGCAGACAATGATGGGAACTCTTCCTAAAAACCTTCATGTTCATGAACATTTTCACTGATCTCAAGTCTTAACATAGACTACTGGAAATGTACTTATGTATTAAGTAAACTGAATGTATCTTTGTTTACAATCTTCAAATGAACAAAAGAACTTGATTATCACCACCTTGTGCTGAATGTACCACGAGAGTCAAGGCCACCCCACCATGGTTTAACAAATATATCCAATCATTAAAATTGGGAAACTGCTACATTTGGTTAAAAAAAATCTTCATTTGGTTTGAGCTATGTCGTCCACCTCCTTAAACTCAAACACCTGACCGCCGTCGAATGTACTAATGGCTTAGTACTTTTAATACATTGTTATGATATATAATCCAACAAGGATCAGGCTTAGCAAGTCTACTTCTAGTCTACTCCTAGAGGAGACATTTTACGCTCCTAGCGCCACCTGTTAACCAGTATAAAAGGCGCTGCAAGGTAGGGAGCGAGCAGTTAGTGAGTTAGTTGGTTAGAAGAAACATGTTTAACCAAGGAGTTATACCTGGAGTAAGTACATCGACTCCGTGTAACAGACTGGAGTTTACCAATATCCACTACCTCGGACATAGGATTGTGTTAGAGCTGAATACTAGAATGGTCTAGAAGGCGTTGGAGCAACTCGTGTTCTAAATGTGGTTGATTGCTGATAGGAGATGGGAGGTGGACTGATGAAGACTTATACATGGTGGCTTTGACTCGGGATGAGGTGTTTACTGAATAAAAACCCTTTCATATTAAGAAGCTCCCTCATCGTTCATTTCTTTTGAACTATTGGGAAGTGAATGGACAAACTTTAAACGCGGTCTGAATTACTCAGGCATTCTGGAAAGCAACTCATGAAGACTTGGATATACACGAATCTTACGCAGTCTTAAATCAAACATTAACAATAGTTCAACATTTTAAACTGGGTTTGACTTCAGATGGGTCCTTTGTCACCTTGTTCATGGGCATCTTTGATGGTAGGGTCATTCTTAAAAAGAATACTGTTTTCGGTCGACTGGCAGGGTGAGATCTACAGATGTTCTCACCTAGTCAGGATTTTTTTTAACACTTTTTATTTCTAATGAATTAAACTTGCCCCAAGAGCCATTCTCGTTGGACGTGTTTCAATTCTAAAAAGTGGACGCCACTTTTGAACAAGCCAAAGAGAGGAGGCTATGTAGAGCACAGGCCCCAGAGCACAGGTACTCCTAGCATTATTTCCAATGTAAGCATGAGCCTTTTCATTTCATGCATGAGCCTTTCACTTAGACCATTTGCAAATTCCAAGGGTACTATGTATGACCATGGGTATTTAGCAAGACTACAACTTAAACAACTCTCAGAAATAAGTGTACATTTCTGATAAAATACACCCACACTGTGCTGTCACCCACGAAACTACACCCACACCACAGCCAGCACATGTTCTATCTAAACCTACGCTTGAAAACCTCACAACCGTCCATGGCCCTTACTAGAGTATCAAAGCAAACCACTATTAAGTTAATCTTCAACCAGTCAATCAGTGCCAAAAATCATTGTTTTCCATGGTTATTTTTGCCTACTTAGTCTCTCCCCTGCCAGCCACCTGGGCCCGACGGCTCGCACCTCCGTACGTTGTTTAGGACAGACTGTCATAATTCTCCCTACCACGGATAGCTGATGTACAGTATTTTAATCACCTTCAGGTTAATTAATTTGGGCTCATTTTGTCGACAAAAACACATAGAAATCTATAGAAAATAAACAGAATATTGCCATATTTTTAAGTGAAATGAATACATTTTCAAACCAAACCCCAAAAATTATTGACACATGCAAATAACAATTGAAAAAATAGTTGAGGTTGATGTCAACCATTGTAAACCACAAATAATACCATAATGAAAATTCCTATACATAAGCCTTGTAACTTGTCGACATATTACCCAGGATGCACCTGGATCTAGGCTAACCTGCAGGTGAAATGTAAGAAAGTGGCTATCCGTGGTAGGGAGAATTATCTAACCGTCCCTAATCATCAACTTAATCTACCTACCTAGTTAGATTAAATATTTGGTCGCTAATCATGATCAAGGAGGATGTGATTAAAGGGTTCCTTGCACATAATTTTTCAACAACGTATTTGTTATTCAACTAACTGCCCTTTGGTCTTCTAGAAATATTGCAAAAGAAAAAATTGGAAAATATTGAAGTATCAGTGAATTAGAAAGGAAATTAAACAAAATTTGGGAATTCCCTTATTTCTGGGCTTTCAGTTCTGTCCTTGCTACGTCATAATTAAGGGGAATCCCTTTCAAAATATCTTGGGAATCCCAGGTAATGGAATGAATTTAGGCAAGTAAAAGATACAAGTGTCCATAGCCTGCACGGGGCCTAATCCAAAAATTTAATGATACAGCTAAAGTTCCTTTCTATACACTATTGAGAGTTGGGGATTCCCTTTATTGAAAGCTGGGGAATCCCAATTAGAGTCCTTGCTACGTCACAAATTAGGGGATTTCCCTTAAAAACCATTAAAATAGACCAAATATCAAAGTCCCACAACACTGGCTACATCTGGAATATCCTTAAAATATTTTGTAGTATTATTAGTTCTTGATGCATATTTCATGCTCAAAGAATCTCATTGACAAATATCTACCCCTTAATTATGTGCAAGGTTAGACCAATGAAATTGCTTGTTTCATATGATCTAGGGGGAGTTACGAGCCGTTTCTGTTAATTGTGATTAGCACTAATTACCTAACTTAATTAAGGACGTTTGACGTGATTAGCGACGCTACGAGCCGTCGGGCCCAGCAGTCTAGCTTAGCTGCATCATACTTATCATTCAGTTAGAGAATACTAGATCTATAGGCACTCTGTGAGCACCTAATGATAAAACCACAACTTGTCAAGCCCTGGGTAAATGCACACGGAGGATAGGATGAGGTATTATAATAATTGTATCATTATTACAGGACGTGACTCGAGATACTCGAATAATGTAGATACTCAAATAATGTAAAAACTCGAATAATGTAGATACTCGAAAAGTAACTCAAAATATAAAATATCCCGAACCAGAAGATCACAGACGAAATAAGTCAGAATATCATTGTTAAAAATCAATAAAATTCCATGACTTTCTGTCACGTTTTAAAATTCCACGATAGTTCCATTACCACTTTGAATTTCAATGTATTCCGGTGTTTGAGGGAACCCTGAATATTTCCATGCTTTATATACTGAAACCTAATAAGACTCGTCCACTCCTTGTTCTGACTTAGAAGCTTTCCAAGAGTAGCATTGTGTTCTCCTTGCCTTGTTGATAGGTGACCCAAGACCAGATACAAAGATTAGTCAAGAGTCATTCATGGCTATTTATGTTTCAAAGATAAGACTGAAATTTACTGTACACTAGAGCAGCTAATTAGTTATTGCGGTTGGTTGATAAATTGGACTGTAAATCAATATCAGTGATGAGTGATAGAAAAAGGAAAAACAATATATCGTGATGTCATTCTTAGTGTTCAAACTTGTTGATTTTCAGATAACGTTAAAGGCTGATTCTTTAGTACCTCCCTACCTGGGATGGCTGCTTCACAGTATTTTAAGCACATACAGGTTAATTCCAAAAAAATTTGCCGGAAAAAAAGAGAAAGGTGACTTTTTCACTCCTCTTACAAATCAAATTAATATACAACCAAATCCTATAGTAAATTCTCATAGGGAATCTCTTTTCCCATAACTTCTCAAGTCACTCTTTATTGGTGCATGGGTCTCAAAATGTCCACACTTGATGCAGTAATTAATGTAAATCATGTAAAGGCCAGCCTTGTGATTTGTGGACTTCCGAGCAGGTATCCTAATCTAGGCTATATAGTCTGCTGTTACAACACAGGAAATATGCTCTGATAGGGAGAGAATATCTGGAACTGTATAAAAACAGTAACATCACTCGTATGCCTCTGTGGCTAGTATTCCGTTATCCAACCTTATCTAGCCTATCTGATACGGGCCACACCAGCGAAATATGTCTGGTCGCTGGCCACTAATATCTAGTATTATAGATGGTTTAGGTTGGGTGGGGGGTCGTACCCCATCTTGGTATGCTGATCTGGGTTTTAAAATGTACAGTACAGCTGTGTGCCCCAAATTCAGTCTACGCAGCAATGGTACTGGAGTTGCAACATATCAAATTCTGTCTGTCTCACAGACTGAGACAAGACAGCCGCTTTAACAGCGGTTCCTATGGGGAAAACGCCAAAGTGATGAAGCTGCATTTTACAAATTGTAGGAGCAATCTGTCAACCAAATTGCTTTGGTTAATTTTGTGTTATACAACAGGGGCGCACACCATTACGACGCAAAAAGGGTGTGCGACAGTGTACGGACACACCAATGCAACCATTACACCATACCGGGGCCTTTTACGCATCATCATCATATCAGAAAGCGTTAGGCCCGGCAACCAGGGTAGAATGCATAGACTGTAATATTCTTGAAGACAGGTGTGTGTCATAGCCTTATCTGAGTTAGGGAAGTCCTTGGTTACGGTCACCCATACATGACTGTATCTAAGGGCAGAGGGGAACATTTGTCTGTGGGATTAGTTTAACGTCCGGCCAACCCTTTAGGGTTCTTTTACCAGACTGCACAAGGTAAAGCCTTTCAGCTAGTTTTACGCCACAGGGGCAGTGACTGAATCTATGAAATGAGGTGCCTATTTGTAGCAGTGGGACCCAATGCCCTCTTTATAGTGCTGCCACACTGAGATATCATGTCATAGGCCCACACAATACCCCACCCAGTCACATTATACTGACACCAGGCCGACCAGTCATGTTTTGTCAGTGTCCGAAATTAAGCTGCGCCCTGCACCCGGCGCGCATATTTTCATGGCCTGTGCATGATTTTTAAAGGTATGCACCCGGCATGTGCACAATTCTTAGGTTCATTATTATTGCTATATATTGAGAGGGTGCATTGACCAAATTTCGGGTGCATAGCTTAAGGAACAATGCACCCGACAGGTGCATAAGATATATGCTTAATTTCGGACACTGTTTGTGGTTCTTACTTTATACCGAGTGCCAGGCAAGCAGTGACCACTACCATTAAGTCTTTGGTGTGACTCGGCCAGGGATAAAACCCAAGACCTCCCAGACTCAGAGCGGGCACTCTACCAAAGAGCTACGGAGTCTGGTCTCCCATTTGTCGCCTTCTACGAACAGCAAGGGGCTGCTGGGGACACATTCTTCCCAGGAGGCTCCGGAAGGAACCCTCACCCCGGATCCCCACGGGGGGCAGAGGGGAACAGATCAGGTTAGAGATAAGGACTGACCAATCAGAACTAGGTAAAATTGTCCCCCTTAGGGTTGCTAAGCAACCCTAGCCAGGGATTCCCCTTACCCTGTCCTCCAAAATAATGCTAGGAAAAATATACATAAGCTGGGCCCATATCTTCATAACTAATTTGGCTGATCAGGTAAATCTTGACCAGTGTCTTTTTTTTTTTTTTTTTTTGATAATATTTTATTTGTCGTCTTCAGAAATAGGTCTGATCTTCCAGACGTTACAATGATATTACTATTAGATATCAGACAATTAATATATCAGGCACAATATTATCTTTTTTTATATATATGATAAACCCTATCTCACAATAAGAGATTCTGTCTATAATGAATAAATTTCATATCTGAGTATCCCTTTTTGATACTATTTTGCAATCATATCATCAATTTGGTAAATTACAAAAATGACAAAATTGCTGATCTTGACTCGAGACTTGAGGCCCTGATCAAAATTTCCCTGATCAGCCAAATTAGTTACGAAGATATGGGCCCTGAACACTTGGCACACCTAAAAGAATAAAGAAATAAGTAAGAAAACTTGCTCTGCTAAGCCTAAGCCTAAGGCCATACCTCTCCGGATCCGGCCGCTCCCCCTACAAGTTGGGCAGGTCGTCTGACCGGAGCTGAACGATTCCTCGTTTGTGGAACTGGTTGGAGTGACGCTTCCATAGTTATGCATCCCTCGGCTGGGAGTACGATAATCCACCTCGTCCGCCATCAAACCCATTTCCACTAAAACTTGAGATTTCTTGCAGCAGTACCAGCACAAAACTCACATGACTGAGGTTGTCATCAAACTCAAATGGCTTCTGCTGCTGGTTTCCAGCCGTTCAAGACACTTTTGGGTCAGAACCGCCGAGAACAAGTTTAGTTGCGACCTTGACCTTGGTTTTCGTCACTCTCCAAGCTGAGCTGAGCTTTCATTCCTGGTTGTCTCCAAGCCTATATTTTGGCGCCAAATTCTGCGTAGTGTTCCCAAGGAGGAGAGAGATGGACCCTGGTCAACTGGTGTTACGTCCCGAGGTTCTCGAGGGTTGGTAAGACAATTTCAAATATTTATTATCCACAAATAGTCTAGATCTACCAACAACAGTGGCGGTGTCACAGTTTAAAGCCACCGCCAGTTTCTACCTACCGGGCGCATGCGCAGTGGGACCCCAGTAGGACCCGGTGTCTTCTGACTGTGGCGTGCGTGACATAAGCCCCGCCGTGATGTAAAGGCCGCAGTGCTATCCCAGGTGTGTATGAGCAAGATGGCGAACAGGACCCGGTAGACTGTAGTTACGTCCAATACCGCTAGATGTCAAACTAGTTTAAATCCAAGAGGTATGTAGGTCATGAAAGGACTAGTCACGGGAGCAACATGGCGGCTGAGGAGAGAAGAATGACATGACAATTATCCAGGTAGATTTTCGATGAGTTTATGTTGTTTGTGTAAGGAATTCATGTGTCACACTTGTCAGTTAATCTCATAGATATATTTCCTATGGAATGTTACACATTTTAACAATTGTCACAGCCGATTATTGTAATAATTTGGAGGGAAAAGCTAGTGAATTGTGATACACGTGGGAACATCGGAGAGTCTGACAGTAGACGTAGCTATGACGGACCATTGGCATTGCGCGATTTGGCCGGGACAGTTCAGATTTTCAGCCTGTGTCCTGTCAGGAGATCTCCCCCAATGATTACCAAATAGTGGGAGATTTTGATTGGCAAATTCTTAGGGGTAAAAATGTATTACTACTATTAGCATAGAGATACATAAGATAGAGAGGAAACAAGGCCTGAGCTGACTGGTGCATGTCTGTCTCGGTATTGATATGCAAATTAGCACCTGATAAGGCCTGGTATAGGTTGGGCCACACCTGCTTGGAGAGTGTGAGGTGTGAGACTGCAGTTTCACACCTTTTTTGGCCTAGTACCCATATGATCTTCAAAATTTATATCACTACAATCAAAATGTACTCAATAGGAATGAATAGAAAACAAAATTCTGATTAAGAAGATACCAAAATTGACATATTTATGTCAATTAGAAATAAAGATATTGACTAATGAAAATTGGAGAAAATTGAGAAAAATAACAAATTTGTCAAAGTTTGAGAGTTAATTTTAGGCAAACCACAAGTTGGATATCCAATTAAGCTTTTATACTACCATGGGTAGTTACACTCTATGTGAAATAATTGGTTTTATTTGTAGGAAAAATTTTTAAAAGGCCAAAATCTGACTTTGAAGAAATGTCGGAATTAAATTGTATATTCTCGGGAAAAGTGACATGTAGCCACTTTAGAACCCCAAATACCATTTTATGCCCCCCAAAGAACATAATTAGGTTATAATGGGATAGGAAACTGTCTCATCAATCACACTGGTGAATATCAGAGCCATAAGTGGCATATAAATGGGTTTTTGGGATTATCACTTGTCCCATTCGAGCCAATGTTGGAATCCACCGAGTTTGATGTGATGGAAAATTGACAAAGTTTGGGAGTTAATTTTAGGCAAACCACGCGTTGGATATCCATTTAAGCTTTTATGCTACCAGAAGTAGTTATACTCTATGTGAAATAATTGGTTTTATTTGTAGAAAAAATTGTTGAAAGGCCGAAATCTGACTTTGAAGAAATGTCGGAATTAAATTGTATATTCTCGGGAAAAGTGACATGTAGCCACTTTAGAACCCCAAATACCATTTTATGCCCCCCACAGAACATAATTAGGTTATAATGGGATAGGAAACTGTCTCATCAATCACACTGATGAATATCAGAGCCATAAGTGGCATATAAATGGGTTTTTGGGATTATCACTTGACCCATTCGCGCCAATGTCGGAATCCACCGAGTTTGATGTGATGGAAAATTGACAAAGTTTGGGAGTTAATTTTAGGCAAACCACACGTTGGATATCCATTTAAGCTTTTATGCTACCAGAAGTAGTTATACTCTATGTGAAATAATTGGTTTTATTTGTAGAAAAAATTGTTGAAAGGCCGAAATCTGACTTTGAAGAAATGTCGGAATTAAATTGTATATTCTCGGGAAAAGTGACATGTAGCCACTTTAGAACCCCAAACACCATTTTATGCCCCCCACTCAACCTAATTAGGTTATAATGGGATAGGAAACTGTCTCATCAATCACACTGGTGAATATTAGAGCCATAAGTGGCATATAAATGGGTTTTTGGGATTATCACTTGACCCATTCGAGCCAATGTTGGAATCCACCGAGTTTGATGTGATGGAAAATTGACAAAGTTTGGGAGTTAATTTTAGGCAAACCACGCGTTGGATATCCATTTAAGCTTTCATGCTACCAGAAGTAGTTACACTCTATGTGAAATAATTGGTTTTATTTGTAGGAAAAATTTTCAAAAGGCCGAAATCTGACTTTGAAGAAATGTCGGGATTGAATTGTATATTCTCAGGAAAAGTGATATGTAGCCACTTTAGAACCCCATATATAATTTTGTGCCCCCCAAAGAATCAAATTATGTTATAATAGGATAGGAAACTGTCTCATCAATCACACTGGTGAATATTAGAGTTATAAGTAACATATAAATCGGTTTTGGGGATGTCACTTTTCCTGAGAATATACAATTTAATTACGACATTTCTTCAAAGTCAGATTTCAGCCTTTTGAAAATTTTTCCTACAAATAAAACCAATTATTTCACATAGAGTGTAACTACTCATGGTAGCATAAAAGATTAAATGGCTATCTAACGCGTGGTTTGCCTAAAATTAACTCCCAAACTTTGTCAATTTTCCATCACATCAAACTCGGTGGATTCCGACATTGGCTCGAATGGGTCAAGTGATAATCCCAAAAACCCATTTATATGCCACTTATGGCTCTAATATTCACCAGTGTGATTGATGAGACAGTTTCCTATCCCATTATAACCTAATTAGGTTGAGTGGGGGGCATAAAATGGTGTTTGGGGTTCTAAAGTGGCTACATGTCACTTTTCCCGAGAATATACAATTTAATTCCGACATTTCTTCAAAGTCAGATTTCGGCCTTTCAACAATTTTTTCTACAAATAAAACCAATTATTTCACATAGAGTATAACTACTTCTGGTAGCATGAAAGCTTAAATGGATATCCAACGCGTGGTTTGCCTAAAATTAACTCCCAAACTTTGTCAATTTTCCATCACATCAAACTCGGTGGATTCCGACATTGGCTCGAATGGGTCAAGTGATAATCCCAAAAACCCATTTATATGCCACTTATGGATCTAATATTCACCAGTGTGATTGATGAGACAGTTTTCTATCCCATTATAACCTAATTATGTTCTGTAGGGGGCATAAAATGGTATTTGGGGTTCTAAAGTGGCTACATGTCACTTTTCCCGAGAATATACAATTTAATTCCGACATTTCTTCAAAGTCAGATTTCGGCCTTTCAACAATTTTTCCTACAAATAAAACCAATTATTTCACATAGAGTATAACTACTTCTGGTAGCATAAAAGCTTAAATGGATATCCAACGCGTGGTTTGCCTAAAATTAACTCTCAAACTTTGACAAATTTGTTATTTTTCTCAATTTTCTCCAATTTTCATTAGTCAATATCTTTATTTCTAATTGACATAAATATGTCAATTTTGGTATCTTCTTAATCAGAACTTTGTTTTCTATTCATTCCTATTGAGTACATTTTGATTGTAGTGATATAAATTTTGAAGATCATTTGGGTACTAGGCCAAAAAAGGTGTGAAACTGCAGTCTCACACCTCACACTCTCCAAGCAGGTGTGGCAAAAACATTTACTCTTGGCTATACCTGGAGAGCTATCCGAGACAAGGAAATCCTAGAAACAACACAAGTGTCCTATCTATCTTATATATGTCTATGCTATTAGACATGTTTTCAATATGAGTTAGTTTTCCTTTAGCCAGTCTGGCGAAAATGTCCCCAAGATTCCAGTAATTTTTTAGTCAGATTCAAAGCTATTTAGCCAAACTTAGATATGATAAACAGGGCATATTTAATCTTTCATTCAAAATTATTGTGATATTCTATTAACCTTGTGCAGAAGTGGTCAAGTGAATATTTTCTGGTGATCACAATGTGCTTATCATACCCTCGTGACAATTAAAAATGCCTAGAATTTATCCATCCTAAGTAAATTACTAATGAAAGTGAATAATCTGCCCAACGTCTATAAGATTAAGAAGGAATTTTCACTAGTCCTAATACTTATGCTAAATAAGAACCTGTCTGGGATGGACGGACTGTTATTCATTTTGAATACTGGTCATAATATTTGCTTATTGTTGCTTTAATTGAAATAATGTCTCTTAGAATATCTCTGGTTAAATTTCATTTTATTTGGCATTGTTCACACCATGCGACAGTCATAAAAATTAGCTTTCATTTGATATATTGCATGCCATTCTACCACATTTTGTTGTAATGAAACTTCTCGCCAGTTTGGCTAATCTGGGACCTAATTTTCTGATAGTTTTTCGCCAGTTTGAATCTAAATTTGCCCCACGCGAATTGGCGAATGGCTAGTGCAAGCCTAGCTATTATTAGGCCAGCCTGTCTTTAAACAATCACTTGGTGCATTGACATAGTCATACTTATTTCATATTTTTGTTATCTTTATCAATATATATCTAGCCATCGTCCAGTAGAATTTTACCATTGAGAAATGAGTTTTAGGTGTGGTTTTCTTAAATTTTATGTCGGAAACAGTATACAAAATATTGAGGGAAAAAAACAAAAATCGGCAGATTATGTACTAAAAGCTGGAAGAAAAATGGGGGGATCTCGCGACAAAATGGGAGATCTTGAGTCTCTGAATTGTCTCGATTTTATGGAGTTTTTCATAATATTGCAAGGATCTACTGTGTTATAATTAGATCTAAGTTAAAATCAATTTATTCTAATAATAGTCTTAAGTGCAATTTTTTCTAATTTTGACAAGAAATGTCTCGATTTTGGCCATCTATATTGGGCATAATGTTTCATGAAATTTTGGTAAATGGGAGTAATATTTTCCACAATTTCATCCCAAAACACCTATTTCACCTAGCCAAAATTGGCTCTCCTGATTTTTGGTGAGTATGTATTGCGCTCTTCTATCCTGTCACTATCGAAGAACACCCTCAACTTAAATGCTCACATACTAGATCTATTTAAAGGGGCATTCTCGTCCGTGAGAGGGACCTAAATTGCTACGTTGTAACTCCCGTAACGCCGCGCCAAATTCTCCCAACCACGGATAGCCAATTTCTTATGTTTTACCTGCAGGTTAGCCTAGATCAGGGTGCATGCTGGGTAATATGTCGACAACTTGCAAGGCTTTAGCATAGAAATTTTCATTAATCTTATCATTATTTGTTCTTGAACATGGTGAAAAGTTAGTTATCATTATTTTTTAATTTGTATACATATACATTTAAGTCGTTTGAAAATGTGTTCATTATTGATGGAAATATAAGAATTATTTGTTTATTTTCTATAGATTTTCTAGTGGTTTTGTCGACAAAATTGACCCAAATTAACCTGCAGGTGTCTAAATAACTGTAAATCAGCTATCCGTGGTAGGAAGAATTCACTATGTGACCAATGACGTTGCGTTATTAGTCTACGTTCTAACACTGCAAAACACGTCTCTGGCTGTCCCGTCGTTAGGCTTACGTCGGCGTATGTATCTCATTGAACTTAGGGATGAGAATGCCCCTTTGATATTTGACAATTTGAACCAAAAGTGACGTGCCTTACGTAAAAAATGCTGGGACTCTCGATCTGGCAATAAAAAACACCACAGAAGATGATTTGACCATTCAAAACGTGAAGACCATTTTCTGGTAAAGTTCATAATTGTTCAAAACTGTCGTTGGGTGATCAAATGTTAACCAAATGTTTTTTTTGCTGTTGCCAGGAATTGATACAGAATTGTCTCAGCCTTGTCACAAGCAGAAAATCCAATTGGAAATCGGACTCAACAAATGAGAACCGTGGTATTTTAATCTTTGAACTGTTTTTCGAACAAAGAAAACCAAAGGGAACTAAATTGAACTCAGTCATATATAGAGTACTCCATATATTATATGTCTAAATGATGGTACATTTGGATTTGTGTAATTCCACCCAGCGAATTGAAGAGATTTTGATTTTAGTGAGTAGAGATTGGGTCAAAATGGGGGTAAAATTGGTTCAGTTATGAAGTTTTATTTTTCAAAATTCCTTACCTTCTTAAGTTTTTGACCCACAATGCTATTTCAACTTTTATCTGCTTACTAATGATCTAGCATTTCCATGGATGTCTATGATTCAAAACATTTCCAAAATTCATTAAATTTGAGCCTGTGCTGCCTTGTGTAATGAAGGTCCGATATTCCGACAGAAAAAAGTAATTATTTTTTATTTTCAAAAAATCAGTTACTTTCTAAATATACAAGGTATCATGTTGATTCAACCACTTATGTATTTCTCTTGTGCTCTGCTTTTAGGGCATGGACGTTTTGTACAGATAGGCTACATTTAAAATTTTGACCTTTCATCGCTGCTAGATGCAATAAATGCAATTCTAGCAAAATCTTTATTTTTTCCTTTGGATCTTAAGGTGGCCACACACTACGACCTGACCCGACCGTAGCAGATCACTTACAATCCTGCAAACACTGCAGGCCCGTAACTAGGGGGGGTGGCGGGCCTGCAAACGAAATGTTTCCAAAAGTTCCACCTTTCCTTCCAAAATCTAATGTAAAAAACCCTAAAAATACCAGGAAAATAACGAAAAGTTCTACTTTTTTACTGCTCGCCAACCCCCTTATCAAGTAAATTTGTCCAAAAGTTCCACCTTTCCTTCCAAAATTTAATGTAAAAACCCTTAAAAATAGCAGAAAAATATTGCAAAGTTCAACTTTTTATTGCTCGCCAACCCCCTTATCAAGTTCAAATTATTGAAAATATAGGCAAAAGTACCACTTGTGGAACCTCGCCACCCCCCCATCCCCCCCCCCCCCCCCCCCACAGCACACCCTGGGTACGGGCCTGGTCACTGATAAGATCATCACAGACCGTCAGGGAGCGTTGGGAAAATATCAAAATTGTCAGATATTTTCGAACGTCTACGACCATCGGATCATAACAAGTCGGCTAATGTGTGCCCGCCTTTAAGCCTTACTTGAGGTAGAGTTACGGTGTGTATCATTGGCAGGCGTGTATTATCCGCAGCCCAAGAATATTTCCTTATATTACATGGTACAATTAATTGTTTGCGGATAGTATAATTCATAGCTATTCAATTTTAATGCTTGGTATGCCCATTAGCAATAAAAGTGAATGGTTTTGTCTATGTGCAGATACAATAACATCAAAAGAAATATGTCAGGTCCTTGTTACCCACTATAAAACAGCAAACTTATGTCGTGTGATAACTTGCAGATCTTTTTTGTAATCTATTGGTAGACCCTTAGAGTGAGATATGTCATATGGATTTAAATAATTTTGGCCCAAATGAATTTTAAAAAGATTTTTTTCATAAAAGAAATGTCCTAGCTACATGGGCTTGTTCTTAAATATGGGTGCCGATAATACACTCCATTCCAAGTATCTGTCTTGTATTATCAGCAGGGTTATATTATCATTTTCATTATTGGGCAAAAAACATTTTTCCTGTGAGTAGAAACACAAATTATAGTTAAGAAATTGGAAAAAGAATGTATTTTGGACTAGTATTCAGCGATTTTTTTTATAAAAAAAAATACTCCTAGTAAAATTCACCTGATATAAGAACAAACCATTGCTAAATCGGGATAAATAGGCTTTGGGAAAAATGTGGTAAAATATAGGTTTGTTTGAGTAATTTTAGAGCACTGACTTATTCCATAAAAAAAAACTTGTTTTTGACTTGGATGACTTAGGGTGATAAGGAGACATGCCAGATCATTTTCCCCTGTCAGAAATGATAAATTAATCTTTTTCATCCGTATTTTTGGTAATATATTTAACAGGGTGTCAATAATACACGGCAGGTGCCCATAATACACTCCAATAGATGAAAAAATAAGTGAATAAATATCCTTCTTGGTAATTTCTGAAAATGCCATTCAGAAATTTCGGAAAATGCTCTATTATATCTCTATGGTGTTTATATAAATATGGACGATCTTATGAGACACTTTTTGAAACAATTTTATTGAATATTAGTGTAAATAGTATATAATGCCCTATGTTGCTGATAATACACGCCATTACTCTATATCCTATGTCATTTAAGCTTTGGTTTTCCTCATTACGGGGGTGAAGAAATAATCATACTTCTCGAGCTTGTACATGGAAAGTGGATACCTCGGAGGGGATAATGCTACAGCGGAGGCACGTCATGTCACACTCCGACATGTTGTTTGTTTACCTAATGCTCGACGTTGATTGGCTTAAACCATGGCAACAGGGGTCACATGATGTGTTCTTGCGCTCCGGTGCGTATAATTGGGACATTTTTACCTCGGGTGCTCCGGGGCGTAATTACGTTCGAAAGCCCCAATAAGCACCGCTGCTCCCGCTAGCCATTACATAAAGTCTGTGCATTCACTATATGCATATATGCAATTTACCTCGCCTCCAGTGGTATCATAGACATACATATCATAGATAGGACGCTAGTGTTGTTTCTAACTTTCTTGTATCGGGTAGCGCTTCATGTATAGGCAAAAATGCCTGTGTTGCCCCACACCTGCTTGGAGAGTGAGGCGTGAGACTAGCATTTCACACTTATTTTGCCCCTATTACACACTGTTATATATCTAATATCTATTTAGCAAAATGTACTTTACATAAATGAATAGGTAGTTAAATTCTGATTCTATGGATACCGAACATGGCAGATAAATGTTGAATAGAAACAAATTTATTTACTTATTTATTCATTTAATTTGACTAAAATCACTTTGATTTTTGGGAATTAATTTTGAGAAAACCACATATAATATTATATTATTATGCTGCAGTCTCTATATCTCATTGTTAATGCCATAGTCTGTAGTATATGGAATGATTGGTTTAATAAGTGGGTGCTTTATTTTTCATTTGAAAATTTTGACTTTAAAATAATAGAATTATTAGGGTAAAATTTTCACAAAAATTGCTATATACACCATTTTGACCCCAAACGGCATAAAATAGGCTCAATTTACATGTTTTATGAGGACAGATATCTATGTTATTGATATCATAAGTATCAAAGGTAAAACCTCTAAATAAGGTTTTTATCAAATAGGATTTCCTACCCTGGGCTAGGTGACCCCTCTCGCGCCATAAACAAGACAAAGTTTGGGAATTAATTTTGACAAAATCGCAAATGCTACAGGCTCATACTATAAATCATTTATAACGCCATAACCAGATGCATATGGAATAATTGGTTTAATGTGAAACATTTTTGTTTGATTTGTGAAATTATGGTTTAAACATTATTCAACAGTTTTGCATAAAATAACCCTGAAACCAAGATGATATTAACAAATTCATGTTCCTCATGTTCTAAACTGTTTACAGATATATCAATTGTAAATTTTTGGTTGGTTAATAGCTTATTCATATATATATATATGCATTTAGGCACTTTTTCCCATGATAACTGCCCCGACACCAAGGCAGCCCATTCCAAGCCTTATCAGGTGCTAACTTGCATATGAATACCAAGACAGACATGCACTAGTCGGCCTAGGCCTTGTTTCCTCTCTATCTTATGTATCTCTTAAAAGTGTCCGAAAGTAAGCTAAAAACGTGTGAATCCGCCGGGTGCAAAATTATCAAAGTTCTGAACCAAAATTTGGGAACTGCACCCATCTGATATATAGCAACGATTAAGGCCATGAAAAGTGTGCACACCACTGGTGCATAACTTTTAAAATAGTGCACCAGGCCGTGAAAACATGCGCGCAGGGCGCAGCTTAATTTCTGACATTCATTTCCTTTGAAACGGCCTAAAAAGCACGGCTACTCCCCAAGCCATGACATAAAGGCTGCATTCCAAATTCCCGACATGACTAATAATGTTACTGGATTATGTTCTAACATTGCGAGACACGCCCCTTGCCGTCAAGTCAGTAGGCTAATTTCGGCATATGCAAGCCTAACAATGGCAGGATGAGAACATCCCTTTAACTTCGACACTGCGACATGGCAATTTCATAAAATCAACATGCGACATGAAAAACTAAATGAAATGATATGGCCTTGTTCAGTGTTTAGGCCGCTACATGTGAAAGGACATCATTTTAGAAGTAGTGAACTATAGAGGTTTAATTATCCGTTTAAAGTTTATGCGTGTTTATGTTGTTGCGTTGTATAGATAATAACTAGCTCCATTCGCAGTCTCCCTCCTCGTCGACTGCGGTCGTCCAATACATAATTATAGTTCCCTTATCATGTAAGACGTGAACACTCGTTGTGAAAGGATTTGTTGTTTATTATCCAATGTCTAGTCGTTCCGTGACAAGAACTCGATTGACCATGATCCGCGCTCTAACACAATTTCTATATGCCTCTCTCCAGAACCTAGACTGCAGATTAAAGGTCCAACCTTCACAGGATGTTTACTCACGTTGCTACCCCCTTGCCGTGTTATAAGATCGGATATATCCAACTTCAAATTTTTGAAAATTTCTTTTTTCCCTTGACAGCGCATAGATTCGAACCATGCACCTTTGGATATAAAGTCCAAAGGGCTAACCACTAGCCTATTGTGGTAGCTTGGAGGCGGAGGTTATGCCATATAACCTCCTACTAGTCCTAGGCTGACACCTCGGAGGTTATATAGCATAATCTCCATCTCTGCGGCGGTTTACCTTCACATAACCCCCTCTCAGCCAGAGGGGGTTATAGTCACAAATATAACTCCTGCGGGAGTTATAGAAATGTAACTCCTTCTGGCATTAATTTGCAAATTTCAATCGTCAAATTAACACACTTAAATATCTCCTATCAGTGGTGAAATAAAATCAAGAACAGCCGCCAGGGAGTAATTTGAGAAGCAATAATCCCCACGAATCTAGGGAGGGCTGGAAGTAGTAGTACATGCAGTAATCAATGTAGCATTCAATTAAAATAATCTTAACCCTTTCAAGACGCCACTAAATCTAGAAATAGTACCAAATGAACACCAATTTACTTAGGAAATATCCCCAAAAGATGCCACTGATACCACAACATTTTAGGTTAAACCAATATCAAGATAAAATATGAATGAAAATAATTATTTCAAAATGGTATTAGTTAGAGGGAGCATAATATGGACCATCTCAAATTCACAATATTGAAATATTTCCTATGTATCTCTCAGGCATCAGGCGTCTAGGCCTGGTGATGCCTAAGAAATACAGGAGGCTAGGCCTGGTGATGCCTGCGGGATACAGGCGTCCTGAAAGGGTTAAGAAATCTCTAGCGTTATTAGTGGCCAATGGATGGATATCATTAGAAAATATTCATGCTATTATGTGCAAGGTTCCCTGGACAAAGGGCTCAAAATATTTTTAATAGTAGTTTTGCTAATTGGGTAACACTCAACGAGTGAGTGTCAGTTCCGAAATACTTCACTCAGATGAAAGTACTATTCACCAGTGTTAACCCTATGGGCACTACGTAATTCTCCCTACCACGGATAGCCATTTTCATGAGTTCTACCTGCAGGTTAACCTAAATATATAGTACAGACCTCGGATGGATATCAAAAAAGTTATTCCCCTGCTTATACAGGGTCGAGGGCCGTAGCGTACTGTACTGGATTTATTTCAATCCCTATGAATATAACAATTCACGGGAATATAATATGGGTTTTATTCCCTTGATTACACATTTTGAATCGGGAAAATTGATGTTATATCTGCAGAGTTATCAACAAATAAAAGTTCCGACAAAATGTAAACAAATGACGGATTTTTGTGACGCAGCAACGCGACGTAGCAACACAACATAGCAACGCGACCTATATATTCCATTGTGCGCTCTGATTGGCTGATAGTATTAGGGGGCGTGGCTTCACTAAAAGTTATTACCCTGGTTCTGTACATTTCTATTGGTTTAGCCTGCAAAAGGGGGCGTGGCTCTGGTTTCCTTGGTTTTCTAGGGGAATAACTTTTTGTTATTCCCCTGGCCTCTGTACTTAAAGGAAAGCTTGCACATAACTGCAGCATAGTTATTTTTCAATAAATTCAATCCAGCATGCTATTCATAACTTGCACCATAAATATAAGAAGAATTGCAGGAAAATTCCCAGTTTACAGAAAGTTATGGGACATCAAAAAAAAATGTATTTAAACTAATTTTTAAGGGAAACCCCCTAATTTATGACGTAGCAAGGGGAGTTCTTGGGGAGTCCCATCTGCCCTTAAAAGGGAATCCCCATCCCTGTAGAATTTGTAGCAAGGGTTTATGCTCTCTAAACCAAATTATACATATTAAGCCCAATGCAACTGATAATAAATTAAGATACATATCCATTCATGACCATTCATTAACCAGGGAATTCCAAAATAACTTTAGAAGGAATTCCCATTGGTGTGACGTAGGAAGGGGAGTACTGAGCAGCCCAGCAGTTGGGGAATTCCCAAAATGAAATTCCTTTCCTCAATAATTTCCTGGGATCTTGACATTTTCATATTTTTGCTTTTGGATTTTTTGTGGGTTCCCTAAGTCAAGTCAAATACACAAAAAATAGCAGTTCGTGAATTTATGTGCAAGTTTTCCTTTAAGAGTTTAATTCAGGGGAATATCAATTTTATTATTCCCCTGGTCGGGGAATACAACATTTAAATAGGAAATGTACAGACAGTACGCCATTAGGGGTGAAATAAAATAAGGTGCAGGCTGGGTGATATGTCGACAAAAACCAATGCTTTAACATAGACATTTTCACAAATTTTATCATTATTTGTAGATTAAAATTGATAAAAACTCACCACCATTATTTTCTAAATTAGTATCCACATCCATTAATATTTCCTGAGTCAACTAAAAATTCAGTCATTAGGCAAACCTTTAAAAAAAAGTTGTTTCCTGTCCAGCGGGTGACCAGAAAAATACCCAGTCAGGAGGTCGGGAAATTTGTTTTCCCCCATAATTTTTTTCTTTGCTAAGGCTATAACTGAAAATTTTAATGGTGAGAAAAAAATGTTGGAAAAAAATGTTTCCAGTCGGCCTTAAAATACTCACCTGGTAAACAGGAAACAAACTTTTTTTAAGGTTGGCTTTGTAGATGGATTTATAACAATTATTTGCCAATTTTCTATAGGTTTTCCAGGGGATTTATCGACAAAATCGTGCATACTAGCCTGCAGCTCCTTAAAATGCTAGAAATCAGCTATCTGTAGTAGGGAGAATTGATATGAAATATAACACTATATCTGAATGTATACCAACCAATTTCTTTATTCCATGTGTACCTAGGTCAACAGAAGGACGCACACGAGAAAGGGACGCTCGAACCAGAGCCGGGATGAAGCTGCAGCGGCTACAAAATAAAATTGATCAAACAATAAATACAACTGGTTGGATATGAGGGCAAACAAGGAGAAATGATCCTTACCCCCAGCTGGTTAAATAAAGTGAATTAACCCTTTCCTGACGGCCAATGGCAAAATCGTAAGATATACTAGGATGGCATAATGCCCTGCTTTGATTCGACATAATTTCAAAAGTATTTGATAATTTTCAAAAATTTTAAAAAGCTATTCTCAAAATATAATTCAGGGGTCCGATTATAGTCACTTCTTTCATTAATCTCAAAAGTTAAAAACGTTTTCTTAAACTTCAGATAATTGTCTATAATGTTTGAAATCTCTAATACGTGTATTGCAATCCTTCAGAATTTTAATTACCCCAAAATTGCTATTTTTAAAATTGCTATTTTTTATTATATATGTCATGCGACTTAGGTTAGCTGTTGCCATGGCAACCAGTATTTTGAAAAAAATGGTGTTTCCCTAAATTCTCTAATAATTACCATAAAAACAGTATATGATGTGTCATGGTAACTTGTTATTCAATTTTTAAAAACTAACATCAAAATACTTGTGTATGAAAAATTATTCTCAATTGTCAGGCATGCCAGATTTCCACATTTTTTAAAAACATTTTGGGTCATTTTTAGTATCAGTCCAAATACGAAGAATATATAATGTTTTTATATAGGAGCATGGGGTAACCTGACATGTAAGCAAAATTAAAGATTTTTTATATAAATATTAGGGGTGACTTATTGGTTTATTTAGTAAGGAAACGGTTGTTTGGGTCATCCTACGAACATACCAAATGTATTTCTTCCCTAAAAATTTGTTTTATATGTATCTTTAATCAATTTTATGATTTTCGGCAGAAATGACGTTTTGTGACTGGCATGCCTGAATTGTGTTTCTCATGGTCACTATGCAGGGATGTAAGTTTTCAGATTTTTTAATATCATCACCTTAAATGGTAATTTTCAAAGTGAATTCTTTAAATGACATTTTAAATCATTTTAAGATTATTCAGAATTTTCTCTTCTGGGGTTTCAGATTTCTCCCAGTGCACAACGACTGGGTCATCAAAGGCCACCAGTGCCAATGGCTGTTGTATGTGATGCCCTGCCTATGGGACATTGCATATAAAAGACCCCTTGCCACTCTTCGAAATGAGTAGGGTATAGCACCCGGTGGCAGGTTTCTCCTCAAGCATAGCTCCACAGAAGGGAACAGCTCACCATACAAACCATACAACCATACAACCATACAATGCTGTAAAACCCTGATGTGTGAAGCGGCCTGGCAATCCGGGTAATATGCACGCAGATATGATGATGATGATTAACCCTAACTTACACCAACGATTCTACAAAGGATAGATTAATGACCGGATGGTGGTGCGTCTAGGAGAGTCTGCGCAACCCGTTACGATACGGCCGTCATTGTTCCCCTTTTTGTGACGTCATATATAAACAAAGAGCAGTGACGTCACGAAAAGGGAAACAATGACTGCTGTGTCGAAACAGGGCACACTGAGTCTCATAGGGGGCGCCCCTATCAAGGATGTCACAAAATTTCCATAGGCGACAGCCGTCACTTGACCATCTTTGTGTAGCTGTATTATTTTTGCTTACACCCCATGGCCCGACGGCTTGAAACTCCGTAGCTTGATTAGGACAGACTGGACATGATAACTGAATCGCCCTAATCATCACCTTAATATACCTACCTAGTTGGATTAAATATTTGGTCTCTAATCATGATTAAGGTGAATATTCATAAGGTTAGACCAATGAGAATGCTTCTTTCATATGCTCTAGGGGGAGTTCTGTTAATCGTAATTAACTAAATTACCTAGGTTAATTACGGACGTTCGACGTAATTAAGACTACTACGAGCCGTCGGACCCTGGGTCAGGAAAATGTTAAAAAAACACCACAACAGTGAAAATTGTAGGGCCACACAATTTTCCCTAGGTGCAATAAAATGTTACATTGAAGAGTATGCCAAGTTAGATTTTGTGAGTGATGGCGGTTTTTTAAGCCATACAGACAGCCAATGTCGTTTTCAAGGCAAAAGCTAAAGCAGGGTTCGAATTTAAAGGGACATTCTCGTCCGTGAGTTGGCCGTATTTTGATACTTTGTAACTCCCGTACTGCTGCGCCAATTTCGCGACGTGACCAATAACGTCGCAGAATTACGTTCCAAAAGTGAGAAATCTGTCACCGGCCGTCGCGTTGTTAGGCTAACGTCGGCGTATGTAAACCTAACAACTCACGGACGAGAATGTCCCTTTAATGTGAGCCCGTCAGCCCCAGGCTGACTGTTTTGAATCAGGGCTGACAAATTTTGAGAAAATTACATTCAGGGTGCCCACGCAAGTCTTAAAAGTCTTAAAAAGGTCTTAAATTGATTATCTCAAATTTAAGGCCTTAAAAAGGTCTTAAATTTCATATTTTTCAAAGAGGAGGTCTTAAAAAGGTCTTAAATTGGGTCTGATTTGAAACTGAAAATCAAATGGCCTGTTAAGCAAAATTACACTTTTTTGTCAAGCGTTCGTACATTGAACCTTATCCAAAGGAATTCTACCTTACATATGGCAATCAGGTCTTAAATTTGTCAAACTTTGGTCTTAAATTGGTCTTAAAAAGGTCTTAAATTGATTTCTGAGAAAGCGTGGGCACCCTGACATTACAAGCAGCCAAGATTTTTCATACCTGTAATACATTGTAGTATGTCCGGGCTGACGGCCAGAAAAATTAATTTCGACCCCTGTAAAGCCAGTGTATCGTCTGTTGGAGGGCCATATTTTGATAGGTTGTAACCCCCTGCCTGCCGTGCCAAATTGGTGACGTGACCAATCACATCGCCAGATTACGTTCTAACATCGCAAAACATGTCACCAGCCGCAAGGTGACTAGGCTTAGGGGCGGGGCCCCCTAACGTTAGCAACACAGGGGCCCTTGATGGGGGGGTCCTGATGTCGCATGTCGAAGATAAGGAATGGTGCTGTCGCCGTGTCGAATTTAAGAAAACCCCATGTCAAATGTCGGTAATGTCCATGTCGCATGTCACTAAGGGTTTAAGGCCCCTGTCATGTCGTTAATGCTTCATGTCGCATGTCGATTTTAAGAAAAGGCCGTGTCGCCGTGTCGAATTTAGTGGTCCAGACCCATAACACACAGACAATACTCTGGCTTTAAAGGGACGTTCTTGTCCGTGAGTTCAAAGAGATACATATGCCGACATAAGCCTAACGACGCAATGGCCACTGCCGTTTTGCACTTTCAGAACGTAATAACGCAGCGTGATCGGTCACATCACAAAATTTGCGTGGCCATAAGAGTTACAACGTATCAAAACATGTCCGCCTCATGGACGAGAACATCCCTTCAAAGGGACGTTCTCGTCTGTGAGTTCAATGAGATACATCCGCCGACATAAGCCTAGATACGCAACAGCCGGCGACGTATTTTTCACTTTTGGAACATAATCTGGCGATGTTATTGGTCACGCGAATTTGACGCCGCGCTACGGGAGTTACAACATAGCAATTTGCGTCCTTCTCATGGGACCCTGTGCTCCCGACAGGGTCATCAAAGGCCAGGTGTGTGGTGTCCTTTCTATGGGACATTGCACACTAAAGACCCCTTGCCACTCTTCGCAACGAGTAGGGTATTGCACCCGGTGGCGGGTTTCTCCTAGCTGAAAAGTATTACCTTGTGCAGTCTGGAAAGAACCCATAAGGGTTAGCCGGACGTTAAACTACCCCAACAAACAAACAAACAAGTGCGAACGTCCCTTTAAAGCTGGGGTATTGTCTGTGCGTTTCTAAGGTTAAGGACTCCACCCCCAAGCCTAACAACGCGACAAGTTTTGCGACGTTAGAACGTAATCCAGCAACGTTATTGGTCACGGGACGAATTTGGCGCCAATTCAAGGTGGTTACAAGTTAGCATATCACATCCGTCACACGAGCGATACACTGGCTTTAAAGGGACGTTCTCGTCAGTGTGGCGGATGTGATTTGCTACGTTGTAACTCCCATACGGCCGTGCCAAATTCGCGACGTGACCAATGAAATCGCGTTATTACGTTCTAACACTGCAAAACACGTCACCGGCCGTCGCGTCGCTAAGCTTACGTCGGCGGATCTATCTCCTTGAACTCACGGACGAGAACGTCCCTTTAAAGGGACTTTCTCATCCGTATGACGGACATAAATTGACGCGTTGTAACTACTGTGAATGGGCTCCAAATTTGTGACGTGACCAATAACGTCGCCGGATTATGTTCCAAAAGTGAAAAACACGTCACCAGCCGTCGTGTCGTTAGGCTAATGTCAGCGGACGTTAGCCTAATGATGGATGGACGAGACTGTCCCTTTAAGTTATGTTTTATACAGTAATTAAAATGTCTACTAAACTCATACGATTCCAGGAAAATCTCATTCACCTCAGGGAGGAGTGTGTCATTGTCATAGTCTCCTATTTCTTCTGACAATAAATGCAACGTATAGGCCTACATTTTTAATAAACATTTATTCAAATATGTGTCACTGTTGTTCATTTTCTGAAATTTTGATCTACTCAAAGCAAGCAGACAGTCACAATTCAGAGGCCTATACCTATTTTACAGCATGTACCTCATCATTCTAGAGTTATATGGGTCGTAACAATTAAGTTTTTAGGGGTGCAACAATGAAAATAATATTAATATCAACTAAAAATTGAGCATCAATTTTGAAACCACTTGACTTTACTGACCAATTCAAAGAGTAAAATCCGGTAGTTTACTTCACACCAGAAAGAAAATAACTCGAGTAAACGGGAAAGAAAATGAGAGTAATTTGGTTGAATATGTGGCCGTAATCTTAAAAAAAAATAAAAATGTGCTATCTACCTTCAACGAAGACGTCTGCAATGATATGATGACGTATCCAAGGCGTCTGATTGGTGTAACACCAAAGCACAAGGTGTCGCCTCTGTATGTCTGTAAAAGCGAATGAACGAGATTTTGAACTTTTGCCTTTGTTTTTCAAATAAACACCAAATTGTTGTTTGCCTCTTTTTTTCTTGGAACCTATGAACAATTTCCCCCCTGTATACCAGACAATTTAGTAACGGTGCTTTTACAATGGCAAGTGGGTACGCAACGATTTGCCGAATATATGCTAGATATTGACACCAGATGTCAGCACTGCGCATGCGTCCGGTGGGTTGAGACTGGCGGCGGCTTCTTCCTGTGACACCGGGATCCAGCTTTTTGAGAAGGTGGGGGCGAAAAGGTAGCGGAACCGCGCCTGGGCCTGTACGTGACGTCCCCGGGGTGACGTCCTAAACTCTAAAGGCTAAACTCTGCCCGAGGCTGAGGATGAAGACGTAAGGCACTCAGGGACGGATCCAGAAATTAGGGTCTGTCCAGAAAAGACGTAATTCGCCCCGGGAGGGGGGGGGGGGGAGGGTCTCCATACATGCATGATCGGGGAAGGCAGGGGTATCCGGGGGTGGATCCAGAAATTCCTAGAGCCTAGGCTAGCCCTAGGCTAGAGGGGGGGGGGGGGCACAAACATTGAATGTACAGGGGGAGGGGGCCCCCATCAAACATGATTTAACGGGGGGGGGGGGGGGGGTAGCAAAATGACGTCCAAAAAGTGGTCCAAATGACGTTGGCTGTCCATCCAAATGACGTCATTTAGACCAAGTATGGTCTTAATGCCGACCAAATAGTCTACTGCCAAAAAATATTTTGTGGGTACTGTAATATCTTAAGTGATTCTGATAAAGCCCACCACTCAGTGCTGCCACCTATTGTCATGTCTATGACCTATTGAATAAAACTTGGTTACACTACTGCATCACCACTAGCCATGCCTCCATCTTGTCTATGTTACATTGGCGACGAGAAAACTGTGTTTAAATACTGACAGAACCCACAGAAGTTGTATTCTTCGCGATAAGAAGGGAGGAGAAGCATCAGAGCATGTGCTGTTCATAGGAGAAGTCTGGATGGTTGGTAAATATTAAGAACTTTGGTGCAGAAGACTGGCCCACATGACTCAGAGTCTGGGAGAGTGGTGGTATGCTCTCTGTGGAGCCCCCAGCCAATTCGAGGGAGAAGAGTCAACATGAACTGTTTCGAGTAGCCGATGAAATTTGAAGCTCCGAAGACCCAAGTTGATGACTCAACACCCCAAGATGCCCCTGCAGTGCCCTTAGGAGAACTTTGATGATGCTCCGCCGTGGCAACTTAGACTTCTCACCCACTGTCAACCGAGTTTGATGGTGCGCGCAACGTTGGAAATTAATGCATAAGACTGTGTAGGTACTCCGCCCGGTCGTTCATAAGGCCTACCCTGTTTCTACATATCAGCCCCACATGTGAACTAAAGATTATCTCAACCTGAAGGAAGAGGATCCATGCGAGTTATTCAAGTCTAACCGCTCTGCTAGCGTCCGTCATCGTAGACTGCTCGCGACTGCTTGGTGTAAATAAATCAAGGAAAGAAGGCCTGGAAGTGGACTCATTTACCTTGTATGAACATTGACAGTCTTAAAATATTGACAAACTTGTGCTGCATTTTACATGAAGTATTTACATTAATGACAGTGTGTCATTTTGCTGTATAAGTTTTGTGATTCCTGTTGGTTGCTATGAAGTGAAATATGGTATAAGTGCATAAATACCAGAGAAATCTCACATGTGTTAACTCAAAGTGGTCAAATATAAAGAGTGGGCATAACAGATATGTAAAGTATAAGGTGGTAAAAGTATATGTGAACCTATACATTGTATTTTGTGCAAAGTTGTATTGAATACCAAATATCTCAACTTGAAAGTTATTGTGCTAACGTGTGTCAAGCATTGATATGTGATCTTTCTTTTGCAAAGTTATTGAGTAGAAAAGTTGCTATCGTAAAATACATTTACGTAACTTCGTGTAAATCTAAAAGATAATTACACAAAACTGCAAAAGTAAATTTCATCATTACTTAACCTATCAAAAAAGGGTTCTCAGGTTTTAACGTGGTGGTAAACAAATTTCAAAATGCCCGATCCACCCCCACCCCCACCTCAAATTAACCTACCTACCTACCCAGAGTTTATCGTGACCGACGACCCTGAAATTTCTACAAAATGGGAAGAATGGCTGGAAGGCTTTGAGTCGATGATAGCGGCCATGAGGGTCACAACGCAGAGGGATAAGAGGAATATGCTCTTCTACTATATAGGTAGTGGTACACGCAAAGTGATTAAAAGGTTAGATAATGTAGGTGCTGAAGACGCAGCTGACTGCTACACGTCACTGAGAACTGCCTTAAATGGTTACTTCAAGCCGAAGCTGAACAGAGTGTATGGCATGAACATGTTGCATCAGGTCACGCAACAGGCAGGTGAGTCGATTGACAACTATTTGCTGCGCGTCAAAGAGAAAGTGGCTGTCATCGAAATTGACAAACTAGAGAAACAAGGAATAATTGATCTCATCACTTTGGCCCACTTAGTAAATAACTGTAAGAACAAACATGTAAAGCATAAGGCTATCCGAGATGATCTAAGTCTAAATGACTTTATGCAAACCGCCAGAGCTGCAGAGCGAGCGGAATATCAGCTGAAAGATATGGAAGCCGCAGGAAATACAGTGAACGCAGTAAATAAAGGACAGAAGTCATCGAGCCAAAAGAACCAGAACCAGAAACCCCAGCAAGGTAAGCCACGTGGAAGGTCACAAAACCATGGTGATCACAGACGATCTAAGTCAGCCTCAGGCAAGAAAGGTAAAGAATGCTGGAAGTGTGGAGGTCCATACCCACATAAAGGTGACTGCCCTGCCGCGGATGTGGAATGTCACAAGTGTGGTTTCACAGGCCATTTCAAGAAGAAATGTCATACGCAAGACAGTAAACATAAACGTAAAGTTAACACAGTGTCAGAAGAAGAGAATGACTACATCACGGTCCCAGTTGTTGCTGCAATAAATGAGCACAACCCCAAGACAAAATGGGCGATGGTACGCCTACAAGATAGTGATATCAAAGCGATGATTGACTCAGGATCAGAGATCAATATTGTCGGAGAAGAAACCTTCAACAAGTTACCGTGTAAAACAGATGAGTTGTCCCCTGTAAAACAGAAGTTTTGTGGGTACGGTCCCGAAGGTGAGCGAGTTGAAATACCAATTCTAGGATCTTTTGAGTGCATGGTCAAAGCACCACTGACGAAGAGACAGACGGTCTCCAGAGTCTACGTCCTGAAAGGTAAAGCGACCAACTTGCTGAGCTGTAACACTGCAGAGAAACTTGGACTCGTGCAGTTTGCGTGCAAGGTTGAGCAGATGGACGACATCTTCGACACATATAAAGATCGATTTGAAGGGATCGGAAAGATGAAAGAAACAAAAGTTCAATTGGCCATTGATAAAGATGTCAAGCCAGTCGCACAGAAACCCCGGAGAATTCCATTTCATGTCAGGAAGAAAGTTGATGAGGAACTCGAACGTCTCAAGGAATTGGATATAATAGAAGACGCTTCAGGTCCCACTCCGTGGATCAGCCCGTTAGTGATTGTGCATAAGGAAAATGGAGCAGTGAGAGTTTGTCTTGACAGTCGGATGATCAACACAGCTATCGAGCGAGAGAGATATCCGATGAACACGATAGAAGAGTTAATAGTGGAACTTAATGGATCAAAGTTCTTTTCCAAGATAGACCTCAACAAAGGTTATCATCAACTTGAGTTGTCAGAAGAGAGTCGATACATCACGACATTCGCGACACACAGTGGCCTATACAGGTATAAAAGGCTATGTTTTGGCATCAACTCAGCAGCTGAAGTATTTCAGAAAGCTGTAGCAGATATGCTGCAAGGAATCCCTGGAGTCAAGAATATGTCTGACGACATCATTGTGTTCTCCAAGACTGCTGAAGAGCATGAGGCGACAATCAAACGTGTCATGGAACGTTTGAGAGAATTCAACGTGACGGCCAACAAAGACAAGTGCGAATTCTTCAAGAAAGAGATCACGTTCTTTGGTCACGTGTTTTCAGATCAAGGGATTTCCCCGAGTGAGGAGAAGATATCCGCCGTTATAAACGCGACTCCACCCCAGAGCAAAGAAGAAGTGAAAAGTCTTCTAGGTATGGCTCAGTACGTGAGTAGATTCATACCAAACTACAGTGCTACAGTGGAACCACTCAGAGTTCTCACGAAGCAAGATCAGCCCTGGAGATGGGAAAAGGAAGAAAAAGAGGCCTTTCAAAGCTTGAAGAGAAGTATGGCCGACTGGAAAATGATTGAATATTTCGACATGAGTCGTCCGACCGAGTTGGTTGTTGACGCAAGCCCCCTTGGCTTAGGCGCCGTGCTCACCCAAAAGAAAGCAGATGGAAGTCTGAGTGTGGTCGAGTACGCGAGTAGAAAATTATCAGACACTGAGAGTCGCTACAGTCAGACTGAAAGAGAAGCGTTGGGAGTTGTCTGGGCATCTGAGCATTTTGATCATTACTTGCTAGGAGCAGAGTTCACCGTGATTACAGATCACAAACCTTTAGAAGGTATTATGAACAAGCCGATGTCCAAGCCCACAGCCCGTCTGGAAAGACTGTGTTTGCGCCTGCAGCCATACAAAGTACGAGTGGAGTACAGACCTGGAAAGTCGAATCCCGCTGACTATCTTTCACGTCATCCCCAGAAGTCTGAGCGTGTCCCAACAAAGACTTGGCTAGACATGCAGACAGAACGAATGTGCATCAACGCAATTCAATTCTATAGTCTCCACCACGAAGAAAGTATCTCATTAGAAGAGATGGTGACTGAGACAGCAAAAGACGAAGTTCTAAAAGAAGTCATGGAGTGTATTACTACTCAACAGTGGTACAAACTGACCAACGATTTTACTAGTTACAAACGGGTCAAGAATGAGTTGTCTATTTCTAACGGACTACTACTTAGAGGAGATAGAATTGTTCTACCGCAAAGTCTTCAGAGCAGAGCAGTGAAACTGGCTCATGCTAGTCACCAAGGAATTGTGAAAACCAAGAGTTTGCTCAGAGAAACGGTCTGGTTCCCAGGTATAGATAACATGGTCGGGAAAGCAGTTGCAGACTGTCTCCCATGTCAGTCGAGTGTTCCTAAGAGTAGCCGAGAACCTTTGCAAATGACCCCACTACCTGATGGCCCATGGAAAGAAGTCGCTGTTGATTTCACAGGACCTTTCGCAGGAGGCGAATATTTATTGGTAGTTATAGACGAGTATAGTCGTTTTCCTGAAGTTGAGATTGTTTATTCAACGTCTGCGAATGCAGTAATTCCTAAACTAGACGCTATCTTTGCCCGCCAAGGTATACCAGAAGTGGTAAAAAGTGATAATGGACCGCCATTTAACGGAGAGCAGTTTAGCTCCTGGGCCAAGTACATTGGATTTGCCCACAGGCGTGTCACACCTTTATGGCCAGAAGCAAATGGCGAAGCAGAACGCTTTATGCGTACACTTGGTAAGGCGATACGCACAGCCAAAGTGGAAAATGGAAACTGGAAACAAGAGATCTTTATGTTTTTGAGACATTACCGCGCGACTCCCCACAGTTCAACTGGACTGTCCCCAGCAGAAATGCTGAACGGAAGGAAAATAAGGACAGAAGTTCCCGTGTTGTCAAAGAAGAAGACGGTAACCTTCCAGGATCGCGTAGACCTTGCCAGTCGCAAGGATGAAAGGGTTAAAGCTTACATGAAGGATCTAGCCGATCAAAGAAGACAGGCGAAAGAGAGTGATATCTCAATAGGAGACAACGTGCTGATCAAACAGCCAAAAGAAAATAAACTCTCCACACCGTTTAAGCCTGTTCCTTATAAAGTTATCAGCAAGAAAGGATCGATGATCACGGCTCAACATGGAAGTCACGTGATGACACGAAACTCATCACTCATGAAGAAGGTCTCATCTGAGTGTGGGAAAGGAAAAGTCTTTGAGGAGGATCTTAGTCCAAACCTGGATGATTTTGACATCCGATTTTCAGATAACGATAGTAGTAATGTGTCCCCTCAGTCCCCAACCAAGAGTTTCATTCCTAACACCCCACAGAAACCTGAGAGTCCTGTACTTGCCCGTGAATCTAAGCGTGCTAGAAAGCCACCAACATATCTTAAAGATTATGTAAAGTAAAGACGTTCATCTATATTCTATTTAGACAGTTGAATGTTTAAACTGTTTATTATCTGAACGCAAGATTTAATAAGATGTCGATCTGTAAAAGTAAACATTAAGATCACTGTTAATTATCATTAACAAAAGTTGTTTAACAAGTTCTTTAATATTGTTAGTTAACAGTATGACTGATATATAAAGATATACTGAGTTAGATACGTAAAGTACAACTGTATGTTATACTACAGAAACAAGAGAGACTTTGTCAAAGTATACGAGCCTTTTCAAAAGGAGGGAGAGATGTAATATCTTAAGTGATTCTGATAAAGCCCACCACTCAGTGCTGCCACCTATTGTCATGTCTATGACCTATTGAATAAAACTTGGTTACACTACTGCATCACCACTAGCCATGCCTCCATCTTGTCTATGTTACAGGTACATACTAAAGATATATCACTGAAAATATAATATATCTTGTAGTGTGAACTATAGAGAGTTAATTATCTGTTATATATGGTGTACATAATTGGTCATAATTATAGATAATAGCTAGCTCCAAACGCAGTCTCCTCGTTCGACTGATGTCGTCCAATACATAATTATAGTTCCAACATCATGTAAGATGTAACACTCGCGTGAAAGGTTGTTCTTTATATTCTCCTATGTATTGCCGTTCCGTGACAAGATCTCAATTGACAATGATCAGTTCCAAGGAAGGAATCCCTCGAACTCATTCAGGCACCGCTCTGCCTTCTAACACAGTCCGGCTGACTCTATTCCAAACAACAGTGTACCAGGACCCGCGTAATTGACGAGCAACAGTCTTTTAAATTATAACAGATGTTTATTCTTGGTAGGTTGAACATGGTAGTTGAACGTTACGCTTGTAAACACCGTGAAAACTGTAAGGAAAAAGTAGAGTGTATTTAGTATATTATACAGTCTTCACAACTTGTGAGATAACTGAGTAGCATAGTAGTCATACTTTACTTTGATATTATCTGAATAATAGATGTACTTTGATAAGACTTGCATAGTCATAAATGCTTTGAAAGCAAACAATCATTTATAAAGTCCCTAGGACCACATAAGGTATAGAAGTGTTATATCATAATATAGATATACTACATGCATAAATAATGCATTTCTACGATAGATTATCGTAATAAAACTGACATAGGCTTATATAGAGCCTTTACTAATACTTTGGTAGTGACAGATCTTAAATTCACCGACATAGATTTTACACACTTATGCTTTACATTCAGCATTCATATACTCTCAATTATGCATTCAGCATAAATTCTACACGCGTGACACGCAATAGTACTACTCATTTGGTAGTGTACACTCGTATGTTCATCATAACAGGCCTATACTAGCCCTGTTCCATATGACAGACTGAAATCCCAGTACAGGTCAGCCAGATCTCACACAAATCTTGGTCATATTTCATAATATGGGCCACATGCAACATAAATGGGGGACACAGTGTATTTAGGGTATACATCTCTTCATTAGAACATACCTTGTTGCGCCTTACACAGGTCTAGTTTGCCATATTTCTTCAAAGTTTCCTGATTTTCAGCTTGGCATCTTCTTACAACAACATGTGATCCCTTAGGTGTGGCTACACTAAATTTTATACGCAGTACTACCTAAATACTTTCAATGCACAAACAAATAAATGCTTCGAGTGAAACACTAAAATACTACCTTAGAAAATATAGAAACATGAGACAATCATTTAGTCTGCATAATAAGTGGTTATAATGGCACATTTGGGAGTCACATCAAAGCCAGTGCAGTGGGGCCTTACCAATCTTAGTTTCAGATTTGCTCACCAGATGTCATCAGCTGACAGGGCTTCCCGCCACTGCAGGCACACTCCCCACCAAAATCACGGATCGTGATTTATTCCAAACTAAGCGTCCTTGGAATTCTCCACCAACACAGTCAGTTTATGGATAGGCCTTTCCAAGAAACTGGCCTTCTTTATACGTTTTCCATCCTTTGACAGAGCTGAGTCGGACACGAGGAGTTTCACCTTACGGACCAGTCCATCTTTGCCAGCCGTAGCTTCTACAATGCGTGCCATCTTCCAATGACTTCTCACAAGGTCTTCATCCTTTAGAAGTACAACGTCACCTTCTTCCAGATTACGTCGCGTTTTGCCCCACTTCCGTCTCACTTGTAGGTTAGACAGATATTCTTGTTTCCACCTAGTCCAAAATTGATTGGCCAGGTGTTGTACACGCCTCCATCTTCGTCTTGCATAGACATCTTCTCTTGGAAAATCTCCGGGTGGTGGCACAGTAACTCCTGTCTTCATTGTGAGCAAGTGATTAGGGGTCAAAGGTCTTGGCCCACAAGGATCGTCTTGGTTCTCGACGGACAGTGGCCTGCTGTTCACAATAGCCATGGCCTCATAGAAAAATGTCCGGAGTGATGAACTGTCCAGCCTCGTATTTTCTCGTTTTAGTATGGCGTTTAACACGCTCCTGATGGTTCTTATTTGGCGTTCCCATACACCTCCCATATGGCTAGCGCTAGGTACATTTGACACAAAGTCGCATCCATTCTCTGCCAAGAAGGTTCGTACCTTTTCTTCTTTCACTTCCATTAAGGCTTTCTTCAACTCATTCTCTGCTCCCACGAAGTTGGTCCCTCTGTCAGAACGGAGTTGTCTCACCTTACCACGCAATGCAATAAAGCATCTGAGAGCATTGATAAAGGCGTCTGTCGACATGTCATCAAGCATTTCTATGTGTACAGCTCGTGATGCCATACAAGTGAAGAGTAGTCCATACTTCTTCATTTCCTTTCGTCCCTCCTTGACGATAAAAGGTCCGAAGCAATCAAACCCACAATAAGTGAAAGGGGGTGTTGGCTCCAGCCTTTCTTCTGGAAGACTTCCCATCTTCTGATCCTGAGTTCTTCCTCGTAGCTTCCTGCACTGAACACATCTGTGTATGTGGGACGCCACAGTGGTACTAAGACCAATGATCCAGTATCCATTCGACCGTACTTCATTAACTGTCATCCCTCGTCCTTGATGTGCAACTTTCTCATGGCAGTGCCCAATGATGAGGTTGGAGACATGACTCTTCTTCGGGAGGATCACTGGGTGTCTAATCTCATAGGGAAGGGTAGATGACTGAGCAAGGCGTCCTCCAACCCTCAAGATCCCATCTTCGTCAAGAAAAGGATCCAACTTAACAAGTTGACTCTGACTATTCACTTGATCCTTGCCTACATTGTTTTTCAATGACTGGATCTCCTGAGTGAACGCTTCTTCTTGAACCATCTTAATAATGGTATGCTCTGCCTTCCTTCTTTCTTCAATAACACTCGTCTCTGTGTCACTCTCTTTCTTGGAGTTTTTTCTCTGTAACAGGAAACGTTGCAGTGTAGCAATGCCTTTGACAGCTCTGGTCCAGTCTGAAAAGTGGTCAATGCGACTAAGTAGTGATACTTCTTCTGATTTCATCGCATGAACAGTCCGGCACTTTACCTCAGGATCTTCTTCATCAAGTTCTTCCGTAATGATCCTGTCTGTGGGTAGATCCACTTCCCAGAGGAAGGATGGTCCGGTAAACCAGTTTGAGGAAATCAGCTGCTTGACTCCTAAACCTCGGGATGCATGGTCTGCGGGATTTTCACCTGTCGGAACATAATGCCACTGATCAGGGCTGGTTGCCTGTCTTATCTTCTGAACCCGATTTGCCACGTACACATGGAAACGCTTGGCATCATTTTGAATGTACCCTAAGGTTACCTTTGAATCGGTCCAAAAGTACTCTTGGATGTCTGTCATATCCAACTCTTCTTTGATGAGGCTGCTGATCTTTACAGAAGTAACAGCGGCCTGAAGCTCTAATCTGGGAATAGTGACAACTTTCAAGGGTGTCACTCTTGCCTTTCCCATGATGAGTGAACAGTGTACATTGTCCTTTTCGTCTATCACTCTCAGGTAGGAGCACTGTCCATACCCAGTCGTTGAGGCATCTGAAAAGTGATGTAACTCATATTTCTTTACCTTCTCTAGGGTCTCTGGCTGGTAGCACCTTGGAACCTTGACATTTGCCAGTTCCACAAGGTCTGCTTTCCAATGTTCCCAGCTTTCTTCAAGAGTTTCTGGTAGGGGGTCGTCCCATCCGGTACCTTCCCTACACATTTCTTGTAATACCTGTTTGCCTCTCAACACATATGGTGCCAGGAATCCGAGTGGGTCATAGATAGAGGCAATCGTCGATAGGATGCCTCGACGTGTGGTCGGCTGATCCTTGAGCTCTAACCTGAACTGGAAAGTGTCTGACTCTACACACCATTGGATTCCAAGAACTCTTTCCATCGGTGAGTCTCCAAAGGACAGGTCCAGCTTCTCTATGTCTATGGCACGGTCAGTGGGAGGTACTACTTCCAAAACCTCACGGCTGTTGGAAACAAACTTGTGGAGTCTCAAGTTTCCTTTGGCACACATGTTCTTGGTCTCTGTAACCAGTTTCTTAGCACTCTCCACAGAATCAACACTGGTCAGGCCGTCATCCACATAGAAATTCTTCCCAATGAATTCCGCGGCTTGGGCGCCTTCTTCCCTGTGGTCCTTTGCCAGTTGCTTGAGTCCAAAATTCGCACATCCAGGTGAAGAGGTAGCCCCAAATAGATGGACCTTCATTCGATAGTCGCCATCTTCCCAGATGAATCTGAGATAGTCACGGTCTTCTTCGTCGACTCTGAACTGGTGGAACATCTTCTCGACATCGCATGTCACGGCAATCTTCTCTTGACGAAAACGAATCAGAACTCCTATAAGACTGTTCGTTAGGTCGGGTCCCTGAAGGAGATGGTCATTAAGTGACGTTCCCTTGTAGTGAGAACTACAGTCAAATACAACTCTTATTTTATCAGGCTTCTTGGGGTGGTATACTCCATGATGAGGTATGTACCACACCTGACTCTTTTCCATCTCATCAGCAGGAACCTTTTCAGCGTCTCCACGCTGAATTATCTCTTTCATGAATTTTCTGTAATCTTCTTGGTATTTTGGGTCAGAGTTGAAGCGACGAGTTAGATGCTCGAACCGTTTCGCAGCTATATGTCTGTTGTTCGGAAGATTTGGTCTGCTCTTGAAGGGAAGAGGCATGCTGTAATGTCCGTTTTCCAACTGGTGGATGCTATCACCTATTTTCCTAAGAAAAAGAAGGTCATCCTGGGACATAGGCTTCTCGACCTTGGGGTCGTCATTAAAATCCCTTTCAAAGATGCGTAGTATCTCAGCAGGTTTGACATCCATTACTTCTTTTGTTGAAGTCTTAGCTACAAAATGCACCTCTTGGCGCTGGGTCTGCTGGCTTGTCAAGCCATCTCTTACTTCTCTTACTAGGATTCGGTGAGTCTCACCAGTCGCATCACTTTGAGCCTTCATGTCACTCCCTCCAATGATGCTCCATCCAAGGTCAGTTTGCAGTGCAAAGGGCTGATCACCTTCTCCGGTGATATAGCTCCTTGGAGCCAAAGCGAGAGGACAGTTATAACCAATGAGAAGTCCCACTTCACAGTTTTGCAGGCTTGGAATCAGGTGAGCGATCCGTCTGAGATGTACCCACTTCTTTGCTGTATCATGGGTAGGGATGTGAGATGTATCTGCAGGAATGTAGTCTCTAGTGAAGGAGGTCGGTAGATCAATATGTGTAGAAGAATGAAACCCTCTCACCTGTAGCCCTCTGACTTTCTTGCATGATAAGGTGTCACCCTTTGAAGCAATTGTTGAAACCTTCAGTTGAGTTACCTCCGAAGGTGCTTCTAATTTCTCTGCGGTTTCTTCTAACACAAATGTTGTATCAGACATTGTGTCCAGTAAGGCATACACTAACTCCTCTCTCTGGGGCTGATTTTTCAAAGAGACCCACACTGGGACAATCATGGAAGTCATCGCCTCACTTCTAACCTTCGTGACTTTCCCACAGACTACTTTCTTCTCTTCTTCTTTTGACTTGTCTTGCTTGACTGAGTCATCTTTTGTCTTGTTTGGCTTGTCCTTCACCTCAGTCTTCTGGTCCTTAGTTTCTTCTCCAGGTTTCTTGTCCATATGGAGACTGGTGGGGTGATTTTTGCTGCATACCTTGCATGTACTCTTGTGAGTACAACTTTTGGACATGTGCCCTCTGTTTAAACAGCCATAACAGAGCCCGTTCTTTAATATAAAGTCTTTTTTCTCTTGGTCGGACTTTCCACTGAGGGATCTACATTCTGTTATAACATGGCCATTCTTTTCACAGAATCTGCACGTCTTGCTTGGACTGGTAGGAGTTTCTTTAGCATCAGAGGCCAGCGCCCTTGCTGGGGTCGTACCTCCTTTCTTTTCCTTCGTCACTACTGCCTTCGTCTTACTAGGATCCTTGGCGGCACTGTCCTTAAGAGATCCTATGGAAACAATTGGGTCACATGCGATGGTGGCCTCATCTACAATAAACTTCACAAAGTCGCTGAAAGGTGGAAATGTTGATTCCTTCCTTTTCTTTTCAGCCACGATCCGGGTCCATCTGTTTACGATCCAGTCAGGTAGTTTCTGAAGCATCTTCCGATTTTCTCTAGTATCATTTAGGATCTCTAGACCCTTCATCTCTGTCATCGCGGCTTCACATTGAAGTAGGAAGTCGGCGAATCTTCTTAGTGCCTGACCATCTCTTCCTTGGACCTTTGGCCAAGCTTCTAGTTTATCTCGGAATGCCTCAGTGACCATGAACTGGTTTCCGTATCTCTCTTCTAGGAGAGCGCGGGCTTGTTCAAAAGCTGAACTACTACGAAGCATGAAGTAGCCGCTGATCGCTTCTTTTGCTGGTCCACTTACATACCTTTTTAGGTAATGAATTTTGTCGCGGTCTGGGATCCTTTTCTCCTCAATTAGGGTTTTGAAGGTGAGACTCCAGTCATGATATTTTAAGGGGTCTCCATCAAAGACAGAAGGCTCCAAAGCTGGAATTTGTGTCAGGCTTATTGATGCTGCAAAAGCCTCTGCCAGTGCCTTGATGTCACTCACTGGTTGGTCATCCTCTGTCTTTTTGGATCGTGCAAAGAGGCTCAGTCGAGTACTCTGTCGTTCTTCGTCCTCTTTGTAGACCTTGATCTTGGCTTCTTGAACCTTAAGATCATCCTTAATTTTCTGCTGTTCTAATTCTCTTTTTTTTCTTTGGGTCTCCAACTCTAACTTCTGGACCTCCTCTTCCAGACGCGCCCTTCTTTCAGCCGCTTCCAACTTGGCCCTTTGTGCTGCGGCTGCTGCTTCCGCATCCCTACGCTTGGAAGATGTAGAGGACCTAGAGGACCCAGCTGACATCTTGGAACGTTTAGAGACATGGCTATGTCCAGACTGAACGGATCTTCTAGAAATGACGTCGTCGTCTTTGTCTGTGGAATGCTTAGATTTATGGCCAGAGTGTTCAGAGTGGGAAGATTTCTTAGAGATATTATCACCTTCTTTGTCCTTCAGTCTCTTATCGGCTTCCCTTTTGATTGTGTCCGTGTCTGCCTTGAGTCTATCCATGGTGACCACTATCTCGTGCGCTGGCGCTGCATTTAAAGTAGTCTTCAGTTCTTCGAAAATAGACTCAACTTTGACGAATCCCTCATTTAGAGTTTTTACAATATCCTGCAAATCGTCATCCTCACACGGCCCGCATATCCGCACATCTGCGGCAATAATCTTCGAGACATACACTGACTGTGATTTCCAAAAAGCTTTTGTAAGCTCTTCTATTTTGTTCTGTCTGGCCTTTTCTGTGAGTTTACGATCTCGCTCACTTCTACGAGGGTCTGAGGGTCCAGCGTTAGTTTCTTCCCCTCCATTCACTGACTCACCATCTTCACTATGATGTTCATCCTGATCCTGGGTGCCATTCTGCGACTCTCTTTCAGAGGCTTGATCCATATTTTCGTCTTCGGGATGCCCACTCATTTTATATTTGCACCATCAGAAAATACTAGTACTATTTTGTAAATCGGTCAGGAGACACTACACTAAACCAGATGTAACCCCAAAATGTGCCAGTAAAATAACCTTAGACCTGAATGTACTTAGGAATGGTTGAACTGTGATTCATACATATGATTTTTAAAGATCACACCTTATTACGCAAATCCTGCAATAAAACATATACATGTATTAACGTTCATGCATACAATGGACTCAGTACAGTTCTTTTTACAGTGCTGTATTGTGAGTCGATCTTTTGAAAAACACATATCACGATTTTCACAAAAGGGTTTCTATTTCTATAACCAGGCATAGATGTGCGTCTTGACTGTTCCTTGTGCGACCCTTTGGCCACACCACCTGTCATCAGATGTTCTCGGTTGGTCTTGACACTACGTCTTCAGCTCGCGCTGTCTGTTTGCCTAGTCTCTTATTTTCCCTTTTGTTGCCACCACGACACGATGTTCATCATTCGTTGCATTGCGTCTCTCACTTTGATGATCTTGTTACATGGCACTTCTGGGTTGCCATTGCAGAGTGTCAGGATCAGTAGCCACCTCGCTAGGTCAGGATCAGTAGCCACCTCTCTAGGTCAGGATCAATTGCCACCTCGGTAGGTGGTCAGCAGCTGCCACCTCGGTAGGTCGCCATCAGTTGCCACCTCGGTAGGTCACCATCAGTTGCCACCTCGGTGGGTCGCCATCAGTTGCCGCTTCGGTAGGACGCCATCAGTTGCCACCTCGGTAGGACGTCATCAGTGATATCACGTTTCGTCTCGTCTTCTATGGCCCAAGTTTTCACTGTACCAGGACCCGCGTAATTGACGAGCAACAGTCTTTTAAATTATAACAGATGTTTATTCTTGGTAGGTTGAACATGGTAGTTGAACGTTACGCTTGTAAACACCGTGAAAACTGTAAGGAAAAAGTAGAGTGTATTTAGTATATTATACAGTCTTCACAACTTGTGAGATAACTGAGTAGCATAGTAGTCATACTTTACTTTGATATTATCTGAATAATAGATGTACTTTGATAAGACTTGCATAGTCATAAATGCTTTGAAAGCAAACAATCATTTATAAAGTCCCTAGGACCACATAAGGTATAGAAGTGTTATATCATAATATAGATATACTACATGCATAAATAATGCATTTCTACGATAGATTATCGTAATAAAACTGACATAGGCTTATATAGAGCCTTTACTAATACTTTGGTAGTGACAGATCTTAAATTCACCGACATAGATTTTACACACTTATGCTTTACATTCAGCATTCATATACTCTCAATTATGCATTCAGCATAAATTCTACACGCGTGACACGCAATAGTACTACTCATTTGGTAGTGTACACTCGTATGTTCATCATAACAGGCCTATACTAGCCCTGTTCCATATGACAGACTGAAATCCCAGTACAGGTCAGCCAGATCTCACACAAATCTTGGTCATATTTCATAATATGGGCCACATGCAACATAAATGGGGGACACAGTGTATTTAGGGTATACATCTCTTCATTAGAACATACCTTGTTGCGCCTTACACAGGTCTAGTTTGCCATATTTCTTCAAAGTTTCCTGATTTTCAGCTTGGCATCTTCTTACAACAACATGTGATCCCTTAGGTGTGGCTACACTAAATTTTATACGCAGTACTACCTAAATACTTTCAATGCACAAACAAATAAATGCTTCGAGTGAAACACTAAAATACTACCTTAGAAAATATAGAAACATGAGACAATCATTTAGTCTGCATAATAAGTGGTTATAATGGCACATTTGGGAGTCACATCAAAGCCAGTGCAGTGGGGCCTTACCAATCTTAGTTTCAGATTTGCTCACCAGATGTCATCAGCTGACAGGGCTTCCCGCCACTGCAGGCACAAACAGGACTCAGCTTCTAAGAACGAACTGTTCCAGAATGGTTACTCACTCAACATTCAGCTAACTCTGCCCGGCTAAAGAGGCACACTTGCTTTTAGTATGATACGTCACACATTGACTCCTTCTTTTAATTCCCTAATCTGACAATTATTATCACTAGCACGTGCGCTAGTCTAAGGCCTATGCTGTAGTGTCCAAACAAACATGGACTGGCTACCTGCATCAGTACAAAGGTTGTTTATAAAAGTATTGCATATGAAGAAATCAATGTTTATAAAAATAATTCACTTGGAAAATTGAAAAAATAAATTCCATATATGGGGTGATAACGATGTAAAATCAGATTTTTAACTCTTTTAGAGCTATCTCACAAAGTGATGCACTGAGGTACAGTGCAAGAAAAACTAGAATAAATATATAATAGAATATTGTAAACTCGTTTGTATTGGCAAGAATATTATAGTGGAACTTGTAACGCTGATTCGTGTGCTAAACGCCAGGCGGCGACATCGTTTAGTGGCATAGTTAGAGTATATGGAGAGTGGCAAAGTCCCCAGGCGTAGGGACTGCAGCCGGGCTGAGGCACGTCCTGCAGGTACGCACAGGTGTGACAAATGACGATGGAGACCTGTAAGGGTACGTTATGGATCGAAAACATCTAAGCTAAAAGATATTAAGGACAGCAGGCCTCGCCGTCAACATTAATTTATATGATAGCTAGAAATAGAATAAGTTTATGTGAGTAAGAATGGGCAGTATGAGAGATAAGTAAGACTTCGTTAAGTAATAGTGTAAATGAGCATAGCGACAAGCCTTTTGGCTGTCGCTATATAAGCGGTATGAGACTTGAGATAGACGAGCAGACCAAGATAGAGTTCGAACAGAACACATGGAGCAATAGTCTTACATACGGATCACACGGGTAGTGTTAAGATGGTAGTAACCACAAAGAACAGGTGATAGTAAGGATTGGGACAGCTTAGGCTTAGCCTTACGGGCTGCGTGCTGGAAGTGACGGAGATCCTACCAATGGTCTTCGTTACCGGTAGACGAGAGGTGACTCTCTCAACAGTGTAAGAGCGTATATACCTTGCGAAAGGGGAAGCTTGACTAAAGCTATACCTGGTTGGATTGTTACTGATGTGTTTGAATTGTGAAATGAAAGGAAAGAACTATGGATGGAGAACTGTATACCTGTACCTTCGGAATATCATCATGAATGTAATAAACTGACCTCTTGCCAAGTGCGTGTTCTTTGTATAGGATTGAGCCCCTTTACTTAGAATCTCTACCACTCAGAACTGAATCATGATCCAGGATAACATCAATCTGTAGAGAGCTAGCTACTTCAACGAATAATCACTAAGAACTCCCCATTATCTTAGTATAACACCTTTATTAACATCTTCAAGTAAGCGAAGTGTCCACGATAAGCGATATAATATCACGCAGTCCAGTAATGAACAAACGAATCAGTACAGGATATGAACAAGTACGAACTTTAATAGGGATACTCCCCAATAAATAGACTAACATCAAAAATATAACCACTCAGCTCAGTGACATAATTTTATGAAAAATATCAAAAAAAGTTGCCCTTAAACTATTTAATTTTGATAAATTAATAATTTTGATAAAGTATCTTTTCATTTTTGAATGCAACCATTCAATGATTTATGACCAAATTTGGACAAAAAGACGTCCAAAAGACATCATTTGGATGGGCAGCCAACGTCCTCTGGACCAAATAACTGACCACTTAATGACGTCTTCTGACAATTTGCGAACGTCTTTTGGACATCAGTCTGCTACATTCAGGGGGGTGGGGGGTGGGGGCAAGGCCCGTCCAACCCCTCCCCTCTGGATCCGTTTTTTGGAGTGTGTTTATTACAAGGGGGCAGCACTGTGTGGGGGTATAGACAGGGGGGTCCCATTTCGCGTGTTGAATTTAAAAAACGCCTGTGTCGCCTGTCCCTATATCTCAGATTTGATCCCTGTTGCATGTCGAATCTAAGAATTAGCCCTGTCTCCTGTCGAATTTAAGAATTAGCTCTGTCGCCTGTCGAATTTAAGAAATGGGCAATGTCATTTGTCCCTTATTTGTCATGTCGCATGTCGAATTTAAAAAAAGACCGTGTCGCCGTGTCGAATTTAAGAAATGCCCATGTCGCAGTGTCGATTTTAAGGGTCTATACCCCCCTGTGAATGAATGAATGATTTTAATTGACATAAGAAAGGTCACAGTAATATAGACCTACATGTCCGTGTTACATAATGTTATACATCTACACAAATATACTACAAACTACATCTACATCTACACACATATAAAGATCTTTTACCAGTGACCATTTAGGTCACATTTACAGCAGCACCATTTACCAGCACCATCCTTATAGTTAACATAATATAGCTTTTGCGTAATAATAGTAAAAGTAACATTCTTTGAGTGTTTTGACTAGTTTGAAGAGATAGGGTGACTATTGGTATTACCGTACCTGCCATCCCAATGACTGTATCTGAGATCAGTTATTTGAGGTAACATATAATTTTCAGTTAAAGTTTAACAGCATATAATAAGATGATGAGCCCCCCCACACATCAATCATACTTTTAACTAGCACCTTGTTTGATCTTTGTAGGGGGTTTGGACACTTGCTGTTGAGATTCCTCTTTTCTTTAGGTATGTATAGACAAAGTTACCAAGTGCTTGCATAGTTTTTTGTGTCCTATTCTGCATAATTGAGATAAATTTTTCATTGGCAGAGAGCAGTTCAAAGGAAGGGATTTCATCTTTTGCTTTTGTGAGTAATATTTTGCGTTCGTCATTATAGAGTGAGCAGTGTAACAGGAAGTGACATTCATCTTCTATTTCTCTGGATGTACAGTATATACATAAGCGGTCTTTGGGTTGGATCTTTCTCTGATCATAGCGACCAGTCTCTATTATCAAGTTGTGGGAGCTTATTCTAAAGCGGACGAGTGCCTGCGCATGTTTTATGTTTTCTATTTCCAAGAGGTAGTTTTCTAATTTGAATTCTTTTTTGAAGAGCTTATATGTTCTCAGTTTAGGATATTTGATGCTATCTTCTATGTCAGTCAAGGTTTTGAACATGAAGGTTTTATGAAGTGTCTCGCATGCAAGGTTAATATCTCTTGGGGAGATCCTCTGGTCTCCCCAGGCTTGGGATAGATTTACCTCTTCTAGAATGCTTTCTACATGGGAGCACCAGTTCATCTGTCCTTGTCCACTGAGTTCAAATAAAGAATTATACGCTTTTTTAATCAAATTTTTCTGGTCTAGCTTCAGTTGTCTTTCCCAGTATTTCTGTGTGGATCCACAGTTAGTTTACATGATAAGGCCAATAGGTGGCAGCAGTGAGCCAGTCACTGAGTAAGGTACGTGGTAGCCTAATACCACAATGAGTGTGTCATTTTGCATACCAGAAAAATCTGACCTAATTGTGAAGAAAGCATTCTTGAAAAACGTTCAGTTTCTTAGAAATACAGGTTTTAAAATTGGGGCTTTTTCCTGATCTGGTGTGGGGAAAAAAATTAATTAATGACCAAAAAGAAATTTTTGAATTTTTAGGATTTTCTCACCAGCTGGCACCACCGTGCAACTTTTCAAATCTCTTCAATGCTTGGTGAAAGGGGGTCGATTTTTGTTCATTTATTTTGAATTTAATTAGAATTCACCAGCGATTTTCCCAGTCACCCATTGCCCGTTGCCACTGAAGTCGCTTAGTGGGTATTGCCCTTGATACGGCCTGACCAAACCTGATAATAATTTTCTTATGATCTATATATGTATATTTTTGAGAGACAAAATAGGGTCACAGATGAAATTAGTTTTTACGTTTTTAAGTGGAATTTTCTATATATTCCATTATCATTAGGCCTATGATTTTTGTTTCTGAGCGATTTAATTTTGCGCTTAGACCAATCACATCTAGGCCTCAAAGGGGGACCTTTAAAACCTTTAGAACTTTTTTTTGTATCTGGAACATTTAAAACCTTTAATTTCTTCTCACTGTGCAACTTTTCAATGCTCTTGAATGCTTGGTGAAAGGGTGTTGGTTTTTGTTTATTTATCTTTTAAGTTGGAAGAAAACATTTTGGATGATATAGACATAGACCTAGTGCTAGTGAAACTGACTATCAAAACTAAGTCTCTGTGTTTTCTCTCAGGAATTTGATGAATATCTTTATTTGATTTGCAATTGTTACATGGTGAGTTATAATTGCGTCATTGAAGAGAGGTGGGCAATACAAACGTCCTAGAACCTGAGAAGAAGCGCATTTCCATGTGAATTATAGAGTCCAACTTCAGGTGGGGTTAGTGGTGACATAGTTATTGTCCAGCAGGGGGCGGTTATGAACCAGGCTTGAGAAAAACTACATTAGTTTTAGAAAAGCATGAATTGGCCAATTCTCCCTGCCACGGATAGCCGATTTCCTGTATTTTAAGGACCTGCAGGTTAATTTGGACTCATTTTGTCGACAAAACTACATGAAAAACAATAGAAAATATGCAAATATATGCTATATATCCATCTGTGATGAAGACATTTTCAAACCAACTTAGAAAATATTAAATATAACGACAATGATTGAGAAAATACTGAAGGCTAGTTTCCCATCATGTTTAACTACAAGTAATGCCATGATAAATGAAAATTTCTGGTGTTGTCGACAAATTTCCCCACATGCCCCCTGATTAGGGATAGTCTGCAGGTAAACCACGAGAAATAAATGCTATCCGTGGTAGGGAGAATTTGTTGTAGTTATTCAATTTTTTATTGCATTTCATGTATGTGATTAAAGAAATTGTGTAAAAAAATGAAAGTATGCAAATTCAGATATTAGACTTTCAACTCTATCCCTTACTCAGATTGGTTCCCCCTATTCTCCATCAACCAAGACGGTATAAGATGGATAAGGAAAATGGGAATAGACAGAGTATGGGAGGCACATATCAATATAGGATCATTGGATACTGTATATATTCTTTCCCAGTAATGTTTTATCCTAACAAAAAAATTTAATTTCATAATTAGCAAGGTGGAGAAACATGGGCTGATTTCGGAGGGAACCATGCTTGGTTGTGCTAGCGGATGTTAGAGGACTTTGAATCAATAGCTCTAGGTGTTGTTCACCCCTGAATGCAATGTGATTGCATACCCTATTGACTATTATATATCCCCTTACATCTATGAATTCCTTTATATATGCATGCTTCATGATATGGACGGCCTTTTGTGCATGTGTGTGTAGATCCCACTTTTCCAACAAAAAAAAAAGTACTGTTGATTCCTAATGAGAAGTCGAAGGCGAGACCTATTTAGCCAAATATTTATTATTAAACTAAATACTTAACTAAAAACTAAATATTTAACATTATTAACCCAAAGTAAATAGATACCGTTATGGACTCCCTCCCCTTCACCCATCCCCGGATAGCAGCACCATGAGGACATCGAACATATATATATATATATATATATATATACAGATATATATACAGATATATATAGATAGATAGATATATATCTAGAACATGATATTGTTATCTGTAATCTGTTATGGTGCCCTAGATGGGGGGGGGGGGGGTCCCATGTCGCATCAACGATTCTACAATAATAACTATAATATTTTTGGTCGCATGTCGAATATAAGGAATGATCATGTTGAATTTAAGAAAGGGTCCTGTCAAATGTCACTATTAGCTATGTCGCATGTCGAATATAAGAAATTGTTCTGTCGTTGTGTCAAATTTAAGAAAAGCCCCTGTCGCATGTCATTAAGCAGAAAAAGGGCCGTGTCGCCGTGTCGATTTTAGTGGTTTAGACCCATTGTTATCTGTGGCCAGATTTCTGAAGATGGACTGTAATCAGCAGGCACAGAGAGATCATTCCTACTTCATGCATTAGCTTAAAGTCTGTTTCACTATCTAATCTGTACCAAGCGGTACCTGTTTGGGACTGACAATGTGCCAAACGCCGAAATATTACATAGACACGGGTCCCTACAGTGCTAATATAGGCCTATAGGCTGATTCTAAATATAGTTGGGTAGATGTAAGCACCATTCAACTGGAGGAACCGACAGGAAGACAGAGTGAGTCATCCCTTGATAATTAGTATAGAGGGGTGGAAAGTCATTAATCAGTTATAAATTGTTACTTTCCCTCAATATTATTGTTTTATTGTGAAAAAAAGACTTCAAGGTTTTAACTGGTTTTTCGTTTGTTGCATGTTTCGCAGGCTATGATGAATTTTATTATGCCGACAACAGTGATAATGTAAGAAAAACTTGGTAGACTAAATATATTGTAAAGTAATCAGCCCGCTTATGTCCGCCCTGCTTGTTAATTCTCCCAAGGTGCGGTGTACGATGTGACAATGGCGCATTCCTCATCAAATTTATCGAGACATGCTTTCACTGAAATGCACATTTTTTGGTACATTTCAATGACTTTAAAATTCATAATGTTACATTGGCGCATTGATCTTACAATTAATGCACCCAGGGCGCATGGCGTGGCCCTAAAGTTTTCACTGCTACAAGTATTACGATAAATATGCATGGGGGTCCCGATCTAGATCTAGAGGGTTAATGGAAGGCGGGGTGATGGGGGGACCCCAAAATTATGATATATTAATCAAGGTACATTCAATAAGCCTCACTACGTTGTAGAAGCAAAAAAAAAACAAAACATGCCATCTCTTAGAATTTAGAATAATCACAATTTATTGAGAGAAAGTGGAACTGCTTTTAGAGGGTAGCTGAACTTCATATATATACTATCACATCTTTAGAGTCTGTGTCAATTAGAATATCGTAAACATTTGATAAGTATTATCACGCAGTGAAACTCAACGACAAGTAGTAGATCTTCAATGAAAAGTGTACTTTTGTGGGAGTCATGTATAGACTAGGTTGCATGGAGGGTCATCGATGCATGGACGGTTTTGTAGGGTAATGTCTTAATAAGGGCCTTCCATTTAGTACATACGCAAGTTTTCCCAAATTTTAGAACCCCCATGTACCCCACCCCCCGTGGGTTAAAGTACGCTTTGGATTTGTACAAGGCCGTATGCATATTTTAAAAAAAATTCGGACCCCCCCCCCCCCCTTACTTTGTACGTACTTAATGGAAGGCCGCTAAATATAATAGGAGGTAGGCACATAGCGGCTCTAGTGGTGGGGGAAGTGCACTATAGACTTCGCTATTCTTTTAATGTCAATTCCATCTCCTCCCCCGAACCCCCCGACTGGGCCCGAGAATGCGGAGGGACTTTGTATAAATAGATTACCCCCCCCCCCCCCCCCTACACACACAAGGAAGTATGTAGAGCTATGTACAAATAGGCCTAGGCCTAATGCAGAACCTGGCTACTCCCCAACCCTAGCTATCAATTAATGGTCCCGTATACCTTGCTGAGAACCTATTGACTTATGACTGCGTCATCCGATTGCAAAGGGCAAGAGTGGTGTTATTCTGTTTCATCTGCTGGCGATGGGAGAGCAATATCAATGCCAAGATCCACTCTCACAAATGACAAGCAAAGAGGGGTTGTAGGCCAGCCGCCTATATCTTTCTATAGTACGCTCAATGATCAATCTGCTCTCTGGTCTTCTCTCTGCAGGCCTACTCTACCAAAAACAGCAAAAAACGGAAACTTTTTGAGATTTTTATTTTAAACCATTTTCTACAATTTATAAAAAAATAACTAGGGCCTATATATACAAAATCTGAGACATGCTTCACTCCATATATATCCCAAGATTATATACCAACAATTTCAAAGCTTTAAGTTGAAAATTGACTGAGATATTCATGCTCAAAAATTAAAGTTGAAAATCATTATTGTCAGGTTTGCGACTCACTTACACAGGTACTGTCATATCCATGTTTATTTTAATTATATCAATAGATAACATTAACTATTGGCTATCTAATGATGTTTTCTGTTTTATGATTTTTTACGAAACAAATATTAAGATTAGAAGTAAAGGGAGTCACGCCACATACACTCCCATCACTGGGGTCTATCCTTAAGCTTGCTATCGTTGATAGGCCTACGGCAGGCAATTAAAAACTCTTTTTTGTTATGAGTTACGGTATATAAATCTAGTCCTAGATCTATGTATTTTGTGAAATCAGCGCCATTTATTTTAAGTCTACTGTCTCAAACAATTGCACAATCAATCTTGATACTTTTGAATTTTGACGTAGATCTAGAGTGGATCTTTTTTTAAAAAAAAGATTAAATGGATGGTCAAACAAGAGTCCTCCCCTCCATTACGTATTTCATTGGGCCCTATGATCTGTATGCAAGATATCTCTTGGCCTAACAAGTTATGTTGCCGGATTTCCTGCAGTAGGTTTTTTTTTTTTTTTTTTTTTTTTTTTGGGGGGGGGGGGGGGGCTAGGATACTTCGCGTTTAATATCATGAGTAAAATTAATCTCATTTCACTGTTTTTTAAGCTGTGTAGATCTAGATCTACCTGACGGAATACCACTGCCACCAAAAAACAGTCGAATATGCCAACTCACTTACATGCAGATCTACACCGCAGACCTATTCCTAAATAGCAGTAAGCAGATAAGCCTATGGGTTTAGATCTAAACTAGATTCTACGAGAAAAATCAAAGTGATTTTAAAAAATACCATAGAATTCTCGCTATTTCGGCCTGTAGACTATATAGGCCTATAATCTAGATCTAAACTAAATGCGGCAATCAGTTTTTTTACTATTTCTTTTAATTCATTATTATTTTTGAGATTGGTCCATGTCTGAGGAGAAAATATTTAGTCTAGACTATATGAGGTGGGTTTATGAACAATTGTCTAAGTAGTCATTTAAAAATTGCTGAAATTGATGGGTGCAAATATAATTATAATTGATAATATAGAAAAATACAATAACTGAAAATATTAATTTACATCTAGATCTATCCCTGAATCCGCCCCTGCCTAGAACTAGTCCTAGATCTAGACCTTAAATCTAGTTCAGCTGCCAGTCAGCTGCAAATGCCAGTGGTTTTTTTTTTCATTCTTTAGATTCAGAGTATTTAGCCTCCACTAGGTCCTAAATTGAGATCTCTTAAATTAATTCTTGACAGGCCTTCTTTAATACTTCACAGGACCCGCACAGCCCTCATCCTCCAAGACAATAAGAGCAGTGACAGTGACAGAGGCCTAGACAGGTGTCAGTCAGTCGGCCAGCTGGTGCATCTGCCCAGCCCCCTCGGCCTCTACTTCAACCACCAGCGCCTCCAGTACCATCCAGACATCTGCCGCCTGCATCTGCAAACACCGTCAGAACCCAACAGTCGGTCCCGGCAGACAGAGGTGCGTGCACGGTCAGCCTCCCGCCCCATCTCCCCGCTCCGCCCGCTGAGGTTTTTCTTTTTTTTCCTCCACATCCTCAGCAATTTTCAGTTCAGCCGCCAGCCATGGCGGTGGTTTTGGAGCTGGTGGAGACCCTTCTCAGTTATCCACTGTCGACTTTGGTTGGGCTCGTGCTGGCCTGTGTCCTGCTGTATGCGTGGAAAAGCCTGCTGGTCGGGGCTTCGGCCAACCCGCTCGCCGACCGCTCCTTCTACCGGCCGCCGGCGCCGTTTGTCGCCGACACCAAACTCCGGGACAAAGTCATCAAGCAGGGTAAGCAACTTTCACCTATTATCGCCCAGTTCTCGGCCCAACCCCCCGCAGGAAAAAGATCGAAATTTAATGAAACGCTTGGGTTTTGGGGATATATTTACACTGCACATTGAGTATGTGTTGTATGGGAAGTTTTTGCCAGTGGGGGGATGTTCGTAGGCGGGTTCATTTTGAAGCAGTTTGTGATTTTCTGCCAGGCACTTTCACTGTCCTGTCTCCAGCGGGTCTCCAGTCGGGAGTTGAAGCAGCGGCCTCCCGGGGCCCGGGCCCGGAGCGCCCGTAGGCGTAGACCGCTTGAAGGATGAATAGTAAAAACATAATTAATTACCCTTGATCGTGACAACCCTGACACTCATGGCTCGAGCAGGTCTTACTGTCCGTGTATAATGCTAAAAGAAAACAGCTAAACTTGAACACTAACAAGTGACAGCTGGCTTGCCTTGGCTTGAGAGCTTCACTTGTTCTGTTCAGGGTCAGTGCATCCACCCAGTGCAATGGTTCAAGCCCCTCCCCCTACTTGGTCTATGGATCAGTGATCCGAGCGAGGACATTTGACTTAATTAAGAATCAGTGGCTCAATCGAATCACTGACTGCAGAGGTTGCCACTGCTTACAATATTGATCACATGACGATGAAGCACTGGACTTCTGTCCTGAAGCCGAAGGGGGCGGTGTCCAATTGTGCTCTGAGAAAACTCCTCCCGACCTTCCCTCGCTGCCGCTCCACTCTTGAACCGCTGTGTAATTGTTTGCAAACAGGCTGTATAGACCTACTAAGAATACGGTGTCCCACTGACCTGTTGAAATATGTAGGCCGTGTCTGCATGAGAGGTCACAACTGCTGCCATTCATAAAAATAGACGAGAGTCGGCCAGATTCTGTCGTCCGAGAAAAGTCCTGACCTGACCTCCGATAGTCTATATGCATGGGCAGGCAGCAGGGCCGGGGAATTTAAAGTCAGAGCTAAGATTCTGAGTGTTGCCTAACTCGGCGCAATGGCAATGATATATATATCAGGACACAGCTATTTATTGTCTACTAACTTTAAACAATCTGATCATTAAGCATTTAAGGTTGTAATAGATTAGATCTAGATATATATATAGTCAAGCAAGTGTAACTTAACTATACCTGCCCCACCCTAAATTACACATGCATGCCCATCTCTAAGAGTCTACATATAGCTTTAAATTTGATAAAGTATTGGTTACCTTGACACAAACAGAAATTTAGTCCAATTTCTGCCCATGATTTAGATCCATCAATACATTTTGTCCCAATCATTCAGTCACATTTAATTTTGTAAATCTGGGGCAGGTTTATATTCCATCAGGCAGATAGACCTAGATAAAACTTGGACTAGACTACACCTGCCCGAGGGGCGGTCAATTAACATAAAAAGTTTGATATTGAACACTGGTAGATGTATATACTATATACTAGCTGTAGATTTATGCACGAAAACTAAAACTACTGTACAACAGACGTAAACGTTAGAGTCGATCTAGAGAAATCTACGGAAGTAAGGGAAGCATCCATCCAGAGACCCGCTTTCCTGAAACCATTATAATTCAGGTGTAGATTGCTTCATATTTCAAGCCTAGAAAACCGAGGTGGTAGCCATATAATTGATAGCGCTATAACCAGCGCTTGGTTATCATATTACCTTCCGTAGGAATTAAAGCTCCCCCCTCCCTCCCCCCGCCAACAAACAGGTAGGCAGTTGAGAAGCCGACCGGAGGCGTCATCAGTTCAGGTGAAAGTCATCTCACCTGTGTTAAATGACGGTCTCCTCCAGTAACCAGTAGTACCACATTTATATGTAATTACCCCCCCCCCCCCCCCCCCCGCTTCCGCCGCAGTCAGAGCCCACTCCCACCTGTCTAACTTTTACCTTACCTGGTTATCCCCTTATTCAATATTGAAAAGCACAAGTAGGCTTATTAGTTAAGGCGCGGTCACACATAGAGACTAAACGCAACCAAAGAGTTGAGTTGAGTTTTTTGTTTTATAAATCTGATCGGTTTGGCCTCTATTCTTGAGACAACGTTGATTTAAAACTAGATAGTTTTTCTTTTCTTAATTAAGGAGTTTTAACCCAGTCTCCACATTGAACCGTCTGTAAGAGAAGATACTCATCAGTCTTAATCAGTTTTAAGGTCCAATCTCTGTATGCGGCATAGCTTCAGAATCTGGCAACTCAACTTCAATGGTCCAATGGTAATACAGACACCCCCCATTTGGCCTTATATCATAGGCAGAGACATGCAGCCTTAGGACTACCGGTACCTAGTCTCAATGTTATGCTACAAGTTGCAAATTTTCCTTTAGGCTTTGGATAGTCTCTAATTGTGACCTGCGGGCAGTTTTTCCTTGACACTGCTTTATTTTGCTATCATCGAGTCTATATGTGACCGGATTTTTAGGTAGTCAAAAGCAGTGATTCTTTCCTCCGACTTGGTTTAATTCGATATATTTGCTCCATTTTGAAACATAAGATGTAGGCCTGCTGTATAGACCTTGTGCAGATGACGTCACAACGTTCAGAGAGGGGCTGGGCACCATATTGGTGATCATTTTAAAACTTTTATTAACAATTCAAATATATCTAGAATGTGTATTTTTGCTGGGTTCATCTCTACTAGTCACATCAATTTGGTCACATGAAGTCATAATTAGCCATTATCACTGTTTAGAATGTATTAATTCTAGATTAATATCAGAGCCACGTGGTTATGATAAGCACGTGGTGATCACCAAAATATGGTCATGTGACCACGTCTGCACAAGGTCTATACATAGCATTACTTGAGAGTCGGAAAGAGCGGGTGGGGGGGCGGTGATCAGGGTGTCAGATGTGCGCAACTCTAGTCTGATATCATACACTTTATTGAAACACAGCGCGATGCAATAGTGTTGAAAGACCAAATAAACTTTAATAGGAAAGTTATGCATGGCATTCTTTTGATATGCTTTGTATGATCTTATAATATTTGTACGCCACCGGGTTATTGGTTGATACCAATATGTATTTGCAATGCTATCATATATCAAATATCAAATCGCCAGGAAAAAACTTGGTTGCTGAAACTTTCATGTCACAAACTGTATTTATAAAAGTCATTCCTTGTTTGGCATGGAAGCCTTTCGGTCGATTGTTGCGTTTTTCGCAGAGTGTACCATTAGCGCTACACGCTGCCACCAGGTGCAAATCGATCAGTAGTCAAAACAAGTTAAGATCTTCTACCACAATGTAATACTAATGAATACATGGGCTTCGGCGCACATAAAAAGGGGCTTTTAGTTTTACTCAATTACAAAAGTTGAAATTAAACTTAAATGTAAATTGGGATAATGAAAGGAAGTGCTATGCAAAATTATTGATCCAAATGTTTATTATTCTTTTTTTAAAGTGGGGGAAAGAAGGAAAACGCGATTTGAATAGAAAATCGTAATTGAAAGTGGTCCCTCGAACAACAACTTAATGTCCCCGGAATCACATTGGTCAGAAGGTACCCATTTACATCATGATAGGTCCATAGGCAGCGTGCAGTTTATAGGTCCGAGCGTTCTAGCCATCAATAATTCATTGTTGCCATGTAAAACCTTAGGTACGACTGCTAGATGGTATTACCCGATATAACGTTACTGTGGCCATTACTTACAAGGAGCACGATGGAGAAAAACGATTTTGCAATTATGGGCGTTTCTTTATTTAAACGAATCCTGCTCTTCACCACCATTCGCTTCTCTAGTTGCATCAACTACGCAAGATTCTGCCGCGACCTAGTATACTTTCTTTTATTTAGTCCTCCCTAAAAATAGCTTTCATTTTAGCCACAATATTCATGTCCACAGCCATAGCAAGCATTTTACTTGGTATAAAGAATTAATCTTGTATTCTAGGAAGAAGAAATCTCTAATCCGACAGAAAATTCCCTTTTGGATATTTTAGAGAGATACACCTTTGACTGTTACCCTCATATATTAAGATGTTGATTATTTTATTTCAATAGTACGATGAAAACAAAAGTTTTTACTAAAAATTGGAACTTTTCACGAAACAACGTTCAATTCGTCACAAAATGTTATTTAAAAGACAATAAAAATCAACCTTAAATATCAGAGACGGCAACTGTTCAATATGTCAGGGGTTAGCAGATCAACAAACTCTTTCAAAATATAAGGAATCACAGAGAATCATAGTAGCGGACGATGTCTTCTTTTGTTGAAGCAGGCAGCAGGTGTGGACCTGTATAAACCCAATACTCCGGGGCAGACGTTCCAGGGCCGTACAACATTATTTATGTAGATCTCTGTCTGTCCAATTACCTACTAGTTCTTAAAGCGACGTCTACCGAAAATGATAAAAGAAATACTAATTTTGTGTCTTGCTATAACAGTATTGATCAAATTACATAATTGAATACACAAGTGGCCGTCCACTAATAACGTTCGCATTTTTTTCCTAATTCGTGTACCCCTCCCCCCTCCCTCTCCCTTTTAGCCTGAATTACACATTAGATTGTTTACAGGGAAGTACACATACTTTCAAGAATTTCTCCATACACCCCTATCCTCTCGGTCAGAACAATTTACAAAATTAATGGACGCTCCCTAGATTGGAAGAACACATTATAATATGTCTTGGAAAACATATCTATGTCTTGTAAGAACACATGTATGTCTTGGAAGAAACACATTACTTGTGAACGTTGTTAAGGAACTTTTTTTTTTTTTTTTTTTTTTTTTTTTAAATTAATTATGATCAAAGTATACATGTCTTTCTCTTCCCGTTTCCAGGCTTCCACATCAATAAGGTGCCGGACCAGCTCGATGCCATCGTGGTAGGGAGCGGTATCGGCGGGCTGGCCACGGCCAACCTGATGGCCCGGGTGGGCAAAAAGGTGCTGGTCCTGGAGCAGCACGACCAGGCAGGGGGCTGCTGCCACACCTTTATCGACAAGGGCTTCGAGTTCGACGTCGGTAAGTAGTGGCCAGCTATACCGCTTAGGCGGGTTCCGCTGTATTTGGTGTTTTATGTGTGTTTTTTCCCCTACTGCTTGAAGAGTTTGTACACGATTTACATGTATGGTATATGCATGAAACACCAATCAGAATATTCTTATATTGTCAATTTTGATCTCATATGAATATCGTAGTGTGTCCGGTGGAAAACCATCGACTTCCGGTTAGGTTATGTGGCAGATTAGAAGAGCACCTTACTGCTTTCATGTCTTTTTCTTTTTACTAAATTTCTGGGGAAGTATAATATTATTCTCCAGGAAGTATATTGTTTCTGGGGAAGTTTAATATACTTCTCCAGAAATATATTGTTTGAGTAAGGGGATAATTTCCGCTTGAATAATCTTGAGCCTGAATAGTATGATAGCCATATGATGCTACGGTCGATGACATGTTTAACATTATTCTACTTGGGTTGTTCAGTCATCTGTTATGGGGAATTGGCCAGGCCCTGTGCTGAAATAACAATCGCAATAGGACTTTTCACTGTTCATTTCACATAATATGAAACATCACACCGAAGCTAGATCATATCCAGTTCACTTGCTGATTAAGAACTCAACAATATTCAGATGTTTCTGGAGAACAGGAAAAATGTATACATTTTCACTTGACATAGGTCCCATGAAACTGAATGCTGTTAATGTTCCACTGATCTTTTATGCGGAGCTTCTACACCAATATCATGGAGTACATCTATCTACACGAATAATATTACTTATCTTACTCTCTTTCGTCTGACCACAGTTTCTCGAAATATTATGTTTCTGTTGATATACATACATGTAGAAGTAAATGTAAACATTGTTGTCTATGAATATGAAGTGAAAAGCATATTTTCTATTTTCCATATGAGAAATGTATGTTATAACACAGAGAAATTCTATGAACGAGGGTCATATAAATGCCAAGCACCATACATCTATGCACAGACAAAATATCCTGCGCTATCATATATCAGAGGTCCACCAAATGACATTACATATGCCCATCCACTGGTCTGTGTGAGTGGCAGGGTCATTTATGTCAATATCCTGGGGAAATTACCAGCGAGAGCCGACTTTTTCTGCTTCCTACTGTACAGAAGCTTGGCCACATACGTATTGTGCATTGAGAGCCAAAAAAGGAGAGCTTCTTGTTTGCAGTAAATCTTTCCTGTCCCACTTTCCATATTTGCTCGTCGCCCTTTCTTAAATACCGGGATGCACCTACACAATTCAATTAATTTATAATATCATCATTTTGTTTTAAAATGTCATCTAACAATCGTTGATGTACTTGTACATATTATATTTTGCAAATAATTTCTATAAGACCATTGCAACAGAATGAGTGCCAGTTATAATACATAATTATTTTGCAAATAATTTCAATATCACAAACCATTGCAACAGTTCTGCCAGTAGAATGCCAGTTATAATACTTATTAATGGCAGTGTATTTCACCTACTTGATATAACGAGAGATAAGAAACTAGAAATGTTGGTCTCATTCGTACACATTGTACATGTACATGTCATGTACTGTATACGGGCCTATTGTGCAGATGATATTATATATATTCGGTGCACAGCTGCACGGATTAACAGGGTGTATTACGGATGGAGTGGTCCCAAACCACATGGGGGCTAACACATGTCTAGGTATTGTCACTGCTCTAGGTCAAATACTGGAGGGGTTAATCATTAAAGGTCACTCTTCGGTTCGTTCTCACAGTTAATATTTAATGAGTATTAATTAACCTTTACCGAACTAGATTGGTACGCCCCGGTTTAGATTTAGAATCTGTTGTATTTCCACATATTAAAGATATAGAGTATATTTTTACTACTTCAAGAATGATTAGAATGTATATGGTCTTGAGCGGTATGTATCTATATAATGGTCACTATGCAGCTATTTTAAGCAACGTTGCAGTGTTAAGTTGTATTAATTTAGCGCATGTTTTGGGCAGAATATCATGGTAATGATAAGAGAAGCTAAATAATTCGGAACGTTGTGATTGAGAAGAGAACCATATAATTTTTCATTTACACCTTTTAACATTGAATTCCTAACAAAGGAGCTCCATTGAATAATAAACTAGAGAGGAATGAGCTTTAATACCACGTATTGGAGTAAATGTAGTTCCCGGAGTTATTCGGGCATCCTTATCAGCATTAGGGGCAAACTAAGGACAGCGACCGAGTGACCTTTGTGAAACAACGGATATGATAAGCCGACCGACCTAAAACTGGACCTTACCTTTGGCCTATATCGCTGACGGGAGTTTGTCCCTGGGCGCGGCCATATTGCAAAAGGGAGGGTCCTGATTGGGTGAAAAGTTGCGCTTGTCCCTCGACAGGTAGTGGCGCCAAAGGGACACGCATGCACAGACCTAAACTCCCGACTGCGGCCCGGTACAGGTTTCATATCTTAATCAGAGATGCCACTTTTCCGTCTAAATACGGATTTCCGTATTTTTTCCTTTTACAACAATACTTAAATTGCCCCTAAATTTGAGAAGAAAACAATTTTTGTATTAAATTTCAGGTACCATAAAGTATATATGATACTATATTACATGCACGTATGACTTGTTTCATTATGAGAGCTTTAATATTGAAGAATGGACTACCTTAGTTATTTCCGTATTAAAATACGGAAATGTGCTTTCATTATGTTCCGTATTTTTCATGTTTGAAGAGTGGCATCTCTGCTTAATTAAACGCATCTGTTTTAAGAACTTTGCATAGTATCAATATATTTGTCGTGGTGTTTAAAATGGTTGTCTTTTTTATATATATATAATTAAAATATATATACAGTATTCGAAATTCTTCATGAAAAAATGTCAGCCCTGATCGAAAATTGTCAGCCCGGATGAAGAATTTGAAAATTCCACCATTATAATCAGACTTCCCCAGGAACATGGTAATTACTAGAAAAGAATTCAGAAACATAATTATATGGAAAAGATTAACAGAAATTTGATATTTCCCTGCAAAAAGCTGTCAGCCATCCGGGCTGATAGTTTAATATTTTTGCCCCAAACTGTCAGCACTGAATAGGAATTGTCAGACTGGGGTTGACGTTAATTTCGAACCCTGTATATAGTACAAAAATACTTATACTTAACATGCCAAGCTCCACTTGCTTTGCGTTTGAGCACAATTATATATGACCCCCCGGTAATTGTTGCTTGGTCTATTATTAACATCCAGGGTTTTAGGTCAAGGAAAAGAGGCAACGCCTGAAAACGCACCACTTTAAGGTTCAGCTCGATGGGAACCGGTTTGCCCAACTTTTGTCCTATATAATAGCAACCACACAATTGTCCTCTTTGTTTTTATTGAGACGAGTGGGTATGGGCATTTAAATAGTTATTTTTTTAAACAAATTGTATATTTTCCAAGTTATAGGTTCATGATGGAATAACAAGTTATAACAACATCAGTTTAAATTCACTCATTATACAGGCTAATGTCACATGTCTTTAAGGGTTTAAAAGATATGATACATTTTGATAGCGCTGTACTTCTAGCAGCGTATCAGTAAATCAATCAAGTAGATTTGATAACATAAATGTACTCAATGTCTTCCAACGTAACTTATAAATAGGCCCTACGATAACAGATTCATACATGACACTCATTAGGGTTGAAATTGTAATGCGGTCAATTCCTTCCTAATTAATCCTTCTTACCAACTAAGATAAGAGAGTACTATAAATGTACTATATTTTGCGAAGTAGATATTTTCACTCAATCTGAAGAAAATTAATCCTGACCGTAAGGAATCCATTAATTTTACCAAACAACAAATAATACTGGCAGTGCTACGATCTGCGAATTTATGTCAACGTAAAATATAGCTTTTTTTGCTAGTTCCAGGTGATTATGTACACACGAAAATAACTACGTTCGCACTATGAAATTCTCAATGTCTCCACCCACACATACCAAATGCAGTCTGTAAACTCATGTGTAACCAGGCTTCACACTCAACTCAACCCGAGCCTTTATGTGTTATGAGTGTACCGTGGCACTTATGTCTTGGCAATATTTGAATTTCCTCTTTTTATTGATAAAAGGGGCATATATTATACTACTTTTGAACACATACGTAAAATCAAATCTGTCCAAGTATTATATATTGCTCATGTCAGGTGTAAAATAGTACTTTATTGACAACAAGAAAATCATTGGAGACCGATGCGTCAGAAAGATATATGTTTATGAATATTTTTATATTCTTTAGAAGCCTAGTTTAAAGGGACGTTCTCGTCGCCGACGACGTGACTGTTTGCTACGTTGTAACTCATTTACTGGCGCCAAATTCGTGACGTGACCAATCACGTCACTAGATTACGTTCTAATACTGCAAAACACGTCGCCGGCCGTCGCCTCACTAGGCTTACGTCGGCGGATGTATCTCTTTGAACTCACGGACGAGAACGTCCCTTTAATACTGTTCAAAAAGATCCTCTCCCGTACAACATGACTTAGAAATAAACACCTATAAGAAAAGGGTATCTGTGTGATAATTTACCATATTTAACGACTAAATAAAGTATAACTATGCCATGATGTATAATTTGCAACCTGTGTCAATGAATTTATGAATCTGATCAAACACAGATGCTGTGTCTATATTACTGACCTACTTTATTAGGTCCAATATTGTATTGATCTTGAATGATGCACATACTCAAAATTTACACCTGAAATGTTTATTCACGACACTTTAACATTGTAATATCACCGAAAACCAGGGGCAACCCTGAAGTGAATTACTTAATAAACAATTTTTTAATAAAAGAGGTGTGGCTCAGCACTTGATCTTTTTTTTTTTCAAATTATCACCGACAATTAGGGCTTCTTAAATCATCTTAAATTCTTAAAACCAACAAATTGTTTGAGCTTTTCCGGCCTCAGTGGTACACCTGCGTCGGTTGGAACACAACCATGGTTACTGATGCGTTATTATAATTTATTTAATTACGGCCGAGTCTGGAAGATTTGAAGCGTGAACGTTTACCTCAATATACCCATGGTTTTATTTCAAAAGATACAACCTTCATGATATCACCAACTTTGTACAGGTCCAAGTAATGTGTGGCTGTATGTATATATATATATTACACATTCCGCAGGAAATGATCTTCTGTATAAGTAAAATACATGTTATAAAAGCTGAGTCACGTTGCAGTTGTGTCAGGTGATGTGTCGGGGTTACTTAACCTCCCTGATGCAGTACCATCACCTTAGCTGTAGACACATACTCGGTATCATAGCACTATTGGTACGGATGTCTGTGTGCGTAGAACTGTTTTTAAGCTGGAAGATCTAGCTGGCGAGATTGCGTGTATTCCGCTTCCTGATGTTTTGTGTATTTAGATAAGGTGGTAAAAGAAGTTTCAAATAAGGTTATTAAATAGAACGTTTACCACGACAGCCTAATATTTGTTGAGTCTCATTATGATTCCCTTTTTTCTCCTTTGTACAGTAAGTTCAGGTATATTATATGACATTGAATAGGTTGATTTATACTGTCATATGTAGGAATGACAGGGCTTCCACTCTACTTATGTTCCCTATAGGGGCCTTCCATTAAGTATGTACACGTCAAGGAGGGGAGGAGTCCGAAATCTTTGAAAATTTGCGTACTTTTTAGTACAAATCTAATGAGTATTTTTGCCAGGGGGGCGTGGTCTGAGATTTTTGAAAATGTGCTTATGTACAGTACTACTAAATGGAAGACCCCATACCTCTCTAGACTGTTTAGCACGCCCCATATTTCCTATATTGCACAAATTTGCCCTATTTGCCCCATATTATTTCAAATTTCAAAGTTAGTGGACAAAATAAACAACCAGAAAGAGGGTATAACTTGATAGCTTCCTGGGCCTTCCATATGCTTTGTAGATCTACAGACAATCACATTTTGCCCCTTTCCACCTGTCTTGGTACAGTAGTTGGATTTCGTTTCAACATCATTTTATGCTTATCGATGTGCCTATATGATCAAAAGTAATCTATTGCACCTGTCTAGTACCGGTAAATGTCATACTAAACCTAGTTTCTGAGCCCCTATATGTTTTTGTCATGCCCTAATTAACCAAATATTTGCCCTATATCTTCACCGCGTTTACCCCTAGATCAAGGTACCAATAAATATATACTTATAGAAATCTGAACTTTCGGGTGACTTAATCCTGTCTGAAAGTTTCCCATTTCAAGATTTTTTTCGGGTTCTTTTTTTTCTTTCTTTCTTTCTTTTTTTTTTCGATAATTCAATGAGACATTTTGTTTGTTCATTCCCTAAATTCGCCTTTATTTTGCGCTGTTTCTTGACTTGCAGAATTCGCAGATGTCCAGTAGCTCTGTAACCAGAGGTACATTTTCCCCCTTGATAAAGATACATGCAGTTCTAAATCAAATACTTATATACTTTTGACCTTTTTCAGGAATCCACTATGTGGGAGAGATGTACGAAGGGAACGAGAACCAGGTGCTGCTTGACCACATGACCGATGGTCAGCTCGTCTGGTCCGAGCTGGACAGTGACTTAGACCTGGTAGGTGCTCCTTAATAGACCCTTTTTGGGCGTCCCTAGTTATATTTAGATATAGTATTTTAGCTAAAGGTGGGGACTCCATCAATTAGTTATGTCTTTAGCCATTTAATTCTCTTTGTTCTCAATGAACCATTACACAATCTCATGTTCAATAGTTGAAGGGCATTGTCCTCCATTTGTTGTTAGAATCAGGCAGTGTGGGTAGCCAGGAGTAGGTTGCATAACCAATGCCTGAGCCATACAGCCCTCACCCCTCCACATGAGGACCACCACTGTCACCTGCAGGTGGGCTGGTCTAGGTGGGTGAGTGATACTGATAGCTCACTCAGTACTAGGTGTATGACAGTGCATACATAGACCCAGTAGCAGCCCTTTCCTTAGTCCTCCCTGAGCTGTGAGTGACAGCAGGAGTGGTGGTGGTGGTGGTCAGCACCTATATAGCCCATAAAGCCTTCTGGTATTAGGGGGGCCTTCAGTTTACTGAGGGACGACCATTGCTCATGCATGAGTGAAACTTGAAGCCATTTTGCTTCTTGGTTATTCAGGGTGTGGTGGCCTTAGGAATCAAAATGGCGGGGTACCGAAACTGAACAAGCCAATTTGTTCTTCTATCAGATCTGATGGAAGAACTTGTATATTAAATAAAATGTCGAAGTCCATGGGAATCCTGGTATACTATTAGATTTGGTTGGAGAATTAGAAATTCGTAAATAACTATTTGTGGAAATTTTGAGGAAAAAACCTAGTTGATGGTATCGGTAGAAATAAGAAAAAATCCAACTAGGTTAATGACATTGCAACTTAGAGTTGATTACTACTATTAAGTACTGATATAACCTCATGATGCTATATCATCGTCATGCTGTTATTCTACTTTGTGCTTTATCCTACACCATGGAATGCACAATGATAACCCAGAAGAGGGAACAAAACCTAGATCCCATGTAAAAGACAGTAGAAAAGATTGCATATAAAAGTTGAATATAGATGATATTAAATTTAACTTTAGTATGCTATAAATAAAGTATTTTTCTTGTTTACCACACCGCCCAAGCCTATTTTGACGACAGAGCCATACGATTCTCCCTACCATGAATCGCTGGGTTCCAGTTTTTCACCAGCAGACTAGCCTTATTTCAAGTGCATGCTGAGAGATGTGTTGACAAGTCCACTTCCTCCATGAGGCTTAAGCATACAACTTTGTATTATTTGAATAAGTTTCTTTTGTTAAACATGAAGGAAACCTCGGATTGCTAATAATTTCGATTTGCACATGTATATATGTGTTATGCGTTTTATGTTTGTTTCAAATTACCATAAATACATATTAATATCTTGATGATTTATGCATAATTTCTATTGATTTTGCCATGGTTTTGTCGACAAATGTGATCAAATCTAACTGCAGGTGCACAAACTATGGAAAAGTGGCTATCCGTGGTAATTACATAGAAACCATGACTAATTTCCGAATGATATCCACAATTTCTACATTTAATCCAATATGGCTGGAGACTTATTTACCTCCCTACCTGTCGGCTATTATCTGTTTGACAGTGGTGTTAGATTTCGTCCTTGGGTATCCTTACCCTGGTGAACGTGAAAGGTTACTTTGTCCGTCTATTTTTAGGCCTGCCCTGTAGGCCTATTTTAGGCTCCATGTCGTTTATTGACGGTCACCTAGGCGACGCGCGGTGCACGTTTAACTCGCCTGAGGCCATATCAACGCACAACCTCATTAACGTTAATTTAAGTGGGTATCGAAAGCCTGCTACTGTTGAGCAATTACTAAAGTATCAAAACTTGGCTGACGCAGGTCAGCTTTCACCAGTTCAATCCATATTCCAATTTATTTGAGTCTCCCCAAATGTTTCCCTAACAATTTTTGTTGGTTTATATGCGCTTTTTTCGTGTTTTTTACCCTGATATCATGATCCTATATAATTGAACGATTTCATATATTGTCCGGAAAAACTGGTTTAAAAAAAAGAGTAGTCAGTAGGCTGTTTTAAGGAAAGGGTTGTTTGCATAGGTCCTTTTAAACTGTAGCAGATAATCAATAAATCGATCACCCAAATAAATATAGACTTTGTGCGTGTTGCCCAATCTTAGATAAGACTTAAAACCGTCACATAAATATCAGGGATCGAAGTTCCCAGATTTTCGTCTGATTCCCATTTCTTTTACTTCTGTACATCAAGCAATAAAATATCAAAATTTAATTCCCGAATCTTTGACAACACTTGTTGATTTAGAAAAAGGAATTTTCGTTATGCTACTTTAGAATTTGATACTTCTCCCTGACTTAGATCCCTGTATCATAATCACTTGCCCGTTACCAGTCAGCCCACACTGGGATAATTACCAAATTACCAAATAACACAAATGAAAAATAGAACTCACAAAGTAATCATCTTTTATGATTTTTCATTTGGGCTGTAAGAGGTCCGTATATATCAATATTTACGTACTCCTCCCAAATAATGAACCGCTGGATGATATGGTTAACCACTAACAGCTTTTTATTTGATAAACTTTTTTTTCATTTTTTGTTTTCATATCTGTCTGTTATATCAATATAGCCGTTCTTCCAATTACTCCTCTTACAGTCTATTTACATAATTCGCAGGGACAATTGTTTATAGGCAGTTACATTCATATTTCTTGATGATACTCAAATAGTGATTTATGGTACATGACAGATGGGCTGAACAGTACTATCAACTTGAAAGGTGAGATTCCTCTCCGACGTGGTGTAAAGCTCGTTGACCACAACTGACCTGACAGTGGGTTGATTCCCCCTCCTGTGCTTTTTGTAATATCAACTAATCCAAGTACAAATACTTGTATTCATAATAATCATGGGTTCCTAGTTTTTTTCCAAATGGAATTACAATGCTTTTGTGTAACTACCAGGGTACTTATGTAGGTTCATGATAGAAAACAGTAGTAGGCAAATAAGGTTCTTAATGGCATATGAAACGGTTATGCGTTCGTTTGATACCAAATGTTACATATAGGTTAATTCCCATCTTATCTGACCTTATCTGGACAGATAATACCTGGTGCTGCTGCTCTGTGTGGTACCATACTGAGATACGGTGTTTTTATGTGGTGGATTACCTGATTACTGTAAGCTTACCGTAAAGTCTCTGCCATCGGACCATCCCCATAGTAGGTTTGGAGGATGATGCCCGGCCCCCTTAATATTCAATATCATGATTTTTTTAATACATATTGAAGTTATATGTCGCAAATGTTCTGAACGCTTATAACATTGGGCAGTCGATTTTTTTTTTTGATTTCCGATTTTCGATTTTTTTTTTTTTTTTTTTTTTTTTTTTGGGGGGGGGGGGGGGGTTCTTTTTCATCATGAGCCACTTGATATCATCGGTTTCCTTATCAACTCCCAATTACCAATGCAGATATTAACCCACTTTTTCTTTAACTGGTCTCAGCCATTCTACCGCGTTGGTTGCCAGAGAGAATCAAACTATGACTTTGTATGTGGTAAAATGATAAAAAAAATTTTTTTATATTTTTACTTCTGCAGATCGCTGTCGGTGAACCAGACAAAAAGGAATGGTACGCCTTCAAAAAGGGACTCGAAAACTGGAGAAAGTATTTGATCGAATTGTTCCCAGAGGAGGAAAATGCAATCAATACGTACCTCAAGTACTGTGGGGTGAGTATCCGTCATGAGGATTTTATCCGTTAATCGAGATACAGATGTGTCCGTCATGAGAAAATGTGTTTATTAGGAGAGATTTCATCACTGGGAAGCTGCCACCAATAGAATTATATCCGTCATGGGGAAGTATTTATAGAGGGAATGAATCTGTCATGGGGAAGTCCACCAGTGGGTCGGATCTGTCATGGGGAAGTGTCCATCATGGGGACTAATCTGTCATTGGAATTTGTCCATCAGTAGTACATGTCTATCATTAGGGAAGTATTCATTTAACTCTACCATGGGGAACTGATTTCATCGTGGGGATACATCTGTCATGGGAAAATATTGTCCACCAGAGAGACGTATCTGTCATGCACAAGTTTCTTTCTGTTATGGGAAATTATCTATTGGGGTTTAGGGAGTGGGGTATCTGTCATGGGAAGTGTTCATTAGATAGATATATCAGTCAGAGGTACTAAAAGTACCCAACAGGATCAAATCCGTCATGGCAGAGTGTCCGTCATGTTGTAGCATCCATCAAAGGATGAATTATCTGTCAGGGAATCAGATTCTGTCAGTGAGAATCGTCTGATGGAAGTGTCTATCATTGTGGGATGCCTTGTAATAATTTTATCTTATTAGTATTGTATTTGTAGCGCTCCTTTTTACATCTGTCATTGTAGATACCCATTAATTTTTATTTCGAAATACTCATTTTTTATAATCATATTTTCAACGAAAAGAAAATGTATATATTCTGCTCGTGAATCTTTGGCAGGTTAAACATGTAATAGTCCAGTTATTGAACTGTGAGAGAATTGTCGTTTTGTTCCAGGCTAAAATCAAAATCACCTAAAATGTGAAATTTCTATTCCACGGTGCAGGAGGTGAGACATACATACTAACCCGTTAATTAAGGACCTTTTGCGTATAGTGCCACAGCCTTATGCAACTGTATTTAAATATCTGCAGGCTTTTATCACCGAAAGAGAGTTATTTAGAAAGTGATCAGCGTGAGGAAAGAATCGCACATCCAAGGTATACGTGAACTTAAGATAACAACTGACAATCTATGGTAATATATTTTTTTAAAGTTTGTATAAACACATTTGATCTTTTGTACAATCATATCAGCTATTCACCCTCTATTTAAGACTGTTGTGAAGTTTGAATAGAAATAAGACATTGATTAATTCATACGTTTTTCTTTTAATTAAAATTGAAATACGTGCACTCTTGATTAATTTGGTCCCGAATCAACAACAAGCATCCTGTTACTAACCCAAAACTACCTTCGTGTAGACAAAAGTAGCAACTACCTAATCCTCGGAGCGATCTGAACTCGTCAATAGTTTTAGCGTATAGCACTCCTTGGGTAGAAAACAGTTTCAGTTTCCTATCGTTTCATCCTGTTTTCAAAAATCAACTTCCATCAGGACCTAATTCTTTGTAGTATTCTTGCCAACTCCTCCCCTCGTAGACCGGTGAAAAGTATCACGGAAAGTCTTCATTAAAATTTCATGGCATTTCTGCTAAGTCGGCCGAAGGCTTGTAGTACCCTGGACCTTTGGGGAAAACTCAGGAACAAGCCCGCCCCTGAACGTAGTTGATCGTATACTGTTGTAAGAACGGATGACCTTTATGTACTTTAATATCACAACCGAGTGTAATTTAAGATTATTATGCACAATAACATACCAATTGATGATAATCAAAGACGATTATTTAAGATTAACAATTGCATGTAAATGTATGTTATTTTGAGTGATTGCGAAATGAATGCAATAATTTCCTCCAACATCTTATAAAAAATATGTATGTGGATGATTATGGATGAGAATACTTGCGTGACAGTTGTATGTTATTGCCCGCATAATGTTTTCTGAGAAAACTGTGATCTTCTAACTAACTGTACCATACTTACCCATAGCGTGCCATTTGATTTTATCTCAGCCGACTGGAGGCTTGCCAGGATGGCCTGGGAAAGCTCACCCAGGGTAGAACACTAACCTCCAGTAGATATCAAAGTGTTAATGAAAACTACTCAATTATAACGACTTTCTATTTCTTTCTGAAAATGTAAAATGTCCTCGGTGTTACTCAGATAAAACAAAAATAATTATTGAAAGATTTTTCATTACCTGTCTGTTTGATGCAGTGCACGATCAAGGTCATGTCGTAATGGTAGCAGTTGGGCAATTTTTTATCATTCTATTAAAGACACGGTCTATATATAGGACAAATAGTCTCGGGACAACTATGGTTGTAAAAACCATTTGTATGTTTCACTGGCTTTTTCATACATTGACGTTTTTGGAAAACTTTTAAAGATTCTACGAATGAAATCACACACCTTTCTATTTTTTTCTGAAATAACCATGGGTGATCCTTTTAGAAAGAAGTTTATCACCACTATAGTTTGTCGGTGATAATAAATAATTTACTTAAATTTTTTTTTAGGATAAAACATCTCATATAAAAGATTCAATGAAGATTGATGATCAGAAGAACGGAAATGTTGGGTGTCCGTGTCTCATTATAAAGCCCAAAAAGACAGGCTCCTTTAAACTGCTGCATAATGATACAGAGCACAACAGGATATTCGTGGGCATCATGTTACTAACCATACTTATCTTTCCCAGAGAATGATCAAATCATGTAATGTCAACATGCTAACAACGTATGGAGTATGTGCACGACTACTTAAATATGTGAACTCATGAAATCCAACAACAAAAACAAATTAGCCTCTTTATGGTTCTTAAATTTCTTTTTATTTGTGATTTTCTTTAAACTGGTCTAAATCAGATTGAACACGCGTGCCAACCTCCTTTGGTTTTCAACCAAAAAGAGCAGATCAAGAAATTTAATTCTTATTTCTCATTGGGTTTAGAAATGAAGAAAGACTTATTGGTCCTGCAAGAAATCAATTCGAACACTCCCAGTAGGGGGCTTATATAAATCTTCCTGTGGAATTATATTTATATGTAATCACCTATAGAACTTAAGAATAATTCCTTTAATTCATACAATTTAATGATACCATATTTAGATAAGTGTTCCCCATAATTTCCTTCCCTTACTTCTAAGATAACTTTCAGCCGTGTTAAATTTCATGTATTGGAATAACTATCACGAATATTGTCTGTTCATTTCTAAAATCATTAATCGTCATAAAATATTGAAACCGTTTAGCTAGCAAACGTACCTAGACATAGTCCAGATTTAGGTTGGAAATATTCTACAATTTTGTTTCCAATATCCATTATTTATGTTAACCCATGTGTTACACCAAGCAAAATCTAGATTTTATCAGTAACTACAAATGTTCACACAAAAACATTTAGAGTAATTTTCCCAGCGATAAACCCTACCTAAAACCTAAATCCAGTACATTTTATCGGGTCCCAGACCCTCATTCGGAAAAAAAAAGCTCTAAACCCTTTATTCATTTCCCTTTGCAGGAGATTAAGACGGCGATGGTTGGCTTTGGGGCGTCCAAACTGCTGCCCAAGTGGTTGATGCGTATGCTGGTTAAGTCGGGGCTGTTCGGCCTGTTCTGTAAGTACTTCCACTACGCGCGGCGCTACACCGGAGACGTGCTCACCAGCCTCACCTCCAACCAGAAACTCAAACTGATCTTCTCCTACAGCTTCGGCGACTTTGGTAAGGCAGCTTCAGTGTATTGATTATTGATTAATTGGGATTGACTCGTATCAGATGCTTGTTGCTATGCATAAACAAAGCGATGGGTTTTCTGTAAGGCTCGCAAAAGAAGTCTTTCAAGTTTCAGAACGTGGCTTTTCGATGATCACTAGAGAAGTTGTTTTATTAGATAGTGACTTTGACCTGCCCGGTAGTTGTGAACAAACAAATAGAGTATTATGTACTTGTGATATGATTGTTCCTTCAAATGCACAAACTGTATTTAAATGGGCAGGCTATATATATATACTTATGGATAATTTCTTTTTGATTATTTTAGATTTATAAACACTAGACATGAAAGAATATTTTGCCTTCAGTCAAAAGTTTTATTATACGCATGATACGTTTCCAATTTTCTTAGTAGAACCCTTATTAAACTTGTTCAGGATTGATGAATATATATTAGTGCAGTCGTACAGTTTTTGAAAATTTTAAAAATCATGGAAATTTAAATAGGATGACTGCTGTGAATTTTAGATTATTACAGTTAACTTGTATTATACAAAATTGCATTCCTCTTGTAAAATAACACTTTATTTTTCCTCTCCCTCAGCTGTGATTCCCCGCTTCAGCAGTGTGGTTGCCCAGGCGACTTTGGTGAACCATTTTAAAACTGGTGCGTGGTACCCCCAGGGCGGCTCCAGTGAGATCGCCCTCCACATGATCCCGGCCATCGAACGATCAGGCGGCAAGGTGCTCGTACGAGCCCCAGTCACCCAGATTCTGTGTGATGCCACTGGCAGGGCAATAGGTGAGTCTATGATTATGTTTATTTGTAAGATGAAAAGTTTGTCTAGCAATACATAGATACCAAAATAATTGAGCCGGTTCCTAAGTTCTCTTTATTAATAACCAAAAGCAAGTGATCTGGGAAAAAATATTTTTTAACGATTTTATCAGTTAATATCTTAATGAATTAAGCATTGCGCTTGAGAGTGGTTAAAATGCTCTCTTTTTGATTGATGTATTTAATAGGAATCAAGGACTTGTAATGAAGTCTTTGTTTTTATGTTAAGGTTACTGAAAGTCTTCGTTCATTTCTCTAACAATTTTCCCTGTTGGTTTTCTAGGAGTGCGCGTGCAGAAGAGCAGCGGGGAGCTTGACCTGTTCGCGCCAGTCATTATCTCGGACGCGGGTGTCATTAACACCTTCACCCAGCTCCTACCCAAGGAGATTGCAGACAAGTCACGTACGTTCACTCCAAACAGATTATGCCTGATATATCTGAGCCATAAAAGATTGATGATTAGATCTCACTTTGATATATATTTTTTATAACTTGCTTTTTAACATAGGTAAAGGATTTACGCTTAGTCGTTCATCCAATCACTCCCACTATATCAAGAATTGGGCCGATTCTATTCTCACATCTAAAACAAACCACACATCTAAAAATTCACATATCCGCAGGCCCATGCGCGATGACTGCACACATCCGTGGGCCCATGCGCGATGACTGCACACATCCGCGGGCCCATGCACGATGACTGGAAGTCCCAAATTTGGTGACAGGTCATCGCGCATGGGCCACAAATCATCGCGCATGGACCCCAAGTCATCACGCATGGACGCCAAGTCATCACGCCTGGAGGCAAAGTCATCGCGCATGGGCACACCCGTGGGCCCATTCACACTGACTTTAAGCCCATTCGCGCTGACGGAAATCATCGCGCATGGGGCACAAACCATCACGCATGTCCACACATCCACGGATAGCCTTGCGCGATGACGGAAAGCACAACTATGGCCCGTGGAGGTGTAAATAGATGTGTAGATGTGTAGATGTGTGGATGTGTAGATGTGGGAATAGACGGTCCCCAAGAATTGTTATAGTTATGAGAGGAAAAATTGGTATATCATGAGAATTACACACGATACATTTGTAGGTGATTATGATTGAATGAAAATATGACCTGAAATGATGAGCAAAACTACTACGAGAAAACAACAAATATTTATTATCAAACTTTAACGAACTCAATTTTACTCCAGTGGTTCAGTAAACAACTCTAAAGAATACATTTAGAAACTATTTCACCTGCTTATACAAATACTTTGTGAAAACATTGTGTAGCACTTGTCCCACTTTGTGGCTATTCGAAATTCTTATAAGGTGGTGTGTCCTGTTTTTTGACATCACATTTGTAGAAGATGATAACAATTAATATGTTTGGTGTTGTAGTTTTCTCTAAGATGATCAAGAAGGACGACCTGCGGTCAGGGATAGCGGCGCTGTCCGTGTTCGTCGGTCTGAGGGGTACGACCGAGGAGCTGGGCCTCAAGGCTTGTAACGTGTGGGCGTTCACCGAGTAAGTCTTTAAAACCCGTACAGAATATTAACAGTTTAAACTACACAGCTTAACTAAGGGTCAGTTGGGGAAAATAACTATGCGGGATAGGAACGGTCAATACCATTTTATTTTTTTATTACATATCATATCTTAACAATCTAAGTTATAATGATATTTGCATTGGTTTAAGCGCTAATCATTATTATTTTAATTATTGTTTTATTTAATAAAGTATCACTTCTATGACCGTCTTTTAAAAAGAAAATCTGTCAATATCATCGAAACAACTTAAACAGGGCTCTCTGAAACATAAAAACATTACGTGAAGCAGATATTTTGCGGTAGATTAATTTTGTGAGTAAATCAGACTTGGGGAAGGGCTTTTCATGTATCGTTTTTTCACGTGTTTGTGTCTCGTATCCCTTAGTCCTGATGTTGACCGGCTGTGCACGGAGTACCTGGACAAGTCGGTAGATGAGGTGATGGACTCCAACGTACCTATGCTGTTCGCTGGCTTCCCGTCTGCCAAGGACCCCACATTTAACGACAGGTTTCCAGGTAAGAAGTGATTATTAATTACAGAATTTCTTCTTTCTATGTAAATAGATTTTACAAATTTGCAACATAGAAAGTTTCCTCTAGTTAAACATGAATCAGAGCAGTTGCAGATTCAAAGATGATTCAATTAACTATTTTCTACATTAATGTTTGAAAGTTAAGATTGTGTTCATGTTAAGTTGTTCTTTTTTCTTATCCAAATCTTTGATCCGTTTTTGCAATGATGGCGGCGTCCAAGAAATAGATTACTTTTGTGTGTACAGAAAAATATACGATAAAATGTAAATATTAAAAAGTATCGATCCTTATCGCACAGGTTACTTTTAGTATTAAAACATGAGATTTTTTTTTATTATGTGTATTTGATGTATCCGGAAAATAAAAATAACACGAAAAACATTTCCTTCTATGTTTTAGGTAAATCTGTGTGTACCATTGTGACCTTGGTGAACTGGAAGTGGTTTGAAGATTGGAAGGATAAGAAGCTCAACAAACGTGGTGCAGACTACGATGCTCTGAAGAACTACATCGGACAACGGCTCTGGGAAAACGTGGCGAAAATGTACCCGCAGCTAGAGGACAAGGTGATTACATATACCTATACGTGAATTTACCAAAAAGCGGAATATAGTACCTGCCCTGTGAATATCCTGGTACTCGTTGATTTATCTCAGGCCTTTTTGTTATTGATTCTAAACCTACATTGCTTTTCGGTGCTCTACCAAAAGCTGTTCACCTAATCATTTATGTGAGAAGTCGAGAGAAAAATCACTTTATTCTCAAAATCATTTATCCATCTTTGCGCCTAACCTTATAGATCTACTGTTTATCCTATGATATATTACTCATTTATCCTCTCATTTGCTGGTTTCATGTATCTGAATTGGAATAAACTCTAGTCTTGTTATTACCACTCATTTGACTACAAAGTATGATTTACCAGAAAATTATGACTTCATAACTCAACAAAAAGAATTGATATTTAAGCCGTTCTACCGACGTTATAATAGTCAAGCGAAACAGTTGCAAATCCACACAACCAAATAAACAACAAAAACTATTTTCATCTTGCCTGTTCTGACAAGATAAATGACTATTTCTCTTCTAAAATTCCACCAGTTGCAAACATAACAAATGGCTATTTCTATTCTAACTATCCCTGCTTTCTAGGTGGAGTTCATGGAAGTTGGCAGCCCGTTGACCAACCAGTATTACATTCGGGCGCCTAAAGGGGAGATGTATGGCCTGGACCACAACATTGAGCGCTTTGCCGACCCGGAGATCATCATGGCCCTGCGGCCCGAGACCGACGTACCTGGCCTCGTCCTTACAGGTAAGGAGGGATGATTAAATGAGATGTAATTAAGGATAATTTAAGAAAAGTTTAGCCTTTTCTGGGCCAACTCTGAAATTTATGACGATCTTCTGAAGACCTACAGTCCCCCTTTCGACCTTTTCATATGAAATAATTATATATTCTTCTCTTAAAAGATATGTGACCCAAATGTGAGCTCTTATCATTTGATTTCATAATTTTAATTGGTTTCATTCTTAGCGAATGGTGGTGAACTACACACAAAAAGTCCAAGATGATCATTTGGTATATTTCCAAATATACAAGTGAAAGCATCCTCACTCTGATTAAACCAGTTTCCAAACCAGTCGAGTTTCGCAGTGATCCAATGAATTGTTATGAAATTGATATTTATGTTGCATACAGTACCATAAGACATCGGCCAAAAATCTGAATAATGTTGCCTATGACTTTCCCATAAATCTGAATAATGTTGCCTATGACTTTCCCATAAATCTGACTATCTTTGCCTATGACTTTCCCATAAATCTGACTAATGTTGCCTATGACTTTCCCATAAATCTTACTAACGACGCCTATGACTTTCCCACTTTCAGGGCAGGATATCTTCATGGCCGGCTTCGTGGGCGCCATGTTAGGCGGCCTGTTTGCCGCCGGCCACATCCTGGGACGCAACACCTACTTTGACATGTTGTCTCTCCAACGACGGCTTAAGAAGGAGAAGAAGAAAGTGGAGTAAAAGAAGAGAAGACAAAGATAAGGAGAAGGATGTGAAGTGCGAATGGTGTGAAGTTAAAATGGAGATGTAGTAAGAAGGAGATTACAGTATGAGATACGTTAAGTAGAAGATGCAGTATAAGGAGGTGCAGAAAGGAGGATATGCAGTAAGGAGGTACAGTAAGAACAGCAGCAACAGAATAATGATAAAATTGATAAGACCATATATTGGAAAAGAATGGAAGATGCAGGATCTACTTCTCGTTCCTTCTTACTACATTCCGTAATTGAGATTCGGATGTCTCCACTAAAATCAAAGAGTTGTAACAAGAAGACCATAATACAGCTGGAATGACAAATGAACTGAGACAAAGTGTCGGATACAAGCTGCATTTCCTACTCACTCTAGCAATGTTCTGAGAGTTTGAATTGAGGAGAAGCGATAAGGTGCAGTGAGAAGGAGGTGCAGTAGGGAGGAACAAGTGCACACAGAATAAGATGCAGTAGGCAAGGGTGTTTCTGTGAGATTGGGAAGGAGATGCATGAAGGAGGAGCAGGTGCAGTGAGATTGAGAAGGAGATGCAGTACAGATGAGCAGGTGCAGTGAGATTGCAAAGAAGGTGCAGTAGGAAGGACCAGGTGCGCGTGCACTATGAGAACTGAACCCCAACACCAGCAGAGATTAGTATGACCCCCACAACGACCAGCGATCTCCGGTGATAACCACCCCAACTGATCAGGTTGAAAATAAGCCAAATTGTTTAGAGTTCGTTTTATATTGCAGTGATAACCATTGCATTCCCCTATCAAACATGCTGTGTTATTTAGGTATTATTTGGGGCATTGTTGAAAAAAAATGTCATAAGACTGTTGTTTAGTGTATTTTTGCCTGTAATTTACTCAACATATGGTTTATAACATATGGTTTATTTTTGTGGTAGTATTCGGTATAATTGTACAGGTCGGCCGAATAAGTTGACGCTCAAAAAGTCCTTTTGTAGTACATGAATGAATCTGTTGACAGGTTGTTTAACCATTTCATATCAATGGTATTGAGCGCTCCTATATTTCAACCAGGATAGGACGAGTTAAGATTTGTACGATGTTTTTTGTATTTCATGGTAACATTTTATGCATTTATTCAAGGGAAATTTAACAAAATCCTAATGGAAGTATAGGAAGTTATTCTCGATACTTATTAACATAACGTTTACACTCGAGGCGTGTTACAATATTGGACGTAGAAAACTACTGTAAAGAAATTGTGTAATTAGATAATAAGCGATGGTTAAACTGAGACAAGAACGATTTATTTGAATTGCAATGTAGTCTAAAAATCGGTCTAGTATAGCTTATATTGAACTTTGTTCGCACAATATTTTATCAAAGAATTTTCTGAACCTTTGAAACAGGTTGCTTAATGCGAGGTGCAATATGAAAAAAGGGAAAGTACAGATACTATGTTTGTAAATAATTGACAGAATTTGGATTATTTATTGATATGAATAATGCCATTAGATATTGGCGGTACAGAAGGAACTATTTATATATGGTTGTGGGTATACATATTATTTATATGTTTTGTGTACTTCTCTATTTTGTGTCTTTTATAAAGAAAACTTTCTGTAAGGAAAGCGGATACTCATCAAATATTCGTCATCTTTTCTGAAATCAAGGTTTCCATCAAACATTGAATTCTTTAGCAGTTCGCATCACTTTTCTCGTTCTATACAAATATTCAGTTTGAGTATAGATAGTTAGAGTCACTAGACTCTTTACTACGGTCAACGGAAATGTGTAAAGTAATTAAATTCTATACATTTTTACTAGATATTGCCATTAATTCTGCCTGGTACTAAATAACCAACAGTCTGCTTCTGCTTCGTATTGAGATAGAGTTAAATCAATTAAAGGTAGGGAATCCTCTCAATATCCTTGTAGGATTACAATGCTTTGACATTATCCTGCCCTTCCGTCAAGTTCCTATTAAGTAACAGCTTGCCTGAACGCAAATGGTACGATGACTAATAAAAAATTAGAACTAACGAAAGATAACAAATCCGTTATACACGTTTGGAACTTAAGTATTAACTATTTACTTACAATGTTAAATTTCTAAGATGAAAGAGATGTCTTAAGTTAACTTAAAATTACCAGTAAATTGGTTGTCCACAAGGTTTTTTTGACATTTCCTACATTTACATTCTCGTTAAAACTATTGATTACCCTTTTCCAAGAAAAAATTTAGAGCGTTCCTATAATGCTTTAGTAGGCTTATGTAGTGATACGTATAGAGTAGTTGAACGCATGATGATACAGCGCACACATGTCTAGAATACACGTAGATTTAATGCATGTAGTCTTTTCACAGAAAATAATAGTAGAGCGTAGCAAGCATCTAACCAATCTTAGTAGTAGTTGGCATTTTCTCGGTTCGAGTGTGACCGGGCTTCAATTCACTTGCTGCAATTTTTCTCCTTTTCCACATTACTGTTTTTCTCTGGGCCTATATTCCAATAAGGGCCTACAGGGCCGAGCATCACGTTTCTAAATTCACTTGAGCTCTGCCTTTTTACAAGCCTAACATTTGCTGTTGAACTCGCTTTTCCCTTGGGAGGTGTTTTATCTATGGCAGTTCGTATTGAATTTCCTCGAGGGTTTTCTCTAACCGCTGCATTGGTTTGTCAGTATGTGTATTGCGAAGCAGCTGAACGAAATATGCCTCGTTCCCAGTGTGACTAAATCAGGGTTCCCACACGACCTCGAAAACGAAAATAGCCATGGAAAATCATGGAACATGGGAGGAAAAACGTACCAAAAGCCATGGATTCTTTTCAGTAATCATGAAATTTCACTATATTTTTTCTCCAGAAATCTCGCTTTGGTTTTTTTCTGTTAATATTGGGAAAAGACTGTATGGCTCCGTTTTCCTACAAACACTGAAGCACCACTAATGTAAAATTTGCGTGCAGCTAGCTAGGTGGACAGCTAAAAACTGGAAAATTGTGATAAGTCATGGGGGGGGGGAAATAATTAAAAGTCTATGGGAACCCTGTTAAATGGGTTGTTCAGGGACCACTTATATTATTGTGGCCACGAAGAAAAAATATGCTAAAAGTGAGGTTTCACTGCGTTCAAATAACATTTCACGGAGAGTATCACTGCCGAAGTTACCGACTTATGCTAACCCACTGTTCAGGTGATAGTATTACCACTGTACTGATAGCCCATATTGTGTTAAACTGGTCATTTCCTGTGTGAGTATAATCAACATAATTATGTAAACACAAAAAAAGAATCACAGAATCATTTTTGATTGGATTAATAGTATCACTGAAGTCCATCTGGTCCCTGAACAACTCAAATGTTTTCTCCTGGTTATGTTGTGGTTATCGTCATCGCTATCTGAAAGAGAATCGCTTACTGTTAACATAACATACGCTTAATTTAATTATCAAATGTGTTCATATGATGTTTTGCTGCGAACGGCTATGTGAGATATCTGTATGATAAATGTAGTTGAATTGATAGAAACTACCATGATTGAAAGACCAGTTAAATTGTAAAAATGTGAGAAGACAATCGTGCTATTTCTACTTTTGAATAGTTTTCAAAGTAAGATTGTGTTGTCAAAATATTTCTTCGACTTTAGTTACGGGAAAGGCGCCCCCTTCGTGGGAGGTAAACAAAGTTGGCTTGTGATAAAGATTGCCTTCCGAGAAAACCTCTTTTCAATTATGTAAGCCTTTTTGTTATTAGATACTACTTTATTAGATAATACTTTTGTAAACGGGGATAGGGAACGTTGTGATACGGGCTGGAGCCATTACGGAAGTGTAGCAGCTATAGCACATGAGTTATATTAAAGTATGTATCCAATTTCAGTTTCTAAATCGGATTAGGGTTAATTTTATTTGATGGACAGTATTAAAAAAGATAACTGTTTAACACAACTTACTTATATATCTACAAGTATGTCACATGTTTAGCATTGCTAACGTGGATTTTTTTATTGCAATGAACATAACATTGAAAATGTTTTAAATGTGTTCAGTACATGTATGTTAACACATATTATCCTCATTAGCGTGGTAACAAGACTACTCAAAAATCGCGTCGGACAATATAAAATGTTCAACTTACTGACGAATGCATAGCATTCTTAGAAAGTGTCGTACCTGATTGGTGAAATAAACTCATTAGAAATTCCAAAGAAGAAAATTGCGAGGATAAAACCTGGTACTTAGGGACTACCTTTACATCTGGTTGCAAGAACCTTAATTTGTAAAGGTGCGATGGTAGCTAATATCATAATACTCGTTTTGAATGCAGTATGGAATACATCAGCAAATAAGTATTTACGACCGTAAAGGTCGCATGTTTGAACAACTCGTCAAAACTGAGTTTGATCTAAGGTATTGCGAGAATACTTCGTTATGTCCAGATTTGTATTGCAGTGAATTGCCGCAGTTTTCTTATCAGTCGTTATGTCATCATTGCAAATTGTATTTTACCTCTTTAAACTGTAGATGGAGTTAGGTAACTTACGTCTATGCCAGTCATTGTCCAATGTGTCAAAGTGCCATATACTCAGTTTTAAAAATACAGCTTTGAGATGTTAACGCTACATCGGTTACTCAGGTAAAGAGTTAGGAGGCAAACCAAAAGGCGAGGAAATTGGTATAGTTAGCTCGTGAAGATTTAAGATACGTTCATGACCTGTTGTTTGTAGGAATTATGTCAGGTAATTTGTTTGTTCTAGGGGATGTCAGAAATTTTCTTTGAACAATATCAACCAAAGCCAAACCAAACTTCCTTTAAAAATTTAAAAAGCACAAGTTTTTTTGTTGTTGTTGTACCCACTGATTTAAAGGCATCATCAAAAGTGACTAGATTGAACCCTATTCTTTGTTACTGACAATGCATACTAATTAAGAGAGATGTATTTCTAATTAAAAGCACTCATATTATGTTTCCTGTTAATTTGGCCACATCTAAAAGTCTTGTCTATCTGTAGATTTGATCTCGTTATTTGCACTTATATCAAGGTTTTTGGTCTCGCTCGCTAAAAGTTACTAAGGCAACAGAGTATGTTATCATCTATACGACTCCCACGAAGCCAATCATAATTTATATAGGACTAATGCAAAATAATTTAAACACAATACAAGTATGTAATGAAGAACTGTTAATCTTTTCATTGTTATTCAGCTACATGATTATGATATATAAATATTTAGTCTTCCTTGTCAGGTTATCTGCGTTTTACCATGTCAGGATTGACATCACTCCAGTCAAAAATAATCATTTTATGATGAATTTTACTGAAACACTATTTAAAAGGAAAACATTATATCTATTCACAATAGGCACAAAGTTAATAAGCTTATATGAATGCATGTATCATCAATTGTCAAATTAAGAATTCTAAATGCGTTGCTCAGTTCAAGTTGTTAGTGTGTTCTGTTGGCAATAGGTGGTGCTGCATGTGAATTTGAGGGTTCCAATACTCCCGTCTAGTATAATGCAGTATCTGTACATGTATATGTATTATATCCTCCCAGTTGTGTATGCAATTTTAAGCATTTTACACTCATTCAACTTTTTAAAAATCAGGCTTAAATGTTCTGAAATGTCCATGTTGTCCATACTGTTCCGTTTTTTAAATATTCCTCTTCGGGAGTCGCAAAATGTGTTTATAAATTATAGAAGACACCTCATCTATACGATGTTCATGTTTATCACAAGTCACCGTAGAATAAAATACCGTTACCGGTAGTCTCAGTACACTAACGGGCGGTTATGCATGGAAATAAATGACGCTTAACTTGCTTCGCAAATTCTTTGTGTTGGGTGTTGTTTCTGTAATGCATTTTATCAAAAGAAATATTGTTGACAATACCAGGATTTACGGTCAATAGAGCTTATTCTACATTTATAGGGTTCCCAAGCTTAAATATATTTAATCTTAAATAATACGAAAACCTTTTCATTTAAGACAGAGACCTTGTATGTATATATAGGATATATAGAGACTGGAAAGCTAGGGTAAACCTGTTATGCACTACAGGCCTGCCACCTGGCCCTTGGTAGGACTAGATTTGGATTGACCATTATGCTTATGGTAAAAATAGCAAGTGTTGTGCCACTGGCTATTCCACAATTACATTGGTAATGGCCAGACCCTGGTCAAAGTTGATCATACCATCCACTAGGGGAATGTTCATATAGGGCCACAGAGAAGCTTTCCAGTCTCGATATATTTTAATTATACGAGACTTACCTGAGTAAGGTGAATATATACATAAAAGGTCTCTGTTTTAGATTCAATTAAAGACCTTTTTCGAAATCCTGCTAGTAAAACTTATGATCTGTTTAAGGACTTAAATTTGTTGAAATGATTAATTTTAGGCCTTAGATTTATACAGGGGAAAGGCAGTTTTCTATGAATATCGTAGGACATCGTTTTGGCGAGAATAAAGTGTGTATAAAAGCTGTCAGCTTTGCTGAGTCTAGTGTGCTATTTATTGCACTTATTTCGTGTCTACAAAAGTAAAAACTCAACATCGCATATTAGATTTGTCTTTTTTTATTTTATAAAAGAAATCCTCAATAACATTCTTTCAATTGCTTTGCACTGTTTCAAATAAGTAGTGCTCAACATATTTTCTATTTAATCTCGCATTCATATTTTCACACCAGGAATGGTCTACTTGTCCACCTTCCATCATCTACACACTCTCGTTAACAAAAACAAACTGAAAGCACAATCTAGACTAAGTTTTTCATTTCAAATCTCACTACGTTACACCAGCACAGACACGTTCAACATTCTTTTCTTTCCACTAATACTTCTTGAACCTGGCGATCTGACCAGACACAACCGAGTCAATTTAACAATACTCGACGAATACTGAATCAACCAAAGTAAGTTTTATCCCGAATGGAGAGTGCTAATTAATTTCAATAAATCCATTTTGAGTTACCTGTGTATGATCATTGCAAGGTTCTAGTACCGGGTCGTATATTCGTATAATATACATGAGTTAACACCATACTTAGGATTCTCCAAAAATACCAGTTCATAATGACCAAAAGGTATTGTAAGCAGACACTAGATTGTAATCGAAACTACAAAGCAACCGTTGGGACGACAACTTGTATTACATTCAGGAAACCGTTCTCCTTTGAAGATTAACAAAACAAAGAGAAAAATCCATCTTAAAGCAGGCATACTGTACAGACTGAAAACGCATTCGCTGTGGACCTCTAATTTTTGGAACACCAGTTCTAGTCGTCTATTCAAGACAGTCTCTTATTAACCCAGTTTAACTCCACTGTTTTTCCCCCTCAAACCCACCCTTTTTACATAGCTCCCCATCACTTAATCCCCAATAGATGCTTAAATATACCCCACCAGTCTACTTCTAGACACTTGGCAAGTCTGTATATTTACAGAAAGTCGCACATAACATTTTCATATCACCACACGAAGATTTCCTCCCATTTGAACAAAATAGGATATTACCGTTTTGCTCGACTATGAAAAGTCGACGCGGAGAAAATAATGATGTGGCCCTTTCACTCAAACTGTCTCACCCCAACATGATTAAATCTGACTTCTGTACAATAGTAGGCGCTGGGGAGCCTATATTAGCCGGTAGCACTGGTCGGGATACTCTCAAATATATATATGTACAATTTGTAAATCCTAGAATCCATTAGATTACATCATCCCTCCCATGCCGCCCATTCCTCCCATACCGCCCATTCCACCCATGCCGCCCATTCCGCCGGGCATGCCGCCCTCCGACTCCTTCTTCGGGGCCTCGACGATGACCGACTCGGCTGTGGTGAGGAGGGAGGAGACTCCAGAGGCGTCTACTAGTGCTGTCCGTACGACCTGAGAGGAAGGAAGTAGAGAAAATCCTTTTAAGTTTTGTTTACACAAAGGAAGGGAAAAGGTAGACTCAAGTATCGCTTTTTTATCTGTTAGGAAATAATTTTCAGAAAATTTGGTTCGAAAATGGCCTAAACTGCCAAGAAATTTTTAAAAGTACAAGGGTTTGAAAGCCTTAAAAACCTGATCAACTGACTTCGAACCATTTTGACAAAATTCAGTTAATCGTCCATCTTTTAATCTGAAATACTTTGACACGCATCTCCAACTACAGCTTACTCTGATACAACCGGAAAAAGGACGGAGCAAGAAATTGGAATAGCGGAATGCCTACCTTAGTGGGGTCGATGATTCCAGACTGGATCATGTCAACGTACTCGTTGTTCATGGCGTCATAACCGATCTCAGGCTTTTCGTGCATGATTGTGTTGACCACCTCAGATGCGTCCACGCCAGCGTTGGATGCGATCTGGTAGCAGGGAATGCGCAGTGCCTTGCGGACAATGTCCACACCTAGAAATTACAAAACGAATAGGAAGTGAATACACTCATTCTCTGAACTATATGGATACAGCTAAAACTTGTCTCATGAATTTTCCAATATAAATCTCCCCCATAACTCCTTTTAAATTCTACTTAATTTTAGATGTAATTTTGTGACGATCTTTAAAGGGGCACTCCAGTGACAAAACATGCTTTTAGTGCATAGAGAATATGAAATTCCCAAACTGATGACGAAAACGAAATTCAAATCGGAGCATCAGTTCAAAAGTTATGGACCAAATAAGGGTCTATCAAGCTCTCCACTGGGGGCAGCCATTTTGTTTTTATTACCCAGCATTCACTTTACCAACTTATCCAATTGTGGTTCCTGTTTGGGTTTGTGATATATAAGTGTCATTTATTACTTTGCTGTGTCATAATGAGTGTAATATACCAAATTACCCATTCTGTTATAATCAAAATGATGAAAACTGAGTATGGCCATAAATTTTAAACTACATAGAAACCGTAACTATGGTGTAGTTTTCCCTGGCAACCATTTCAAGGATTTGGTATTACCATAGCAACCAGCCATGTAAACATCATTAATGGTACCGGATTGCTGAAAACCCTTCACACTAAACTTATACAATGCATCCAGGTTACTAAGCAACCAATTCTGATGTTGGGTTGCTAAGCAACAGCCTGTTGCTAGGCAGAACCAATGGTTACTATACTACTCAGTATGAAAACTGTGGGTTGCTAGGCAACCAGTAACAATTGATTGACTCTTAACCACTGAATTGATACTATTGTATCTTCTTTTTCATGGTATATATGATTTTGGTAAGATTAGATACCTTATAAATAGCTTAATAGGGGCTATTATTCTTATGGTGGGGTTGCTATACATACTATTGTTGCCATAGAAACTTTACTATATTAGGATGTAAATTCCTATGAAATTCCTATTACAAAATGGGCCTCAAAGTATTTCCAGTAAGGATATGAAGTTTCATGATGTTTCGTCGAATAACATTTTCATAAAAGCATTCTAAAAATGAAAGAAATACTATAGCTAAGCCTACATGAATCTAAACAGGAACCACAATTTGGTTTAATGGTGAGGTGCATGCTGGGAAATCTATTCAAAATGGCCGCCCCCAGTGGGGAGCTCAGGAGAATCTTATTTCCTCAATAACTTTTGAACCGCTTATCTGATTTTGATGCCGTTTTGACTGATGACATCAGAAAAGAAAGGTCTATTCACAATTTTGTTGTGATTTGTCACCGGTGTTCCCCTTTAAGCTCAAGCTGATCTTTACGTTTCTAGACTGAATACCGACTGGCAACACTATTATATACTAGCAGTTCTCTTTAACTCGTAGTTTTCCCCCTAAATTTTAGGATATCTTTCCCCAAGACCTACAATAAGGAACCTAAGTTGTTCAGTCATAAAGAAATGAGTTACTTACCGACAGCCTGGTCTGAGTTTGCAGGCTTGATGTCGTTGAGGGCGGGCAGACTGCGGATGAGGGCAAGGCCTCCTCCGGGCACGATGCCCTCCTCCACGGCAGCACGGGTGGCGTTAAGCGCATCAGTGTACCGGTCCTTCTTCTCGTTCACCTCAACCTCGCTGGAACCACCGACCTGAAGCAGAGCAAAATTCACAACTTTTTAACTCCAGGGATACAGGTCAGGGTTAATGAACAAATCTGAAAACCAGGAAGAACATTTTAAAGAACTTTTAAACCTCAAACGTGATGTAAGAAATTAATTTTGAAAATTACTATTTGAGGTGATGGCATGAACATTTGTGAAAACTTATATCCCTCCAACTTTATCCACTTATCCATTTTCAAAAGAATTTGCTCTCAGAGTTGTAACTTTCAACATAATGATTCAGTCATATGCTTGTCTAAATTCATTCATCATTGAGCCTAAGAAATAAATAGAGCAATGCATGCAAAACCGACTTGGTGAAAAATGCAAGTATTGTCAAAAAGGATATCTAATTCAGAGCTAATTCATTAACAGCTTACTCAAACTTAGAGTCAATGTGAAAATGGTCTGTTTGAACTATCCTAAGAGGGTATTTACATGTGTGAGGATGATTTAACCAAGGCTTTCACATGTTAGAAAAACCCTGCTCAAACTACATTTCATTTCAGTATGACAGATCCACCCAGTCTTACTTGATAAGATTCTTGGGATACTCTAACCAGTACAACACCAGTCTCATATTTAAGGTAACAGAGCAGTTGTATAGTTTTGTAAATAAATTCTTTAAATATGTACACTACTGTAAACTAAGTGTGTAAGGGTGTTCTAACCAAAGCTTTCACATGTAAGAAAACCCTGCTCAAACTTCACCCTGTTATTCTAGCAAGCTTCTAGGAAAGTCTTGGGAACGGAAGGGATCCCAAGTCAGCTGGTAACTTGCAGGTTTCATTTCAGTATGACAGATCCACGCCAACAGACATTGTACTCTACACAGCCAGGTACCTAGTCAACTGGTCACATACATTATTTTAATACCTTGTCTTACTTGATAGATACTTGGGAGACTCTAGCCAATACAAGACCAATCTCACATTCAATGTAACAGAGCAGATATATATTTTTTGTATATAAATTCTTTTAATATGTACACTACTGGATACTAAGTGTGTAAGGGTGTTCTAACCAAAGCTTTCACATGTAAGAAAACCCTGCTCAAACTTCACCCTATTATTCTAGCAAGCTTCTAGGAAGTCTTGGAAACGGAAGGGATCCCAAGTCAGCTGGTAACTTGCAGGTTTCATTTTAGTATGACAGATCCACGCCAACAGACATTGTACTCTACACAGCCAGGTACCTAGTCAACTGGTCACACACATTATTTTAACACCTAGTCTCACATAATAGATTCTTGGGAGACTCTAACCAATACAACACCAGTCTCACATTCAAGGTAATAGAGCAGATATATAGTTTTGTATATTAATTCTTTTAAAACATAAACTACTGGAAACTAATGTGTAAGGATGTTCTAACCAAAGCTTTCACATGTAAGAAAACCCTGCTCAAACTTCACCCTGTTATTCTAGCAAGCTTCTAGGAAGTCTTGGGAACGGAAGGGATCCAAAGTCAGCTGGTAACTTGCAGGTTTCATTTTAGTATGACAGATCCACGCCAACAGACATTGTACTCTACACAGCCAGGTACCTAGTCAACTGGTCACACACATTATTTTAACACCGTGTCTTACTTGATAAGATTCTTGGGATACTCTAACCAGTACAACACCAGCCTCGTATTAAGGTAACAGAGCAGATGTATAGTTTTGTAAATAAATTCTTTAAATATGTACACTACTATAAACTAAGTGTGTAAGGGTGTTCTAACCAAAGCTTTCACATGTAAGAAAACCCTGCTCAAACTTCACCCTGTTATTCTAGCAAGCTTCTAGGAAAGTCTTGGGAACAGAAGGGATCCCAAGTCAGCTGGTAACTTGCCGGTTTCATTTCAGTATGACAGATCCACGCCAACGGACATTGTACTCGACACAGCCAGATACCTAGTCAACTGGTCACACACATTATTTTAATACCGTGTCTTACTTGATAGATACTTGGGAGACTCTAGCCAATACAAGACCAATCTCACATTCAATGTAACAGAGCAGATATATATTTTTGTATATAAATTCTTTTAATATGTACACTACTGGATACTAAGTGTGTAAGGATGTTCTAACCAAAGCTTTCACATGTAAGAAAACCCTGCTCAAACTTCACCCTGTTATTCTAGCAAGCTTCTAGGAAAGTCTTGGAAACGGAAGGGATCCCAAGTCAGCTGGTAACTTGCAGGTTTCATTTCAGTACGATAGATCCATGCCAACAGACATTGTACTCTACACAGCCAGATACCTAGTCAACTGGTCACACACATTATTTTAATACCTCGTCTTACTTGACAGATACTTGGGAGACTCTAGCCAATACAAGACCAATCTCACATTCAAGGTAACAGAGCAGATATATAGTTTTGTATATAAATTCTTTTAATACATAAACTACTGGATACTAAGTGTGTAAGGATGTTCTAACCAAAGCTTTCACATGTAAGAAAACCCTGCTCAAACTTCACCCTGTTATTCTAGCAAGCTTCTAGGAAAGTCTTGGAAACGGAAGGGATCCCAAGTCAGCTGGTAACTTGCCGGTTTCATTTCAGTATGACAGATCCACGCCAACAGACATTGTACTCTACACAGCCAGATACCTAGTCAACTGGTCACACACATTATTTTAATACCTCGTCTTACTTGATAGATACTTGGGAGACTCTAGCCAATACAAGACCAATCTCACATTCAATGTAACAGAGCAGATATATATTTTTGTATATAAATTCTTTTAATATGTACACTACTGGATACTAAGTGTGTAAGGATGTTCTAACCAAAGCTTTCACATGTAAGAAAACCCTGCTCAAACTTCACCCTGTTATTCTAGCAAGCTTCTAGGAAAGTCTTGGAAACGGAAGGGATCCCAAGTCAGCTGGTAACTTGCAGGTTTCATTTCAGTACGATAGATCCATGCCAACAGACATTGTACTCTACACAGCCAGATACCTAGTCAACTGGTCACACACATTATTTTAATACCTCGTCTTACTTGACAGATACTTGGGAGACTCTAGCCAATACAAGACCAATCTCACATTCAAGGTAACAGAGCAGATATATAGTTTTGTATATAAATTCTTTTAATACATAAACTACTGGATACTAAGTGTGTAAGGATGTTCTAACCAAAGCTTTCACATGTAAGAAAACCCTGCTCAAACTTCACCCTGTTATTCTAGCAAGCTTCTAGGAAAGTCTTGGAAACGGAAGGGATCCCAAGTCAGCTGGTAACTTGCCGGTTTCATTTCAGTATGACAGATACACGCCAACAGACATTGTACTCTACACAGCCAGATACCTAGTCAACTGGTCACACACATTATTTTAATACCTCGTCTTACTTGATAGATACTTGGGAGACTCTAGCCAATACAAGACCAATCTCACTTTCAATGTAACAGAGCAGATATATATTTTTGTATATAAATTCTTTTAATATGTACACTACTGGATACTAAGTGTGTAAGGATGTTCTAACCAAAGCTTTCACATGTAAGAAAACCCTGCTCAAACTTCACCCTGTTATTCTAGCAAGCTTCTAGGAAAGTCTTGGAAACGGAAGGGATCCCAAGTCAGCTGGTAACTTGCAGGTTTCATTTTAGTATGACAGATCCATGCCAACAGACATTGTACTCTACACAGCCAGGTACCTAGTCCAACTGGTCACATACATGGTCTTTTAACACCTAGTCTCACATGATAGATTCTTGGGATACTCTAACCAATATAACACCAGTCTCACATTCAAGGTAATAGAACAGATATATAGTTTTGTATATTAATTCTTTTAAAACATAAACTACTGGAAACTAATGTGTAAGGATGTTCTAACCAAAGCTTTCACATGTAAGAAAACCCTGCTCAAACTTCACCCTGTTATTCTAGCAAGCTTCTAGGAAAGTCTTGGAAACGGAAGGGATCCCAAGTCAGCTGGTAACTTGCAGGTTTCATTTCAGTATGACAGATCCACGCCAACAGACATTGTACTCTACACAGCCAGGCACCTAGTCAACTGGTCACACACATTATTTTTACACCTCGTCTTACTTGATAAGATTCTTGGGATACTCTAACCAGTACAACACCAGTCTCATATTTAAGGTAACAGAGCAGTTGTATAGTTTTGTAAATAAATTCTTTAAATATGTACACTACTGTAAACTAAGTGTGTAAGGGTGTTCTAACCAAAGCTTTCACATGTAAGAAAACCCTGCTCAAACTCGACCCTATTATTCTAGCAAGCTTCTAGGAAGTCTTGGGAACGGAAGGGATCCCAAGTCAGCTGGTAACTTGCCTACTTTACAATTATGGTCATGGTTACGCAAATTTTAACTTATTACATGTTTATGGATGTTCCATTGAGTTCTTTTAAAGACATACATTTTATACAAGTTCACATTTTATTGCTGTGTGCAGTATTAGGCACACAATACTCATTTTAGGAAAGAAAATGCAGTCTGTTGAGTGCCAAGAATGTTTCACGGTATATTCATATATCTATATCATTCGAGCTGGCTGCTTTCCTTTTCAAAATTTAAGTCTCCCCCACGCTGTTATTTTGCTACAACCCTAGTCCACCATTCTTTCATTTTTTACCAAACAATTATAATAAGATCTCTTTTTTCTGACACATCTGTTTTGTCAACTTGCTAAAATAATCATTATCACATGGTAACACATCTTAATATACCTTGATTATAGCAACTATATCACTGGTGGATTCAGGATTTTGAAAAGGGGGGGGGGGGGCGCGTTATTGGAAAAAAATTCCTTAATTGCATTTAGGCCAAGTTTTACATTTAAAAAATGCAAAATTTTCCTGAAAAAGGGTGGGGCGCGCACCCCCACGCCACCCCTCTCTGGATCCGCCACTGATATTGGAAAGTCTCTCATGAAGTGTCTTCTCAATTTTTGAGACATGACCATTATCTCAGTCAATATTTGAAAGGTGGATCTTAGAATCTACCTGCCCTGAACAGTTGGGCAATGCGTCATATCAAGCCTAGATAACTATCAGTTTATATTTGTAACAATATTTTTGTGGTAACACCGTTAAACATACCTTGATTACAGCAACACCATTGGAGAGTTTGGAGAGTCGCTCAGCAAGTTTCTCCTTCTCATACTCAGAGTTGGTCAGATCCATATCATCACGGATCTGTCCTACACGTTTCTCGATGTCAGCCTGTTGTCCCTTACCCTGTAATTGATACAATTTTTCCATGTAAATTATACCAGGAGGATAAGTGCCATCTATTCTTGAATATAACAAAAGAATTAAGAGATCTCTACATATATTGTCCATACTACTTTACGCAGGTGTGTGGTGTATCTGGTATTAAATGGGCACTCTAAATTTCTAAGGACAATCTAACCAAGGCTCCATGCAAATCTACAGTATTAGAAGTCCTAAGTACTCCCTGAACCTGACGCTCATAATGCATCTCTCTGCGGGAGCATTTACTTAGGAAAAAAAAAATTATTTTCTATTCTAATTCTTAAAAGACGTATGTACATTTAACATAAAACTGATGGGTATCTTTTTTAGAGGACATCTACTAAGTCACGTTATAACAAATCGCATTACAGGCACATAACACAGGCAACATTAAACAAGATATTCTTTTGCTAACCTTCATGAAGAGTGTGTCGTCCTTTGTTACGGTGACCTCTCCGACCTGACCGAGATCCTGGATCTGTACGTCCTCCAGCTTGTAGAGGTCAGCCTCATCACCGAACACCTACAATACAAAACCCACCAGAGTGTTACTAATGTTCAGTTTCAGGTCAATTGATCATAGGTTCTGTATAATATTTATATCATTAAAGTTGAACGAGGGAAAGCCCAGCAATACTTTCAATCAAATAGATGTAAATATTAACTTACAATGCCTCCTGTGGCTACAGCCATGTCGCGAATGGTGTTCTTCCTGTTGTCACCGAACCCTGGGGCCTTGACTGCCGCTACCTGAAGTCCAACCTTCAATCTACAAGACAGAACATGATAAAAGACATTGTAATATTGTGATGGCGAAATGTATTAGGATAGCAAGTTTCTAGGAAGTCTGAGGAATGGACTAATACGCAGGTCTTTTTATGATTTTCTTTTTCAAAATCTCTACAGTTCTTAGAACTGGTTATGATATAATCTTAATCTTGCCAACTGTTTGGTAATCTTTCACTTTCAAGACATCTCTCTGCTAAGCCACACTATAAAGATTCTCCTAAAGCAAGCACAATCCACATTAAATAACGATCTCCTTGTTCAGGAACGGTGAAACAGGATGCTGCACCTCTTTCCTGTTCGAGACTAAAATTTTCAGCCTTCGGCCATCAGGGCCAATAGCATCAGAAAATTGTTGGCCCTGATAGTTTGTCAATCCGAATCAGCCCTGAAAAAGTATGGAAATGACGGCCAAAAAGGTGTTAAATGATGGCCAAGACTAGGTTAATGGATAAGCTCTCAGATTTAAAATATCAGCAAAGCATTTCAGTCATATGCTTGTCTAAAGATGATCTTCATGGAGCATAAGAATATAATATAAGCATGCAGCATATATATTTGATTTCAAGAAACACCACAATTAGGCAATTTCCGAAAATGTACTTGTTAAAGTTATTCGTGAAATATTTTTTTCTACAAAAAAATGAACTTTTTATCTAAACAAATGTAAAATTAGGTTCCTTAACTTGCTTTATGTTCATTATTAAACTTGGCTCTCAGAATGGAAATATCAACACAAAATTTCAGTCATATGCTTGTCTTAATTCATTCATCACTGAGTTCAAGAAGCAAAGAAAGGTCAATGATATCATATTTGTGATTTTGATATCAATGATGTCAATGATATCAATGATTTCTCTGAAAATTGCTTTATCTTTTCTACTAAGAAATAGTTTTGTAATGGATATTTCACACCAAGTTAATCCAAGATTTGTCCAGGGTCATTTTACTAATGCACTGAAGTCGTACAATGAGGGGGAATCTAACATGTATAAGATTACAAGTGTAAGGATGTTCTAAACAAAGCTTTCAGCTGTAACGTAAGCGTCCCAAACTTCAATTTCTCTTAATACTTTTCAATCTTGCTCTCAGAATGGAAATGTCAACATATTAATTCTGTCATATGCTTGTCTATATGGATTCATCACTGAGCTACAGATATATATGCATGTACTTTCATACACTAATAAACAATATTATAAGTTCGTGTTTTAGAATTATCTTTCCCCCCAGACATACAAAAACCTCCCAAATGTAAATGTTTCTTCTAATTGTCATTCTATTTAAAAATGACAGATTATATGTTCAGCCGTCAAAGATAAGAAGTATAGGTTAAACAAATTTTAGGGCAGTTCCCGACCATATTCCATCTTTGTTTGTTGGGGTAGTTTAACGTCCGGCCAACCCTTATTCCATCACATAAAAACAATACATAGTGTGAAATGGCAAAACAGTCTGTCTTACATAAGCAGTTTACTTTTTATCTACTGACACAGACAGCTACACTGTCCTGGTAACTATTATCTCCCTGTCAAGAATGGTAAAGCTGGCAGCTCCACCTACTTCTGGACAGTGAATTTATTCTTGCAACAGATAACCAGTAGCAGATATACTAACACAATATCTGTACCTTCTCAATGCTGCCAAATATGGTCAAATACCTGACCTAAAATGTTTTTACCCACTTATAAGAGGTCCCTTGGATCTGATACACCAATCTTGCCTGACTACCTTGTATGCATATGTAAAAGGTTACATTACAATGACCCAATTACTAGTGATGATTATATATAAACCTGAGGGGACTAACCATGAACTAGGTTTAGTCTAAGATCACAAAATTGAAACCTTTCTTTTAGTTATATTGGGCAAAACAAATGTTAGAAGGTGTAGCTCTCAGATTTGCAATATCAACACTGCAATTCTGTCATATGCTTGTCTTTATGGATTCATCACTGAGCTATAGATATATATATACTTTACCATAGACTATAGTAATAAACAATATTATAAACTTGTGTTTTACAATGATCTCTCCCCCCAAACACACAAACACTTTCCCATATAAACTTTTCCTTGAATTGTCATGCAATTTAGAATAACAGATTATGTGTTCAGCCATAAGATAGGAAGTATAGATCATCCCAAATTTATGGCAGTTCCCGGCCATATTCCATCACACAAGAACAAAACACGGGGTGAAATGGCAAAACAGTCCATCTTACATAAGCAGTTTACTTTTTATCTACTGACACAGACAGCTACACTGTCCTGGTAACTATTGTCTCCCTGTCAAGAATGGTAAAGCTGGCAGCTCCACCTACTTCTGGACAGTGAATTTATTCTTGCAACAGATAACCAGTAGCAGATATACTGACACAATATCTGTACCTTCTCAATGCTGCCAATACTGGTCAAATACCTGACCTAAAATGTTTTAACCACTTATAAGAGGTCCTTTGGCTCTGATACACCAATCTTTCCCGACTACCTTATATGCATAAGTAAAGGGTTTACAATGACCCAATTACTAGTGAAGATTATATATAAACCTGAGGGAACTAACCTTGAACTAGGTTAAGTCTAAAATCACAAAATTGAAACCTTTCTTTGAGTTATATTGGGCAAAACAAATGGTAGAAGGTGTAGCTCTCAGATTTGCAATATCAACACTGCAATTCTGTCATATGCTTGTCTTTATGGATTCATCACTGAGCTATAGATATATATACTTTATCATAGACTAATAGTAATAAACAATATCATAAACTCTTGTTTTAGAATTATCTCTCCCCCATCCCCCAGATGCACAAATGCCTCCCCCTTGTAAACTTTTCTTCTAATTTTAATTCTATTTAAAAGTAACAGATTTTTTGTTCAGCTGTGAAAGATAAGAAGTATAGATTATCCAAACTTTAGGGCAGTTCCCGCCCATATTCCATCACACAAGAACAACACACAGGGTGAAATCGCAAAAACAGTCTATCTTACATTTATAAGCAGTTTACTTTTTATCTACTGACACAGACAGATACACTATCCTGGTAACTATTGTCTCCCTGTCAAGAATGGTAAAGCTGGCAGCTCCACCTACTTCTGGACAGTGAATTTATTCTTGCAACAGATAACCAGTAGCAGATATACTAACACAATATCTGTACCTTCTCAATGCTGCCAAATCTCGTCAAATACCTGACTTAAATTGTTTTTTTACCACTTATAAGAGGTCCTTTGGCTCTGATACACCAATCTTTCCGACTACTTCGTATGCATGAATGGTTTATAATAATCCAATTACTAAACCTGAGGGGACTAACCTTGAACTAGGTTTAGTTTAAATCACAAAATTGAAACCTTTCTTGAGCGGGTCTCACCTTGAACTAAGTTTTTTTTTAAAGCACAAAATTGAACTCTTTCTTTGAGTTTGTTTGTTGGGGTAGTTTAATGTCCAGTCAACCACACAGGGTGCTTTCCAGACTGTGTAATATTAGGCAAACAAATGTTAGAAGGTGTAGCTCTCAGATTTGCAATATCAACACTACAGTTCAGTCATATGCTTGTCTAAAAGTAATCTTCATAGAGCATAAGAGTACCAAGTAAACATAATCAAATAGGGAATTACGATCTATTCTAACAAAAGTCTTAGCAAAGTTTATTTTCTTTACCGTGGCTCTCAGAATGGAAATATCAACATATTGTTTCAGTCATATGCTTGTCTTTAATGATTCATCATTGGGCCAGAGAAGTGCTGAAGATTATATAAACTCAATTTACTTGATTACAATCTCTTAAGTTTCAAAAGACATTTTTCAAAGCATCTTAACCACCCTCCCCTGCCCCACAAGTTTTCACCAATTTTCCAATACTCAAGTTAAGACAAAACCCTAGTCTCATACTTGAGATGGTGTATTCACAACTTGACTCACTTTCATAATTTAAACATCTTGTGCACGATGCTTTGACTTTGGTACCACGCAGTTTTTCTCTTTAACCAAACCAAATGGATAAACATTGTTATCAGTGATTATGACTACAAAAGAAAAAGTCAAAAGTCGGTATGCTCTCAGGCTTCTGAATTTTCAACATTGCATTTCAGTCATATGCTTGTCTAAGGTTAATCATCATTGAGCATTTCAGACTTGGTTAACCCACTGATAAATTCTGGGGTCCTGCTAACCGCTTGCCAAATCACCAATGGCGAATGCAAAATGAATCTGGCAAATTCGCCAAATTGAATATTTGGGCGAATCATCTACCTGAAATGTGTTCTAAAATTACTAAAATCGATCACAAATCCCTCACTAAATTCCAAATCATTTTCCTCAAAATGCAGATTTGCTTATTGATATATATGTAAATCCCAAATCATGATTAATTTGCTTAATTCGCAATTTTAAAAGGGGGCTTAGCGTGAACCCAGGATATGACAAACTGGTCGAACCTCCACCACTCTATAGCCTCCTGTTTATAGGAAATCTAGGTGAGGATGTGGTATGATGCATAATACTGACTTTTTTATAGCAGTAATAAGGCATACTAACCTGTTGAGGACTAGTGTGCTGAGGGCCTCTCCATCAACGTCTTCAGCGACGATGATCAGGGGCTTCCTGTTCTGGTTGGCCAGCTCCAGGGCCGGGATCAGCGACTGGACCGTGGAGATCTTCTTCTCGGAGAAGAGCACAAGCGCATCCTGGTACTCAACCTTGGCTCCTGCAAACACAACATGACACTATATATGAGCTTGCTCAGGAAAACATATTCCATGTTAACAATTGAATGAAATTTGAGATAATGGTGATAATTTACCTATCTCAAAATGTGGTCACATAAAACACTTAGGGACCTTCCATTAAGTATATACGCACTTATGGAATGGAGGGGTGGTCTGATATTTTTGAAAATGTGCATATGTTCAACTTCATGTACAAGTCCAATGCGTACTTCAGCCCAAGGGAGTTCGGGTCTTTTTCTTTTTTAATGTGCGTATGTATTTAATGGAAGGCCCCTGAGAAAAATCGATTTATAATTGTTTTCTTTCTCATCTTTTATGTGGATGCTTTTGGCAACATGTTTAAGTCAAGCCTACGACAACTGAATGCTCCATTAGCGAATCCAGAGATGTTTCATTTCTGTATAATCTGTTACTGACCTTTGGATGTGTTGATGAAGTAGGGAGAAATGTACCCGCGGTCAAACTTCATTCCCTCAATCACCTCCAGCTCATCACTAAGGGTCTTTCCATCCTAAATAAAAATACAAGTCCAATGTTATGTCTATTGTGAACAGTACTAACAGATTTTACAGTCTTCCTCGATGAGACTAATAGTACTGACCCAGTGTACCCTCCATCGCTACGATGGGTCCAAACTTTATGGACCAATTCTAACAACACCAAATTCTCACACCCCATCCAAAGTATGGATTATGTATTGTTTTACAAATATAAATACATGTAGTTTTTTTTTAAAGTGAGGGTTGTAAAAATATGTTTAAAGTAAGGATGTAAGCACGGACTTTTTAGGTGACGTACCAAATTATTTTTTTAAAGGGTTGAAAATAGTAGTGCGTCGTATTAAATCACTCAGTACTTCTTAGAGGACAAATTTATAGCATCAGCTAGGTGTCAGTCCATATGGTTCATCATTGTGAAGAAATACGACCCATGTAAGCATTCCAGCTATATTTAAATGACACATATATCATTATCAAGTATATTTTCATGAAGTTGGATTCAAGAAATAACCATAAACAAAAATAATAGCAACGATTCTGCAATTACTACTCTGTAGCCACAATCTCCACGTACAAATATAAACAATATAAAATATCTTCAAAAGCCGGCTGCGTGAAGCTCTAACATTTTGATATATTTCTGAATGATTAAAGAGGTCATATTACACTGAAAGACTCATTGGTCATGTATGTTTATTTTGTTTCATGTCACCTATAATATCATGTTCACCTACATCGGAACAACTTCATGTACATGAAGAGATGTTGAAATAAAAAAAAAGTTGATTGACATGACCAATAACTGTGCAATAGGGATACCTTGACTGTGATGGTTCCGTCCTTTCCGACCTTCTTCATGGCGCTGGAGATGATGTCACCGATAGCCTTGTCTCCGTTAGCTGAGATGGTTGCAACCTGGAGAAGAAAAGTCATCACAGTTATTATTTCATAGATTTATTGGCTTAAAATCTCATTTCCCTCAAGTGAGAAGGACAATCTTTTAATGCCTAATATCTGGCCACTGCTTGTTCCAAAGAACCCATAAACTATGCCGTAGCACTGAATATCTTAAACTACATATATGTCTAGTATAACTCCTTACTATATGTATGGAACTAACGATTATTTTGTATCCATTATCGAAATAGATCAAAATTGAAATTTTTTAATAATCTAACCTTTTTCTGTATTCCTTATTCATCAAAACATATCAATATCTATAGTATCTTTAATATGAAGGACGGTCCGTCAGGATACAACAAAACTCTTTTTGACCTAAACTTCCAATAGTAAAGTTTGTAAAATAGTAATGCATCGTATTAATTCACTCAGTACTTCTTAGAGGACAAATTTGTAACATCACCTAGGTGTCAGTCCATATGTTTCATCATTGTGAAGAAATACGACGCATGTAAGCATTCCCGCTATAATTATTTACATTAAGTATATCAATCAAACTAAGTTCTTGGGATTAAGACTGACCTGTGCGATCTCCTCAGGTGTGGTAACCTGTTTAGACATAGCCTTGAGCTTCTCAACCACACTGTCCACAGCCAACATGATACCTGAAGGGCAGAAATGGGCAGCGGTTAGTAACCAGAGAAAGGAATACAGGAAAATGTAATATGTCAAAGTAGAGTATTGCAACATGATTTCAACTATCACTTTCTGGGTGTATCCCACAATCTAGATGCATAAATTGCTTTCCCTATAAATGACTTCCCTATAAATGACTTCGCACTGTTCCATGTTTAATTTGGTTTTGAATTCATGTTAATTGCTATACTTTTTAACAATTTATAGAAAACAAGAAGTACCGGTCCGCATTCAGGTCTTTCAACTCTAAGAGAAGAATTTTACTGACCCTTTGATGGCGTGACAAACTAATTCATTTATTCATAGATCAAACTATCCTTATAAGAGTAATCAAATATTCATACCACGCCGCGTAAACAATAGTTATAATGCTTGTAAGTTAAATCCGGAAGGGATGCTTTCGGTGATGAACAAGCGGAAATTTCTATATCAAACATTATCACTTATGAGAATGGAATGATTTGGTAACACTGGTACACGTACTTGATAACACGCAAATACAGGTAAAACCTACACAGATAAGACACCAGTCTACGTATAATAAAGATGAAAACTGACAAAACTGTTGGATAAGAAGTCTTATCTGACTGACCAGAAACGAACCTCAAATTATCGGTGTGCAAGAGGTCTCCGAAAGGCCATGACTGATAAGACTGGTCGAATACCTGCACGGAAAGTAACAGCAGCAACTACCAGCCTTATGTCTAGAATATTTTCAATGTAGACATTCCTTGTTTTCACTGCACTGTGAATTGGTTGGTTGGCTATTAAATATTTACGTACTACTGCTAACTGATTATTTAGAAAGTGGACGTAGTGCCTGCTTAGAATTTAAAGTCATTTTGAATAATTTGAACGTACACATTTTCGCGTTGCTAAACTTTTGTGCTCATGGGAATAAGTGGCAATTTAACACAATTCTAATTTCGCTCATGTAATAGTTAATGTTTTTTTCGTCCGAAATGTTCCATTTCTTTACTGATATATTTTCGCGCATAAAGGGTAGGGCGAGACAATGAATACATTATCATTTACCAGTAAACCATACGTCATGAACCGGTAACTTGACATTTTTCGTACATTGCCGCTCTATTCATTAATTTCAGAAGGCATAATGTTACCACTTTGCCAACTTATACCTGCCATTCACCGAATAATTGATTCTCTAAGAGGAATAAGTATTCCTGTCGCCATGACAACGAGTGGGCCCACTGTTGATCACCATAGGGGCACCACAAAGAAACATGCAATGTACTGTTTAGAAGTTAATATATCCATCTGTCTAAGTGGCCGTGCTCAAAAACAAATTTGTGTAACAGCTGGTGAGGGGGGAAACAGGGGTATTCTTATAATCAGGCAAAAATACTTCTCATTTTTATTACGCGAATTCCTCACCACCCCTATACCATGTGTTTCATCTTCCAACAGAGGCCAGAGAAAATCAAGTGCTCCATATGTATCCACTTGCTGTACATAGAGCATTGACTCAATACTCTATACACAGCAATGAGCCAAACAATAGTGGCTCCACCAACAATCTATGGTAAAACATTCACAATGAGAGTGAACAGGCTTCAGAATTTACTTTACTCCCTATAGTTAACTGCCACGCCTGGCTTATAAATGAACTATCAACCCATTGGAAAAACTTTGATTAAAATTTGGTACCCAATATTAAGGTTTCACTCAGTACTTCTTAGAGGACAAATTTATAGCATCAGCTAGGTGTCAGTCCATATAGTTCATCATTGTGAAGAAATGCGACCATGTAAGCTTTCCGGCTATATTTACATTAAATATATCAAGTATATTTTCATAGGTTGGATTTAAGAAATTACCATAAACATAAATAATAGCAACGATTCTGCATTTACTACTCTGTAGCTACGATCTCCGTATACAAAGATAAACAAAGTTAATAACTTCAAATGTCAGCTGTGTGAAGCCCTAACAATAACATTTTGATATGTTTCTGAATGATGAAAGAGGTCATATTACACTGATATGCCGAGCTAGGACCCATTTAAACGCCAGTCTATGCTCACCTCTCCTGATCTCGATGGGGTTGGCGCCCTTGCTGATCTTCTCGAAGCCCTCCCTGGCGAAGGCGCGGGCGAGGATTGTGGCGGAGGTGGTTCCATCACCGGCCTCCTCGTTGGTGTTGTTGGCCACGTCCTGCACCAGCTTGGCTCCGATGTTCTGGAGTTTGTCCTGCAGCTCCACAGCCTTGGCCACGGTCACGCCGTCCTTGGTGATCTTAGGGCTGCCCCAGCTCTGCTCAATGATCACGTTACGGCCCTGGAGGGTTGAGGAAAGTGAAGGTTATAGAGGGTAGGCTAAACAAGACAAGAACAATTAAAGTTTTATTTGCACTGAATGATTTGTGGCACGGAAATTTTTTTTTTTTTACCTTTCTTTTTACCACTTTGCTTTCCCCCTGATCTCTACAGTGTAGGCTACGTTCTAAAAGCAGTAAACACGTGCCTCCACCTTTCTTTTTTCACCTTAAAATTAAATGCGCCAGCAATATCAATCCAAATAAACTTATTCATAAATCCTAGGGGTCCATTCTCATAAGTGATGTAAGGCAAAGGGTATGGACAATGCGTTTTGAGGTCACCTCTGCTTTTCAATACAGGTTCAGGCTTACCTTGGGCCCCATTGTGACGGCAACAGCATCTGCAAGCACGTCGACGCCCTGCAGCATCTGGGCGCGGGCCTCGGCGCCGAACTTGACGTCCTTGGCGTAGGCCCTGCTCAGGGCGGGGGCAGCAAGGTTCAGGCTGCGCTGACGAGCGACGCCTGTGGCCACTCCACGAACTAAACTGCCTACACGGTACATCTTGAAGTTTCTAAAAGGAAAAAAGAAGCATGTGGATGATTAACTGATTGTCGTGTTATAGATGTTATTTCTTGTATATAAGTAGCTAACAATATTGAAAGGAAATGTAAAATTGGTCAATATTTTGTTCAATAATGGCTTCCGACCTTTCAGTTTCAAGCACTTGCAGATGGATCTATCATCAGATGGAAAGTCAAGATCTGCTACATAAGATCTAGTCTATTCAATATCTCTAAATTTGTAACAATAAAATGTATGACCAATATCTACATCATTATACATGTAGTCTATCTAAAATTGTAGAAAATAACTTCGGAATGGGAAATGAGGAGGCAAGAAAATACATGATGCAAGAGCTAACTAGATCTATATCTATAATGTCTTTGTCCTTAATTCTAATAGTAAATACCTTCGTGAAAGACTACATGTGCATTAGGTGCATGGCTGTCATAAGATCTAAATAAAAGATGATACACTTGTAGATCTACAATCATACTTGAGATTCTAGGCATTTATTTAGATTGCATAAGAAGCCAGATCTCAACTCAAGATATTGATGGAGCCTTGGCTAGAAAACATATGGAATCCGGATCTGACCAGTGCGTGGTAAATGTTACACGTATGCACGTGCTATATTTAGTCTTAAAAATCCACGTCAACTGGTGGTCAGCGATTGAGTTTTAGGCTACCGGTAAAATTCCCATTGGACGTTATGCAAAGGATCTCGTGCTGCTCGACCTCTACGCCTGGACTCCCACCCAGGTCTTCAGAATGCTGTCATTGCGCCTTTTGCACGTTCATTTTTTATCAAGTTAAGTAAAATATTTACCCTGAGACTCTCAGGTAAGAATTGTTTCAGTCTAGCGGTACTACAGAAACCGTCACATGGCAATAAAACCTAAAGCGCAGTTTAACTTTCATAATGTGGCTTACAACAGCGACCGTCCTTCACATGGTCTACACGTGGGAGGTGGGTCTAGTAAGATCTTGACGCGTTTCTTGCAATGCAAGTACAAAATAAATTGACATGCACGTGCCCTGATTAACCAGTGACTACCCCGTTAAATTAACTGCAAAACACTCACCTGTTTTGGTGTTTTAAGGGTAGGTGAAGTTTGAGATCACGGAGACAGACTGCTTCTGTCTGCTGTCACGCCGGCCGGCCGCTGTGTGGAACTCTCTAGAAGTGAGGCCAGAAGTGGGACGCCCTTTAAAGGGCCCCGATAGTGGATTCGCAATTTCACACGTTGGGGCCGCGCGACGTGAACTTTCTTATCCAGGTTCTGCGCATCGACCTTCCCGAAAACTTGACCTAGATTCTGATGCAAGCGCATAAATGTCGTCATTATCTCGAATAACATGCGCATATCAAATAAAACTTAATAGAAAGTTAGTAACATATCAATTTCCAGCTTTTGCAAGTATTCAAGGATTATTATTCATTATTATATGGAAATAAACCGAGTTTTATTGCCTCACCACAAAGTAAATTCTCCCTACTGGTTGACCTTCACGCATGCTCCGTGGTGTCCTTCCGGTCCATGTGAGTGGAGCATCCAGAAGCCGGTGAGACGACAGCTGAGGTGCACAGCCAAGACAAAATAACTTAAAACTTGTCTGTCAAGACCCTCTTAGCGTCAACAAAGAACTTACAAAATGGTGAGTGTCATTGGAATCATTGGTTTTATCATTTCATCCCGTAAAGTTGTAGAAGCCACTGTAATCGTGGGTTTAGGGAAAGAGGCGTCTACCAAGGATCAAAACCACCAGACATGTTAGGTCGAGCAGTAGGATCAAGGTCAGCTGGTGGGAAAGATCCAGACCAGACCAGTACTCATGTCATGCAGCATGAACGCATAATGCATTGGTTATGTAACCTTTACCCAGTTCCTTATACTACTAGCTTACACAATTCCTACATTATGCCCCTAGTCTCACGGCCATTGTAGTGGCTGGGCCAAGAAGATATATAAATTTCAGAATGTTCTGGAGACTTGAGATCAAAACCTGTTTGTGTTTTTATATTATGATGAAGACTATCGATGTTTGTTTATTTCTCTACGGGAATTTCGATTTAAAGTAGAATATAGTTTACACACTACTAGGGTTCTGAGGCTTTTTTTAAAGGGACCAGTGTGAGTGGATTGGCAGGCTAAGACTACTTGCACTTTGAAAGTTTGATTTTGGAGCTGTTACTGTTAGTGATAGATCTAGGCCTAGGTGGTGTTTCCTTTTACCCCTAGATTTAAAAATAATTTTTGGTAGCATGTGACACTCAAATTATGTAACGTTGGTGATATACTATAGGTGGCCCATAGGTAGGTTTTTGCAACTGTTGAACTGGTTTATGTGGTCCTAGGGAGGATTTAATTGCCACATTTTATTTAAATTCTACAGGGATAGAACTTAGAAGGTTTTTGTCTGATTTAAGATTTTCTCACGTAATATTATATAACCTCAAATCACTATTTTTGAAAATGGTTCTTAAATTTTGTTTTATAGTATTTAAGATCATTTCAAATTTTCCATCTGGGGTTTCAGATTTTTCTTTGACCCTGACTTACATCCCTGATTCTAATTAACAATCGAACAGTCGCATCAGGTAGGTCTAGGATAAAAGGTTTCAGATGTTTTGTAACATCCAGGGTCAACTGACGGTGATGTTACATGTTGCTTACAAGTCAATCGAGGGTATATTTTTTATCTCACCATTCAGTTGGTGATAATTTATTTTCTGCACTCCATGTGACCCTAACATTGGTAAATTGGATTAGCATGGCCATGGATGAACCATGGGGTCCAAGCTTTGGAGACCAGACAACCTAGGGGCCAACGCCCTTTTTAAAGGCTGCAAGCCCCTGATTAGTTTAACCCTTGTTGTATAGATCTAACTATCTCATTTTTCCCAAATCAATAAAAAGTGGAAAGCTCTTAGTTGTCTATCTTTCCTGTATCATAAGACACTCGCCATCAGATTTCTAGTGTTAAAGCTGTGCCCATACGTGCAGTAGATCTGTAGCAGTGTAGGCAGTCCATACCGAGACTGCATAGCGAGGGGGAACCTGTTGTACAGAGCGTCACCTGGCCTGGGGTTTTTAATAAAGCCCCCCCCGCCTTCCTTAAATTCCTGGATCCGCCCCTATGGATTATTTTTATATTGGTCACCATTATGCCTATTTAAAGCAGCTTTCCTGCTGTATTAGCTATTTCTGAAAATTAAAAATAGATAAAAAGATTGATAATGATCAAACCATGATCATGGTTGACCAGAACAGTTCCAACTAGCCACCAGGGGGATGGTGACATAGAACATAGAGGGACTTTCCAGTCTCTATATATCTGTATACAAGGTTTCTTCTGTAGACTGGCCCTCGCCTTTCATCTGTACCAAATTGCGGGCCTCATAAGTTTTGTATACATTTGTGTAAAATCAAAATTTTGAATTTGAATTAAACATTCCTTTTAAGAAGTACATACTGAATATTTTCAGCTAAAAAAATATGCAACAAACTAAAACTATTCATTATCCACTTTGATAATATTCCACTGAACATCACAATTGCTGAAACTAAGTGTGATTTCTCTTTGCCCCATAGGCTGGTGCCCTGAAGCGTTTCATCCCCCTGTTCGACCGCGTGCTGGTGCAGCGGGCGGCCAAGGAGACCACTACTAAGGGCGGCATTATGATCCCAGAGATGGCTCAGGGCAAGATGCTCGAGGCTACCGTCGTCGCCGTCGGCCCCGGCGCCCGCAGCTCCGTAAGTTTTACTTCTTTTATTTTTTTGAATATTTTATTTTACAGCGGTGCACGCTTCCTATTTATTTAGGGCGTCAAAGTGTTTAGAATTTTCAACGGGGATTTTTCAGATGATAAGACGTATTTTTCTTGAGTTCGGAGTAGCATCATCGTCCTAGGAAATTATCTAAATTAACTCTGTGTAACCGGCGTTGGCAGTTACATCGTGCAGTACTTAACTACTTGTCATGCGTCATACCAAAACTAATATCTGCAGGTTCTGCTATAAAAAGATATGAGATGACAAACATATCGCTATCAATCATGTACGCTGTCAACAATTTATATAACCACCAGGTGGCATATATCATTCCATTGTTCCTGTAGACCTAACACCAGGCGGCTTCACTTACACAGACGGCGCACCTATCTTTGCATAACCATTGAACGTTGTCTTCCTCTCTGAATTGTTCCAGAACGGTGACATCATCCCTCCCAGTGTTAAGTCTGGTGATTCCGTGCTTCTTCCCGAGTACGGCGGCAGCAAACTTGAGTTTGATGACAAGGTAGGTTAAAACTATTTTTTTTCAAATTTATGGTAGCATCGTCGAGTGAGGACCCATCAGCATCGCCGTTTCAAAGTAAAAAAAAATGTAATTGTTAAGTTATAAACTTTATCATGAAGCAGAAATCGAGCAGTGCCAAATTATCAATGGATCCCTTTAATTTGCACTTTTTGTCACGTTGCAGTTTGATAGATATTAGCAATTGGCATCATCATTTGCTCACAACTGTTATATTGCCAACTTCTCACGATCCTAAGAGTGGCACAGGTTGCTACATATAGATCTACTGTTAGTTTCCAATTTGTGTACGATTGACGAAAAAGAAAACAGCTAATATGTATATTTCCTTCCTTTCAGGAATACTACCTTTTCCGTGACAGCGACATCCTTGGGAAGTTTGAAAATTGAATCAAGAACATTAATATAATCTTTAGAATATTTGTACAGAAATTACAACTGAGACTGTTACATATAAATCATTTTCTTCATTACAAATATTAAATGATGTGGAACTTGCCAGTGAACGACTGAGTCTGATAAGGGCAAACAGATAAATGAAAATTTAATAATTCCGTAATGGACCAAGCGAGAGCATATTTAAGTACTCCATGTCCGTATCTTAATACGCTGGTGCGTATTCAATGTTGGACATTGGAACAAGATGGTATCGTCTCTATCAGTCGCCCAGGTTGGGCTCGGGGCAAAGGTCAAAGTTCATGTGTTTGAGTGTGTAGGTTTAGACCAGAATTATGCTTACTGAGTGTGAAAGGTGCGAACATGACTCCATGTACAAAAGTGTCATTAAAATCATTGTATCATCAAAGCCACCGGTTTCCGTGTTATCTGTTTTTCACTATTATCGATATTGTCCAAAGATGATTTTCACATCACGTTTTATATTATTTTAAGATAATTTCAAAGTTTCTTACTGAGATTTCAGATTTTTTCATTTATGCTGACTCGCATCCCTGGATATGCTAGATATACGGACTGCATGTAACATTAAATTAATTAAGTCATTCTAAATTGTTAACTTATACTTTAGTACATTCGAAAGAACACTTGACGTTCTACAGAACAGGTGAGTCGTCCAGAGATGTCATTTTCTCCTTTTCCAGATCTTTGATCATTGACTAAAAATTAAATTTTCTTAACCTAAGTCAGGAAATTTAGATGATTTAACGGATAGCATACTCGTCACAGCTGTGCCCCCTGATGGGAAAATTTCAAAATCCTCATATTTTACTATTTCACAACATGAATTGATTACAGTTGACTTAAAACAAAAGAATTAAGAAATTGAAATTTTGGATGATAATTGAAAGGGTATTAGATATATATATATATATGAGTCAGGCACACAGGTGCCCCCTAGTGAAAAAAATCAAATTTCCCCAAAATTTAGAAATCTCATTAGACATGACAAGGATTTGAATTTGAAATACAATGTATAAATTTTAGTTGTTTCAACAACATTCAAGGAAATAGATAAGATAAATCTACAAGGGATCATGCAGAAATTATCACCTATTAAGGATTTATTAACCTCCTGCAACAAATTATCATTGGTGACCCTATCCTTTTTGGCTGTAAAAATTTGCTACAGACCTAAGCTACGTGTTGCTAAGACTGTAAAGCTGTAATTGATTTTGAACGTTCTAGGCGCATTTGAATATCACTGAATATATTTCCCCATAGACTTTTATAGTTAAGTACATTATCTTTCTTAAAGGTAGATGTACGGGTGACCACTGCAGCACCACCTGGTGTGATTTTATTTTTATTGTAGAATTTAATTAAACTTTCAGTTAAGGTCATGGAACACCTAGCAATGATGATGTTAATATTATCAACGATAGTACAAAGGAAAGATTAATGACTTTTACGTTTTGTAATGGCGACGTTAATAGGTGCGCCCCCTACGAGAGTCCTTGCAACCAGATACGACGTGACGTCTATTTTTGCTATTTTGTTGATGTCACCACCCTTTGTTTATGCATGACGTCACGAAAATAGCAAAAATAGACGTCACGTCGCAGGTCACGTCGTATCTGGTTGCACGGACTCTTGTAGGGGGCATTCGTAGGGGACTCTCGTAGGGGGCTCTTGTAAAAGTCATTTTTTCAAATGCTCATATCTGAAATTGATAAGGTGACATGGGATTTTTAAAGTTTCGTTATTGTGATGAATGTCTATTCATCAGGTGTCAAAGCTAGAATGTGAAAGATGAAACGATGCGATAGATTTAAGTACACTTTGTAACAGGACCGAAACCCGAAACCTGAGAAATAATGTAAACTGGAAATGACGTCAGAATGACCACGTGACGTCACTATGACCACGTGACATGAGATAGCCAATCAGAGTTGACCGCTAAGGTATAAAAGGGGCGGTGAGGCCCGAAAATAAAGAGTTCCTTCGTAGTACTCCTGGTGTTCAAACGTGTCTTCTACCTCTAGCAGCCCCTTAGGAGGGATTCCAGTCAACAAGATGGTCAAATATGGACTAAGTAACCAGAAAGTAGAAGTAATACTGGTAAGGTTATAGGAAAATTAGACGTAAAATAGTACGGGGTCCGAAGGCCCGAAGGACCGAGAATCATGGCCCGAAGGCCCAAAACTACCAGACTGACGGCCCGAGGACGGAAGACCGGCCAGGTGCGGAAGCCTGAAATAGCAAGCGGCAGTCTCCGGAGGCATCAAGGCGCAACCGGCCCGGCCCCACACTACCGAAACATAGGCGACCATTGGCCCAAGACCTCCGGCCAGGGGACAAAGAGGTAGATCCTCCCTAGCTGGCCTAAGAGAGACGTAGAAGAGGCGACCCTGACCCCTACCCCAACGCACTTTTGCCCTCTGTCATCCTCCGCGCCTGATGGCTGCAACCCCTCGGCCCGGCCTGACCAACACAGCCTCCCCACTTCAACGAATACCGATCCCCTGACCGACCCACTCAGGCCCCCTCGTGCGCGAGACACGACTCTTGATCTCACATCTCGGCTTCTTGCTCGGCCTCCGTGCCCAGCTGAGAACCAAAATAATCCCCACGTCCCTCGGCGGTAGAAACCGGAAACCCCGAACTACCGAGGAACGTCACATTATCAATGTTGTCACAAAAAATTCCCATAGGCAATGGTCCGAGTTGCTTAACTTTGTGAAGCTATAATATTTTTGATATTATGACAAAAGAAATAAGCATAATTAGATAAATGTTGTTGAAAAAGTAGTTTTTCTTCTTTTTTTTCATACTTTTAGGAATAGAATAAGATTTTTCATGGTGAACAAATGTTTTCCTTGGCTTGAAATACTCAGTGGGGTCCTACCTAAACTTTTTTAGCATTTAAAGTAAAAATCACGGTTATTCAAATTTTAAGCTGAAAATCTTCTTTTTTTTCCATTCATTTTTCAGATGCTCATATCTCTGAAATTGATATGGTGACATGGGATTAAAGTTTCGTTATGATCCTTATACATGCCCCTAACCACCCTGTGGGTTTTAGAATTTTCTCACGGTTTTTAAGAAATCACCCCTTACACCCACATTTACCTTTAATCTCTCACTCAAAAATAAGCATGGTGACATGCATTGTGTTTTGTTTGGTAATATAAAGCTGTAGTGAATTTTGAATGTTCTAGGCTCATTTAGATAATACTGAACATATTTTGGGGCCCTGGATGTTGAATCTAAGAATGGGCTATATCGAATTTAAGGACTGTTTCAAATTTAAGAATAGGCCATGTCGCATGTCACAAAGCAGAAAATTGGCCCTGCCGCCTTGTCGAATTTAGTGGTCTAGACCCATTATCTTCCCCATAGACTTCTATAGTTAAGAACATTATCTTTATTAATCTCTCACTCAAAAATAAGCATGGTGACGTGTATTTTTTTGTTTGAATATGATCTTCTTGTATAGGTCAAAAATAAATTTCTATTTTGGCACTCTGTAATGGATTTAGAATTCTGGTTGAATAGTCTGTTATCCCTTTAAGAGGTGATCATCTGATTGTCCCTTTTTTGGCTTCGCTTAAGTCTGCTAGTAATGCCATCACACATTCATCTGCTGGTTCCAAGTGTACTATTAGGATAACTCATCATTGAAAAAATGAGTAAATGTACATAGTCTGAATTGAGCATATTTGTTTAATAGGGGAAATCCTAAGAGAGTGATATCATCACATCTTGCTGTAAACAAGTAAGAAGTTATATGGGCCCACATTAATAGGGTAAACACTTGTTTGTACGAGTAAAAGCTATTTTAACAAGGTTTAAGTTAGATTTCACAGCCTATATATTTTACCATAAGCTTGAATAAGACTTAAACGGTGTATTTGACCAGTAATTGGAACTTACACCATTTTGTCACAATAAATATAAGGCCAGTTTGGTTTAGGGTTGCATTAATGCCGACTTTGTGCACTTATTCCTATATCACCTTTAAGCATGTATTTTGTCCATAAATTAGAATTTTCCATGGAATTTTTCCGTTCTTTAACTTTCCGGATATTTCATCTGCCCTTTCCATTTGTATGTCCCCACCTTTTCTAAAAGCTGGATACGCCACTGCTTTGTGCTCTTCATGAAAGCTACATAATTACTGGTTATAACACCTCAGTATGCATGTTCAGTATGTGCACAGGTCTATAATGATGGTACATATTGCTGCATGACCAGGACCCATATCTTCGTAACTAGTTTGGCCAATCAGGGAAATTTTGATTAGCATCTCATGAGTAGAAATTCTGTCTATCATGAATGAATTTTACACCTAATAGTCCCTCTTGTAGACTTTTTTGCAATAACACTATAAATTTTGGTAAATGACAAAATTCCTGATCTTGAGACCCAAATCAAAATTTCCCTGATTAGCCAAATTACTTACGAAGATATGGGCCCAGGCCCGTATACAGGAGGGAGGGGGATACCCACCCCCACCCCAAGGAAATTTGCCAAAAGTTCCACTTTTCCTTCATAATTTTGATTTTAAACCCCATAAAAAAATAAATCCTACGATTCTTTTTATTATAATTATGATTATGAATTCGCAACCATGCAGTCAGTTTTATAGAGGAACCATAATTTATATGTATTCTGTTTTGATTACTATTATGATAATCTGAATAATCAAGGACAAAATAATCAAATTGTTTCTATATCTTAGTGCAGTGCCCTTTTTAATCTTATAAACCAAACACCGCAAGGTTTTGATAAGTCCATGACGAATTAACGACAAGTTATGGGGTGATGTGGTTTTCAAAAATTCAGTTTCCTTGCCATGGTGTGCCAAGCTATCCACAATTGTGTTTCTTTGACAATGCGTTGCCAAGTTTAATGTCATCTCACTTTTGCAGTGTACTTTGGTATATGCGGAAGAGAGGGCGGTGTCGTTTAACGTTACTAATTAATATGTATCGTTCTTAGCCCTCTTATGACATCTCATTGCTTCATCTCATCTCTGTATACAATTCATATTGAGAGCATTTATTATAGTGTTAATTGTACAATGGTACTATATTGCAAGGTTGCATTACTTTATGTGTTAATTACTTACTGTTTGGATATATCATCAATTACTTGAACGACAATGACTTGGGCCGAGAAAACAGAGGACTGTTAATAACTTATATTAACACTAATGAAAATTGTTACTTCTGTTGTGCAATTGTGTCCTTAATCTTGGCAGAATGTAATCGATATTGCCTACGATATTAGCACTTTGGTTAATAAAGTACCTTATCTGATTGATGAATATTGCTTGTTTTTAAAGAGGTAACAAACGCTTTCTGGCATATTGATGGTCAAACAGTAAATTTTTATTAATTATCTATAACTAGGAGTACGAATAACATTAAAGTAAAAACGCATGTAAAAGGGTTATATCAATAGAGTACAAAGAATAAGTGGTATCTTCTTTAAGTATCACAATTATTCCTAAACATCAGTGCACATAAATATTCTGCAAGGTACGTTTTTATAGTAGAACGTAGGCTCATATTATGTGCTTTACATTAAAATTGACCCACTGTTTCTTTGGCAAGAGAGACAAGTAAGGATTGATTTCAATCCTTTCATATAATTGTTACATCTTCTTCAAACATGAGATTACACGAGAGACGACTAGAATATAGTACTACATGTATGTGAGTAATCTAAGTAATTATGATATAATGGGTACAATGATTACTATACAGATTATAAGTCTTGATTTGTAGAAACGTTCATAATTGGGCATCAATATAATATACATTTCTATAATCACATACTGCTTCTTTTGAGTATAGCTCAATGCGTGAAAGAAAGAAATATGAAGATGACATGCACACTTTATACAATGCATAGGCTTTAATACATCGCAAACTTGGAAGGTTTAGGCACTATAGGTATAACTTCAGTCATGACGCTGATGTCTACAAAATCTATATTTCTATAGATATGGATAGATCTCGGTTTGTTTAGTATTGATCTTCTGTGTTATAGACCCATAATATAATCTTACAGTGGTCAATGTGGGTCCGAAAAGCAGTCAACGTACCTGATTATAACTATGTATGATTACAATCGCTAAGTACTATCACTCATGTAATTATTTCTGTATTGAATTATACAGGTTACTCAGATCTATCACAGATTTAACCAGCTCTTTTCTGATTACCAGTAACTTAGATTGATCAGATCAAAGCATTAATACATCGACGTATACCTGTAGTCCTACGAAGGCACATGCAGATTGACTTAGAATCTCTCTGATAACATATGTAATAGAAAATACTGCCAGTTGGGAGAGGTAGACCTACATTTCGTCATCTAATCAGCAGATTTCTTTTCTTAAATATTTTTCATTTGCAAAACATTTCAATGAAAAGTAGGCGTGAAAGACCTATCTTGTTTTTAAAAAGATATTTCTTTTTTTTATCCAAATAATATGTACTTCCGGTTCCTCTGGTTAGCTTAATTGGGACCCTCCTGGAGCCAATACGAGAAGTAAAATCCCAAGACGTGATGTGGCGACTCGTTTTTCACGGACATCACTTGAGAGGCCATCAGGCATGTTTAGTAGATGCTGTACGAAGACTTGCAGCGCGAGAAGCTCTTGCGAGATGCACCGCTGGTGCACTTAGTGTCACAGTAAGAATTCTGAAAAGAATACAAAAGTATTGGTTAAATATGATATGCTTTGAAGAAAACTTGTAATACATGTTTTTCCGATAAGCATGCTATCTCTGGTTCATGAGAACTGTTTTGCCAAATTCTGGATGTATCAACAAAGCAAAGCTGATTATGTTAATTCATTAAGAGGTTCATATCTTATGCGACAGGAAGACGCGACAGAGAACATCAGAGGAACACCAGGGGAAAAGATTTTATATATAAATTAGTAAATTGGGGGAGTGGGGAATTGGGGTGTTATTCAGCGTCAGACATGTATATTTCCTGAAGCAGGGGGAGGTGATGTTGCACTTGAGTGAAGTTAAAAAAAAAAAAAAAAAAAAAAAAAAAAAAAAGGGGGGGGGGGGGGGGGGGAAATCGCTGAGTGATATAATTTCTGGTCTTTTACAGAACTACATTTGCAACGACCAGAAAAAAAACTTTTTTTTCGATTAACTGGGGGCGATGCAACCAGAAATCTGTCAAAAATGAATGAATCGCTTGGAAAATATCTACCATTGTCAGATATTGGTTGCTATCGATCTCTAATTTGACCAGAATTACAGTTGCATCGCTCAACGAGTAACCCCTTTAGTTCACTCAAGCGCAACACCATAATAGGGTCTATATTCCAGTTGCACTTATCAGGCTGTGATAATCCGTTAAAGCGGCCCTTTCTTGGTTAAGCAATTTCAAAAATCAAATAAAAAGATCAAATAACACATCAGAAGCTATAGATGATTAGCCTATGACTTTCTCATTAATTACCTGAGATAGTTCTAATAGACAGCGTGGCACTCATCGTGGTACACTGTACGGGGTCGACCACTGCGAGGACGGACTGTACCCTTTTTGTTGCTGTAACGCTCGCCCCAATTTTGAGATCGCTGCAAAACCGAAAAAGTAAACCAAAATAACGATCTGTTTATAACTGCACTTATGCCAATAGGAAGCGCTCGTATGTTTACCATACAAAGTCACAAAACCAAAATGGTCTAAGAGGCAACTGGACCAAACAATCTTTGAAAAGTCTGTTCAACGTTTTTCCCCCCAGACATTTAATTGCGAGAGAGGTGCATGGGTTCAGGGTATTATAGTCCAGCCACTGTTAGTCCAATGCCTGGAAACAAGCTTGTCTGCCGTCTCCCTGCTGTTTCCCTATCGTGCTGACTACCCTGGCCCATTCTGCCACTGTGGCAACATCTCAATGATTTTGTTACGTTGTTGTTAAGCTGGTGATCCACGTTGCGATATTTTCTGGACCGACGAAAAAGATAGGAGCAAACCGATTTTAGGACCGACGGTTTTTTGTCGGTCTTGAATCGGTTGGGTAATTAAACTTATTAGTCCTAGAATCGGTCCAGAATCGGTCCAGAATCGGTCACCAACCCATGATCCACAGTGAAGTTGATTCTGGACCGATTCTGGACCGATTCTAGGACCGACACAATAAAATTAATAGGAAAACACTGAAAAAAAATCGGTTTATTAAATTATCACAATTTTCGAAATATTTTCTCCTTTTATGTTTTAATATGGTCAGAAGAACCAGAAATATATATCATTTAATCTGTTTGATTACTAATAAGTAAAATAGTAAACTAATCATCGTACAGCATTAAAAAAAATATCACACGAAAGAATATTCATTTTTATACATATTGGTAATATTTACTTTCTAATAATAGTAAAAAATGAATGAAATAACATTGGAAATACATAGTCATAATAAAATCGGTCCAGAATCGGTCCATATCGGTCCAGAATCGGTCCAGAATTATTAAACAGGTTTAATAATTTTGTCGGGCCGTCGTCGGTTGGAAATCGGTTGGAAAAAATTATGTCGGTTGGAAATCGGTTGGAAAAAATCGGTTGACATGATCCACGTTGCGATATTTTCCAAAGTGAACCGATTTCCAGCCGATTTCCAGCCGATTTCCAGCCGATTCTTGAGATAGAAAATATTTTGCATATCGGTCCAAAATCGGTTCAATTTTGTCGCAACGTGGATCACCGCCTTTTGTCTGTTAACGTCAAAGACCGGGATCGGACCATTGTTTCTTAGAACTTGACGTTGGCAGACCAAACCTCATGCCATCCCCAGGGTTGCCGACAACCACACCACCCCTTCTACTAGGGATCATGTGATCAACAAGTTTCCGGTCAATGGTACTTGTAAACATTGGCACAGCTCTCATTAATCATATATGATTGTAATGCTAAATGATGCACTGTGTTACACTTTTGAAAATGATTAGAGGACCGATGGGAAGGCATATGAGGTAGATAGACGTATCAACGGGTCAGTAACTCAACATAAGTATATATACAGATTAATTTTGGATTTGGCTAATACATAAAAACCTAGCCATAACACCTCAGTCAAGGTTGTGACGTTGCAGAACCTTATTAGAACGTTGCAAAAGTCGTCGTTACGTTGCTCCTTGTCTCTATAAACAATCCCTGTTATACTGCAGCTCGTCTCAGTAAAAGAAAACAAATAATTGAGGCTATCAATTTTAGAAGAAAGAAATCTTACCGTTTAGACGATGCAAAATCAAATATAACGTAAGCCATGTCCCGCTCCCTTGTTCACTTTTAACATCACCATACTTCCCATATACTACTAACGATGTAAGTAGTATAATGAAATGCGTACTTTTTTTTTTACAGATAATTTCTTTTCCGTCATGAACGTGGAATAACACTTTGCAAATCACATGCCTCGATGTCTATGTTCCCCGATTGGTGATGACACTATTGTGTATATTTAGATATATTTTTTTATATCTGCGGTTACACAAATGTTTATACTGTCTCATCTTTATCTACTGTATTCCTTCAATGTAATGTAATATCCTTAACACCAAGGGCAACCCTGATCTTTATTGCATTAAAAATCCCAAGGAAAAGGAAAGCTTACTCGCCGATCACATATTCCACGAGAAACAACAACTATTACCTTAGGGAAGGAGGGGGCGAAGCAGGTAGAGATGCCCTTTCCGCAAACCTCGAAGTCATCCTTTATGTTCACCCTCTTAATAGCGTCTGGAAAGAAAGAAGAAGCAAAATGAGAAAAACAGTTGAACAGAAATACATTGAATTTAACTTCAACATTGATGTATAATTATCTGTATAATATCCCATCAATATGTTTTTAGAGGTCTTTATGTGTATACCGTAATTTCTGTGGAAGTTAATAAGTTTGTCCATCGTAATGTATTAAAATCGATATGGCACCATGTGACCATTTGGTATAAATGTATTATGATCTGAAACGTTAAAGCTTCAGCTTAGATATTGGGCTTAAATAGTGTAATTTTGAGATGTGGACAGCCAATTAAGTGACCCTCTCCATTTCCTTCACGTTGATTAGAACCGTTGAGTCAATGCACTAACTGTAATTTAGTGCCCTCCAACGTGTCATTGAGAATCACTTAAACTAATTATAAGCGCCTGAATAGTATTTACTAATCCCCGTCTTCGCCGTAGCTCAACGAAATTGCCACGTTTTAGTTGGAGCCATAATTGCCTCAGCGAATAAGTATAATGATTACTCTAGATCAGAATACTTTGGACTTTCAGACGTATTTGTCAGCTCACGCGGGAACTGAAACCTGAATGTGAAACCTTATTTGCATGCATACATAATTATGTGACGACTTCTACTGCACCGATTATTGTATATTAAGGGGTTGAATAAATCTGTACACTCCTTTTCAAAGTGTCAGTAACTATGAGTGACATGCAGTGTGGCTTGTGCTTTTGCAATTTAGAAGGGTAATATCCCACTCTTGCTTCATTTGCATTTTATTTCCTCCATACAATAGATAAGTGGTCTTCAGAAGCTTTCGGAAGCACCACAATAGGGTGACCCCCCTCTAGAAATGACATCATGCCAGGAGGAACCCCCCCCCCCCCCCCGCCCAAACAATCGCACGTACATTTAAGTAAAAGCAGGGATGGACATAACTAAGGGCACAAAAACCTAGATTTTCTTGAAAAAGAGAAGAGGAAAAAAAAGAAAGACTGACCAGCTGACCCTACAATTTTCCTTCGAAGTTTTTTGAAATAGAAATTTTCAACATTATGTCATGCACCACATGACCCCCATCCCCATGGAAGCATGAACTATCTATTTGTGGAATGCCACTGTTTGCCTTTATACCCCAGTACAATAGTGCAAAATAAGTCACTTTCGAATGTACCATTGTCATAAAAGGTTTCGCAAATTGACAAGCAAACATGTTCTATAGTCTGATTATGTTAGTAAAGAAACCCCGTTGTTATTATTCACAGTTTTCTGTTTACTCCGGAAGGAGTCATTAATCTTAGCAGATAAACAGGTGAGCCGCGCTGAATGCATCCCTTCTCCAATATATATACAATTGACAAAACACAGGTGGAGAAACTAATGATCAACTAGTGACAAACTGGTATCAAACTGGAGACCCGTGACGCACATGCCGGACACGTGCCGCCTGGAGCATTAATTAACCGACACTATGGACAACTGACCAGTGGTCAAGCCCCTCCCCATCAGCCTGACCACCCCCTGCGGTGACCACTTATTTGAGCATGGTGCCATATATAAGTACGGTGCATGTCGCAGCAGCCATTTGCTCTAGGAACTGTCACGCAGATCGACAAAGGTCTTTTGGATCCATGGGAATTACAGCCTTATAGGCGAAAGTCAAGAAGGTAAGTCGAAGTGAAAACTGTTCGTTTTTTGTATAAGACGTAGACTTTTTAGTCATGGAACTAATTGCTTGTTTTATTAAAATAGTTTATTTAATATTCATGTGACCAGGGAAAACCTTTTATATGAAAGGAAATCATGATCTGTCATAATTACATAAGATATTTAGAGGTCATTTCAAGTTTATAAGATGTATTTCTTAAAGGATGAGCGTTTCGTCTGAAAATATATGACATTTTATCTCAGTATACGGCAGAAATTTTGTGTTATCCTATGGGCATATTCAATGAACTTTTTCATTCATTTCTATAGCCATCTAGTGAATCATAATTACGAGCTTTGGCGTAAAAAAACATTAAGGGACAAATCAGTTCAAATGACATGTCCCAACAATTATCCTGATTGTATGAATACAATCGGGTTTGATAGTTTCTAGGCAAATGGACCAAATGTTTAGTTAAAAAGGCGCCAACAAATCGATATTTCTTTTTCATATTTTGTATGCCATATCGCGTCTCTATTTTCAGATTCAGCATTACAACCAGAGCAAAAGACAAGATGGCCAACACTTCTACAGGACCAAGTGTAACGACGGCCATGGGTATTGAGCTGTTACAGAATATCACAACGGCCCTGGTCGAAAACAATCCCTTACAGAATATAAGCATGCATGAGTTTAAGTCCCCAGGGTTTAGTATGCTGTCTCCAAATGCAACGTCGCCTGCTACAACGCATGACATGATGATGGAAAACATGACATCCGCAGGAGATTTCAACAACGCGTCCATGACGTATGACAACGCCACAACGCCCCTTCCAGAGGAACAGTCTATCCAACTGAACATGTACTCTATCATTTACATCTGCATTGGCAGCTGCGGTATTCTGGGTAACCTCTTCGTTGTCCTGACCATGCTTTTGTCACGCGAGCTGCGTTCCAAGATGACCAACGTGCTGATCATCAACCAAAGCTGCATCGACACGATGGCCTCACTGGTAATGGTGGCCCACTCTACGAGCCAGTACTACACGGCAGGCTATGTCGGCATCTGGGGGTTACTTCGGTGTAAGCTGTGGACCAACAAGTGGCTCATGTGGCACATGTTCGTCACGTCCACCTACAACCTGGTGTTCCTCACCCTAGAGCGTTACGTCCACATACTCTTCCCATTCAAGTACCAGGTTGCATTCAATGGCAAGATCGTGGCGCTCATGATCCTCGGGGCCTGGGCCTTCCCGTTCTCCTACAAGTCGCCACTCTTCATCCATACCACTACCGTTAAGAACGAGGTAAGGTTCCTTTGTCGCGTTTCTTCTCTAGTGTGTTCGACAATTGTATGCTCAAGAGGAAGCTTGTCTAAAAAGTTCTTGCGATGCTTGTTTGCAATGTGCACGTGGTCATGTCATGCAATCACAGAAGATTACAGTAATCATCTTGTGTACATGATAAGGGTCCAGACATAATTATTTGTATAACCTATACTTTATTTCACCTTTATAACAATAAAGGATAATACGCACTAACTATTGTATATTACCCTCATTTTCATGGGTAAGGACTTTGCTATTTTGTTTGGCATACCATGGGTTTCTTTGTGGGCAATGTATGGATTTGTATGACATTGTAGATTGGATCCCCCCAACCCCATCGTTAAAGATAAATGGGATATTTCCATTCACTTTACATCAATCGTATCTAAGAAGTGATTAAAACAATATGTTCCCTCCATACACATGTGCCCTGCACGTGGGCTTAATTGCTAACACATTGTGCCCTAGATATATTATGTTTAATTTTCACTTCAGATTTGCTACGTAATGACTGAGTGGGAGCACCCGGCCGTCCAGCAGTTCTGGGGCGTCTTGACCGCTTTGCTCCAATACTTCATCCCCCTTGGAGTCATGGCCTTCTGCTACGGCAGGATGATCGTCTTCATCCGCCGCCGCCCCGCCCTTGGCTCCTCCAACAGAGAAGACAAAATGGCGCGCGCCAGCAACAACATCCTGAAGACGCTAATTCTCGTCTGCGCAGCATTCGCCGCTTGCTGGGTCAACAACCAGGTTTATTTCCTTATGTTCAACATCGGCTACCCCGTAGACTTCAACGGCACCTACTTTCACTTCACTGTAATCATGGTTTTCTTGAATTGTTGCATAAATCCTTTCATTTATTGTTTCAAGTATCATTCCTTCCAGGAGCAGGTACTGAAGATGTACTGCGGTCGCAAACAGGTGAAGGCTGACGGTTCAGATTCCCGTACACGTACAATGAAAGCTAGCAAGTCTATCTCAGGGTCCATGGCAACTCTATCTTCTTCAGTTTCTGTTCCTAATCTTGGGAAATATTAGTTTGTGTAGTTTTTATTAAAGGGGAATTCTAGTTAGAATCTATGAAGGGCGACTGGCGTAGGCTTTACTAGACCTGGCGTTTATGTAAAGTTGATTGCAAAAGTTATGTTCCGTGCATATGGTTTCGTCAATTTATTTAAAAGTTACTACCTCGTAGGTCCATAACGATAGATCTGCAGCTTATCGACTGTCTTGAAGAGGTCTCTTCGTTTAATTACATTGAGACTGCGTATTCTATCTTACATTCCCCTTTCATATTCTACGTCAATGCATAGGTCCTCTGAACCGTGCCCCCTCAAACCCTCAGAGACCATCCCCAGCTGCGGGGTCCATTGTAGGTGCAAATATACAGGTCTACTATTTCGCGTTACTCAATTAACGCGTACCTATCGTTAATTCCTAGTTTAACATGTCAAAATTCTCTCACTTTGGCTAATACAGAAATACATGTATAATATACCATCAGTCTATGATATTCATAGTATTTCTGGTATTCGAACTTATTTTTTTTGCATTTTTCACAGTGTCGGAAAGCGCAATAATGTAGACAACACAAAAGTTCATATGGCAACTGATGAGAAGGCGATAGATGGTATCTGAGGGGTTTGAGCTAAGACAGACACAGCTTAGATTGACTGTCAGTATGCAAAACGTAATGATTTGGCCGTTTCGTGGATAACATTAGCGAATTCAGCCAATGATTTTCTTGAGACATAAGCAAGTTTTCAAATCTATGTTGTTAATTTAAGAGGGTGGATTGTACATTGTTATTGTCTGTGATAAATTAACACACCAACTAGTATAACCATGTCATTAGTAATGAACAACATTGTTCGTGTGCATGTAGGTATACCTCTTTTTCATCTAGGGTGGCACCGCCCTAGTGGCAGAAATTGAAAAAAGCTGTTTGGGTCTCTGCTTCAATGAAAGAAACCTAGAATGTCAATGTTTTGTGTAGGTGGCTATCCAATTGCTAAAGTGTCAAGTGGTTTTGATGGACCCAGGGGGGAGTACTACTAACTATGATAATGGCCATGCCTTTCCACCGCTCCTGCCTGGCACACACTCCTAATGATCCACTTGTTCCAAAGTGCTCACTTGCCAATCAACCTCTTTTGACATTAAATTTTGACCGTATTCAGATTTCAAGCCAGGTTAGTCTGAAAACCCCCTATGAAAAAATGGCGACGATGATCATGCATAAATGATCGAAACGTGTTAATAGCTGTTAATGTTGATTACTATGTTGTCGTTAATTTTACATCATGCTGATCTTCATCCAACGTAATGAAATGTTCTTGTTAGTATTTGCTTTGGTATCTTTATTCAGTGTATACTATATTGATTTGTTATTGTCTTTTTTGTTGTTTTTGCAAATAAGTTCATCAAAATGTTGACATTCATTTTACATCATGTTGACTGACCTTCACCCAACATAATGAAATGTTACTTGTTAGTATTTGGTTTGGTACTTTTATTTATTGTATACTTTATTGATTTGTTATTGTCTTTTTTGTTGTTTTTGCAAATTAGTTCATCATAATGTTGTCATTAATTTTACATCATGTTGAACTTCACCCAACATAACGAAATGTTACTTGTTAACTAGTATTTCCTTTGGTATCTTTATTTGTTGTATACTAGGCCTATATTGATTTATTATTGACTTTTTTGTTTTGTTTTTACAAGGTAGTTCATCGTTTAGTAGAATTAGAGTAGTAAAAGAATAGAAAAGATTATGAAATTAGTTTAGATCGATTCATACCTGGCTGGAACTCCAGAGACACACGTTTGCCAGATGTGTTGTAGCTCTTATGAAGGTCAAGGTCGTCGATTGAAGTATACCGGTACTGGAAAGAAAGGCATTCCATTAACAAAGAGTGGTCATTTAATGGTTATAATGTTATTTGATTGTTGTTACCATTGTAAAGATTCAAATTACAAAATCTATTAATATTGAAATGTATTTACATGGAAATTGTTGAATAAACTAGTGGTCATTGAATGGTTATAATGTTATTTGATTGTTGTTTCCCTTGTAAAGATTCAAATTACAAAATCTATCAATATTGAAATGTATTTACATGGAAAATGTTGAATAAACTTGTTGTTTCATTTGATTCATGTCCTTAGTCTTACTCCAATGAATAAAGTGGACAGTCTACGTGTATCTTAACTGATCAATATAATTATTCAACTAAGAAGAAGGCCTACACCTGCACTGCACAGAAATAATTGAATTTGAGATTAAGTTTTATTAAAGTTATTGGATTTGCCATATTTCCAATAACTTTATAGCACATTTACATTCTTTTTAGTTCACCTAAAAATATCTTGGAAAGAATTTTGTTAACCTTATTAGCCCCTTTCCAAAATGTTGGATTGACAATCTATAATTATAATTTGGTGCATTATTAATGAAGCCCAAGTCCATTAGTTTAACAACCCAATAATTATAGATAGCCCATTGAATAGGCCTATAGACTATAGGGAAAAAAACATTTATGGAATCCATAGGGGGATGACGAACAAGACGCATAAACCCCGAGAAACTTTTCAAAAGTTTATTTTGGCATCAGGACCAAATCAGAAACAGAATCCGTCAACAATTCTTACCTTGCTGCTGCCGCTGTTCAGAGCGCAGGTTCCGCTTCCGGCGGAAGTCCTGTACTCGGTGTTGGCGTGGCAGTGGAAGACGCGGTCGTCGACGGGCGCGATGCGCGTCTTGGACTGGTAGCAGGACGCATGCGCGGAGGTGGGGCGACGGCGGGGGGTGGGAGGGGGTCGGGGGGTGATGTACACGTCGGTGTCAACGACGACGGTCGAGGGGATACAGTGGGAAAGTCCCAAGGTTGTGTCATAGTCAACCAGTTTGGTGGTGGTGGTACAGGGAGCCGTCATCCTACAGAGAAAGGAGAAATGAATTGGGAAAAGTTAGCTTATTTTAGTGTAGGTATTATGATATTATTCTATTGAGATTTCCTGCCAACATGCCATAATTGACAATAATTATTGTGAAAGAGCAATTGTACATTGAATGGTAATGTGTATATCATAAGATGTAACGCCTACATAATGTGATATTTAATCATGTAGCCTAATACGAATATAAATCGACAAAGACATGCAATTATAAAATAAAATCCGCACACCGTTTTTAAATGGCCTGTGTACTTGGTGTTAATATGTATTAGACATCCGAGCAGCCATGGGGGGGGGGGGGGGGGGGTTGACAATAGTTTGACAAAAGACGTCATGACAAAAGACGTCATCTTTACGTGATCCAATATATAGTTCTTGCCATCTCACATTACCACGCTGATTACATCCCACTAAAAGCCTTTTCGTAGTTCACCTCTCCAAGGTGGCATGAGACACGCATAGATAGAAATAGCATAACCAAGCGCCCCCACGGATCCGCCCCTGAGTCCCTCTCAAACCCCTCAGAGACCATCCCCACTGTGTAATAGCAAAAGGACATGGACTTCTAGTAATGCAAAAGAGATAATCGACCTTAATGGCTGAGAAAATTTGCCTGTCCATTTCAATATTGTTACTAATATCTATTACCATCGTAAACATTTTCCTTGTCTATCCCAAGTGTTTTCAATTATCACAGCCAATGCAATGTAGCGGATGTTTTCTTTCACAGTAGGGCACCCCCCCCCCCCTTTTGTTTTCCCTTTATGATATCTTGTTCCGTTCCTGAACTATAGTACAAGTTTACTGTGTATTATTTCAAGCCCGTGCTTTGTTCACCAAAAACATCAAAGTAATACCTTACCTGTTTTGTACTTTTTATAATGGCCTGGATAGAATACTAGTCTGTAAGCACAAACCTTTGCTGTGAACAAATATAAAAGAAAAATAAATTGAATAATTGTATTTCATATAATGGATAACCCTCACCTCTTTTCTCCCTCCTGAAGCAGCACCTTAAAGGCGTCAATCTCAGTCTTAAGCGACACCTGGGCCTCCCGGGCATTGGTGCACTCCTTGACCTTTGACTGGAAAACAGTGCAATCATGGTTACTTTTGTTATTTTGATATGTAGCTATCCCATTTACATGAATTGAGAGGTAGGATTTCAAAGCAAAGCAAACGACAGTTTTTTTCATGGCACCTGTATGAATTGTTTAAATGTAAGGTATTAATTTTAGATCGAACTACAGTGTAGTAGAATCTGTGCCAAATACACTGAAGTGGAGTCTGTCCTTGATTTTCAGAAAAGCCTGAGTACATGAAACGTAATCAAGAGCATAAACTGACTTTGGAAATCAACAGCAAAACAAATCACAATTACATATTTATACAAAGTAACTTTTTTCTATTTGAATACTAGTTTTTCCATAGATCATAATATTTTTCCTCCCACTTATCCTTAGAAAAACTGGATAGAAGACGAATTGCTCTTACCAGCATGACGTCGTTGAGCTCGCCGAGTTTGATCTCCAGGTCCCTAATCTGGCCGGTGGCCCGCGACCTCTCCGACCGGAGGGTGGTCTCCAGGGCGTCCCTCTGCTTGATCAGTCCCGCCATCTGTCGCCGAGAGGAGCAGGAGGAATACAGATACCGATAGAAGTTCTACAAGGTCTACTCCAGCCTTTACCAAGGAGTAAGACCTAGGCCTACAGTATTTTCAACCCTTTAATGGATAGCATATAATAACACCATACTTATAATATTATAATCCTGACTGTCGGTGTATTATATGGACAAAATGCATATTATATAGGGCCTAGGCCTATAGATTCTGTGTCCAGATCTGAGGCCCAATGCCCCATGTACATAAATGGAAGCCCCAGAGCATATGGCCTATCCTCTCAAATTATTGAAAAGCGGCAGTTATGAGTAAAATCTGAATTATTAAGCCTAGTTTCATTGTTGTTATCATCTCCTCTTAGGATTGTTATTAGGGAGGCGGTTAAGCAACTCCAATAGAATCTCGATACGTTAATGTTTAGCCTATGTCTAAACTTCGAGAATTGTCTATTATCATAATTATTGCATAGCCCAAATATTGAACTGCTTATCTAGGAATTAAACAATAATGACTATCCATAACTAGTGAAGAAATTTCAAACGCACCTGTCCTTCAGAGTCAGCGATGCGCGTGCGCAGTTCGGCGATGATCTGCTCCATCCGGGACTTTTCGGTGGTGAGTCCCACGCGGACTGACTTCTCCGACTCGATCTGCTGACGGAGGGCGTACAGGTTCCGGTTCAGGGCCTCGTCAGTTTCCGCCTGCAAAGGTCACACAGAACGGTGATTAGGCCTTAGGTATATATGTATTCAGGTGTATATTGGCCTGCGGCAAATTGTTTCTAGCAGAAAGCTGTTCAAGTGCTTCCTAAAAATTGATAGAGGGGGAACAGGAATTTTTATAAAAAGCTAGCTGTATAATGATTAACAGCTGCGGATCCATATTTAGTGCTCTATGGTTGGGGGGGGGGGGCAAACCCTGGCCGCCCCCTATTAAAATGAAAAATGAAAACACAATTGTTAAACAGATCTTCCAATTTCAAGATACCAAAATTTTGTCCCTTCGGCCTAGGGAGGGGGGGGGGGGGAGAAGGGGCAATTGGATCCCCCACTGTTTAAGGTTAGAATGGTTGCAGGAATAAAGAATAATTATAGTATAGATGATACTGAGGTTGTTTCATACACAGGTAGCTATCACACTTGAATTGGTAAGACAGTAACATATGAGCCCGCATACATAATACAAAAGCATCCTACATAGAAGCAGTATATGCAAAAATATACTTGCTCCGGGCGCATTATTTCAAAGCGCATGAATTGTTCTCGTCTACCGTAAATGTATGCATATTTTTTCACGGTGATGATGTTGAGTATTGATTGCATGGTTAATTAAAGGCCAATATTTGTTCTATCGTATATGAACTTTGCACTCACATAAAAATTCAATGTAGGAAATACTTAAATTTTACATTGATAGCTGTATATGTGATATACAAAATATACAGACAGCTCCAGAATTATAGACACAGTAATGCCTTTTCCAATCTTTTTGTTTAAAATCATTATTTTTTCCGACCCACCTTGTAGCGCTCCAGTTCGCACGCTGTTCCCGCCCTTAGCTTCGCCAGTACGGCGGTGAAGTCAAAATCGGGCTCGGCGTTCACCTCCTTCAGCTTCACTTCCAGGGTCCGGATCACGTCGGTAGACGACCTCAGACGCTCCTCCAGCTCACAACGGTTCTGAGTACAAAGAAATCAAAGATTTTCTTATTATTATCTTATAAAAGCAATATCAAGTAGAGTTGCAAAATAATAGGTGAAAACATACTTTTATAGATTGTGTGGATGTTATATCGGACCTGAGTCAAATACCCCTTTTTGTATACTACTTGCATGGTGGGGCTTCAACAGAACATTTTCTAAACATCAGAATGGGGGAAAATAGCCTTCGCCAAAATTAATACAATGTCCCATATATACTTCTACATCAACGTTTCACGTCTACTCCGCGGGTGTCTGGGGAGGTCTATTCTACGGAAATAGTTTATGTGTCTACAGGCCTATAGGCCTATCGTAAAACCTTTTTAACAAAAATCGAGATCTGTATTACGTGATCTTTGCGATGTATGCTTAAAACATGCGGTATATGTTACCTGCTCGCGGAGCCTGGTCTCAAAGCAGAGTTTCTCCCGCAGTGACTTGATGGTCTCCTCCATCTCCGCCCGCCGACAGATCTCCTGCTGAAGCCTGTGCAGGGGTAGAAAAACATTTTATTAAGAAGTTGCAGCCATGGTGCACATTGTATATATGTATAGGCCCTTTGTATGTGTACATTGTGTATACATGTACATGTATCGTTGTATGTGCGAATGCTATTATGTTTACATATACGTACATGCATATATATTATATATGTAAGTAGGCCCTATAATTAGGCCTATATGTATGCATGTACACAGTGTACCTTTTATATGTATATGTATATATATGTATGCATGTATGTATGTATGTATTTATATATGTGTGTGTGCGTTATGTTGTAACCATCTGAAAAACAGGGGGAACCCTGATGATGTTTGTGTTAGTACACCTTTAATTAAAAACATGTATGAAGGTATGTTATACTGATGTATGTATGCATGTATAAGTATGTATGTATATGTGTATGTACGGACTGTGACAGACACTTTGGTTCACATGTATACGACCATCCCCGCTTATGAACCTGTGCATTAATTGTGCGGCAAAACTACAAGAAAGAGGATAATTTCCCAATTTATGCGAAGTCTGGAAAACCTAGGAAAAAAAAAAAATAACCAAACGAATAAATGAAAAAGGATGATGTGAACCAACCTGCACTTGGTCTCCTCGAACTCCTGCCCGGCGTGGCAGACGGAGGTGGCCTTCTCCAGTTCGGACTGGGTGCACTGGAGGGTGAGGGACAAGTCACACAGCTGCTTCTTGACAACCATCATCTCCGACTTGGCGCAGCTCAGCTCGGTGGCCAGCTTCTCACTGTGGGAAATCTCCGCAGCCATCCTAGGGAGTAAGGATATTGTATGTATTGGTAGTTGGTAGATGTGAAAATATAACGAAAGGATAATTTTTTTTATTCAACCGTGGAATCATCCTATAAGTTAAAGTATCACTAAAATGTGAAACAGTTATAATTATTTAGAAAACATTACTCGTAAGCATTATGTGCTTTTTATTGTGTTATCACCAATGGAATGAATGTAGCTGACATTCGGCGTGTCTCTCAAAACTTGATAATATTGTAATAACTTTGGCCATTCATTATTGAAACTATCCAGATATTTTTTTATTGGGGATGAAGAGTTTTCAATAAAGTGGATAAAAACAGCATTGCTCCATATTGTATGTTGCGTGGTGCTAATCTCCTATTCAAATATTTCCTACACAAATATTTTTTGTGAGGTAATACTCCCATTAAATGACACACTAATTATTTATGCCAAGCCTCAATAACATCTTGAATATTCAAATAGTCAATTCAGTATTATCTACGATAAGAATATTCCACTTATCATATTGAGCTTATATGGTGCTTGATAAAGTTTGTACGATGTCTCATGAAATGGAATATGATAACGTTTCAAAATAATACTATTCAAATCCGTCGTGCACAAACTGTTTATGATATTCAATATAAAAACATAATATCTTTATATACATATACTATTGTACTAATAGCTTAGTACTTTTAATATATTATCATCTTTTATAATTTAGCTAGGATCAGACCTAGCAAGTCTACCTCCAGGCAGAGACATTTTACGCTCCCAGCGCCACCTGTTAACCAGTATAAAAGGTGTTGCAAAGGTAGGGAGCGAGTTAGTTAGGAGTTAGAGTTTAACCATAGAGATAGAAGAACCGCTCGGAGTAATACCTGCGGCTCCTGCGCAGTATACTGGAGTTTTATCTATACCAACTACCTCGGACAAAGGATTGTGATAGAGCTAAGCACTAGGGCGGTCTAGGATGTGTTGGAACAACTTGTATTCTAAATGTGGTTGATTGCTGATAGGAGATGGGAGGTGGACTGATGAAGACTTATACACAGTGGCTTTGACTCGGGATGAGGTGTTTACTGAATAAACCCTTTCATATTAAGAGCTCCCTCATCGTTCATTTCTTTTGAACTATTGGGAAGTGGACGAACTAACTTTAAACGCAGTCTGATTGACTCAGACAACCTGGACAAACGACTCATGGATAACTAGTTACATACACCGAGAAGTTTAAATCTAACTCTAACAATAGTTCACTATACTCACTTGGATTTGAGCTCTGAGACCTGTGTAATGCTCGACTCGTACATAGCGCTGGCGGAGGCCTTGCATGAACCCGCCTCGTCGAGGCGTTGTCTAAATATTTTGAATGGAAAAGCGAATCTTTAGAAAATGTGTTTCACTACATTTAGAAAACTGTAATTAAGTTGATCGCCAATAATAAGAAACAATGCGTCCCATATTGCAAGTGGTTTGCTAAGTAATTTAAAGATCTAGATAATGCAGAATGCAAAAGCATGAATAACTGTACTAGATACTATACTATAGAAGAAATGTAATAATTATACTATTTCTTTTCCTTTTTCATACATTATAATTACTTAGTTATCAGGTCTAAATTATTTCAATACCTTTTATATTGACTAATTATTAGTCAAAGTAAAACAGTAGGGCCTACTAACACATTGCAAAGAAAATACCTAGGCCTATTATGTAGTACATCAATAAAGAATAATCAATTAAAATCCACCAGTACCTGAGTTTGGACATTTCACACTCGTACAGGTTCTTGACCCTGACGAGCTCCTCCTCCAGGGAGGTGATAGTCTCCCGGTAGGAGGAGGCGTCGAAGCTACTGGAGCATTGACGGGCACTGCGCACCCGCGACACCAAACAGGCCAGCTGGTCGTTGAGACTTTTCATCTCCTGCAAAAGAGGACAGACACTGGGTATTTAACGGGGAGGATTGATAGACAGTATCACAGCTTTTTTTTTTTTTTTTTTTTTATTTATTTATTAAACCACATTCATATTTCTAACAACATGTTCTTCCATATAGGTATATAGGTTAACAAGAAACATACAAGACAAATATGAGCACCACGTATAATATCTTTAGCAAGAAACATAGATATTTGGATCTAGCCAAGTTAAGCATGGATGTTTTACCCACTGTATACTCCTATTTAACACTCATACATTATTAACAATTCGATATTGATAACAGGAGGTTATCAAATAATATGAATTGATCTTAGTAACTTTAAGGGTTTTCCTTTATACGTTGATTGGTTTACCCCATTGACAATGTCAGGTGGCCATTGAATGCTGATTATGATGTCATGAAAACGTTATAATGTCGCAATATGTATATCCCCATTTTTGGTGAACCCTATCACAAACTTTAGAAGTTTATAAGAGTTATTTATCAACATTGTACCAGGTTTCTTCTTTTCTTTATAATATATTTATTCTAATAAGATGATGATCATCATTTCTCCAAATCCTTGACATACCTGCTTTTCCTCAACGGCTGTTGAAAGCATAGCTTTGCATGGTGACGTCACACCAGACTCGACTGACGTCACGTAACATGACGTCTTGCCGTTAGAAAAGCACCGATAAGACATTGTGGGACTTTCTTAGCTGAACCTGAAAAGTGGAAGTATAGATATTATTAGAGTTGAATATAAAGATAATAGAATTAATGACAAACATTAACCTGCTTAGTGATGTTTTTAAAAAACCTTGATTTTCTCACCTTCTTCTGATACATTGTGAAACGTACATATCGGTCGGTATTTTAAGCAACTGTAATAAACTCTAGGCCTATAACATATCGTAAATCAGACATTATGCTCCAGGGGAAATTCAGGTTGATTTTAATATGTAGGCCTATACACAAGATGAAAATCCTCTTCGTGAGGACTGTGAAATGCGTACATTAACAATGTTGGTTAGTGGCTACTTCACAGACATGACTCCAAAGTGGCCACTACACTGATGTTGTATGTTTGACAAGTGCCAATGTGTGGACAGATTAATCATTTTGCAGCTGGTTCCCACTGTTTCCTTTGATCATATTATCATGACCATAAAACAAACATACCTGCTCATCTGCTCATTACACCCCCCTAGTTTCATGACATTCCAGAGATCTATTTATATAATGACAATGTAAAATGTGCCACTGGAAGATCATGGAATTAAAATAAAGAGTTTAAAAAAAGAAAAAAGAAATAGTGTAACCAAGCTGGAGCTTCCGCGTCTACTGTATACTGTGGCTATCAAACATCATCAATCAAACTTCAATTTGATGTTCTATTGATCTGAATGGAATTCAGTGTATAATCTGTACATTGGTACGATTTCTTGTATATCTTTTTATTACTACAATGATTCATGAACTGTAGGCCTACTTTGAATCACTATTTAGATCTATACACAGAACTTATAGCTACTGTCGTTAAGTGGGCCCTCGGCTGTGACACTTTAAACAAATATAACTTTGCTGCCTCAAGAAATTCACTCCCCAGGTAGCAACAGAGTACATTTGCATAGAGTAAGCACACTTGGTTGGTCGCCTATTCGGCAAAACATCTTATGTAATAAGGCAGTTTGCTCTTAGCGCTTTCGGTAAGTATAGATCTTGTGAGTATAGATTTGCTGTTGGGTCTAGAAACCCGTTCTACTTGTATGCCTACGGACCGATAACTTCACCACCCCTATATTGAAGCCCTATGCACTGTATTGATATTACATTGAATCAATTGGTGCCTTCTATATATTACTAGAGTGGACACCAATTAGTGCGTTGTGATGCAGGAAAGTCCATTTAGCATAGCCCATGGACTAATGAATCACTCAATGCTAGGCACTCACACTCATATTTCTCTCGCTATTAATGATAATAATATAATGCACAAAACTTATCAAATTTTTTTTTTTTTTAAATGCGCCATAGTTGAGCTCGATACGCCGGCGACCTGAATACATATAATACTGTGGGCGCATTTTACTTAGTTAATTGCAAATGCGAGCAAACGAACCCCCTTCCCCATCCCCTTGCTCCCCACTTCCCCCTGAAGCTCGCTGCATGTCTGGTGCCCAATCTTACATGGCCGATTCGATGTCATATTTTTATGTAAGATTGGAGAGTTTGCTACCAATATTGATCTGGTAGGGGTAGGGGTTATGTGGGCTTTCTATCCAAGAGGTCCTGGGTTCTAAAGTTTTCATAAATTCAAAAAATAAAAAACCCTGTTACAACATGTTTCAGTACCAGTGCATTATCTTAGACCAACAGTGCATTATCTGAGACCAACAGCACATTATTTGAGACTAAGGCCATATTCCACTTTGCGGCGTTTTGCTTGCACTGGCCGTTTTTCTAGCGGTGATAGCACCCACCGCAAGTAAATCTGCCCACTGCAAGATGGAATATAGGAATTGCTTGCGGTAGTGCTAGCGGTGGCCCTAGCGGTGGCCAAAAGCAAGGGCCACCGCTAGTGATTTTATATTTTTTTTATATGAGTTTTCAAATTTTTTTTCAATTCTTTATGATTTCATTATGACTTTTATGACTTTTTTATGATTTTATATCTATATTCTATAATTATTTTATATTGTTTTCTTTTGAATGCTTGCGGTGGCAGAAACGAACATGTTCGTTTCTGAAATGAAAATTGCTTGCGGTGGGTAATTAAGACCACCGCTAGTGGCACCCCACCGCAAGGTGGATTATCTGTATTATCAAGTTAGTCAGCGTTGAACAAAGGGAATCGGGTAGAACTGAAGTAAGAGTGCATGGTTTATGGCGTAATCTTCGTGTGCCCGCAAAAATCCAATTATATCAAGTATTATGTGCAACTCGTACAACATATGTCCGAACTGGAGGTTTAAAACTTTAAAAGAACTTAATTTTGATATTACCATTCGACAAAATAAAACAAAAATAGATGTAGGTGTCAATAATGCTATAACTATAATACACGTAACTGGTTGTCCCATGCGTTACTTCGGCAGTTTCTAACTCCATTTTCTTTAAAATAATATTTCTAATGGCCTTGATAAATACATGAAAATAATTACATTGTTTTTAGAAAGATTAAGCACCATGCTGACTTTCTCTTTCCTGCAATCTTATACATATCAGCCGGTCATATAACCAAATCTCCCGTTTGTGAAACTAGGCAATTTAAATAGAAGGTATTTATAATTCCGTATAGAATACAATCAATCATTCAGGAAAATCCATTTTTCTGTGGACTTAAATATTGGAATGATATGAGTGCTGATCTTCAAAACTTAGAAAGTCTGAATGCATTTATGAAATGTATGAAATTAGAGAATAAAGACTTTGTTGATCTTTTGGACATGTGATTGTAATTCTATTGATGACTGGTATTACCTACTATTCTGTATATAAGTCACCTTTCTCCCCTTTGTAATGAACTGAAAAACAGGCAACTCTGATGTTTGTTACTAAATAAAATGTATGTATGCACACAAATAAAAACAATGTCTTCAGTTTTATCATATAGGACCTACATAAAATCCTGCCAACTTTCAACTTACCATCTGTTTAGTACAGGTTTTTACCTTTGATATTTATGTCACTACATCAACACAATGACAATGGTTTTCATATGATATAACTCACACTTTGCTATATGCTTTAGAATATACGTTGAGTAAATTAACCGTGAGAGCAGTAAACAGATGGGAAAAGATCATGTAGGCCTATATCATTCAGATGGAAACTTAATCACTGTAGCGTCATGGTCAAGTATAATATCGATACCTTCTGTATAATTTATCTCCCTCAAGACCTGGGATAAGTAAAATGACAACATGACTACACAGAAAATAAGAGTAACAGCACTGTCTTTCCTCAAAACCCGTTTTAATTAGGTCTTCCAGTATATATATATATATATATATATATATATATATATATATATACTCCATACCCTATCCTGGGAACCACCACACGCTCCTAATGTACACACCTTCTGTATTATATGCTCCAGTGAGACTTACCTGGCAACCGTGGAGTTCCTCCAGTAAACACCTTACACCCTCTCCCCAAACTCGGAAACTCAGAGACTTACATAGGTTACAGATATCATGATTTACGTGTATTAATCCGCTATCTATAATTCAATATCTGAGTAGTGAGGTAAACTCCCTGTGAATAGTAAGAGATAACTCACCTGGTTGTTTTGGTTGTAGTGGGACGTCGGCCGGGGTCAGGTCTACACAGGAGGTACAACTAGCAGGTGCCAGGAGAAGGTGGGAAAACCGAGGGGAGTGGGGGTTGGGGGGTGGGGTTGGACGTGTCGACGCGTGTCCTCCAGTACCTATGGAGCGTCGAGTGACGCCTTCACACTTCTCCACGGTGTCAGTCCTCCAGTTGTGAGATATGGCCTAAACGATTTGGCACTTACGTCACTAATGGATATCCTCATTTCAGTTATCGTTTAATTCATTTTGTATTGTTTGAATGATATCTGATTTTTTTTCCATTTAATCGAATGATATTCTTGTATTATTATTAGGTGACCATCTGAATTTGATGTCTACAGACCACGAAAACGATTGACCTGATGAGATTTTTCTTATACATGACGTGTGTGCCTCTGTGTATATATTTGCACACACACACACACACACACACACACACACACACACACACACACACACACACACATATATATATATATAATTATATATATAATTATATATATAACATATATAAACGATTTGGGGGATTTAACCATCAAAGCATGGAAGTATGCAACTTTAATACATCACCAATGGAATCATGGAACCTTCCATGTTAATAAAATAATTTAACTTTAAAAAAGGACTGAACACATGGTATGGCATAGGAACATGCATTTGTAAACTAGATCGTGGGAGTAGGGCTTATGTGTGCATAGTGTGTACGTATGTGTGGGTTCTGGTAGTCCAGGGTTACGCCAAATCAATCTCTCAGACCGGCCGTGGCCCACTTCCTTCTTCTTAAAAGTTTGGCCTTTCAAGGTGCCGGCGACGGACTTAACAATACCTATACCAACGGCAGTCGTTCTAAGCCAGTGATCCACTATGCGACAAAACGCCAACCGATTTCCCTCTCATACATTTTCCGTAATATTTTGATTGCCAAATTTCCTATACATGTATTATAATTTCAGATTTTTTTAAACAGAAAATTTGCTTACAGAAACTATCTATTAGAAAATGACTTTGTCAAAAACGTGAGAATATGGCAACAAAACCTACAAAGATCAAAGATGAAAATGTATCTTCCTAGTCCTCTGATCGTTGCTGGTTGCAATGATCTACAACGATGAATCATTGCTCAAACTTTCGTTCAGAAAGTAGTAATTGAAAAAAAGCATTATGCTTATTTCTTATAAACAAGGGGTTAAAAGACCGGGAAATCTCGGTGGGAAATCAATATTGGAAACCGTTTTGCATGTTCAACATCTTTGCGTATCAATATCTTTTACATTTATTTCAGCGCAAAGTTATGAAAAATATTGAATTGATGTTCCATACATTCACTGTCGAATACCATAACTACATCAAATATTTTCATCTCACAAAAATTAATGTCCGAAGTAGGCCTACTGAGGTGTTCGATCTTATTGGGTAGTAGCAGCTACTGCATGAAGTATATAATATTAACAGGCCCGTACCCAGCTTCTGCTGTCGGGTGGGGGTGGGGGTGGGGGGCTGGCAAGGTTCCAAAAGTTGAACTTTCCCTTATATTTTCAATGATATGACATTGAAAGGGGGGATGGCGAGCAGTAAAAGTGGAACTTTTCAACATTTCCTACTAATTTTGAATTTTTTTTCACATTACATTTTTGAAGGGAAGGTGGAACTTTGGAAAAAATGTCATTTGTTGGGGGAGGGGGGAGGAGGGGTGGCCCGCCACCCCCACTATAAAAACATAGTTACGGGCCTGTATATTTGAAGTAGTGTATGAGAAGGTCTGATATTGTAAGTTCCGACTATTATATCTCTGATATTGACTCATTTGGTAAACATTTGAAGCCGCATCACCCTTATTTCGCACAATACATTTCTCCTATTGAATACAAATATACGTATAAAAAAACAAATGATGCTAGAGACTTTCAGGATATGAAAGTATTTCTGTCAATAATAATGACGACAGCTGCACCGATAATTATGTCTATAAAACATATCAGGATAATTTTAAACATACAGCGATCGACATTTAATTTTCCGGACACGATTTTTTATATATGCATACATAGTTTTAAAAAATATCAACAATTTATTGCCATCAATACAAGGAGGGGATGTAGCTCAGCGGTAGAGCGCTCGCTTTGCATGTGAGAGGCCCCGGGTTCAATCCCCGGCATCTCCACACCTGAACCTTTTCTCACCTGACCTGCTGATGTGGTTGACCTGGTTTACCTGAACAGCCCTGACGGCCAGGTAAGAAACTAATGTACTATTAAACCACCAAAGCGCCATCTACCCTACAGCACCGAAAACAAATGTCTCAAAAAGGTAACAACAACTATGTCCTTCCCAGAACATGGACATTCCTGAAATTTGCCTTTATTCTACTATCTCCTGATATAGGACACTATAATAATTATTGTGATATAGGACATTATAATATTATTATATAACATTATACAATATTATGTCCATATTATGGACATTATATATTTCCTTGGCCGATCAGTTGGCCATGGGATGCTAAATAACAACTGATAATAGCTAGATTCTCTATTTCAATGGGTGACCAGGACCACTTTACTTTATCTTTCTGTTGTTTCACTAAAATACCCTTAAAGCACTGTGGATATTTATAATTCACACCTCAATTGTTGACATACATTGTCCTGCCCCCCTCTATATACCCAATCTTACAATCAGTTCAGGCATTACATCATTTCAGGGTTGATCACTCAACTAAAGCTAATCAAGCTTGTACAAAAAGAAAATTGCCAATCATTTATCATAACACAGTTTAAAATACATATTTGATATACAAAGAGTAGGTCTATGTGAGAATCTCAAATTTCATTATAGGCTTTTTAGTAAATCATAGTAATTGTAAATGCATTTGAAATAGGGCTTGTTGTAGGGCACCGTGCAGGAACCTATGTTTTTTTATGTCAGAGACCTTGGATTAAAAATATAATATTCATAGTTTGAGGCAAGGTTACACAATGCTGTACTCCAGAAATGTAAACCTATGAGTGTTCAGTGGATCTTGTGACTGCTGGATCATCCAAACTGAGGCGGTCTCTAGTGTTGGGAGTTAAAACTGATATATAAACCTCTGCATTAGATATTAATTTTACATTAGACAAACAAAGATTCAGCCAAAGATTTGTTTAATCCAATTCCTGTCAAGTACAAGTTCTTCCATTGAAAAAATCACATTAGCATAACTTGGTTTCGTAGTTCCATTTACCCTTTAAAGCAATACACTGTAATGAAATATAACATATACACAAGTCAATCAAAATTAATTGATGCATGTTTTTTTGCACCAAATTTTAGGTAACAAACACATATTTCTTTATATGATTTTTATATACATCTTTGATAGCAGATAACTGTATTTCACGCAATAGCTTAACCATCAGTATCAATAAGCCCCAAAATCGCAGAGCAGGTCACATGATAACAGACCCGTAGCCAGGGAGGGGGGGGGGATACCTGGGGTGCCCGTCACCCCCCCCCCCCCCCACCCCAAGCTGGGCCAGGTCCACTTTTCCAAAATATTATTTTTGTCACAGAATCCCTGATAGCTCTTCAGAACTTTTGTTGGACATCTGTGCCACTGTCCACCCCCAGGAACCCCTGTAAAACCATGACAAAGAGGGGGGGGGGGGTCTCAAAATAGTATGTCATTTATGGATGGCCCCAAGCTAGAGTAGATGTCAAAACTCTCTCTTTTGGCTAACTCCGGAGAAGTACTTGAGACAAGGAAAATCTAGAACCAACATAAGGGTTGTATCTATATTATGTATGTCTTTGTGCCAAATATTGGAAATTACAATAATAGTATTTAGAGAGTTTAGCGTAATCTACTGCGGACGTGCTTCAGTTGCCAAACAGAAAAGGTATACTTTTTGAAAACGGTCACCCCCCCGCCCCTGCATGAACAGTTCTAGCTACGGGCCTGTAATAATAATGTATAAATTATAATTGTTACCTTCTATCAAAATGATCTGATCTAGATCATCGTAATAAAATAGTCATGCGCAGGTTCAACAGCCTTATTTCACCATGTTCATATATATATATATATATATATATATATATATATATATATATATATAGGTATATGTCACTTTAGCTGCAGGTTCCCAAAACAATAAAGCCAGCTGAAACGACCGGAAGAGCCAGGTCACACTCTATATCAAAAATTAATTGTGAAACTTTTGATTAAAAAAAGAATAAAAAGATACAGAAGCCCGGATACAGAAACCACATTGAATAATGACATTATGATGAAACCCGCCTTTGCGGTACGAGTAGCCTACCTAGTTTCCAGACATGTATGCACCATGTAGGAACCTGGATCAGTGTATCATTCATACTGATAACATAACAATGTTTTGGATATCAGTCACCTTTGGTCCTACTCATAGCAGTAGTAATCACTCTTTTTGAAAAAGGGAAATGGGTGTGAACGTGATACAACAATAAAATAGTTTCACTGAGAAGAGTTCCATTGATTTGTCTATAGTTATCTTAGGTTACATTCGGTCCTCATCCACAAACTTGACAAAATCTTTTGTTAAACGGCGTTAATCAGATTCAATCAATAATTGTATTGGGCCAGTATCTAAGGATACAGTATAGCCAAGGATGGGATTGTCGCGAGTTGGCACAACCACCCTACATCTAAAAGACATATTTCGAGGCCGTAGGCCTATTACTATTAACCCCCACCAAGTGAAAATGATGAGAACACATCAACAAGTTTAATAATTTAAGTCCTCCTGTAGCTTATACATGTGACATCGATCAATCATGTAAGACAGCTGGCTGAGCTAACTAAACTTAACCATTAAATTGAGCTCAGTTTGTCAAAAACTAGGCCTATCTAACGCTTTTCACAAACGATTTTCACAATTGCATTCAAATTTCGCAAAGCAAAACTGGGACACACTGACACACAAACAAAGACACACATATATACAGACCCATCCATCCACCCACTCATCCACTCACTCATTCCCACACAAACGAATATTGTAGAGTAATTATTGATGAATAAATAAATCTGACCCCCAAGGGTCTGAGGTTCGAAATTTACCTGGGCCCATATCTACGTAACTACTCCTAACAATCTCTTTTTATGTTTATTTCCAAATGATAAGAATCCTTTTGGTGACAGACCAAATCAGGTATTATGAGACACTAATCAAATTTCAGCTGATTAGCCTAATCACGAAAATCAGTTACGAAAATATGGGCCCGGGAGTAGGAAATTCAGTTGTTTAATATGCAATTGACTATAGGCCCCTTTGCAGTCGGTACTGTTTGGGGATTGTTTAATATTGTAGGAAATAGAACTGAAACGTTTTTCTTTTGCATGTAGACTCCGTTGCATATTTAATACTCTGTACATGTGCGAACATACCCAGACGATTGACAATGTTGCGCAAAACACACGTCCTCTCGCGAACTCTAAGAATTTTAACCGTAGTTTGAAATTTTACCATGAATGTTTGTGTGTATCTATATGAATACAAGGCAATCATGAATCTCTTGGTACTTACAGTTATTTATTATGGGTGAATTTTATACAATTAAAAACATTTAAATCGTAGAGAAAGGTACGCCATTACATATCGCTCTTTTTCTAGAGATGTACATGCACTCTATCCAAACTCTGTAAAGAAACTAGAATATCAATAGTTACTCCCCCGTTCAACGTCGAGGGTCCCCTACTGGTGGCAAATTGAAATAAATGATTGCTCGATAAGATATATATTTTTGACACAATGCCCACAAAACATCAACAATAAGAGTGTAGGTACACATCAAAACTATTGATTTCGGTCTTTGCAGTCAAAGGCCCTTAATTATATGCAGCCACATGTTTTATATAGTGATCGGCCAGACCTATAGTCTATCAAAGTGAACATAGATAAGTCACGTAAAATTATTCAATACATTTTGTCTTCCGACCAATCCTGTACACAGGAGGCATGGAATCTTACCTTTTGTTTGGGAGCTCACATCCTATTGTTCACTTTCACCGACCCACTCTCAGCAGCTCAGACCCCCTCCATCCTCCGCTCCAGCCGTTGTCCACAAGGTAAGAACTTATTTATTCACATGTTCGTTATGCTGCAATTATTAAGCCTACTGGTGAACACTTTGCGTACACTTTGCAAAATTAATGAAAACATGGATAAAAAATGTGTGTGTTCTTGTCGAGGTTTGGAGGCAAGGCCGTGGGTGCAGTAGCGCTCACGCCCCCCCCCCCCCCATATCAATAATTTCTGGATCCGTATGGGTCATGAGCAAAGAATACATTCTGGAATTCGAAAGTGAGTTTTTTTACTAGTAGTAAATTATCTATTGACAGCTTGGAAGTCGAGATTGACTTATAAGGCCTTTGTCTCCACAAACACAGGGAGGGGAGATACAGTTGTAGATGAAAAACATTCCCTAGAGTATCTATTTCATTCGGAAATGCTCGGTATCACCGGGGATTCAAATTTACACAAATTTATATTTCTTTTCTTCTTTTTCTTCTTCTTTTTTCCCCTTTCCTTTCCTTTCCTGGTCGCCATATTGGTGATAAATGTATCATCATTATTATGTAAAATTCTGAAGCATCTATATTGCTCTGTTCTGTCTCATCTACTTGAATAATTATCATTTAGAATTTATAAATTCAGATTTATTTAATAACCACGTGGTCATGATCACCACGTGGTGATCACCAAAATGTGATAACGTGACCGCGTCTGCATGCACAAGGTCTATTACCCCAAAATGTGTTCTGAGATAGAGGGAGAGTTGCATGTAGTTCAGTTGTAGAGCACTCGTAAACTAATCCAAAGGCACCAGATTCGATTTTCACCAGGTTAAGCTTTCTGACCTGGGTTATGGATTATGAAAAGGCATGTTACATGCATCTGACTCCTGGCGTGGTCCCGAACTTATCAAAGTTTGTGGGTGTATAGGATTCTGTCCTCTTCGCACAAAAAGATTTTTAGGTTAATAAGAGAAATGGGCACACCAGGAATTAAATACCTGAACATTTAATGTCTGGTAAAATATCTCAATACAAAAAAGAAAAGAAAAAAGTGCAATTAGATCAACTTTTATGATTTAGAATGCACTCAACGGGTATGCATGCATGTACCGGAAAGTTTGGCCTACTGTGTTCCAAAGGTTTTGAGATGGAAACCAAATTATTATCATTCTGCCTTGTTGGAGATTCTTTTATCGACTTTTACAAGAAAACTCCTCCAAATATCAGTGTGTGATCTATGTTCATTGTCCCATCACAGATTACTACAGGGAGTTGCTCTTTATCTGCTGCCTTTCTCCCGCCCCCTGAACCTTATCTGTTTTCCTTACTTGGGCTTACCTCATTTATCTATGTATTATCTATTTCCCTTACTTGGGCCTAATTCACAGTGTAACGAGGGATGATAGCGTATCTAAGCTCCTCCGAACCAATAACATGTATCCTGAAGCACTGTAACTTTTGATATACAAGATAAGTACGCATAAGTAAAACAATAGCCAAGAATATAAGCGATTTTCTTTCTTTACATTTATGTTTTTTTTTCTTGAAGGAAGCTTTTTACAAATAAGGTGCTTCCGTGTGGCTTCATTGCCACTGATTGAACACTAGAGAGTTTTCGCAACACACAACATTCTCATTTCTTTGATCCCAATACGGAACTCAGAGGTTCTAGAGGCATGGTCCCTAGGGGCGTTCAATTAAGCCCCATACCCACTAGGACATTTTACTGGCGACTGGCGATGGGCAACAGCAGAATCACTGGTAAAATCGTCACCAATTCAGATCACATGTTAGTATTTAGCACTTCAATATTACATACTAACATTGTGATTTGAATTGGTAATGATTTTACCAGTAATTCTGCTGTTGCCCATCGCCAGTCGCCAGTAAAATGTCCTAGTGGGTATGGGGCTTTGAGGACAATGGCGCCATTTTCCAGATATTCAAAAATTGAAAGTTCCTCAATTTAATTTATATTTTGCAGAGAGACTCAATAATATATGCAGAATTCATAAATAGTATAGAAAATTAGCTAAAAAGTTTAGTTTTCAAGAGAGAAATGGGGAAACATGACTACTTTTGAGAAAACTTTACAAATGCTGAAAAATGAAATTTTCAACAAAAATTACATTTTCTTCTGTCACTCTTTCAATATAGGGTGTATAAAGGCATATTATGCATCTAAATTATTGAAAGGGTCTTAGGAATAACATAGAATTGTCAAAATACTTATAAAATACAGATTTCAGTGAATTAATAGAAAAGCAAACAAATAGCCATTTTAAGCTATTTTTAGGTTTTTAAATGGATATGTATCTCTACTTGCCAAATTAGTACGGTGACCCCCTATTGTTTTGGCTGAATATGATAGCCTACATCCAAATGCATGTCATATTAACTTTTAGGGCAAATTTTCAATGTTCAATTTTTGTGTGTGAAACCTTATTTTTGAATTTTTATATTTTTGAACTAGTTTTTCCATATAATTTCTATGTAAAAACATATAATACATCATCAAATTTTACAAAAGTCTTTGTTTTTCATGTGAGAAAACATGAAAACATTTATCAAAAACATTTGGCTGGTTGTTATTTCATTTCTATCAAAATAATTAGCAAATAAAATAAAATTACAAAATTTATTTTGAAAGTCAATTTTTGAATAATTACTCTATAGATAGAGTGGTCTAGCCAAAAAGTTTGCATGGTGACCCCTGATTATTTTTGCATTTTTGGTACCTATATGGGTATAACTTTCACTGTGCAGGATATTGAACGAATGTCAATGGTAGTTCTATAATGGCGCCATTGTCCTTAAGTACGTACGTAGCAAGGGGGGGGGGGGGGGGTAGGGGGGTATGAGATTTTTGAAAATTTGCGTACGTTCCTGTACAATTCCATTGCGTACTTTAGCCAAAGGAGGGGTGGGGGAATCTAAAATTTTGGAAAATTTGCGTACGTACTAAATGGAAGGCCCCCTACTGAACTATGGGGTTTAATTTTACTGTTTATCATAGGGATACTTTTAAGGATTATGTTTTGTTAATTATTTCAGTATGCTATCTCTTTCTAATCACAGTCTCCTCACTGTGGTAACTGCAGGTCATCTCAAAATGTAGTTACATTTGCTTGAAATGATAGTCTTTATCCATCCAAACAGGTGATATATGTCACTGTACTCCCATTGACAATCACCAGATCACCAGTCCAAGAGGCTTAGTCCACTCAACCCAACACAGCCAACACTCCTCCCTAGCCTTCTTGCCTGCCTGCAGACTCCCCGCAATAGAACCAGAGTCCGTGGGTTTGCTACATTATCGGAGGTGTTAGCTTTCTGCTTGTGCAATGCACTCTAGCTTGCTCTCTGCCCTGAGCAGCTGAGCACTATTTCAAACCAGCCCTGTAACACAGCCTTTACACTCTCAAACACTATATAGAGAGTCACACTCTTAGCCCTGAGGTTGCTTTCTCTGCAAAGATGGTTAAAATTAATTTTATTAACTACAATCTTTGTTCAATTCAAGAAATATTTGGTACAGGTCTTTCACTTAAAAGACAAAGAGCTCATTTATATATCATGCATGTTGATTGTAAGAAATTTCAAAGTTGTTTGTTACAATGGACAAAATGCCCATGACGAACCTAAGATTAAAGAAATGACATATACCACATTGTTCATGTAAGAGGTTACTATCCCTGGGCCTATGAGTATGAGTGCAGGCCTTGCCAACCTGCTGCTCCACAAAATTAAAAGGGCAGATATGGTCCATTGTTACACGTAATAGCCACACAATGCTTAGAATAGCATTGTCATACAGAAACTTGGCTAAAGGCATTAATCATTTGACAGTTGATAGCAGATTTCATTTAACATAATACAAGTCATGATAAGAATTGTGTGTGCAATAATATTCTCATAGGGGCAGTTCTTTTGGATGCACTGGCACGTGCTTCGGTAAAAGTATCAAAAACAAACTGGTAGGTGCAATATTGCAGCTAGCAGTGGTGCGTAGATGAGGGCTCTCCAGGTCTCCCTATCAAATTGACGAAATCATAATGTTGGCAGTTGTATATATATATATATGATATTATATATATATATATATAATACCATCATGTCGCCCTGACGAAAAGTTCTTAATTACCTCTTAAAATCATAATTACACTGCATGCTGTTAAGTTCAAAACTGCTCGTGTCGCCCTGTCGATTTGACGGGTCTACTGTACAGCATAGTTTTGTCAAACTCATCAGCATCGGAGCAATAACTCTCTTGCACTGAAGATGAAACTTTGTTACCCATCCTGAAGGAAGGGATTTGCAGTAGGCCGGAAAGTTTTTGGGGACTTGCAATTGGATTTTTGGGGCTGAAAATCTAATTATAAACGGTTTTTTGGGATCACCTCAGTAGTCAACGTGTTGATAGAAGATAATCCCCTCTTGTTTGTCTTAGGTTGGTCATTGTTTATGGGGTAATTAATTAGAAAATTTAGAAATAGAAAAAAATGAAAGAAAAAGGGGGGTTTGGGGGCACAGCCCCCGATTTCTAACCAATATTGACAACAAATATTCAACCAAACCCAATAATAACATCAATTTTCTTGTTTGGAAAGTATTTGTGTAATTCTTGTATAAACTTTGACTGGCACTGGCACCCGACCCTAATCCCTGAGTGTTGTGTTAAGTTAACTAGTGGATGGCAGCCGGTTTTTTTCGTGGATCCGCCCATATGATTTGTGTCTATATCATATAAGATATAAAACAAGTGCGCTTATTAGATTTGGACATACACATTGACCATACTATCCAGTGGCGAATTAAGAGGGTGGCGCGGGGGGTGCTCTACTTTTTTTTGGGCCAAATTTAACTTTTTTGATGTAAAATTTTGGAAAATACAGGGCACGCCCCCGTTTCTATTAGCACGCTCCCGCCTTTTCAAAAAGCTTTATCCGCCACTGTTATCCAGAGCATCATAAAGACCCAAAGATGATTTAGGATTAAAGGGGCAATCCATAAATGACGTCATGCGGCGGAGGGGGGGAGAGTTCAGTCCCCTATACATTCCTTCAGTAAAAACATGACTAAGGGGTCTGCCTGTTAATATTCAGCTGAAGGTGCTTTCTTATTTAAAGGTTTTCTTTGCCGGAACAATATAATATTATAAATTCTAGCAAGATTTATCATAACATTCTGTTAATACAAGGACGTAAGTTGGGATCATGGAAAAAGTCGGATATAGCAGTGAGAAAATCTAGGAGTATCCTTAAATGTTGTGAAATATGTTTTAAACATCAAATTTTCAAACTGATTTTTGGGGGTGCTAGAGAAAAAAAGTTGGAAATCCGAAAAAAGTCGGAAAACTAACATCCCTGTATTAATATGAATTATATCAAATGACTGTAAAATTGTTAATAACCTATTTGTTAATATGACACACACCAATGACAGTAAAATTGTTAATTGTAATATCTTCTGGAAGATCAGGGGAAACCCTGATGATAATTTTCAAAGAATTTTTTTTATTTAGTTTCTATTACTTATTTCTAGAAACAACACCAAAACTCCCAGAATGCGTCGCGCCGAGATCACCGGAAGGGACGCGCCCCTGCGGGTGGTGGACGCCGAGTGCTACACGGCGCCCCCAGAGGGCGTGCTGGTGCGGACCAGTTACGCCGGACTCTGTCACACCGACCTCCACTTCCTGATGGCCGATGACGTCATGACCAAACGGGTCGGCCACCTTGGTGAGGATTTTTTTTAAAGGTTTTTATTTGTAATAATCATCAAGGTTTCCCTTGGTTTTTCAGAGTTATTACACTTACAATTGTGAAAAATATGTACAGGATCACATTAAATCATTACAATATGGGTCATTTTATGCAAATTTCAAATAATATTCAGTTTATGACAATGACAATATCTAAAACAGATCCAGGATAATTCTATTGAGCATATGTGTGACGTAACTTCATGAAATGAGATGGTATATGATTTATTGAATGAATTAAAAAAAGAATGAATGCAAAATGGAAGAATGAATGAATAAGTGAAAGAATGTTTAAATAAATGATATTATAAGCTGAAAAAAAGGATAAATTCATAGGCCTAATTGAATATTAGAGTTGTTAAATTTACAACGTCATGACATAAAGAGATGAGGGAATTGCATCAAGTCATTGTTTGCTATAGCTAGGATGAAGTACATATAATACCATGCAGGTGTCTCAAAGGTTTTGTTCATTGGCAAGAATAAAAAGAAACATGACCCTTATGGAACCCGCCCAATTTGAACAATTGGTCCGTGTCCTGTCCATTGTTTTCCACTGTCTTCACTTGGTGAGGAAGAGGTTGATAATTCTGTTGCTCAAGATTGAGTATGTTGAAACTTGATAAATGAGGTGGGATAATATAATCAATTGAATGAATAAAAGAAACGAATGAAAATTTAAGAGTATATAAGTGAATATTTGAATGAATGGATGAATGCATTATTAAATGAATGGACATATAAATGGATAGATAATTGCATACCAAATGAATGGACATATAAAGGGATAGATAATTGAATAAAAGAACGGTTAATTTGTAAGAAAAAATGGGGGTCGGGGAGGGCCAATGTTTTCTAGGGTGAAGTAATATCAGATGTCTCAAAGGTTTTATTTACATATTATGTTCCTCTTTGGAAAGAGCATTAAGAACCATACTACTTCCGAAATCCAGCCCATATTGTGGACTTTGAAAAAGGCGTTTTAACAGACTGCAATGTACTCATCTTGTTAAAGTACATATCCTTTTCCAATGTCTTAAAGTCTTCTTTTGTTTAAATGCATTTTATTTCTGAAATATTTTGAGGAATAGAAAGAGTCAATATTTCTTGTTTCCCTTGCTATGATACAACTCGTATATCTCGTGTTAGAAGTTTTCCTCTCTCTTCACGGTCAGGTGACTCTTACGTTGGTATCACTCCCGGTCACGAGGCCAGTGGAGTCATCGAGGCCTTCGGTGAGAAGGCGCGGCCAGAAGACTTCGGTCTGTCCGTAGGAGACAGGGTCTGCATCTACCCCTGGCACGGTAAGGCACTACTTTAAGGGAAAATATGGCCCCATTTGACTCAAACATTTGTCTAGTCAGTCTGAAGGCCCACTAAAATACGGATATGTATGTCATTACAAAAAACAAAAGAAATAATTCTATGGATAGTCATTTAATATAGTGATATATATTAAGGACAAAAAATGCCCCCATTCCACTCTATCATTTTACTAGTCAGTCTAACAGCCAACAGAAATAGGCATTTAATATTATGTCATGACAAAAGGCAAAATTCATAATTCGACGGATTGTCGTATAATGTAGTTGTTTTCAATTTAAAAAAAGAGAATTAATTTCATTTTGATTGGGCTTGGATTTTGAAAAAAAAAGCCATTTAAGTAATATTGAAAAGTAAGGTATCCTATTAAGAGAGAACCCATGAAAGAGAGGCTACAAAGTTAATGAGACCATTCGGTTGCACTGACTTACAGGGATTTTATTTCACCCCTAATGGCGTAGTCTCTGTACATTTCCTATGTAAACGTCACATTATTCAAGCAGGGGAATAACAAAAACGATATTCCCCTGACTTAAACTGTTAATTACAGAAAGCAGGGGAATAACAAAAAGTTATTCCCTGGTAAAACCAAGGAAACCAAAGCCACGCCCCCTTTTCTGAGCTGCACCAATAGTAATGCAGAGAGGCAGGGGAATAACTTTTGCTAGGCCACGCCCCCTTATGCTATCATCCAATCAAAAGGGACCAGTGGAATATCTAGGTTGTGTTGCTAGGTCGCGTTGTTAGGTCGCGTTGTTAGGTCGCGTTGTTAGGTCGCGTTGTTAGGTCGCATGATGCGGCCGTTTGTTACATTTTGGCGTAACTTTTATCTATTAATATCTCTGCTGATATTAAGTGAATTTTCATGATTTAAAAAGTGAAATGGATAGTAAATAACGTATTTAATAGGATACCAGATTGATAGATTCAGGGGGTTTGAAATAAATCCAGTACAGACCTCGGTATGATATCAAAAAAGTTATTCCCTGGGTCTCACAGGGTCGAGGGCCTGCGCTTCGCTACGGCCCTCGACCCTGTGAGACCCAGGGAATAACTTTTTTGATATCATACCGAGGAATTATCTCGACCCTGTGAGACCCAGGGAATAACTTTTTTGATATCATACCTCGGTCAGTACTATCTATTTATTTCACCCCTAATGGCGTAGTGTCTGTACATTTCCTATTTAAACGTCACATTATTCAAGCAGGGGAATAACAAAAACGATATTCCCCTGACTTAAACTGTTAATTACAGAAAGCAGGGGAATATCTAGGTCGTGTTGCTAGGTTGCGTTGTTAGGTCGCGTCGTTAGGTCGCATGATGCGGCCGTTTGTTACATTTTGGCATAACTTTTATCTATTAATATCTCTGCTGATATTAAGTGAATTTTCATGATTTAAAAAGTGAAATGGATAGTAAATAACTCGGTATGATATCAAAAAAGTTATTCCCTGGGTCTCACAGGGTCTCGGGCCTGCGCTACGCTACGGCCCTCGACCCTGTGAGACCCAGGGAATAACTTTTTTGATATCATACCTCGGTCAGTACTATCTATATATTCTCCTAGGATTTTCATGTATCTACATAAAAAAAGATAATAATCTCGATTCAGAGATGTTTTGATCGAGGACGAATTGCATGGCTAATGATAATGATAATCTTTAATCAAACCGATTCTTGGAATCGGTTCAGAATTGGGCCATAATGGTGGGGGTATAGAGCGGCCAATCAAATTTTGAGCAATATTTGGCCGCTTTTTTATTTTCAAATTCGTAATTTTGACCAATATATGCGTACCAAATTGCAGCACCTTTAAATCTTCCTATTAATTTTTTACCAGGTTGTGAGAACTGCGATAACTGTAGAGCAGGAGACAGCCACGTGTGTGTCGACAACAAGTTCGGTACCACGGAGATGGGGCAGGGGCTCAAGCCGGGAGGGTTTGCCTCTCACGTGCCCGTTTCCCACTGCAAGTACGTCGTCAAGGTAAAGGAGCTTTTCATTTTATAACTACAGAAATTCATGGGAGTATTTGAAATATATAATATATAATATTCTGGGAAGAATATAAACGCAATCACAACTTTTGCATTATTCAATGGACACCAATTCAAACGTTTAGAGACTAAATCCAATAACATAATCCCTGCAGTGTACTTTGAAAATCAAACGATTTCTGGAAAACAATTTACAAATTGAGCCACGTATCATGATTCCGAGAAGCATGCATCATGACCTCTGTATTCATAGCTGTGCCTGTTATTAGAACTTATCGTTATTGGATTGCCCATTCCTCATTAAAGAATACACAGGCCTCAAAGCGGGGATCATGAAAAAAAAGGTCCCTTTAAAAGGTCGCATTTTGGGAAATAAAGGTTGAATAATGGAAAAAAAGGTCATTTAAAAATCATAATTTTAAGTAATTTCATGATGAAATTAGACCAAAATCATTTGTTTTATTGTTCCTATGTGGTAGGTATTGCTACTTTCAAAGGATTCAACATTAATTTGACGACTGGTTTGAAATAAACGACATTCTGCCTATAGTTGTAGGCAAGGGAGGGTATGGCAGGGTTCATAACAGCCTTCAGCAAAAATATAGGAATTTTTTTTTAGTAAAAATATAGGAATATATAGGAGGTTTTAAGACAAAAATATAGAAAATTTAGAAATTTTCAGCAAATCTTTAATCAATAACATTGAAATCAATCACTTCATTCACAGGATCTGTATGGGGGGGGGGGGGGGCAGATTTCAAAGCTGCGAGTAGTGAAAACTTGGGAGGGCCCAGGGGAGGGTGTGGGAGGGGTGGCCCCTTGCACTTGGGCCACACCCAGGAAAATTGTGAAAAACTAACCCCTCAAACATGAAATCTGGGACCCTCTGAGTGAATACAGATATCTAAGAATGATAATACCCATTTATGGAATCTTGGGCTCTCTCAGCCAAGTAGGATATTGATTTGTTAATGTTAGATTTATTACTACCCTTTGAGAATATCTACTAACTGGGCGGTATGGGGGGTCACCCCCAGGAAAGTTTTGAAAAATTAAACCCTCAAATATGAAATCTTGGACACCCTCACCTTTCAGCCCTTATCCTCCCTTCCTGCCCTGAGGGTCCCCTAGCTGACTCTAACCTGGCAACCCTTAACTTCCCCTCAAGCGCATGCCCAGAGGGTCCCCTGACCTAACAGCCCTTACTCTCCCCTCATGCCCTGAGGATCCCCTGACCCTGACCTTGGGGCCCTTATTCCACTAGGATTTTTTTTTTCAAAGATCAGGAGGGGCTAGGGCCAAACATTGTGAGTGTGTCAAACATTGTTAATGACCAGGAGGAAGGGCCAGGAGGATTTCCCCCTCTTCTTTTTCTTTTCTTCCCTCTTTCTTTCTCATGAGAGTTTGTGATATCATTTGGATTGACTTCTCAAAATATTGCAATTATATGCGGTAAATTAGACTTCTGAGAAAAATATAGGAAATATAGGAATTTTTTGCAAAATAAAGGAAAATGAAGGAGTGCCAACAAAATATAGGAAAATATAGGAATGTCATGACCCCTGGTATGGTTTGCCTAACCACTCTCCATTGGTTTGAGCAGCTCTATGTGTTTAGAATTGTAAGTAGGAGCTAGTAATGACCCTGTTTATATCCAAACCAGATTAGCAACAAGTTAGCATTTCAAAACTGTATTCTGTAGAAATTCCACTCCTGTTTATCAAGAATGCTATCCATGATGGATTAGGTCAGAATATTTTGAAATGCACAGATGGCACTCTTTTTACATTTAAATGTGTCATATTACCCTTGAAATGCATCATTTGTCACAGATTCACAGTAATTGCCTGTGTTCTGGCCAGATTCTTCATGAATTTTTTGTCTTTCTTATAAGATTTTACACTTATCGGTCACTTCAAATGAAAAAAAAGGTCAGTAAAGGTCGTTGAGAGGAAAATAAAGGTTCTAAAGGTCCAAGAGGCAAAAAAAAAGGTTTTAAAGGTTTTAAAGGTCCTGCTTTGAGGCCTGAATACATGTCTCCCTTCGCCATGCAATTTGGGAATCATTGATATTGATGAAGTAAAACTGGATAGTTCTGAGCATTTTTGCCCTTTACTGTCAGTGGTTTAGACACTGATAGGCTATTATTTACATTTGTTGAATATTTGCTGGTGCCAAAAACATTTGTCCCCTTTTTGCAGGTGCCTGACAACATGACCATGGACATTGCCTGTATGTTGCCCTGCTCTGCCGTCACAGCCTACAATGCACTCAACAAAACCAAGTCCTACATCGAGCGGGCCCTCACCGCCCACGGCCGGGCTCGCCTCCTTGTTGCAGGCGCTGGAGGAGTCGGTCTATGGGCCGTGCAGCTCGCTAAAGTCATGTACCCCGACCCCAAAATCACCGTCTTAGCCGCAGATATTGGCACTGACCGCTTGACCACCGCCAAAGAGTTTGGTGCTGACCAAACCGTACTGTGGGCCCCCTCCGAGGAAACGGCCAAAAACATCGCGACTACGACCGAAAATGGTGAGGCCCCGCTTGATGCTGTGGTGGACTTTGTCAACAATCCCATGAGCGTGGGCATTGCCCTGGGCAGTCTGGACACGGCTGGCACACTTGTCTCCTGTGGCTTCTTTGGGGGCACTTTCCAACTCCATTTGCCAATGGTGGTAGCCAAGACCTTGGCCATCCAGGGGTCGCGAGTAGCGCCACTCTCCCTGCTGCGGGAACTAGTGGAACTGACCCGCACAGCCACCCTGAGTTACCCAAGCCTGGAGTACTTCAAGCTTGATGAGCTCAATGCGGCCGTTACTAAGATGAAGGAGAGGAAAATCAAGGGACGGGCACTCTTTAAATTCGAGCAATGAAAATAACTAGCGTAATGTCTTGCCTATTGTTTTTGTTCTTAGAAAAGGGATAGAATTACTGTGAGCACGTTATAAATTGACAGTTGGACGCTTACAGCTTACGGACTTACAAGAAAGTGTACATGTGCACATGAAAAAAATGTCTCTAGTCTAAGCAAAAACCGTAGGGTGATACCGACAGTATGACTGAAAACTGACAGTATATGTGTGAACTTATCTTTGTAAATTCTTGTTCGTATAGGATTTACATTAAGAGAAAATAAAGTACAGTTATTTTAGTTCGGTCTTCATTTGTCATCTTTACCTCTCGATTCACAAGTATTCAGTTTGAAATAGTTAATTCGGATAAAGCTAATGATACGTGCCAATAAACCCTCTATGTTGTTTTATTATGAACAATTATTTAGAAGTCTGTCAAATGCCACAACCCATCAAGCACAGTGTCTAAGCTTAAATAATAACAAAATAAAATTTGCAATAACGTCTTGTTTATTGCATCTCTCAGCGTAAATTCTCTTTATGAATATCATGCATTCCTAAAAATGAATGATAGCGATGGTAACAAAATGTCATATTGTATAATAAATACTGTTTGAGAGTCTGACTAAACATAGCCAGAATAAGTCTTATTTCGGTCAATTTTCAATCACCCAGCCATACATACGCTATATCATCGGATACACCACTTTATGACCATAAACTATACAGCATGCAATATGTACACTTTATCAGTTTATAATATAACAGTCAATGCTACATAACAGTGACTTGAGATTTCGAGTTTGTTTGTCTGCCTTGAATCTTTGGATATTGATGGTACCCTTAGTAATAAAATCTGCTACAAATTTTTGGTCACTGGCAAATTGCATTAAAATCATATATATTTACATTGGACGGGGTACCTACTATATAGCATTAATACATATGAATTGATAAAGATGGTTAGGACAAACGGTATAATTATGATCAAGCACATTGATATGATTGGAATTTAGTGTGATTAGAGAATATTCACACTTTTTCATCAAATAGTTCATTTTGTATTTGCAAAATACTTTTGTAGATCCTGTACATGAAATTCGATTCAAATTTAGCGAAATATAAGCGCTTTGTTATGAAACCATGGCAGTGTCTGTAAACTACATATTCTCCCTCCCTCCCATCCCAACGTCCATTCCCCAGTCCCTTCCATTTCGTTTTTATATCCAAAGAACCCATCCTCATTATCCTGTTTCGACTCACCGTTAAAATAAAAAAGTTTCAGGATAGTTGCCTTCGAGGCAAATACATCATGATAGCTTGCCTTACTGAACAAATGGACCTTTAATGTTACAAAAATATTTCTGTAACATTTTAACCTAGAGATATATTACCTGCTTATATTAGCGTATACCTCTCGGGAACTCCTCCCCATTCAAACAACACAGAACCCTCGTCAGTGAAAAACTTGAATACTGACCCACACATCTTCATTCATTCCCATTTATTCCTACTGATCTGGGGTTAGGACTGGCGGTCGTTCTGTCTCTGACTCTGGGATCTTCCAGCCCATCTTCCGCCCTTTGTCGTACATGTCTTTCAGCAGTTTGCGTATCTTGTCGCCGCCATCCGCGCTCACCTCCTGGTACTTCTTATAGAGGCGCAGTGCAGTGCGCGCGTCTTCGATCGAGTCGTGAGTCACCGACTGGATGTTAATGCCTGAGGATAGAAGGTGTAACATGTAATAGCTTAGACATGGAGCACCTACATGGGCAAACAATTCTATGGCAGAGATTTGGTATGTCGCTGGTCAAAAAGGTGGTATGGATTTGTTATTTTTTGGCATTTAAACTGCATGTACACATACCTCAATCATGTGAAAGTGCAATTGCACAGGAAAACAATATTGTTAATTTTAGAGTGAAAATGCCAAGGCCGCGCCATGCGCACTGGGCGCATTCAAATCTAGAATGGCGCATTAAGCAATTAATTCGTCATTGAAACATTTAGAATTTTGAAACATCAAATTTACCAAAACTGGCACATCTATGTGAAGATGTGTCTCATTCGACTCAATAAGGAGTGCGTTACTGTTTTCTAACATAATAACTGGTTTTATCTGTGAACGCATAGTATTGAGGTATTAGACGTGCTATAATGCAAACTCACCGAGGAAGAACCAGGCCAGGTACTTGAGGGAGATCATTCGTTGTCTCGGCAAGTGGAAGAGGTCAACTGTATCTATGACTTGATCTTTGGGAACCTGGAAAGGATTGATAGTATCGGGTACACTTCTTAAATGAAAAAAAAATCAATCTTGGGGATACGGAATTTGTAATCAATCTATGTAATCCAAAAATAGTCCGATGGTGTACAGGCATTTAAAGGGATAACGGACTGTTTAAGTATAATTTGAAATCCATTAGAGGGTGCCAAAACAAGAAATTTATGTTAGACCTATCCAACAAGAAGCACGAGCCCGGCCATCTAATAGCCTAGCTACCCAATCGGCGATCCCTGTATCTAGGGTTTGGACTCAATTTTTTATCATAATTTTAAATCAATACAAAATTTTGAAAATTTTCCTGGGCAAACAAAAAAGATAGGTGATTTTTTTTTTTGGTAGTTCTTACTAACCTCAAGGTCTAACACTTTGCATATTTACAAGATCACAGATTAATTCTTTTGTGGACCAATTCATGTAACTTTAAAATAACTCTATTTAATTTTCCTGGGTTACCAATTAAAGTTAGGGGATTTAAAAAATTGTGATAATTTTCTGGGTGCTTGGGCTTATGAAAAAGTAGAAACAAACCAACAAATTTTACATGTCAAAACCATGCAAAGTAGTTAGATAAGTAAACTGTATTGGTTGATTTGGTTGTTTCATCTAAGTTATTTTCAGTATACATGTTTACCAAAAGACCATTCACTAGGGTCATTGTTTGTATAAGATAAACAGTGTAAGCATCAGTAAAACACCCATGCCCAGAGGGCAACATGTGCTAGATTCACTAGGGTAATTGTTTGTATAAGATAAACAGTGTAAGCATCAGGAAAACACCCATGCCCCAGGGGCAACATGTGCCAGATCAATTGCCCCCAAGGGCATCATGTGCTAGATCAATTAATACACATGCCTTCCTAATTGTTGATAAACAGTCTGGGCCTTTGATCTACTGAAACCTGGAAATGCTAACATAAAAGCAGCAAGAACATTTAAATTCACTAACAAAAAAGGCTCATTTATCATGCTTTGAGAAAATAGTTTGTTTCAGTATGCCCAAGTTCAAACGTTGAAGTGTTTTCCAATAGTGCTTTTATGTTTTCAATAAAATTGTACAGTAAACTTTACCTCCGAATTTGGTGACAAAATGACATTACAGACAGCCAATACTATAGGAAAACCACTGTCCAAAAAGGTCTTTTGTGACATCACAACTGTTGCAAGTGACTTAAGGCCCAGTAAAAGGCTCCCGGAGGATCGCCTTTTAAAAACATCCCATTAAAACAAAAAAATATACTTGTCACCGTGCTTATTTCTGGGTGAGAGCTCAAGAAAGATAATGTCCTTAACTATAGGAGTCTATGGGGAAAATAAACTTAGTGACATCCAACTGACCCTACTACATTTAAAAACCATTACAGCTTCACCAAACCTGAGGAATATGTACCTGAGGTCTGTAGCATTATTTCAAAGCCAAAAAACACAGGGGTCACCAATTATATTAAAGTGCTGGAGATGGATAAAACCAAAACAGGTCATTATTTCTGTATAATCCTATATATAATTTTTGTATCTGTTCCCCTAATTTTTTCATTTGTACTACTTTATTTAAATAATTTTAATACAAATTCAAGCCATACTCTTATCCAATGAAAGATTTTTCATTTTTGAGGTGTTTCATTGTTTACACTAAGGGGCACATGTGTGCCTGATTTGCTAATCATTGATTTCTCATTATCATTTTTACTCAAACTTTCTTTTTCTCTCAGATTTTTATTCTAAATGACCTGTCATCAAGTCCTGAAGGGAAATTTGAAAATTTGATGGTTTTAAAATTTTCCCACCAGGGGGCACAAGTGTGAACAGTACCTTATCCCTTTAAGACGCTACACCTATAACCTCAGCTGAACGAACGTTTTGGGATTTCAGAGGCCACATGTCAAAGGACAGCCACGAGAAAACTACAATAGATTAGATTTTTGTTGTCGCACAAGACCCAGCAACCCCTTAAATCATGTCTAAAACGAGTTTAAAACAGTTACAGGGCAGAGGACTACTTTTATAGTATTGTGTATGCTGAACCCCACTGCTTCCCCGTTCGTGAACCTGACCCCTATGGGTAACAGGTGAACTCGGCCCCTTGGTAAACTCGCGCCTTGGTTAAGTCGGCCCCATGGTTAAATCGGCCCCATGGTTAAGTCGGCCCCATGGTTAAGTCGGCCCCATGGTTAAGTCGGCCCCAAATCTTCACCAGGGGGCAGTCATCACTGCAGGGCCGACTTCACCTGGGGGCCGACTTAACCACGGCGCGACTTCGCCATGGGGCCGACTTCACTTGTATTCCCCCCTATGTAGTACTGGTCATTTTATAACGTTATGGTAGGGGAGAGAGTGACCATAGACATATATAAGACTTATGTATGTCCATGGAGTGACGTACCACCAGGTTGATGACCCTGAAGTCCTTCTTGAGGCCGTGGCCGACGAAGACGACGCCCAGGTCGACCAGGTAGCGCATCTTGAGGTAGGTGGTCTTCAGGGTGGTCAGGTGTTTGGACGAGATACTGGCGTCCAGGTCGCCCGGCTTGATGCCTGAGAACTGTGTCAGGTAGTCTACCACCTGCACAACATCATAATGGTTATGAAAAGACGAGCATTATGTATTTTAACACACTGTTTTCTACTGTACATGTATATCATTTAAATATATATAAAACATTAAATTGTGATAGTATTTGCTAATATCTAATATCATCAAATACTGTTAGGAGAGAGTGTCAGCTTAGATATTTTTACTTTACCAGGGTCACCACGCGTTTTAAAACAAATTTAAGACACTTGAATGGCCTATTCAAGAGCAACATTTTAAAACATTTTTTTTGTAAGCGGCATCAGGCATCTCACGTTTAACAAATTTGTATTTAAAGTCACTATCGGATTCAGTTTTTTTATGGCTTAAACATGGCAGTCATTTGAGACATGTTAAGACCTTTAAAGACTAGCGTTGGAAATTTACAACTTAGACAACTTGCCTGTTCTGAAGTTGAGATGTAGTCATCCACGAATGGTTCACCGTCCATGACTCCTTTCCTGTGAATCGTTAGTTAAAAGGTTTTACACAAATATACAATAAGCAAAGAACAATTAGATCAAAGGTAAACAGCCCTAATTATTGTGATAAATACTTTTAGTACATGTATCTTAAGAGTTTCAAATGAAAAAAACAAACAAAAGTTAGGATACTTAAACGACATTTATTTGTCTATTTATTTCAATTACTGACATTGCAAGATTGTGGCAAAACACAGAATGGATATGGTCTTTACCATGCAAATGAATTCAAATCAGTTTTGAATGGTATCTCCTATAAAAAAAGGATATAAAACAAGAGAGCACTTACCCCCTGATACACGTTATACGGGCGACCGACATCTGACTGGGTTTGATGGTAGAGCGCGTGCCGTCACTCCTCAACTCGGCCTCCTCCTGGTTGAGTGTGACGAACTCTGCATCCAGCCCGATGACATCCCCGGTGACCGGCAACTCTTCATCGTCAAGCGGGGTGAAGGTCTGGTTCCGCCGGCGAGGGGTCACCAGCGACCCGTTGTCAAAGAGCACGTCTGAGGTGATTGGGTTTACCACTGTTAACAGAGGACGTTTAATCTTATATTTTCGATTGTTTTAAAGAATAAGTTAGGCAATAGAATTAATGAGGAAAATTATGGACGATTGGGTTCACCGCTAGCAACAGAGTCAAAAATCGTGTTTGACGTTTCATGGGGAAAATTAAGGGCTGTTTGGTTTGATTATAAAGGATCTTACAGGGTTAAGTCTCGAAAACGTAATTATATTATACCCATCGGCGGTTTATTTCCGAAGTAGCGGGATATTTTGAAGCCTACTTTATTATTTTATCACATGTACAGAAGAAACTCCTTAACTTTGTTATTGACATCAACTTCTTATTTTATTCTGTCAGGATATTGTTTATATAGACCATATTACTTAATCATAAACTGTGGAACCATTTCACTCTTTTGGATCGACCGTCATATCTAATTATATAACTTACCCGACAGGTCATGCCTGGTGAGGTGGTCGGTCCGTGCATAGTATAACACACAAGGCACCTTCCAGTCCAAACAGAAGTGAACCATCTCTTGCTGTAAAAAAAAATTGCGACATTTTCAAAATAGATACAGCAGAAATGCCCTACATTAAATCATTTCAACTTTGGATTTCGAATTAAGAGATTGTGGAATGTCACTGTAACTAAAGACCAGTTTTGGAAAAGCTGCTAATTCCAAATGAGGGTTTGCACCAATTATCTGGTCATTGCTCATTAACTTTTTGAAGGATTTAGGCTCGTGTCAATAATATAGAGTTAGAAAAATATCCGGAATGATCCTTGACATTTTTCAGATTAGGGATTTTTTTTTATTAGTCATCCCTTTGGATATTCAGTAAAGAAATACATCAATGCTTTTTGGTCTCCCCATCCGCATGAGCCCAAGATTAAATTATGTCATCCACATAAAAATTGCAGTTCTGCTCACCTTTTCTATGGGCGTGATGGAGAAGTCGTTGAAGAGGTAGCACTGAGTACAGGTGACCTTTTCTTTCCGCTGGTGGTACGTCTCGCCCACCTTGACCTGACTCACCAGGTTACCGCCCGTCTTGGTGTCGCGGATGTGGGCCACGTTGGCCACCAGCTCGTAGTGCACCCAGCCCTCCTCCACCGTGCTGCACTGATTAAGGAAATCACAATACTCCCTCCTGAATTTTTTGACACATTTATTTATATACATTTGGTTATTTAAACCTGTCAAGAAATTTTGCTTGACGCCCCAAGAACTAAATGAAAGCTTGAAATTTTGAGTTTCCTACTATCTGAATATATGTACATGAATTGGTATGCATATTATTTAACTATATCACTTATACTTACCTCTGTGAATTTTGTATTGCAATACTTTATGTATATTCGTTACGACTGGATCTAGATGTAAACTAGCAGATTCTTGCTAACTCTATGTATCCAGTAAAAATAAATAAATAATAAAAAAAAAACAAGGTCAGGACAGTCTCATCGGGGCAGGGGGGGGGGGGATGTCGTCCAGGGGGTCCTGATCCCCCCTCATTTTGTGGGTGGTGACTTTCGCAAAGAAAGAAAATGTCATGGGTGTGCTTCCAAATGCGTGACGCTTAAGTATTCAGCCTTTAGGGAGACCCCCCCCCCCTTTCAAAGATCCTATATCTGCCTCTGAAGGTGAATGGTAGGTAGTGACTCTTGATTTAATAAAGAACATTGTTTTTTCAGTATAAAGTACACCAAAACCACAAGACGGTGTAACTATGTACCACGTAATCCAACGAAATAAAGAAATACTTATGCAAGTATCTTTCTAATTGCATAATTCATTTAAAAAGAAATCTACTATATCACTATAAGACTAGTTACCTCTTCTTCTGAGTTGACCACCTCAAGCGACCCATCAGGCTCTAGTTTGATGAGCAGTCCCAGCGGTAACCAGCCGGGCTCGAGGAACTCGTCACTCAGCTGACTAAGCTCCAGTACTGGGTCACTGCATGGAGAAAACTACATTAAATACATGGTCACTGCATTGAGAAAACTACATTAAGTACAGGGTCACTGAATGGAGGGGAGATAACTACATTTAGTACAGGGTCAATTCATTGAGAGGAGAAAACTACACTTAATACAGGGTCAGGCATGGATAGCATATACTATACTTGGTGGAGGTTACTCCCAATTTAGAGCATGAAATACAATTATTTCATGTAAACGGATGTTGGAAGCACGTCGATCTACAAAGTAGCTAATCCATATTTCAGAATAATGATGCAACACTGTTTTCCAGTATGATATAGACTATCAGCTAAATGAAGACCTGACAGAATAAAGTATAAATCTGTAAGACTAACCCAACGTCTGTGTCGTCTGGATGTCTGAATTTACAGTCAGTGCGCGTGCACCCAGCGCCGTATCGACACATCTTGACGGCAGGCTTACTAAAACTGGTCCCCAGTGAGGCCTGACTCCGGTCGGCCTGGTCCTTGGACACCAACTGGTATACAAAAATAACATGGTTTGTTGTTAGTTGTTAGAAAGATTTGGGAATATTTTGAGAATGTTCTGACGGCAAATTTAGGCATATACTAAATTGGGATTGTATGAAAAAAATGAAAACAGCATTTCCAATAAATCAATGTAAAATCATACTTATTTATTTCTACAGGATTAATCGCGAAAGCTGATGAAACGATATGTAACGCCACGACGCAGTCAACATAAGTATTTACCACTTCAGGAACCAAGTTATTCTGAACACCTTAAATCGCTAGCATAAAAAAGAATCTGACAGAAAAGTAGAGAAATCTTACCTCCTCCTGCATTTTCCAAAACTCGTAGTCACGCGGGTTCTCTAGATGGCAGTTAAAGACCAACACGTCGGGCAGACGGTCCAGGGTCTTTGTTTGAGTCTGAATAGGGATAAAATAGAGCAATTAAATCCTAACTTGCATAATGTTATAGTTGCAATTCATTTGATAAACATTACAGAAATCATCCTCAAAAGCGTTTCTTCCTTGTTCCCTACATTATGCCATTAACGTTATACCATTTAATTAAGTCAATTAATTAGGGTAAAAATGTACCTCATACATTTATATGTACATACACAGTGAACTCTTGAACATAATTTCGAAATAAAATCCATTTCAATGGAAATGTACAAGATATCTAAGGCTTTTCATTACGTCAAAATTTATTCAGTATATCAACTATATTACTTAAATATATTATTGTCGAAAAAGATACGAGACGTTAAAAGGTATACTAACACACCATGTGGCCAAACATGCATATAAATATTAGCAGATGCTGTAAACATTTTATCTCTTAGCCAGTAAAACAGTAAAAAATTAACCCTGATACCAACAAACAAAACTCGCTGTGAACATGGCCTAAGATGTCAAAATTGCGTAAAACATCCATTACCCGGTACTCACTCAAATGTTTATTTACTACACTTTATCATTGTAATATCACCGAAAACCAGGGGCAACCCTAAAGTGATTTACTTAATAAACAATTTAAAAAAAAAACAAAATAAAAACTAACTACAACAAACAAAGCATGGACTCACATGTGGCTGGTACTTGTCACACTTATTACACCAGGCTTGGGTGACCTGCTGTACCCTGAGCGAAGCGGCCACCACCTGCGAGAAGTGATAGAGGATGGGCTCGCGGGGTGTTACGTCCGGATACACCAAGTCGTAGAGCGTAGACGTGATCTGTCGCGACATCTCCTGACCACACCGACAGCGGAACCGGTTGTTGAGTGTGGTACCAAATAGTTGAGTGATGATGGAGTCACGCTGCGGTGAGGGGGCGGTCGGAGGGGGTATGGGTGGGTCACTTGGAGAAGGATTCTTGGTGTCTGGGGTTTTACTGTCTGGGTCTGCAGGGGCTGCATCTTCTGAAGGGGTGCTGGTTTAGAAACATAAGCAATATACTATTATACGATGATTTCTTTGTTCATTAACCCAAATCCAATCGTTAATATTTCACTAGAATGAAATGAAAAGAGGACAGCGATCTTTGAACAGCTTGAACAAACCAATGAGGAGAACGACTTTTGTGGACAACTGGGTATCAGCCATAAGCTATTGATGTAGCTTGCCGGGAACCAGTAATAAAGAAAGTTCCTGATGGTACCCAAAGATCCAAAAAGGTAATTCTCCTCATTATAAATAAATCTACTGTTTCAAATATTCAAATACTGTTACGATCTAAATATTTCTTTCAGTACTTTTCATTTTGTAATGAGTTGTACATAGGTAACTCTGATTTTGTTACTGAATAAAATTTATGCACAAAAAAAATAATTTAAGTACAGGTAAAGATAGAAATATTTAATATCTTAGCATATCTAATGTATTTTTCAATTACAGAAATAAAAGTCATTCCCGGTCAGTCGGGAGGTTGTTTTTACCTGTCAGAGGTGTTCTCCTGGCTGTCTGGGGTGGGTGATGGCACGGGCCGAAGGGCGAGTGGTTCTAGGTGTTCAGGCTTGGCCGGCTCTTTGTCCCGTGATGCCTCGACCAATTCCTGAAAGGCAGGATGCAAATAATTGTACAAAGAAACTCTTAACTTAATATAGGGTGAGAAATATTGCAGATGACGGATATTTAACCCTATTACCATAGGAAAAAATACAATTAACCCATCAGATTATGAGCACGTGTTCAGGTAAAATATACCAATAGATGGGAGTCTTATTATCATTCCTGGTATTCACATATCACTAAAGAACTATCTGAGACATAAACAGAGATCGCACTCGTAACTCATGAAGAGGTAGGAAAAGTAGGAATCACTTTTCCTAGTTTTGTTCTAGAAGCAAGAGATGACTGCAGTAGAATGTACACTTGAATAGAAACCCTAAATAAAAGAATTGTTTGTTACATTGACTCAAAACCTTCCAACATCGTTGGGTAACTAGGCGTCATTTACTATATCCATCGAGAAACAAGCTTAATAAATATGATAATATCCGTTGAGCCCACGCCAGACTTACTGAGTGGACTTGTTGAAGGACGAATCTGTTCCAGCTCTGAATGAGTCTGGCCAGGTTGATTCGGCCCGTTGACTCCTCAGCGTCACCGAGGATGAGGCCCAAGGCGGAGGCCTCGGGAATGGTGCGGAACGCTCGCAGAAAGTTGTTGGCCTGAAAGAAAGAGGAACGAATGGCAGTGTTTCAGGGTTGCAGTAAATGGCAGTTTCATCATTAGAAATCAATTTCAGTCCGTCAGCCATCTGCTGAAACATTCCTGTGAAGTTTCAGAGCACTAGAGAACTTTTAAATTAATGAAAACTTTTTTTTCACCCCGGATTGTTGATAATAAAGTTTTAATTTCTGACCCTGCTCTTTGGGTGGTCAAAACTAAAAGAGCACAGGTCGTTTGAAACATAAAACTGCTTAACTTTTAGAATTGTTTCCAATCTACGTAAAAATAAGAGAATATGTGATTTTCTTTCTAGGATATTTTTACATGTTAAAGTCCTACAAAACAAATACAATTATACTTGAATAGCTACCTGACAGGTCTTGCCTTTCTGTGAGTCGAGCATGTGGAATAGGAAGCCGAGCTCACAGCCCAAACAGAACTCCTTATCACAGAGATGGCTCAGCATGGCAGTGCGGAACGGCTCGATGAAGTACAACACCTACAAAGAACAACGAATGATAGTTAAGTACGCCAAACTAATAAAATATTGATTATAAATAAAGGCAAACATACACAAATCCTTCTCCACATATTAAAGATTTTCTTTAATTGATGAAATGCATGGGTTTCATTACAAATACATACCAATATATCCGATGTTTTGGTTTTATTTGAAATTTATGTAAATAACTTTCCCAATAACTTGTTTTACGATATTTTTGGGTGTGATTATCCGATGAAATCGTTACTATTAAAGACTTCAAATCAGAATATTCTGTTGCACGAATTGAAAAAAATTATTCTACTACCAAGACAGCCTACCTGAAGCATGGCATTGCAGTAGGCGTTGGGAATGTGGGTTTCTAGACCAGCGAAGTTGGTCTTATTGTAATGTCGGAAGTCGAAGTCTTCTACCCCCAACTTCGAGTACTTAATTTCGACTTTACGGTATCGCTTGGGAACAACCAGAAACGGGTCCTCTCCTGGAAAACGAAAATATCGTGAATTTACAAGAATGTATTTGTAACTTTCTAATGATGAATATGTTTTTTATTTATCTATTTCTTTTTTTATTAATCAAAAATCAACTTCAGGGTTACCCCTGGTCATCCAGATCATTGCGGTCTATACATATTCTTATCCATATTGTCTTCACCCATAAGTGCCAGAAAAGTCTAATGTCTTTTCCGCCCAGTGTTTCAGAAAAATCGTCGATTCATCCGTGTATATAGAGATACGGAGTATTTTGTGTTTTCCTTTGCAAAGATTTCCTTTCACCAAATGACATTACCTCTTCCAAGCGGGGAGTCGGGCACACTTGGTTTCCGACTTCGGTTGGACAGTTTGATTTTGTAGGGGATCTGGTTCCTACGGCGAGTTCCAGGATTTGGTGCGTATCCTATATTCTGAACCACCTTCATCGTCCTCAGAATCTCTGCATCTATCGGTATCGTCTTTCTATAAAACAAATACAAAAAAACAAGAACATGTACAATGCATGTCGAGGTATCGACTACATAAAATCTTACGGAATCATTTCTTTTCTATGATTCTGAATCAAATATCTCGCCAAGTGCGACAGCAGAATGTGGCTGAGTGATATCAAGGGTAACTCACAAATATCTTGATTCTCAAAAATCGTATTAAAGAATCAACCAAAATGAAAACGTCCTACGTGATAACTGCGAACTCACTCTTTTACTGTGCTGCGGTTTTCCTTTAAAATCCTCGCCAACTCTGTGTCCTTTTTTACTTCATAAAAAAAATGAAGATATAATACCTTTCATATTCTACATATGTCCATGAAATTTTGAATCCATCTGAGCAACAATTTGTCTGCTTTCATAAAATATGTTGAGCATTCTGTCACGAAATGGCGGTTATTAGATCTTAAAATATACATTGATGAAGGCCTTTAAAAATTGTCGGTTTAATTTAATATAAATCTCAAACTTTCACCTTAGTCAATCTCTGAGATGTTTTTTTTGTCTTTGAGTTGGGCTTTTGTAAGTTACAACACGATGATTTACATAACATTATGCTTTAGTAATATTTTTTTTTTGCCATGGAGCAGTAGGCTGTGCACCAATCAAACTAGATCCCTTGATCCAGGCACTCACAGCGGTAGCTTCACAAAACCAAAGTTAACACATTTGCCTGGTTTCACGCATGCTATGCTTCAATAATCGGTACCTGTGGGCGCGTTGACAGAGCTCGAGCGGCCAGTCGGAGAGCAGCTTGCCGTTGGTCGGGTACTGCATGGGGATGATGGAGAGAGGGGCCAGCTCGTCCGCCATGGGCATCGGGGCCAGGTGCTCCTCCTGGGGGAAGCAAATGATGGGGCCGCGATTAACCGAGAATTGTTCTGAGGGCAATTTTGGCTGAAGTCAGGCCATGGGATATCCAGCAAACAGTGCTTTTTGAGAAGACTATAACCCCTGTAAGTAATCTCCTGATGAAGTTCGAAGCAAAACTGTGATTCTATATTATGTAAGGAGCGGCACACAGATACCGAGGAGAATAAACTTAATCCTCCTCTTAAGGCAGTTTATCCACTCTTAAGCCGCCTGTTATCAATCCCTATTTTCTTATACTACTCTCTCAAATCCAAACAGCAATATTTATCTTTGTAAAAAAAAAACAACTTTCTTTCTAAAGAAACACTTCGTTATACTACTGAGTGATAGCTGCCATCTCACATTTCTATACTAACGAAGAGTTTCCCACAATTCTACATTTACATAAAAAGTATTATTGGGTATGTTTTACAGCATAACCAGGACTATATCTTATCCAGACTGAAATCTATCCATCCTACTTCTAATTCTATCCAGGTACTTACATGTGTGAACTCAGTCTCCTCAGAGAAGGCGTTGAACATAGCGTGTTCATCCCCGGTAAAGAGATGTAAGCAGCCCGAGGCGTCCCCGAAGGCCATGGCCTGGTAGGACGTGCTGATGTCGAAGGACGTGATGGGCGACCCGTCCGTGTGCACCTGGTACATCATCATAGAGCCTGGCGTCATGGCCCCCTGCTCCAGGAGGCGGAACTGACCCGACTGGGGGGAGGAGAAGGAACAGGAATAAATCAGGAAAGCTGTTGTTTAATTTGTCTTTGTTAGAGATTCAAGATGCAGACCATGGATGAGGTACATTCAAAGAGTATATTTCAAAATGTCTCTAGAACATTAAATTAGTACATATCAACTCTAGTATATATACCTTTATCCTATTACTATATATTTAAGATATCCTATATAAGGCAATTTGCTGCACATGTATAGACCTCGTGCACTTGTGGTCACGTGACCACTTTTTGGTGATCACTAAGGCACAGGGATTGTTTTTTATGACTCAGTGAAATCATTCTAAGGATATTTGGTGAAATAATACATTTTAAATCCTTAAAAACTGCAAATAATAATGATAACAAAGTGATCACCAATATGGCGGCCAGGTCATTTTGCCAGTTGTGACGTCATGTACACAACGTCTATATGTTACTTGAATTATTAAGATTGTTTTATCAGAACGGATCGAATTTATTCTCACTTTGGTTTATCTATGTCCCCTTAATATTTGTTTAAACATTTTTGGTAATTTGCATGACAGATGGTCTAGGTAATTCTGAAAATACAACAAATTATTTCAGGACCAGAAGCCTACCTGTGAGACGACACAGATGCGGTCTGAGTAGGTGGGTACAAAGCGCAGGAACATGGGTTCTATGGGCGACTGCATAGGGGTCATGGCCCGCATGACACGTAGGTCGTATACCATGAGGAACCGGTCCACGGTCAGACTGCCCATTCTGTGGGAATAAAGTTAAGAGAGAATACAGCATGGGAATTCTATCAAACGATTTGAATAATGGGTTGAAGAAACTATCTTGCTGACGGTATGAATATTGAATTAAACAATCAAGCGCTCTTATGTCGACTTTTTCCAAAGTAACTTTATTCTATCTTTATTCTAATAATGGTTTCTATCATGCACTGCATGAAGTAACATCCTCTCATTATGTGAACCTCCTATCTTTTTTGGCCTATATACATTAGAGAAAATTAAAACAGGGAGATAGAAAACTATTTATACACTAGTACAGGAAGAGATCGAGGACCTGGTTATAAATTTGGAGGCCTTCAATGTCCATCGACATTTATAATGCTTAGCTCAAGCTTTTTGTTCAAGGACGCACCTGCTGGCAAAGCCGCAGGTGATGAGTTGGTTGCCGTGGACGTCAAAGTCGGACAGGGTACCGGAGTGGGCCTCCAGTTTGTGGACGGGTTTTAACGAGTCGGGGTCCAGCAGGTTCACCTGAAGAAATAGTGGGCTATATGTTCACACTCGTATTTTCCAGAGAGACATGAACTGATGAATGACACATTAAAACCATAATTCGATGACAGAAACTTTTCTAGTTTAGCGCAGTTCTTTTCTCAGTGGAAAAGAGGGAAAGATATCAACAATAAGTGAAAACCATAGAGATACATCTTCTATATGTCTATGGTGAAAACGTACTTTTGTTTTTGTTATTTGGACCAAACTATTCATATTGAAGTAATGGATTACGTTTATCGGTCCCTTTTAAGTGTATTATCAAGATTAGTGAATCACGATAACCTGTCCCAAAAAGTAGTACTGCCATTGCAAATTAACTTCAAGAGGGATTGTTAGGCGGAAATACTTTTTGCAACAGATGGACTCACATACTATATATCATGAGATGCTATTTATAACAAAACTGATTAGTGACTGATTTAACTTATCAGTTACAATAATATTATGTTACCTTTCCTGCGGTGTCGCCGGCACAGACGTAGGAGTGGGAGGGCCTGAGGATGGCACAGCCGATCTCACTAATCTCAGCGCTCGCCACCACCCCCTGTGTCTCCAGGTCCAGGAGGGCCAGCTTAGGCTGGTGACCAGCGAGCAGAACGCTGGTCGGCGACGTCAGCAGCATGCACTGCATCTCTGTCATCTGCTCATCACTACGTCATCGATATAAAGAATGGTGTTACTAAGTTATTGAGTATGTTGGTTTTTTATACTCTCCAAAAGTTGTCATGTATGGTGTATGATTAAAGTGCAAGTACTTGTGCAAAGACTCCAAATGTGTAATGTCTTTTATAAAACTATCCAAGTTCACATACTTATTTTCCACGAAAACATTCCCTTGGCCAAAGCTACTAGGTAATACAGGGATGTAATTTAGGTACAATAACTAATAGTAAAGGTATGGACGGCATCTTTATCAAACTGAAATATTTCCAATACCAGCAGAAGAAAAATATAACTGAAGAAATAAAATCTCACCCACATGGTAGTATTACCGACAGGAGCATACCAAAAGATGCACATAATCTTCGAGGAAAAACGCAGCAAATAGAAAATGAAACCTGTTAAGATTTTCTTTTTCATTTTCCTGAGCTTTCATTTTTAAGCTTGTCACAGAAGGGAGTAGCACTTACCTGTAGTTGAACATTCTCCGGCCGAGCTTGGAGTTACACCTGAGGGTGTCGGCCGTCAGACACAGGACGTTGGAGCCGTAGGTGTGCACCTGACGGATCTCGTTAGTGGCGTGTGCCTGGAAGGACGTGTACTTCTGCATGCCCAGCCCATAATAGGACGTTACGTGACCCTGGGAAAGGAAGAATGAAATAAAAAATTTGAAGTATACAGAAGATAGATATCCGGCGAAACAAATAAAAAAGTGCTGTAAAATTATTTTGACTTCGTCTCTAGGCTGGATTTAACTTGGGGTTAAAAGTCGGAGGCTATTTGAGGCGATGTTTTTTTTTCTATTTGTTTTCCCGTATCTGAGATTAGACATCATCAACTAGTAAGTATTATGTATGTGTCATTAATGTTATCCCCATTTCGTTTTGGCTAGTTGTCATTCGATGTGATCATTTAAATCCTAGGTGGTTGAGTTTTTTTATTCGTTTTTATATTACTCCTTTGCCAATTCACTACCTTAGATGAAGTGGTATTTTCTACATTCAGATTTCACAAGATTTATGCCAACGTTATGAACTTACCCCTCCGTTACCGTTCCATAGCAGCTCCTCCTGGCCGTCAAAGGCCACTGATGAGACGGCAAAACGGTCCCCTCCATCGACGACCACACTGTGGATCTCATGGTACTCGCCTTCCATACGAGGGGCCTCCATATGGGGGTCGGCATACACATCGCCCTAAAAAAAATTCCCCAGGTTTAGAAATAACTTTTTAACGTTGACAAGACAAGATGAGGTTTTGATGTAGGTAAGATTAGATTTATTTTTCTTGCGAACCTGGTTAATGACGTCATTTTCTAGACCTAATTTTTCTAAATCCCTATTTAGATTCCTTCAATTATTATAGCGAATTGTGAAATAATACCTGATTGAATAAGTGTAAGAATGGAATTTTATCAAACTTCATCGGAATGTCAACATTTCTGATCTTGCCTACCTGATAACCGTGGAGATCGGGAGGTGCCGTCATAAGACCATTCTGGTCGGTTAACATCGGGTCGGGACCCGGGATGTAATTCATTGTTCACTGAAAAAATAATGGTTGGTTAGTGGGGGTTATATAGCACTATATCAACATCTATGGTCGCATCACAACGAGAAGGTTTGAGAATTTTGCCTCTGATGATTAGTTCTATGAATTAAACACATAGATCTACGAGAAGATAGAGACAATAAACCCTACACATTTACCATAGACAGGGCTCTACACACAACAGCCGCTGATGCAAAAAAAAGGCAATGCATTCACGATAAGCTTTATTTAGAGTTAGACATAACTAAACTTAGCAGGACTAAGGCACAACATTTCTGTTTCACAAATCGAGAATGAAGCCTAATTATCAATTGATTAACCAACATAAGATCTACCAGTAGACGTTTTTTTTTTTTTTTAATCTATAACGTCTATAACTTTTTAAACGGACTTCATTCGGTAAAATGGACCATGGTGGATCTAAGCCTAAATCAGATCATTCAGGAATGTATAGATCTACAGTATACAGCCCCGACTTCGAATCCACTCGTAGATCTAAATGGATTGGGGCATCTATATTAATTTGATAACACCAAGGACGATACCTTGGCTTATAAGTGATACCCCACATGATACCCCAGCCAGTCACTGATACCGGGCTGACCAGTCCAGGCCTCACCAAATCCAGCGTCCTGGGTGTCCTGTCCACCCCCATAAAGGCCCAGGACACCCAGAAAGGACCCTGTTGGTGTCCTGTAGATACCCTACAAATCATACCCTGTTAACATAGGTAAGAGAATGGGACCCACAAGTTTATGTATAGGACACCCGCAAGTCATAGGCTGGGTGTCCATGTGACACCCAGCCATTTTAAAATTCCATGAGCCCTCTCAGTCATGTTTCATGATTTTAACTTCATACCAAGTGCCGGGCAATACAGTAACCACTGCCATTGTTTTTGGTGTGACTTAGCAAATGTTAGACCCCACAACCTCCCAGACTTGACGCTGGCAATCTACCCACTCATCTCCCTGAGCTACCCCGGTACCGTAATAAGTCTGGTCTCCCCATTGCTATGAACGGCAAGGGGCTGCTGCAGACACATTCTTTGCTGCAGGCTTCCAAAGGAACCCTTATCCGGGTGTGGCATCTCTGCTGGTGCACCATCTCGGCTGGCGCCTGTTGGCATGCCATTGGCCATTGGCCAATGCAAATAACCTTGACAGGTGCCCCCTCCACAAACTGTGTAGATATAGTAGGGAGGAGTTAACCTTTTAGGTACGAATCCTTAATATGTAAAAGATGAGAGGGATATATATTTAGGTTGCTACCTGTTAGTCTACAACTTGATACCCATTACAACTCCCATTGAGGCTAGAAAATGCCAGTGGAGATGATGCACCAGCGGAGATGCCATACCCCCTAGTCGCTTCTGATAACGCAATAATCATCACTCTGAGTATAGCACGTAATGAAACAAGAAGCAAATCACACTACCAATAGCTTCTGATTGCTACGAAATCATCGCTACCATCCTAGAGCTCTGGGAAGGGTCATTTACATACGATCTGCACTCTGATTGGCTGGCTGTCAGAGTTGGTTATAATAAAAATGGACAATATAGCAGTATAATCGACATGATGAGGGCTACCCTATGGTCAAAATTAGCTCATCTATATCATAAGAGGTAGCTGACATTATCTGTATTACATAGAACAACTTTGACATGAGTTCGAATTGAAAAAGTAGTTCCGGCCATAACGTTTTTCAAACATTCATAACAATATAACAATATGATTATATCAAGTTTTCTTTCACTTGCTATGATTTATCTGTTCATAGATAACACATATGAATCGAAACATACATCCAAATGATGGTAATACATTTCGCATGACCGAACGAACTTGGAACTATGTTTTCGCGGAGGCATACGGGCCAAATAACCGTGCGTATGAAGTCGGGCAGCTTAGCCGACCCGTGAGTCGGCTAGGCCCACAGAGATGGTTTCACGGTAGGCCGACTGGTGCGGAAAGGAGCTCTTTAGTACAGTTTGGAAGCAAATGACTATCAAAGTTCCGATCGTTGGAACGATCGATGTTCGCCCTTAACATAACAATGGACATTTCATTGTGTTTGAAAGGTACTTAAATGAAATGTCAATATATCTAATGTATGTAATCTATAGCAATGGTGTACCTCAATAAACTGAAGGCCTTCCTACAACCAGAAGGCTATATGGGCTATGAGTAGTGACCACCACCACCACTCCAGCTGTCACACATAACTCAGGGAGGGGCTTAGGAGTACTAGGTCACCTGCACCCACCCACATGCAGGTGACAGTGGAGGTCCTAATGTGGAGGGGTGAGGTTGATTGGCTCAAATACTGGTTATGTAACCCACTTCTGGCTTCTCAAACTGCACCCTCCCCCACCCCCACTCCTTGAACTGAGTTCAAGGAGTGGAGGAGTTCAAGGCCTGCCCACTCAATTACACTTGATGCACACTAATTGTCCTTGCTTACAAATGCATGCCGGTGGACAAAGGCCTGTAGCTACTTGTATGTAAGATTGTGTAACCGGGCAATCAGATCAAAGCCCAAATACCTACAAAAGACATGACTGATTGAGTGAGCCCTTCCCATAAGCTACAATACTAAAAACTATAATTAAGGGCTCACAAAAAAGGCTATAGTGGGAGCGAGTATTGTAGCACTCCCCGGGCTACATTGCTGGGGGAAAAGACCCAGGCGATCACTGGGATTGGCGGTTGTTGACAAATGACCAGACAATGCAACTTTTAGGTTAAATAAAGTTTATTTAGATAACTCATTTGTTACAATAATACTCCAACTCCAAGTAGATCTAAATAAACAAACCAATTACAAAATGGTTTACAAATATCTGACAATATTTCCATAATAGTTCTGAACCAGAATATAAAATACTAGGTTACAGAATAAAGTTTACAAAATACCCTTTGACAAAAGGGCAAATACCGTTTAATAAAAAGGCCAAATACCAAGTCTGCTTTAGGGGAAACTGCCAACTTCTAAACTTGTGGGGCAAAACATTAACTCAAAGCCCAAGCTAAGAAGTTAATAAAACTCACCTAGTCCTAAAAAGAACTAGGTATAACTTTCCCAGTCTAAAAAGACATAGGCAAAACAGGCCACCACAAAGTCTCACAAACAACCAGGGTTACCTTCCCAGGTCAGAACCCTATGCCAGCCAACCAGGCTATAACACCAGAGTGAGACAAATCCAGTCTAAAACTCTGCCCCTCAGTGTCCCCTATATCTAACCAGAACACAGACCCGGTAGAGAGCACCCTGCTCTGATTGGTCCATTCAGGAGGGAAAGCTGGCTTCCTATTGGTCAGAAAAGGAGTGCTCTGATTGGCTTGTTCAGACCGTCCGGAAGTCGGCCGCCGAGTCCGGGGACTTGGCTGACGGGCCGGGCTGGCGGGGAGGCCCGTGAACATCGCGGCTCAGCCCCCTGCAGGCCTCTGCTCGCCGATCGGCCTGTCTCGGCGCACTACAGTATTACTGTGTTATGCGACACAACGGGGACAATGCAGAGATGCAACACCGGGTAACCATTGGGGTCCCCATCCCGAATCACCATGGCGTGGGGTTATCAGGCCCTAGATAGATCTAGGCCTAGCCTTAGATCTACATAGAGTTGGAATATGACTAACGATGTGAACTTCCCCCCCCCCCCCCCCCTATGCCGTATGGCCTATTTTTTCATGAACATGAAATTATTTTTAAAGCTTGATTTAGTTGTACGAACAGATGTGATGATGTGATCTTTGGAAATAGGTAGACTAGGTTACATCTGTCACAAGAGTGGCAGTGTAGACTTAGGTCTATCTGTGACAGTGGGAATGGACTGAAAACCGAGGTTGTTGTTCAAGAGTTTTAAGGGTAGAGTACCTCACAAAGTAAATAGGACGCAAAGTTTATGCCACACTCTTTAAATAAAAGTGTGACATTATCACAGTCTACTTACAGCTGTCTACGAAGCAGCATAAACCTAAAACAAAGGTTTGCAGGCACAACTTGCAAACATCTGGCTCAGGAGCTTGAAGTGGTAGTTCAGTCATGCTTCCGTTCATATTTCTAAAATAGGTATATTTTATTTTGTATTCGATAATTACGTGAGTATTTATTTAACACATACACATAATTGATTATAACGTATACACTGTATTATAGAATACCTGTGATTATGCGTATTATGCTGTTTTATTTTGCTAAAATGACGCTGCCATTTCCTGAACGGCATCATTACTGACCAACCGGAAGTGGTCGAAATCGGCAAAGACGAAAACGGCGCCAAATCAACCAAGTGCATTTTGAAGAAGTTATACCAAATATATCTATCTAAACATGAATATCGAAGTTGCCAAGCCTCGCATTAATGCGTCTATGCTCCCCAAGTATCACGGACAGGGAGTCTGTCTTCTTGGGATTGCCCAAGCGGTAAGTGTTACGATAGGCGAGACGGAGTGTGGCGTCCACTCGTGACAGTCGTGTTGTGTCGTTGTGAAATTTTGGTAACTTACCGGTAGAATTCAATCAGCTGATGTCGGAGAATCGCACCAATTCTTAGGCCGTGGAAATGAAATGCCGTCGCTCATATGTTTGTGAATGTGATTGGGCATACACAGCACAGCAAAACCGAGTTCACTGAAGTGAAAGCAGGCAAAAATCCAAAACCAGATCGGCAGATGATGGAAAACTCTGAAAAGTCCTTCCTCTTGTAGACCTCCTGATCCTCCAGTCAGAGTGAATTTCAATTCAGTCCTCTAAGACTATGACCCCTACTTGACTATTTTGGTTGAATAGGTTGTTTCTCAATAGACCGAGTGCCAGTTCCCTTTTGCTGCGGTCCGATTTCGAACATCCGGCCTATGCTACAGCATTGGAGGTGTAAGAAAACATTGGTTTTCTCGGGTATTTCTCCTAAATTAACTAAGATTTCTCAATATGTCATACAAAATGGCCAGAGCTACCCTAAAGTATAAACATTTCCCTTAGGAACTAAACATGAGAAATACAGGGAGCCACAAACTAATCCTTAACCATTGCGTCTATGGGCCGGAACTTCGCAATTCGCTATCAATTCCGCGCGTTGGATAGGGGTGGCTGTGCGACCGGCACGGGGTCTATAAATAAAACATTTACACGATGAAGCAAGGTAGGTAGAGTCTAATACAGCCATTGTACTAATAGCTTAGCACTTTTAATATATCCTCATGTTATATAATCCATCAAGGATCAGGCTTAGCAAGTCTACTTCTAGTCTACTTCTAGAAGAAATATCTTGCGCTCCTAGCGCCACCTGTTAAGCAGTATAAAAGGCGCTGCAAGGTAGGGAGCGGGAGAGTTAGTAGTCACTTAGTTTTAGTGAGAACATCAGCTAAGTAAGTTTAGCCAAGGAGTTACCTGGAGTAAGTACATCGGCTCCCGTGTAACAGACTGGAGTTTACCAATATCAACTACCTCGGACATAGGATTGTGATAGAGCGGAGTACTAGAATGGTCTAGAAGGTGTTGGAGCAACTCGTGTTCTAAATGTGGTTGATTGCTGATAGGAGATGGGAGGTGGACTGATGAAGACTTATACATGGTGGCTTTGACTCGGGATGAGATGTTTATTGAATAAAAACCCTTTCATATTAAGAAGCTCCCTCATCGTTCATTTCTTTTGAACTATTGGGAAGTGGACGGACAAACTTTAAACGCAGTCTGAATTACTCAGGCATTCTGGACAAACGACTCATGGAGACTTAGATATACACAAACATCACGCAGTCTTAAATCAAACATTAACAATAGTTCACCATTACAGGGTACCAACCACACAGGGAAAACAGGGAAAATGGCAAAAAAAAATCCCTGACAGGGAAAACGCAGGGAATTTGCAAATTTTGCCAAAACACAGGGAATTTCATTTTGCCAGGTCCTGAAATTCCTGATTCTTAAGATATCAGGGATTTAACATTTTGTTTTTGGGTTGTCCAAACATTTTCTGCACGCAGAGGCTTTTAAATATGAAACTAATGAAAGACTTGCTGGATATGACACAGGGAAAAACTGCCACAGGACAGGGAAATCACAGGGAATACACAGGGAATTTGAAAAAGGACTTTCGGTTGGTACCCTGCTAATAATGTTATGAATACTAACTGGACACTGCCATTCACTGATTCAGTATTTTTGGTGTATTGGCACAGTACTATATGGGCAGTATTTGTGTATAACTTACTGCCCACCGTGCTTCACTGTGTAAGATGTTTTTCTCTTTATTTTGTGAATACCAAATGGATTTGTATGATTATTTTTTCATGTCATGTAAAGTTAGCAATGCAGTCTGCTTGAATGGAGATAATGATAGAGCCCTATATTTGAGAGAAAATCAAGAATTTTAGGGTAAACTTTTTGAGGCCATTCTAAGGAATGGGGGCATAGGCCTACACTAAATATAAAACTATCTTGTAGAAAAAACTCAAGGCAGAGAAATATTGAACATTTAATAGATAGTTTATTTCATCCTAGTGGGGTTCAGACATTTTATAAGGGAGTTCTTCCAAGGAGGGGCGGAGGGGTTCGTACCAACCCCCGAAGCCCTCCTGGCTATGGCTTGTAAGTGCAGGGCTTGACATCAACTTTTTTTTAACTTTCCTTCATGTCGGGCAGTTGTAGTTGGAAGTTTACCCGCCCGGTCCTATAACTTACAAGATATGATATATAATATAAGGAAAACTAACTCGGTTGACAGTATGACCCTTAATGTTCGGCGGGAGGTCAGAAAATTACAGCCCTCAGCCTTAATGCCTTGGGCCGTAATTTTTCGCCACCAAACTCGTAGTCAGGGTCATACTGTGAACCTCTGTATGTTTTCCTATATTATACTGGCATTGGTATATCTATAATGATGTTTTATGTTTATTTCAGCCTGACGCAAATGGCATGTCTTTCCAAGTCAAAGCTGCAGATAAACAGTCTGTGATGGTTAATATGCAAGACCCGGTAAGTTACTTTTGAAACATTATTTGATTAAAATTACAAAACGAAAAGAATATGCATTGTTGTAGTATATTCTGAAACGGATATGAGAACGAAATACTGTGTAAAACCGTTAGACTACTATACTGTAGACTCTCTAAGCAAAATATGGACTTTCAATCTTATTCTCAATTGAGTAAATTAACTGTTGACACCAATAGCCAGGCCAGTGGATTATTGTATTTAATTGTACATAACTGTATAGTTAAAAAGTTTAACACCGATCTGTATGGTTCATTTCTAACAGTCTCGTATCTTTTTCCCAGCTCCAGGAGTACGTCAGTGGGTTGATAGAGGTTCATGGAGTCGTCCAGTCAAACAACAGCATTCAGTGTCACAACTACGTCGTGTTTACACCGGAAAATGCTGAGGAATTCGGTGAGTATACAGTAATGTATGAGGTGACAGATTCTAATCAGTAGATTCTAATGTACAATCGAACTTGATTCACATAAACTACAAATGTAATAATTTTTCGCGAAAAAGCTATATCCCCTGGCCTCTTGGGCAAATTGATTTTGAAAACTCTTCCCCGACGTTTCTTTTCCATTGATATTCTATTTTTAGAAAAGAAAAGAAAAACTTATTGCGTATTATATTCATATATATCTAGTGGAACAATCCTACTCTCTTGAATCCACTGTCCTCGGCCTCTAGGCCAGCGACAAGCACCAAAACCGCAAAATACATGTAAAGCAATTGCAGAAACTATTAACTTAAGTTTGTACGTCAATGGTACCCCGTATAAAATGAGAAAAATAATTCAAAGCTGAAAGTCCCGTTCTGAAGTTACCAAATGTAATTCTGCTTCTTTTCCAGACCTGGAGCTGTACAATAAATCGCTGATGCTGATGAACCAGTACCCAGAACACTACATCATGGGCGAAACCTCCTAAACTTTTAAGCAGAACCTCATTCATTCATCGGCTATAATCATGTATCATACTTATCCAAGACACCCAAGACGTTATATTCACTGTACCTAGATCATTAAAGTCGTAAAATAACTTGCTTGCTTCGAGTTTTTTTATTTATTATTATTTAGAGCAACTTGATCGATCACCTTCAGTTAAAATGGACAAAGTCGTTCAATGTTTACAACAATGAAGATCACCAGGCACTCTCCATGATAGCGTATCTGGACTTAAATTGGTTGCTTCACCAGTCTAGACTGTTATTGTTGTTCTCTATAGTTCAATTATGTTTTCTCTTTGACTTTAATAATTCTCCCTACCACGGATAGCTGATTTAGAGTATTTTCAGCACCTGCAGGCTAATTTGGGCTGATTTTTTCGACAAAATCCCTAGAAAACCTATAGAAAATTAACAAATATTTATTATGTCCATTTATAGTTAATTTTCAAAAACTATTTAAAATAGTATGTAATGTACATGGATGCAAATTTGAAAAATGATTGTTATTTTTTCCATCTTTAACTACAAACAAGATGCTCCGCATCTAGGCTCAAACAGAGTAGGTGAGTTTCCATATGTTAACCCTTTCTACCCACGGCGACCAATGCTTTAGTTGTTTAGGATGGAAAGCGCAGGGTTCTCCCTAGGCATGTGGGATGTGAGATTCCCGCATTATGATTTTATTTCCCGCATTATGTTACCTTAGACAGAGGGGGCCATCCCCGCATTAAAATGCACAGAATCTACATGAAATGCATTAAAAAGCCCACGAGATTTCATAGTCATAGATATAGATGGCCCCCTACGGCTGAGCCCAATGAGGGGCACACACAATGTCAATGGGGATTTTCATAATCAAAATATTTTTTACAGGAAGATCCCTGAAAGGGTTAACTCAAGTTTAATCGGCGGCACTTGGTCGTTCTGTTGAAAGTTTCATCAGACCACCGCAATCTGCAACTTTGCAACTCTGCGTCAGGCAAATAGTCTGTGAGAGTACTATGATTCGCCTATAACTTTAGCGAGCGTCGAAGTTGCAGAGTGCAGACTGCCGAAAGCGACAGCACGGCCGTCGCTACGTTCGTTGCCCCGACAACATTGCCATTGCGACATCACATGATGTGCTAGCGTCACGAATTTGCCGCACCAGCGGTGGGGGGATTCCCCTTTCGGCAGTTATAGACCTGGCGACATTTATTTGTTTGTGATATACCATGTCATCTTATATTGAATATGATTGGCGAAGTCATATTAATAGACAAAAAATGGGGTGAATTAAAATGTGAATCTCTTTTTGCCGTGAGTTCCTTCCGCTGGATGCAAGTCGGCAGGTGGAGAAATATAAGCTGCTAAGTATTGTGTAAGGCTGAAACCAGCGAAAAAACATGGTGGCTCATGGACGAAATCTCGTTTCAACAGCGTTTTTGAGAAGGGGGAATAATGAAGAAATTCATGAAAATTATGCTAAAGCCTTGGGTCTTGCCGACATTTCCTAGCATGCATCCTGATCTAGGCTAACCTGAAGGTACAACTCAAGGAATTGGCTATCCGTGGTTGGGAGAAATTTTGCCAGGATACTTTTCATAAAATATATATACATTTAATGTGTTCGCAGAAGGAAAATTTAAATTTGCTTACATAACTTTTTTTTATCGAGGCAAACTAGACATTCAGTCTGTCTTTAGGGAAATTCAATGAAACTAAGATTAACTTGTAAACCTGCCTGTTAGATGTACATGTATAATTTTCAAAAAGGATTTATAAACAAGACAATACAGGCAGTATATATAATCTTAAATCTTTATTTTCAAAAACTATGGCCTTTACATTTTTGTACACGCTAGCATTAAACAAAACTATACACACAACCAACTGCATAAGTATTTACATTGCATCTTCAATCGTTATTTAAAACGACCCAGGCAGTAGTGACGGAAGTGTCGTACGGCAAAAATATGTAAACATTTATAATAGTATAATAAAGAACATGATTGATATACATTGATACTTCAGAGCAAAATGTAACTTCGTACTGCGTATAATGTAGCTTAATGACTGAAAGGGAACCAAGGTAATGTAATCCAAGAGAACTTAATATTGGTAAATGCGGTCATTATCAATACCGCAGGGTTGTATTAGTGATAATACAGGGTGCCCACGCACGCCTATAAGGTCTTAAAAGGTCTTATTTTGGTTTTGCAATTTATAAGGCTATTAGAAAGGTCTTATTTTAGGTCAATAAATCTGAATTTATTACAAGATAAAGATTTTCTGCCTGTAATTTCCATCTTTAGTGTTTGGCTGAAATGTGTAAATGTTGAAAAGGTAAAAAATTGTTCGTTAAAAAATGTCACGAAAAGGTCTTATTTTGGTACCCAATAAGGTATTATAAAGGTCTTATTTAGGTCTTATTTTGATTTCTGAAAAAGTGTGGGCACCCTGTAATAGAAATACATTCAAATAAACTTTCCACACGTCACCCCACTATCACCATAAACAATATCGAATACGACTGCTACCGACGTAAAGAATATTCTCTGCTTCCGTTTGACGTTCAACTCTATTAATGATTACTCGTATAATTCAAAAGAGAAATGAAGAATGCACCAGCAGATTAAATCGTAAATCTACAGGTAACTAGTAGGAAGGAGATAAAAAAATATGTTGCAAATATAGCTTATTAAACCACTCACACTGGATTAAATTCTTCATTCATACATTAGCACCTGCATGGTTCTATATGTACCCTTCTACCATACAACCTACAAAACTGTCTAGGTAGTTATTTATGTTCACTGTTCTTGAGCAGTAAAATTCTTGTATGTACATTTAAACTCTATAGTGTCTTACGTATTTACAACACTTGGACTATTCTAAGAAAATACATATCTGTTCATTGAAAGTTCACTTATATTTATATTAATGATTAATCCAACACAATTGTGTATCAATTGAAAGTCATTATCAACATATCTACCTCATAAAATACATCTGCATCGGTCTCAGTGAGTCACCCACACAATTCACATTTCCATACCACACGTAGGGTAATACACGTAGGGTAAAAAATTTCAGATTGCCAGCAATGTAAATGTATAACTTTATAAAAACTAAAATCAGAAATTCAAAGGAACGTCAAAGGGAAAAAAGAAATGAACAAAATAAATCCTCTACTATACCCTTGATGTGAACTTATCCTATCTATAGTAGAGTTGTGAGCTTTCATTAAGAAAATCAGTTATTAGTCGGGTTGTTTAAGTTAAAATACAATTAGGAGGAGAACGACTTTTCTGGGCCACTGGGTACCAGCTATAAGTATAGGTATACATGCCAGGCACCAGTGGCCAAGTAAGTTCCTGGCGTGCTACACTGATAATCTACTGCTGGTACCCAGCGGCCCAGAAAAGTAATTCTCCTCCTAATTGGAAAATGATTGAAAATAAAAAAAAAAAATCAGTGAAAAGCTTATCATGTTAAGCCATTGGTAAACTCTAGGCGATTACTTCTTTCCTGCAGCAGACCTCCTTAGGAACCAACAAGATGGAAACAGCCAGTTCAAGGATAATGAATATATACATACACTTTATATATTATACATGTGTGTAGACTGGGTTACTGCGATGACCCTTACCCACCCTGTAAGTGGAAGACCAGTGCTGAGCTAGCCTTCTCATCAAAGGAGGAGATGGAGCGAACGGGGTCCAGCATGAACAACTCACACATACACCTAGTTAAGAATGTATGCCATTTATATTATACACTTGTGTTACAGTAAACTTGGGTGCCCGTGGTGGTCCCTACTCGCTCTGTAAGCAGAATTAACTGGATGGAAACAATCGGTTCAAGGACATACGCTATACATATACACATGTGTAGACTGGGTGCCCGTGGTGGCCCCTACTCGCCCTGTCAGCGAACGGCCAGTGCTGAGCCGGCCTTCTCGTCGAAGGAGGAGATGGAGCTAACGGGGTCCAGGATGACACACTTACATGTACACCCGGTCACGGGGCACTCAGCGTGCTCTCTGAAATAGAATAGAGCACAGATTAAACATTGTACCCAATTTCTCACGTAATTATTATATGAAGTTTTTGTTATGACTTTACAACGATAGTTTAAAACAACACATTTAATATTATATTTTACTTTAACAAAAAATAATTTGTCTACCAAATATTTCCGCCTTAGATATATGAGCGTTAAAACCCGAAACATCATCAGATGCATGTATATACAATTCGTGGTACATTTGTATTGAATATAGAGAGTGAGAACTACTTGTCTGTAAACATTGAAATAATACTTTCGATGAATGTCAGTTTATGATGCATGCAGAAAACTTGTATTTCTACGTTTCAGTTGTAATTATTTAGATTTAAATCCTACTCACTGGAACCAGGCAGTCATGTGATTGGAATGGCCACCGTGTCGACACGTCTGACACCAAGTGAACCAGTTTGAGAACTGAGACAGCCGCTTGTCTTCTGCAACACAAAACACGTAGTTTATGGGGTTTGACCATATCACAAACAATATATGAAAATACAGTTAAACTTTCCCCCTTGGGCGAATGGCTACATGACCTGATTTCGATGATATACATTTGATAAATGCAAAAACTGAATTTATAGAAAATCCAGTGATGAACTAACTGCATTTATACATTGTGTTTCCAACCTGTTAAAAAAACCCTCAAAGATATTGCTGAATAACGTGGCCTGAATACAAAGACAATACCATATGTTTAGGAAACGAAAAAATATACACAAAAAAAGACCATCAAAACTTTTTTCTCTTTTTTCTCTCTTTTCCTTTTTACACCAACTAGCCTAACTGATCATATACTGCTATGTTCTATTTCGATGTTAGTTGTTGTTAGGATATTTTCTTAAGCTAAGCTGCACCTACCATCGCCGGGTAGCCGTTTGCCGGTGCCGGCGGCCGTGCCCATGTTGATGAGACACAGCGCACACCGGGGCATGGGCTTCCTGCACCCGGGACAACTGGTAATCTGAAAACAGGAGCACAGTAAAGACTGAAAACTTCAGTAAAATTATGAAGCGAAAACATTTTGTTAACTGCATCGACTAAGAAAATTGCAGACTCAAAGGACACTTAAGTTATGGAATATCATAGTAATATTTCAATTGGTTAGATGTTAGACTGTTAGATAATGAATTGAACTTTAGAGAACACCAAAAAGGTCTCTGCAGTGCTGTACAATTGAAATTGAATTACTTCAAGAAAATCAGACCTATGCTAACGTATAAGGCAGCCACATCAGTCTACAAAAACACCATATTGCCAATATTAGAGTATGCAGATTTTGTAATTGACCAGGAAATTAAATACAAAAACAGACAGTTACAAAAATTACAGAATCAAGGGCTACTCATAATCCATAATCAACATATACTGGCCTATGAGCTGAGAGATTCATCTGAAACCTTGCATAGGAATGTAAAACTTTTTAGGCTGATACACCGAAGAAAGTTACATTTATTACAATATGCTTTTCATCTAAAAACCATGAAAATGGATTTATTAGATAATCGCACTATAGCAACCAGACAGCATGGGGGAAAACTCTTTCTCCTGCCCAAGAAACATCACTATAAATTCCTCAAAAATCCTTGTTACAGAGCTATGGCTGAATGGAATAGGCTGGCTGTGCGTCTTAGACAATTGGCTGATGGCCAAGTTTTCAAACGAACCCTGTCTTCAGAAATTGAAAACCCATATAGTAAGATCGAGTGATCATACTGATAAACTAGTATACATAGTTTTCATCTCATCTCATCCCATTAATTCATAACAAATGCCGTTTTCATGGCAGGAATCAATAATTCTGAGACATATTAGATCCACCTGCTCCGTAGAATATCAGTTTATGTATAGCAAAGGGGAGCAGGTGGAAGATCGGCGAAGCCGAACCTTGTGGACCCAATAAAAAACAATTTAAAAAAAAAAAAAAAAAAAAATTGGCTGCATACTGGCTGTGCTGGCTGTGTACTGCAATCTAATGTTAATCTAAGTATTGAGATGAGAACAAAACAGGCCGGTCGTGCTTGAGAAGGACGTCTCTATTAAATTGGCCTTTTTTTATACCTTCATGCCGAACGTTAGATCTCCAACTTGACACAAAAGTTTCAGATACTATAACGCTTCTCGATACGTCAACCTATCTCTAATCTCCCCAGTCGTGTATCAGGGCATAAGTGTACAGTTTGTTGATTCAAATTGTAGGATCTTGCAGGATGACTGTATATTATGATACTTACAAAGAAGTATTTTGAAATACACCATAAAGGCTAAAAGAAAAAAAAAAAAAAAAAGAAGAAAAAAAAAATGGGTGTACGTTAGGGGCCGTCCATAAATGATGTCACATACAAGGGGGTGGGTTGGTAGGTTGAACAGCGTGGCACTGCCTGAAAACAGGCCTTATTTTATATTTAGATTAGAGAATTTAGTGTGACAGGGGGGTGGGCGGGTCCTAAAAATATCTTGAAAAAGTGGGACATCATTTATGGACGGCCCCTTACGTCACACATTGGAGCATCTGAAACTCCTTAAAAATCAGCCTTACCTTGGGTTTGTGGGCGGTGGTGGCGCCGTAGACGAAGTGGCGGTTCCTGCTGGCCAGCATGCTGTAGGCCACTGACTTACCGCAGAATGTACAGCTGACGTACACCTGCTCCGGGGGGCGCACCGTCCGCTCCCGGCCAGCGCGGAACACGTCAAACTCAGCCCTGAAAGACATTGAGGTTGACTCCTGTGATCAGACATGTATGAGGGTAAAAACACACTTTTTATGTGAGGGGCGGATACAGGATTCCTGAGAAAAAAAAAGTAAAAAATAAATAAATAAATAAAAATAGATAAATAAATAAAAATAAAAATAATAAAAATGTGTGTGTGTGTGGGGAGTCAGCATGTATATTAAGTTCTAAAACGATGCGCATTTTCTCTAATACACACATCATTTCCCCCTCTCTTTCTTGTTTAGGAGTCCCAGCCCCTCCGAATCCGCCCCACCATGTCTAAATTACCCGTCTTCCTTGCAATAGTTTACACTAATTTTAGAATTAAGTATAATAATCCTTGAAAGATCGAGGATAAATAAACCAGTGACCAAATTGTAAATAGCTCAGAGATGACAGTTATGAGTACTCATTTTACTTGACCCCCTTATATAGTGGGCACAATACAATGCTACTGAAAATCCCAGAAAAGCACAAAAATGGCAACAACTCTCAGGAGTCTTCCCTTAATAAAGTTCAAACTTTTTTTCCAGAACTTCTTTGGCCAACGTACACAATTAGATTTCACAGGAACAAATTCAAACGTTCCCTCCCTTGATGTAAACAAGAACTATACACGGAACCGTACTCTAAATCAGAGACATTTAGGGCAAAATACACAAAATACAGAACCCTGTCTAATAGTGAGCAGCTCACCTCTGATGCCAGAGTCGCCAGGTGTCGAGCAGCTCGCGGTAGCTCGTCACCCAGGTCTCGATGCGCGTGTTGGGGCGGGACGCGTCTGGCCTGAGTGACTCGGGCAGCGGCGAGCCGTGCAGCATGACGAGGGCTGCAGTCTGAACGTCGGACGTCACGTCCACATACCGCTCCAGTAGCTCCACTCCGTCTTCAGTTATACCTGGGTAATATTATATTTGATACGTTGTTTTAGCATAGCAAAGATGCATCAGTAGTAATAATAATTATTGATAGGGGGATAGCTTTTGAGTAAGGGACGGATTTAGAGGGGGGCGCCTGGGGCGAGTGCATCCCCTGATTTTTGTCAAATTTAGAATTCTTTCTAATGTAAAATTCTAGCCTTCGATTGCGGCGCCCCAAATGTCTTCATAAGAGCACCCTTCCCCCTTTTCTTTTTTGTTGTTGAAAAGTCTGGATCTGTCCCTGGGAGTAGTGCAAAATAATTGCATGATTTTCTTGTAATGACGTTTTTATTTATTTTAAAGAATCGATGAACACAGCTTTAATTCCCATACAAAATTGCGAAATTTGTATACCTGTATTTCAAGATACTGAAAAAAGTGTGTTAGGCATACATTTGATTATTTTCTTAAAGGAAAACCTACATGATCATCTGTCTTAATAAACACTCCGCATTCTTTAAACTCGTATGATAAACTTATCCCATAACCAACTATTCTAAATGTCCATTGAAAACCAAGATTTATGTTATATTCAGTAATTCTAACTCTGAAAATGCCTGCGACTGACCAGTTAAAAGAATGCCGTCCAAGTTCCCCTGGTCTACGAGTTGTCTGGTCAATTTGTCGAGGTACTCTCGGAGACTGACGTCGGACAGGTAGGTACAGGCAAAGGCCACCTTGTCTATCACCTCAATACTTGAGTCCTATGGCAAGAAACCAGAGAAAACCGATGACATCTACAATTGTTATACTTTCAAAATGAAACAGTTATACAGACAGAAGTTACTCTGTATGTATTTTGTTTATATTATACCTGTTTTACAGTGACTGTAGTCTACTCAATGTAAAACGTGTACGCAAAACATGAATATGATTAGAATATGTATATATACAGAAGGTATATTACTCAGATATTTAAGAGCCATACAACTGGTAATACGCTACCAAAAGAATTGAAAAGGCGTTTTGTGTATTAAGCGATAAAAGGAAAAAAAAAACTATGACATAAGTATTATACCCAACATCAAAGAAGCAAAATGTTTATGAATATATTTGATAATTTGCTGATATATTGACACAAATATAACGAAGACTTTCTGAGAAAATAACCTACACCCACTCAGACCTACTTGTACATATTTCAACATGCGACTTTCTGAGACAGCAATAATGTGCACCTACCAGGTGTTCATAGTTTCTCAAATTTAGACACAGATATCACACTTTCTGATATAATAGCGTGCACCCACAGGCTGCTCGTAATTTCCAATATTACAACACAGATACCACAAAGACTTCCAGGCTGCTCGTAATTTCCAATATTACAACACAGATACCACAAAGACTTCCAGGCTGCTCGTAATTTCCAATATTACAACACAGATACCACAAAGACTTCCAGGCTGCTCGTAATTTCCAATATTACAACACAGATACCACAAAGACTTTGTGAGACAATAATGTGCACCCACCAGGACCTGCTCGTAGTTGTCGCCCTCAGCGGTGAGGAAGGCGAACATGGCCCTCAGGTAGGGGTCGGTCAGCTGAGGGCTTAGCGAGGCGCAGATCTCCTTCCACAGCGTATTGGCGTCGTCACTGAAGCCAGACAGCGCCATGGCCACCATACTCATGTTAACATCTCCACCTGTATGGGATATTATAGGGATAGGCATAATTCCATTGGAAAATGTAAGTTTTAAGATCAACTAACAGGTTTTGTAGAATGCAAAGACCTTGATGAATATTAACTTTCTGAAGCGACATTGTAGGGAGATTGTATGGGATAGGTATAATTCCATTGGAAGATGTAAGTTTTATGATCAATTGAAAGGTTTTGTAGAATGCAAAAACGTTGATAAATATGAACTATCTGAAGCGGCATTCACAAAAGGCAGAGTGTGTAATGTGTTTCAAATTTGTTCTCAAAAGAGTTTTATCAATTATTTGAATAGTCCGATCATTTCTTCAATAATTGATTCATTGTATGAAATATTATGTGATATAACTTCACATATTGATTTACGTTCACTTGAATTGATCTTACTTCTCAATTCAACCTCTTTCTAAACTGACTCAATATCTGAACAAATGGGCTAGGTTATTCATAATGATAATAAGTTTTGGACTTGACTCTCAGAAATATATCCTTACAACCATAACTCAGAAAAGAAGTGTTCAAATCCTCTTATATCATACCTGTAGAGACGGTGGCGGCGCCTCGGTTGAATGATTGTATTGCACGTCTTATGTGAAGGTTAAACAGAGCGATTGCTGCCGCTCGTTCAAAATGACCCTCTCCCTCCAACCGATCGAGTGCCTCATTTATCGACTCTTTGTCCTTACCAAAACCCCAGCCGCATAATTTCAGCGCCTTACATCTGAAACAAAGATTCAAGGCTAAGTAATACATCTGCATTCCATGAATTACTACTTAGTGCTGATTTACACGAAAGTAATTTGCATGATCGTGATGTGCTTACTTTTTTGGTCTCTCTTTAGAAAAGGGAAAATATCCATGGATGCAACAAATTTATGTTTAAACATGGACATGTGCACGGACTACCTGTGATAGTGTATTTGCATGACATACCGTTCTTCACTCGTGTATATTCTTTTCTGTGGTTTTTGTTTCTGGCCTTCGATCCCCTGCCACTTCAGGAAATCTAGGTCACTTCGGACTTGTCCATTTTCTCCCTGTAATGAATAAATAAGATATGAATAAAATAAACCACGTAATAACTTAAATGTCATTTCAATAATTAAACTTCGTGAAACATCGTTACTAAGAATCTGACAGTGAAAGTATCGGTTCGTTTTTGTTTCTATCTAACAATGCAGTCAATCTAATTGTTGCTTCATTGACGTATCATCTTTCATCGATCCTACTACAAAATTTTGTAACTACAACCTGGTTCATTGGTGATCATTTTCAATCCGAAATCACTACACATAAGATCTCAACCAACACCAAATAAAAATGTGATGCGGTTAAATTCACGGATTTTCCTGGATAATCAGTGAAAAGTTGATGGGGAATTTCTAAGAAAATCAGCTACAATTGACAGGGAATTTCTAAGAAAATCTACGGAGAGTTGACAGGGAATTTTCAAGAAAATCAGCAAAAAGTGGACAGGTCTGAAAGAAATCCAAGATCCCCACTCACCTTGAGTATTCCGTTGACACCGGGGAAGCGGGGCGTAGTTTTTGCGGGCTGTGGGGTGGTGGGCGTGCTACCGCTGTGTGAGAGGCGGGGACTGCGGGCGGCTACCGCTGCCTCCTCCGGTGGGGTGATGGACTGCATGTAACCCAGCCAGTTCCAGAGTGAGCGGATCTTTGGGTCCTCCCCGGCCAGCGGGGCGTTCTTCTGCACGTTTTCAGTCTATGAGGGAATCAAGAATTATTTCTATATTACCAGATATCAGGGGGAATTATTAGATTACACGATGGATAAAGATCGTAAAAGGGTGAAAATATCGTATTTATAGGTAAACATGGCCCTTGAGGTTCTTCCATGATGGTTATAGTGGTTCCATGTTCTCCTATATTATGATTTGTCAGAGACATGGTTCTGATATTCAAATAAAACAACACTGAACATGAAATAATATCTATTTATAATGACCATTTCCCCCCCTTGATATTTGCAAAATTACAAGTTGTTATAGAGTAGTTCCCTAAACAAAAATATTGATGGGCTTGGATTTACTGGGGACACTCATATGGCTACGTCCCGTCGGTAAATGCGGCTATTATGCTGTAAGTAACTACTTCTGCCTTAAGAAACTTTTGAAAAGAGAAGCACAGTGTCTAGACATTTCATGTGGAAAACAATATGTGAAGTGATCAAACTCGAAATTATTATATGTACTCAAAACCTAGGATAATAAAATTGAACATCCATATGAAGAGCGACAAGTCTGTTATAGACTTCTATAATACATCATTGCATTACTGACCTGTAGGCCGTACCCCCGGAGCGCCCGTCGTTTCATGACTATAGAGATGTCCTCGCTGGCCTCCCGACACAACTTGACGCTGTTACATTGCATCAGGCCGCGACCACACGCCCAGGTAAGGTTAATGTCCGGGGACCACTTCTACAAATGGTGAAAAGAAACAACCGTATAGTGTATTTACCTGACTACGATTTTTCATCAAAGAAATAGGGGCAAAATGCAATTTTAATCTTTTGATATGCATATACATACGGGCTTGTCGTACATGACCGGTATGACCGGTAAAAACATAACCTGGTCAAGGCAAAATTAACCACATATTCTATCCCAATGAAAAGTATTTATGTGAGCGTCAATAATATCTTCAGTAAAACGCAGCAGTTCACATGCAACATTTTTCTTAAGGATCAGTGAAGCACATACATATCGGCAGCGGTCATAAAGTACTTTTGTGTGTTGTTGTTTAGGTAACAACCGTATTTTAATTTTGTGTAATTCATTTATCATTTTTGTTATTTTATTTTCTGGGGGATTTCTTTTTAATTATTATTATTTTGGACTCACCAGTGCTATCCTTTCAAATACTTTGATGTCGCTGATATGGCCGTTATTACGGACTGCTAACATTCGGTTTTCTTCCTTAGGATGCCAGTCAAAGGACGAGAGGGTCTGTTGGCCCTGGGCTGGAAAAAAAATCAAACAACGTCTCATATCAATCTAAGAAAGCATCACTCTGGGATTCCTAATGAAGTACATACGCATTAAAGGGGGTAGAAGGGTCTGAATATTCAGGGGGAACAAGCGTACCTTTCTGTAAAAATCCAACGTGTACTTTACCCAAAAAGGGGTTTGGGTCTGACATTTTGTTTTAAGATGTGCGTAAGTTTTTAATAGAAGGCCCCGAGTTCGGGTTCCTTCTACAATTTCTTTTCTCGCAAAGACCAAACTGCTCCTACGAATCTTTGATCCCGAATGCTTACTTTCAGACAATAAACTTTAAGGATTCCCGGGAAAATTTACATTTTACGTACCATAAGTCTTTAGAGTGTTTTCATTCTTATTGAATTAAGCAATGATTTCATTGGAATACCTCGATAAAACATTTTGTGAAAAGTTCCGTTTTACTTACGTTGTACGATCCTTTCTATGACTGCCGGGTCCAAATCATCAGCACCTAACATTTTAGAGATGAGATAATTACTTTATAAACATTTCGGACTAAAACACAACAAAAGGTTAGAGTCTAAATGATATAATGATGATGAAATAAGAACCTTCTATTACTTTTCCTGAGTCAACATAGCTTATTCACAACAGTGATATAAAAGTGATTAATCAATTTTAACAATGTAAATAAGTATTTTTAGCAGTAACTAAGTCCGTAACAAAGAATACTTACCCACTGAAGTATGCAGAATATCGTATAATTTGATGACTGAGGAGTCGCGGGGCAAAACACCAAGTAAGTTACACCTAAAGTAGGATATACAAAATAATCAAGACGGTGATTAAAACAAAAACAAAATCAGTACATGCAAGAAGTTCGGCGTATACTAGCTTTCCATGAATACCTATTCCGAGTACTTATTTCATGGACATCAGTTCTTACATTGATTGCTTATTGTTTGTATAGCCCATTACGTAAACAAATAATTATGTGCTGACTAAATATTTGAAGTGCACGCGCCCTTTCATGAGCACGGTAACTAAAACAACACTAACGTGACAGGAAACAATTAATATGTCAACGCCTATTTATTTCCTCCCTTCAATTTAATCAAAAGTATCATCCAGTAGATAGTGTTTCATACATACCGTGTAGGGGACCAAGAAATACTGTTTATTTGGCGGGTTTCGTTTTGGGTTAATATGTGGAAATGGTTAAGGATATGTACGACATGCTAAAGAAAACATTGTTTTACGAGGCTTCACTTCCTCTTTAATAAATCACATTATATACAAATAGAATACGTTGATTTTCATATAGGATCCGGTATAACTTAAATAAAAATGTCCAATGACATCGTCTTGTACTCTCTCAACAAGAACAATTTTATATGGCATTATGTGTCAGGTAAAGGATATAGGTTTTTCAAAGTTCCTCATGTCCCAGACGGAGACCTGGTTCTCGTAGAAGGAGGCCAGTCGGTACTCAAAGCTGGGGTCCACACACACGCCGTACACCGCCTTGGTGTAGGCGTTACTCTGCGGCCGGGCTACATCTGGTAAAATAAGGAAAATAAAGTGAAAAACAGGAAAATAAAGTGAAAAACGTAAGTTCTGAATCCTGTCTATTTCAAATTATTGTTGAAATCAAAAAGATTAATAAAGAAACACGTCTACTTTTACTATAAAATAAATTTGGCCATTTAAAATAGGTTCAGAATATTACCAGTTCCAAAGGAAATAACTAAGTTATCAGGTGTACCATTTACACTGTAAATATATGGAAAACTGTACGAAACAAAATGTTATGAATAGATTCTAAAATCTCTTAAGGCTACTAACACCCTAAGATACACCTATTTCATGTATTATAATCATAAGAAAATAATTGATCTCAACTGAATACTACTCAATATAATTGAACACAATTCTAGTTTCTATTAAACTGATTTTAAACAAAATATGTTTTTCATTGTAAAGAGTTGTTACCTCGCATGTCATATACGCGGAGTGCCTTGTGGTTCATGCCAGTCACCAGAGTCCGACCATCCCGGGGGAACCAGGTCACTGAGTAGGCCGTCTCCGGGGAACCTGCCCATTACACACAGATGTCCATCATACACAGAGAAAATTATCCGAGATAAACCACCGTTTATATTAGGGCTACCTTGGTGAAAATACTAGGTGCAATATTTCATGGCTTTAAGGGGAACACTAGCCCCTTTGTAATAATTAATTACATACTTTTGGGGGGATTTGATTATTGGAAAATTGCAATATTCAATGAAAGGTTGCTTCGTATATATGGGTGCTCATATAATTCCTGCTTTTACTGTTTGAAGAGAGAAACTTTAAATTCTCCGTCCAAACAACAAAATATTTTGCAAACAGAAGGATTTTTGTTCAAGATTAAATTGTGTATAGAATCTCTTTCACTTTAAACTAAACTTAAAAGTCCTTTCAGTTTGAGTCAATGCAATCTTCATTTGTGGATTATAAATAACAATTCTAGCCTCGGTTCTCACCTATTTCTTGGTAAGGTTTGACTATGGCCGTCTCATGCTGTAGGGACGCGCTGCGCCGGTCGTGGCCCAAGCTGTGGTCAGAGCCATGCTTGGCGTGAATGTCCCAGATCAGAAGTGACGAGTCAGATCGGTGACGGTCTAGGCCCTCCGCGATCTGAGGGTCAAAAGATAGAAAGTTAGAGTGAGAGGGTCATGTTTGGGTCAGACCCTCCGCGATCTGAGGGTCAAAGGATAGCGAGTTTGAGCAAGTGGGTCATATTTGGGTCTAGCCCTTGGTGATCTAAGGGTTAAAGGGTAGACAGTAAGACTGAGAGCGTCAGATTGATGAAGGCCCTTGAGGGTTAAAGGGTGGAGACCTAGATTGCCAGATTAGTCCAAGACCTCGGCCGTTTGAGAATACAAAAACCTCAACGGCGTGTAATAGTCAGACCTTTGAAATCTGTTTATCAATGTATTGTTAATAAACGTACAGCAAAACCTTCACTTCTTTATCGTTGTCTCATATTCCAGTGTGGAATTTGTATAACCGTCCCTATAGATTTCAATTTATAAATCTAAATTGCTTTTACATTACAAAAAGAAAAAACACATATCGCGGGAGCCCTGTCAGAGGTTAATTAAAGAGCTGGATTTGAGAAAAAGCTTCGTTGTTTTAGTCTGTACGTTACTGTATCCTTAGATGTTCCACTTACCCACTGTGTCTGGACCGGATTCCATGCGATGGAATGACATTGACGAGCATGTCTTGGAACTAAAATGAAAAATAAATGTCATGATTATCCAATGTTATTGGAAAGTTTTCCAAACATTTCACTCTAAAATCCTAGGATGAGTAAGAAGATACATGTATGTAATTTTTGTTTAAAAAAGGATGTAGTCAAATAAATGGCGTTTTGAAAGAAAGGCTGTATAGCAATAGGACTTACCAAATTCTTTGCCGACCAAACCATGTGTGTCATGAGCGCTACCTTTGCCAAAGCTATGGAAACAAAAATAAAATTTCATTCAGTTTTTCCTATTTGTTATTATTCTACTAGCAGTGTCTGATTTCCACGTATTCAAATTTACTCTTCTAAAAAGCACTTTCACTTACATTTGCTATGACCATAAGTGAGAGATGCGAGTATTTATTTTTTTTATTACCACTAGTCTTCCGTTTATTATATGAAAATTCTTATTTCTAAATTATCTCCAAACTGTCTTTAAAACCAACAAATCGCATGGGGGGCGCAATTACATTACAACAATTAGTTTATTAGCTTTAAGTTCAAAGCTATACCTATAGCATTAGGATAAAGTGTTTACCCGGTGAGTATGACACGGCCGTTGGCAAGACCTACAGCCAGTAAGGTGTCCGGGTTTGGCTTGGGATACCAGGCAAGACACTGAAATAAAGAAAATACAGTGGTGAATATAAGGGTATCCTTTAAAATCTGGTTATTGTGTTTCAAAAGAATACAATGGAGTTTCTAAAGCCAATTTTATAAGCCCTGATAGAGAAATGGAGAAGATTTTATATGGCTTGCCTATTCAAAAGGTGTTTTTTTAACATGGTTTTTACAGGTGAATATTAGATGTCTTACGTAACACTATGCGCTTTAAAATGTGATCTCATTACTTACTTTCATAAACTGGTGATCAGATTTGACGGATAGAAGGGACGCGTATGTGTCTTCTGAAAGCCTGGTACCTGTAAAAAGACAAGAATGTTATTTTCTTATCCAGAAGTACAGACTTAGATTAAAGAAGTTCAGAAATACAGAACCGTGGATAAATATTAGCTCCAAAAATATGAAGCATTGACGGTAGTGTGTATTTCTGTAAGTACTGAAGAGGGTCGTTTATTATACGTTGGGGGTGGGGGGAGTGAGTCAAGGCCATAGAACAATCCCGAATATACATACCATCTTTAGGGACAAAACAGGGTCGATATTGGGAAAAATAGTCGTAAATATTGTTATTGTTTGGCATTCACAGTTATTATGGGGGTTTTAATGTGGGTCCTAAACAAAAATGGCTTACCACATTGTTCTTCCAACCAGCATGTAAGTATAAACAAATTACTATTTTACAACTATTACAGTACTTCGGCTGGCACTTACTTTGGGCCTTTGGTGGTCCTTCTCTGACGGTGTCTACTTTGTAGAGCGTTAGGTCGGTGCCAAAGGTGAGGAAACAGTCGTCCTGCGTCGGTGACCAGCTGATGTCTAGTTTGGCCCCACTCATCGTGACAGGTTCGGCTCTAGGTCATGCGGGACGCATGCTCCTAAAGATACAAACTATTATGGGTATTGCTGTGCAAATGAAGGCAGGCTCACCAATAATTTGCTTGGAGATAGTTTAAAGGTAAACTTCTACAAATCTAAATAGAATAATCGAATTTCATTAGGTTGCAACGAATATATATTCATTAGGACTTCCCGTTAATGATCCATATAGATAGAAAAATCCATATTTACAATCATTAGATACCACTCTCGACTGATGAAAAAGTAGGAAAAGTAGGAAACGCTGTTCCTACTTTTTTCTTGAAGCAACTAGGCCTAGGAGGGAAATACACTTTAGTTTAGGAATAAAAATCTAATTTGTATTTAATTAGCTCGAAACTAACAGAAAAATACTCTAAAACAGATGTTAAGGTAATGTAGGAAAAATCAGTCGCTGGATCCAAAATCACCAAAAACTTGAAAAAGTAGGAAATCCTACAAAAGTAGGAAAAATGGCATCTCTGATTCATTATGGTCTTAGACTAAGATGAAAGTTCTTCCCCTACATAGTACACTTGAATGAATCGACAGTCTGTGGCAGCCTGTAGAGATCTACTGCAGCTTGGCCCAACCTGAATCCTGTAGGGCCATTCCATCCATAACACAAGCCCAGTCAATCTTGGCCTAGTGCCAGTGGCAGTGTTACTTCAGTCTTGGCCCTTGCCCTGGCCTGGGAGTCGAGGACGTTGTCGTTGGGTAACGTTAGCGGAGTTAGCTTTGGGCAATATTTTGGTCAACTTTCAGACATTTCCCAATCTATGATGCATTGCATGAATCCCTGAAGGATCTAAGATCGGTAAAATGACATGATAACGTGTATTCCATTTCATATTTTTAAGCTAAACGTAAAAATCAACTTACCAAAAAGTAAACTTTGCTGCTTTCGCTTCTCTCTTTCAACTTCCGGTTTTAGGAGTCTCGGGTTGTTTTCGTAGATACATATAAATTGCAATTAGGTCTAAAGTCCATAGATTATAATCAAAAACATGTAATTCAAGAACAAATTTCTGTAACCAAATTATTTTCAATGTCCTACGTTATGCTGAAAATATATTTATTCAAAAGATACTCTGTTTGTACTGTATTTCAAAAGCGCGCGCCACTACTGATCTGTAACTTGTTACTGGCGTGCCCAATTTTTTTTTTCTATGTAGGGTAAGGACCAGCGAAATAGTTGTTTACAAGATGGCGATCCCGGGAGCTAAAACTCCAAGAGACATGTCCGATGTTCAAGAAAGACTACTTTCCAGCCATCAGGTAATCATTTTCATAATCCGCAATCAATGTGCATCCATACCTGAGCGATGACGTTTACATCGCAGATTATCTTAAGCGGTCCTTTAGTGGGACAGGACTTAGCAACCGTGTCTCCCCTCACCCCTGTCCCTGAAAAAGGGAAACCAAATCATTGAATCAGCAGTCAATAAAGACTCATTAGAAGGCGGGGATTACGGTGATAGACCTAACGGGTTCAAGCAGTTATAAGGACCGTTATAAGTGGGGAGACCTCGAGCTTTTAGATTCCAATTCCAGAGTAACTGTTAGAGGAAAAATGACCAAATTGCGGTCCTGTCTGCTGATAAGACAAATCACTAAAACTTAATAAAAGTTAGATCTATATTAGTAATAGGCCTAGTTATTATTAGGCCATTCAGGGTCAGAATAGTCTGTGTTTGTCTGGGGGTGGGTGGGGTAGGGGGCAACAGTTTCAATAGTTTATGTAAGTGTGCCAATATTCTCTTCTAAACGATGTACAGCGGTTGTACAGCGGTTGACATCAAATATAGAATTTAAAAATGTGATAAAAAATATTTCTTTAAAAAATGAACGTTGTTAAAAACTATTGTTGCCAATATGGGTATTTATCATGTCACCTTTACTCATTTCATCTCATAACACTAACAATAAGATGTTGATTTTGTATTGTTGTACCATGGAGACTAAAATAAAACGGAGGTCCGGCTCATAGAATAGGGATTGCACGACCTTGTTTTGGATGTCACACCTCTGCAGGTGGTCATTTTGATGGTCATGGAGGAACTATGACATCTGGAGTTACATCATGGCCAGGGGTCAGCCCTGCTATATCTATATATTAACTAGGTTAAGGGTTAAGGGCAAAAACATTTTATTTATTTCAAAATATGATCCGTCTATGGCACTAATACAAATGTGGATTCATTATAGAAAGGGAATAATGCTCTATATTTTGATATAAGTCATGAACTGCGACCATGAGAGGTAAATTTAGTATGATTAATTTACCCTTAAAAATTGTTTAAAAAATCTTTCTTCATATTAGGGAATTATTTCCAAATCATTATCTGCATAAGATGTATGAAAGTTTTCATATCAATTCTAGAAAACCCTTGCATCTGACATCTGTCCGTCATTGGTAAGGGTTTCTCCAAAACAACATCAACCTATGGTAGAATCCACCCTACAGGGGTAAGCCCATTAGCATGGCGGGCCTAGCAGGGAACACTGTGATGTAGGCCCATTGGTAACACCAATTAGCACAGATAAGGCCTACTGGAAGTCTCAGATATACCGCCATGGACAGCCGGACCTCCGTTTTAACTTTACTCTCTCTGGTTGTACCATGGAAGAACTAACTATGTTAGAATTGGTCGAAATAAAAAAAAAAAAAAAAGTCCTGGGAACCATCGTTCTACTCTGGGGATCATTTAGTCAAATTGACCATCTCAGTGCATGATTTCACACATCGTTTTGGCACTTTGCAATGTTGTATTTCAGAAACCAATGACATCCATTCTGTCATCCTAAAAATATGTGACAAAAAGTGGCTATAAATAGTTTTCCTTATTTTCCCTATTTTGTTTTCCAGAATAATCAATCACAACATAATTTACAAGACGTATGGGCACAATTTCTCTTATCTAATATCATGCATTTCTCTTACGTTTTGTTTCAGTATGATTAGATATGTAAAACAATAATACGTAGAGCATGCATAGTAGTTGCACCAAACAATTTCTTTTATTTCTTTTTAATTTGGATTTATACATTTTCTAAAATAGGTTATAGATCTCCTAAACTGCACAATCTAAATTAATAAAACCAACCCGCTTATTGCATTTATTGCTCTTGAAGTGTCCAATTCTTGCCTTAGATAATTGAATTCGATGTAATATATATCTTTTTATTCATCGTTATTGAAAACATTGTTCTTTGTGCTTGTTCACCATGGGTTATAGATAACGACACATTGCTGTACGAATGTTTGCCGTTGATAGCATTGTTATGACCACCTTTTATTCATGTACTCAAATACTAATTTCATTTCATGTTATGTACGCATTATCTACAAAATCTAAGAAACCATTTACATAAGGGGCCTACTCAATCATAATGTTAAGGAATGATAAATGGCAATACGTTGCCTTTGTTCAAAATGGTGGTACATTCCAGCATTTTTTGTAGATGTAATTTCTTCTTAACTGGTGGGAGGAATTGGGTCCTCTTTGGTTTCTGAAAAAAAAATCCCGTATCTGTCTCTGAATATTTCCGTGAGAGTGTATATTCTATTTGGCTAGGATATGGTTGATATGAAGAGCAACCTGGCTCGTCTTCGCGGGCTGTCGGAGACGGAGAAGACGGAGAATGCCATGCTGCAGTCACGACTTGACGAACAGTCCCAACTGATCATGATACTGAAACAAAGCTCCGACGAGAAGGGCGCCCGACTGAAAACCCTAGAGAGGATCAACGACGAACTGACACAGTTTAGGAACGAAGCGGTGGGGAACTTAGAGAGAGAATCTCGGCGGTATAACATGATGGACGCACGGTTTAATGAGCTCGCGGAGAATCATGATGAGATGATCAAAATTAAGGACGATTACAAACGTCGGAATGCTGGTCTGCAGGAGGAGAATAACAGGCTACGGGAGGACAACGCGAAGTTGTTTTCTAAAGCCATCCAGGAGAGGGATGCTACCATAGGCGAGCTTCAGAAGAAAGTAACGTCTCTAAAGGAACAGACTTCTTCTTTGGATAGGAAGAACAGGTTGGTAGTAGATATCAGACTGATCTATGACGGAGTCTTTTTTCTTAAATTCAATTTTTGAACTTTTATAAGTTCTATGTTCACAAATCCTGATACATACTGCCCATACCAGTCCATCTTTACTAATAAATATTTTATTCATCTCATTATTCATATACCATAAAGTAAATAAATTATGTACAGTCCGGGTCAATCTTGAAAACCAGTCTTATCAAACTGAAGCATACCGAGGGTAAACAAATTCCGAAATAAAAAAAATAGATAAAAAAAATAAAAAATGTATACCAACGGACAGAGACCATTCTCGTGAGCCATAGGATGTTACGGAGTTATTTTTTTAATCTATGCACCTATTGTTATCTACTAGATTAAAATAAATGCGTCTTTCAAACAATGAGATACGTTGAGAGTAAATGTATCCAGAGTTTCTGTTTTAATAACTGCGCCCTGTGTGCTGAACCTGACTGTGCCAGGTGTACACGTACCTGAATGTATGATTGTTTATTGCCACTTTTCTTTTTTACAGAGAAATGTTATCTTTGATAAAGCAGAATGAAGAAACATTTACAAAGGACAAACACTCATTAACCAAAAAGTTACAAGACACTGAAGAAAGATTAAAAGGTAAGTTGGTTCACTCTGAAATTATTTCAATGTCTGCTGTTTACAGGCATTTTCTATAAGATTGTCTTATACGCTCAAGGTTCGCTACAGAATCTTGATATACTTGCAGTTATCAAAGTACCGGTATACAAATAAAAGGGTTAGGATCAGCTAGCTACAAGTATCTAGTTCCAGTAAAGGAACAGCTTACTCGCTAGCCCCTTTAAAATTAGTGCTGTACTTTTTAAGGTTTTGGTATATATATCAGACTTACTGTAGTGGTTGTAGGAGGTGTTTGGGAGACTTGCCTGACGAAAACCGGAGGTCGCGTGTACGCTCGGGTCCAGTCAGGTTTCATCTGGCGTCCACGCTCGGCCTCCGCGCTAGCAGCGTCCTCTCGCGGATTACGCGAGAACGACGGGTTTCCGCGTCTACTACATTCCTCCCCGTTCCATTTTTTTAGGAGGGTTCCCTCCACCAGTAGTGGCTATGTTCAGGAGGGCACCCACAGGGAGTGGTCATGTTCAGGAGGGCACCCTTAGGAGAGTGGTCTTGTTCAGGAGGGCACCCCCGCTCAGGCAAGGTCCAGCCTGAGGTCTCCTAGTATCTCACTAACATGCCAGCCTGACGCCGGCTACTGACGAAATATATACAAGTTTGCGAGTTCGCCGAGTCTAGCCCAGCAGCTCACATCTAGTTACTACTATGTACAGTGGTTGGGTCTTCCTGACTTACAACCCGAAAAGGTTCCTTGCCTTCCCCGAGGAGGTCTCCCGGACAAGGCTTGGAGGGATCCCACAAAGCTTCCTCTCTCGGTCCACCACCAGGCAGCTGGAAGTTGGCCCATGCTGGTTGGACCAAATCCCTTGTGGGCTATGGGATTGGCTACTGTAAGGGCTGCCCCTCTTCCGAAGAAGTTCATCCAACTCCAGGCCCTGCGCGACCTGATCTACTTCAGGGTGGCCATCAATACTCAGTAATTTTACCGAGATGCTGGACTTCGCCCCAGGGGATGCCTCCGACTTGCGCTTCTCATCTGGTCCACTGTTGGAGCACTGCCGCTGGATCTTCTGTGAAGTCAGTCCACGCTGGTTGTACCAAATCTCCCACAGGCACTGGGATGCGCTAAGGTACAGGCTGCCCTTCTTCCTAAGGAGCTTGTCCAACTGGCTCTGCACGACCTGATCCACTTTGGGGTAGTGGTCAACACTCAGTAATTTTACCGAGATACTGGGCTTCGCCCTAGGGAATGCCTCCAACTTGCACTTCTCATCTGGTCCACTGTTGAAGCTCTGCCGTAGGACCATCTGTGAACCAGGCATTGACCTCTGCAACATCTCTTGGCTGTGCCTCCATGAGTGGATGGAAATGGGCTGTTTCTTTTGAGCAGTAACAGCCAATAGGTAGGCCACCACTGCCTGCTGCCAGAGGGTTGTGTCCTCGGAAACCGGAAGGTAGATGTAGATACCAATCTTCTTGGCTGCCACAGCATCTCTTCTTATGGTTGGCTTTGGCAATGCATGCATCTGGTTGATCTTGTTGTCCCTTCCCAGGACCTGGGTTGGCTGGAGTTCTGCCACATTGACAATGTATGACCCTGGGATATTGATGGGTGGACAGATGATACCACTCTCCACCATACTGGATATCATAGTCACTTCCGGGGAGCAGGTGACACTAGCGTGGCAGTCTGCACAGGCTGTAACCATGAGCTTAACTTCCCGGTCTTCTTTGTGTCCAGCACCTCTCACAGCGTCCACTTTTCTATGGGCTGAGAATTCTTCTGTCTTCTTCTCCCAGGGGGCTACCAGCTGTTGGGATGCCTGGCCAGTGGATGGAGCCTGTTGAGCCTCCAGGTCTAAGGGTAAAGACTGGTCCGGAGGGCGACCTCGGTTGAGGAGGGGTGGTGGCACTTGTTGAGATCCCTGGGCCAAGGGTGAAGACTGGCCTGGAGGGCGACCTCGGCTGAGAAGGGGTGGTGACACTGGTTGAGATCCCTGGGCCAAGGGTGAAGACTGGTCTGGAGGGCGACCTCGGTCTGGAGGGCGACCTCGGTTGAGAAGGGGTGGTGACGCTTTTTGAGATCCCTGAGCCAAGGGTGAAGACTGGTCCGGAGGGCGACCTCGGTTGGGAAGGGGTGGTGACACTGGTTGAGATCCCTGGGCCAAGGGTGAAGACTGGCCTGGAGGGCGACCTCGGCTGAGAAGGGGTGGTGACACTGGTTGAGATCCCTGGGCCAAGGGTGAAGACTGGTCTGGAGGGCGACCTCGGTCTGGAGGGCGACCTCGGTGGAGAAGGGGTGGTGACGCTTTTTGAGATCCCTGAGCCAAGGGTGAAGACTGGTCCGGAGGGCGACCTCGGTTGGGAAGGGGTGGTGACACTGGTTGAGATCCCTGGGCCAAGGGTGAAGACTGGCCTGGAGGGCGACCTCGGCTGAGAAGGGGTGGTGACACTGGTTGAGATCCCTGGGCCAAGGGTGAAGACTGGTCTGGAGGGCGACCTCGGTCAAGGAGGGGTGGTGATTGGCCGCGCTGACCACCCCCTTCTAGTTTTCCGACCTCTTCAACTGATGCGGCGCCACCTTGTTTCGGCTAAGATGGCCTGGGGCAATGAATGTCAGTTTCTGACGCTTGAAACCTGGTCCTTTAAAATTCTTGGAAGTGTAGCAGTTGACTACTGGCCTGTGTGACGGGATGAAGACCGGGATGATGACCTTGCCCAGTGTCTCCTGTGTCAGGGATTTCAACAGCTGGTATGTAGCCGGTGAGGTCCACTTCTGTTCTTTTTTCTTGACCTTTTGCTTCTCACCAGATTGACCACTCCTTTTCCGTTCCGCCTTTATGTTGGATTTTTCTTCTGCAGCTAGGGCCTCTTGACCCGGAGCATCGGCAGGTGGGCAGTCCCTGTCCCATGTCTTCCTCTGCCTCAAGGATTTTGATGCCCAGTATGGAGCTGGCAAGGTCCACTTCTGTACTTCCTTCTGGACCTTCTGCTCCTCACCAGATGGACCATGACTCTTTGGTTCCCCCTTTATGTTGCCTCTTTCTTCTGCAGCTAGGGCCTCTTGACCAGGAGCATCGGCAGGTGGACAGTCCCTGACCCATGGCTCCCTCTGCCTCAAAGATTTTTGTGTCCAGTATGGAGCTGGCAAGGTCCACTCCTGTTCTTCCTTCTGGACCTTTTGCTCCTCACCAGATGGACCACGACTCTTTGGTTCCCCCTTTATGTTGCCTCTTTCTTCTGCTGCTAGGGCCTCTTGACCAGGAGCATCGGCAGGTGGGCAGTCCCTGACCCATGGCTCCCTCTGCCTCAAGGATTTTGGTGTCCAGTATGGAGCTGGCAAGGTCCACTCCTGTTCTTCCTTCTGGACCTTTTGCTCCTCACCAGATGGACCACGACTCTTTGGTTCCCCTTTTGTGTCGCCTCTTCCTTCTGCAGCTGGAGCTATTTGTTCCAGACCATGGGTAGATAGGCCGTCCTTGTTCAGTGTCTCCTGCCTCGCGGATGTTGATGCCCAGTATGGAACCCGAGAGGTCCACTTCTTTTTCTCCTCCTCTTTTACTAGCTTCTTCAAACTGACTTCTTCTACAGCAGGGACCTCCTCTTTTGTTTCATCAGAGAGGTGAGAAACTTCCTGGACTTGTTTGTGTGCTGAACTGGAGGAGTTTCGTTGCTCCTCTATACTTCTAAGAATGTGTACCTGTTCAGCGAAGAGCTTTGCTGTGAAGATATCAAACTCATTTTGGCTAACAGTTGTTTTCTTCCATGCTGAGTCTACATTTTTGTCCTGTATGACATCAATTCCGCCGTCTTCAAATGCAGACAACAGGATGTCCGTCAGGTCCCGGTAGGTAAATGGGCCGCGTTTTGGTACCCACTTCCACAAATGCTGAATAAATTCTTGGTTGAATTTCTTCAGTAATAGCTGGACATGGTTGACCCTGTCATATTCTTTGTAGATCCTCCCTTGTACATACTCTAGCTCCATTATCTTGTTTCCCCATTCTTCTAGGAGCCTTTCCTGTGAGTATCGCAGCTCAGCCCGTTGGTTGTCATCTACCTCTAAGCACCATTTTTCTATGAAATGGAACTCATCTTTTAGAATTTTAATGTCATATAGATGCCTTTCTTCAACACGACGTAATTCAGCCATGTGACCCATCGCTCAATGGTCATTACATTTAAGGTCCAGAAGTAGCTTGAATATCTAGCCAATGACGCGGGTCGTCAGAAATAGATCTTGGAACCACTTGGAATATTCAGCGGATGACGAGGGTTGACGGAAGTTGATCGGGGACCACCTTGGATATTTGGTTGATGACTAGGGTTGACGGAAGTAGTTCTCAGAACCACCTTGGATATTCGACTGATGATGAGGGCTGACAGTAGATCCCGGTAGAAGGAGGCGGTTAGTTGGCAAGAGGTATTTAGTTCATTAAAGTTATTACCAGGGTAATATTCCCGGTTTAAAATGCTTAGCATATAAGACTAGCCATGGATGTTACCCAGGCCGGTGGGTGTTGGAAAAATCAGCGTAAACCTGCCGAAAAAATCTGTGTAAACTTCCCGAAATAATCAGCGTAAACTTGACGAAAAATAATCAGCGCAAACTCGCCGAAAAAATCTGCGCAAACTTGTCGAGAAATCAGCGTAAACTTGCCGAATTAGTTGTTAGTGGGTCGCAGAGGTTGGTTGATTAAGGTGGTAAATGAAGGTAAAACCAGGGGGTATGCCCGGCTGAGTTTGTTAGACACAATTAACCCAATGTCAATGAATGGCGCCGTTACCAGTGAAATTCACCGACAAAAAATCCACAAAATAATCAGTTTTTACCGGGGTGTATACCCAGTAAAAAATATTCACCGATTTTTAGGAACTGAGACGCCACCTGGTTCTGGGCCTTTAGTACAGGGCAAAGGGCCAAAATTTTCTAAGACCAAAAAGGCTTAATAAAGTTGGTAAAAGTAATTCAATAATTTAGGGCAAAATATCCTTTGGTAAATATATGCCTCAATAGGATGGTGAGATAGAAAGATTGTTCACTGAGGTGCCCTTATTTGGTTTAATTGATTTGGGTTCAAAATGGCTGACCCCAGACCATGTGCTCAGGGCCTAATGAAAATTAAGACCCAAAATTAAAGTTTTCAAAAGTTGTCAAAAAGTAAAAATAATGGCCCAGAACTGAAGTTTAGGTATAATTTAGTCCTTGTAGCTGACAAATAAATTAATTCCAGTCTTATTAAATGTAGGATGGCACCGGATTGAAATAATTAATTTGGTCAGGGGTTAAAATGTGGCTCCTCCAGGGTGGACAGGAAGTTGTCAATTTTACCCCAAAAGTTGATTAAAATACACCAAATCACACTCAATGTCAGATATACTTATAAAATTGTCCTGTGTGAATGGATCCTGGGAGTTTGGTTCCTGTGAGTTGTCCTTTCCTCTGATTTTGAGAGCAGCTCAGGTGTAAACAAGGGTGGGTCATACACTGAGGGCTCTGAAAATGTCTATCTCCAAACTTGTCCAAATACTGCTCCAAACTTGTACAAATCCACTTGGGTAAGCACACCTTCACTCCTGGCACCAATGTAGTGAAAATAGGTATATATATCAGACTTACTGTAGTGGTTGTAGGAGGTGTTTGGGAGACTTGCCTGACGAAAACCGGAGGTCGCGTGTACGCTCGGGTCCAGTCAGGTTTCATCTGGCGTCCACGCTCGGCCTCCGCGCTAGCAGCGTCCTCTCGCGGATTACGCGAGAACGACGGGTTTCCGCGTCTACTACAGTTTTATACATGTTATTGAATGATCATTCATTTCTAAAATGTGCATTTTTGATATATTTAAAAGGGGCATCGTTCAAGGCAAAACAATTTGAAGAAAGTCAGAGGAATATGAGTACAGAAACGTCAAGCAAAATTCAAAGTTTAACCAAGGAAAAGGACGACATGCTTGATCTGGCAATGCAACGGGGCAAAATTATCCAAGTTAGTGTGACTCTTGAACATCGTCAATTTTGTATCATTCTATTTATTCCAGTTTATCAAGATATGGGCCACCTTTCTATCTACCATGTATTCATTATTTATTCAAACATTCTTCAGTTGAATCACATAACCTGTCTTAATGTATTTCACTTCTGTTTGATACCAATCGCCAAAGCTGCTTAATACTTTAAACTATAATTACAATTTATACTTTATTTTCCCACAATGGCCTGAACTCAGACTGCAATGTTCAATTTCATCTATGACAAATATAGAAAAAATTCGGCTGGAAAAATAATATATATTTCTAAACTAGAATATTTTCTTTGTATGTATCTATATTTGTTTCATTTCATACACTTTTCACTCACTCAAATAAATGTGTTCACATTTCCGCACGCTTATGTCACATGCACGCTTTCCTTTGATGATTTACTCGACAGGAAAAAGTCGCAGAGAACAAGAAATTGCACCAAAAGATTGAGGACATGGAAAAGAATGTTCGTGAAATGCAACTTAAATTTGAGTACGCATGACATTATTTTTGGTTTGCTCGATCCTATTTTGTTTGTGAATGCTCTTCGAGTCAAATAGATATGATTGCATTAAAGTAGACCTAACTATTATTGCATGAAAAGAAAAGATGTGGAATAGGCTTATTTGTTGTAAGGCTTATACAGTTTAGCGTTAAAATATATTAAAGAATGTTTTTCAATAGCATGCTGTTTGGCACACCTACCCTAGTTCACAGACTGCTTACCTAGTCTTAAGATACACTGCAATGAAAGACGGTTCAAGCCAAAAGAAATATCTTCTGTCAGAAGAATATATAAATGAAGCCTTTCTCAAATGTTCTATATAGCCTTTAAAGTAACCCTAGACCCTCAACTATATTATTCTGTTGGCTAAGAAATGCAGGTCTTGTTCATTTCTTAATTCATTTCATTGAATATACTGACAGTCCTACTTACGTCTGTAACCTAAGCTACTCTCCCGTGAAAACATAACCAGATACCACATTGGAACTTTATCTAAAATAATCTTCTTTAAAACCTGACAATAGGCGACAGGCGGCTGAGGTTAACGCCAACTTGCAGGTGCAACGATTACGGGCTGACCTGGACGACGCCAATGAGAAAACAGACGAACTTCTCCGGGTAAGCAGCCAGGGACTGCTTTTAATTCTTTTTGTTTTTCATGAACGTTTGATTTGGGCAATGAAAACTCTTTAGTCGGAAAATAGCTCTTTCCTAGTGTATATAATTTCAGGGATTTAAGAAAAATTACTAATTCGCATGGATTTAAGGGTAAAATGACTCTTTATGAAAAATATGTATCAAAAGGATATTTTTCGCTATATGAAAACTTCCGTGGATATTACCCATACGTAAAATACTTGAAAATATCCACAACATGAAAATATAATGCGATTATAACATTTATTTTTCTGTCGTCAGTATCGATGCATTTAAACTTAATAAAGATCCAAGAAACGTTTATCATCGTTCATATTATGATTGTAAATCTTCTCAATCCATGTCTACATTAAAGTCTGTGGAGCCTTGTTTAGTCTGTGTATGTTTAAGAATGTCTGTCACTGATATATCTATTTTCGTTTTAGGAATATGACGCATTCAAAAAGCATACTACTGGATTGTTGGACAAAGAGAAGGAATTAAACGCCAGGTTGCGGAAACTGGTGGGATGAAGACGTTTTTACTTTGTTCATTGCTGTTCAAATTGACGACTTAATTGTTACGTAGTGCTTAGTTCTTCAGAGGTCCGAATGGATCTATTTTAAAATGCTTATAAGGTGTCGGACCAGTTTTTGAGTTTAATTTTTCCTTTGTCAATCACATTCTTTTTGGTTCTTACATAAGAAGTAGTACATGTATTTCAAAGTCTAAGGTTTGTCCCATGTTTGACACTGTATGTGAAATAATCATAATATGATACCAAAGCAGTTGTATAATGATTACATATAGCACTACCAAAAGCATATCTAGATAGCTGTATACTCTATTCATTTTCATATACTATGGTAGATATTGGTTTTTGGAAGCTGAGCTGAGAAAAATAGGGTGCTTTCCACTATCTTTACTTATGTTGTACTGTATTTATTTATATTGATGAAAAATGTGAAGTAACGTGGATAAGGCAAAGGTGAAGTAATATAGGACAACTTCCGAGTTCTTGTTTGTGATTCTAGTAGCTCGTTTGATTCAGATTGACGCTTTACTGATGACGTTATCTATATAGTAGACTGTAGGGAAATGCGAGAAATGTGTGGGTAATATATAAACTACGAACTCAATCGATCTGTGATTAAGAAAAGTTCCTTCCATAAATTTAATGCGTAAGTTTTGTTAATGGGGATAGCAGGTCTGAAAAACGAAATGTGCGTTTGTTATGAGAGTAAGATAACTTGATGAACAAAATAGATTATCCAAGGAAGCATACATTTAAAGCAGAGGCGAGTATGAAGAGTGGGATGAGAAATTTAGATGGTGTATCTTTAAATGGAAACCAAAACTTATGTACGAGTTTATTCGGGGAACAATAAAGATAGTTGTTATTTTGGGGTTAAAAGCTTGTATATCACCAAGAAAATATATTTTATCTGAACAATAAAGCTTAAAAGGTAAATATGTTAAAATGCGCTACAAATATAATATCTTTCACCATTGTTTTTATGTTAGGCGTTTCTTTAATTACATACATCTTTACAAACATTCCTTGTGTGGTCTCCAGCTGTCACTTGTTAATTTATGGAAATACTTAATTGTGATATTTTACTGAATGATTTGTTATCGTGTAATATGCCGGCGGAGTAGAATCACGTCATATTGTTTCAATAAATCTAAAGTAGATATAGATGGAATTCGTTTTCTTTTCTGCATTTTTATTTAAAAAGTCCAATTCAACATTCAATTGCTTCTCCAATCACACATCCTAGATATTACCATTCAGTGTCCGAAATTAATGAATGCTTTGGTATACACATCGGGTGCAGACTTCCCAAAACTTTACAACCTGCCAAATGATCCTGCACTCACCCTTACAGTATAAATCCATTCTAAAAAATAGAAGTGCACATCTGGGTGCACGGTTGAAAAAAGTGTGCATCCAGCGGCAAAATTGTGCACCTCGAGTGCCGATTGCACCGTTGATTTCAGACACTACCGTTACATCCACGAAATTTTAGATATTGAATTGATAACATTGTCCTGGGCCTCAAGGCTGTCGCTTCATTTCATTTTTCTGGAAATTGTGAATTCGCTTCTCAAACACCATCTTTATAACGGGAAGATCAAAGGAGGGGGGAGGGGATCAAGGGTGTTTTAACTGCCCTTTTTGGTAGGACTACATGAAGGGAAAACCCGTCGCGCGTGGACGTATAATTGGTATAATTGTTAAAATACTTTGCCTGTTGACCACCCCCACCCCCCCAGTTTTTCAGAATTTTACATTAAAAAAGCTTAATTTGGCCAAAAAAAGGAGGGCGCACGCCCCCGCGGCCTCCCCAGTAAATCCGCCACTGTTTATTTCTTTTATTATTATTTTTGTTGTTGTTGGAACCGTGTATTCACCCCTGTATCCATCTCTTCTAATGGAAGCCTGTTTTCACCATCTTGGCGCTGATGGTCTTATCACTGTTGACGTCCATGAAGTCTTTACCACTCAGGTCCATCAAGTTGGTACACTTCAGCACGGCGTCATTCGGAACCTTCAAAATAACATTCATAAAAAGAGTGTTTTTTTTAACGAGAACGTAAAAACAGACAAGATAAGTCTGCGTTTCCTTGCGAATGGTAGTGTCAATGGTACTGAGCCTTCATCTCTATATTTATTCAGTACTCCCAATTTAGTGAATAGGTTGCCTTGAGAGGAAATGAAATGAAAAAAAAAAATCTAATGAAATTACTCCGAAGATTAAATCTTCCAACATTATGATGAATTCTGAAAATGGGAACGAAGCGCACCCGTGATAAAACAAAAGAAAAGACAACGTCTTGCACTTCTAGCCAACAAAAGCTTTTTCGTAACAGGACTCGTTTCCACTGCTGTATTTATGAGAATTGATTTTTTTTAATTCAAAAGTTATTACCCTGGGTATGCTTCTGTTCTGATAACCTGTTTTCAAGATTGACCCAGCATGACACATATTTAGCAGTGTTGTTGGCAATTTAAAATAATTTGCAATTATTTATGAATTTACTCACGATGTCGAGGGGCGTGTACTGGGGGTGGTGGTGCTCGTACACTGGGTCGTTGTCCCGCCGGTTGTACGAGCAGAGGAACGTCCAACGCCTCATGTCCGAGTCGTTCTTGTCGGCCGTGTGCAGCAGGTTCGAGTGGAAGAAGATGCAGTCACCTGGCGGAGGGATCACACACGATCTCAAATATCGTACATTTAAACAGCGTTAATTAAAGGTGGGGATATATGGAGGTTAAGGGGTGTGGGATTAGGCACGTGTTGCTGGCCTATATTTTTAGAAACGTTTTGGATAATGGATTTATTGAAATCAACAAACATGGGAATTGCAGACGTAAGGGCTGGATTCATGATCTTTAATCGAGCATGTGTGTGTGACACTGTGTTGAGCAGGGGGGGGGGGGTGACACCATAATAGCTAAATGCTAGATCCGTACCAGAATGAGATATTAGGGAGTTTCAGATACCACAACGCTTTCGAGAGGTCAACCTATCTGTAATATACTGGGTTATATACACGGGTGTTGTACCTGTCCGTTTTGACGATAATAGTTAATTAGTAAAAGGTATTGTATGATATCAGAACAATAGTATACTCACAGACATATTTTTTGAAATACATTATAAAAGCTGAGGAAAAATGTGTTTACGGTACGTCGCGCATTGGAGTATCTGAAACTCCCTAACACCCTTACCTGGGTCGAGCTCGACGTAGACCCTGTGGAAGTGGGTGAGCAGCTCGTTGACCCGCTCTATGTCGGCCGACGTCTGACCCGCCGTCATCAGGTGCTCAATACGCCCACACCGCTGGGTGCCCAGCACTGCCTGCAGGGACAGGATCGATGAGTAGTGTACTTCTTTATTGTAAGAAGTATGAACTACACAACCAGTTTCAGTATTGTAATAGGTATAAAACCATGGGAGTAGCATGCCCAGAAATCAAAGGGAGGTCCAAGTAAAATCATTGAAGGGATTACAAGTAAATTAAAGTGGGTTCCATCCTCAGCAGTACACGAATTTTCTTATATACTAAGTTTTTGTTTGATGTGGTTTCATTTGAAATAAGCGTCAGGGTTGCCCATAACTTTCAGGTTATTACATGAAGGATTTTACTTGTATTTTGGAAAAATGGGCGTTCCAGACAGCCAGAAATCTCCCTGGCTACACCACTGAAAACACGCTCAAAATATCGATAAATTATTTTCTTAGAAGATGCGACAATTTTCAAAGATTGACTGATGAAAAAGTGGGAATTCCCAAATACGTTTCCTACTTTTCCCACAGAAGAAACTAAAATGACCTTAAGGAATAGAATCCTGATATAAAAATTGTATTTGAATAGCTTTAAATTACCACAAAAATAATCTAAAACAGATTTTAAAGTGATATAGGAAAAATCGGTGGTGAAATCCCAAATCATCAAAAAAGTAGGAAATCCTACAAAAGTAGGAAAAATGGTATCTCTGAATTTTGAGGATGATCACATGCTTAAGCATAGACCCTGACACAAATGGGAATATAAGGAAGTCGGATGTGTTATGAATTTATTCAGAAATTTGGAGCAATGGATTAATTAAGTAGATAATTTAAGATTAACGTGATCATTTCAAATGCAATACCTGGAGACAGCCGTTTTCCTTGACGCATTTATCCAGGGCGATATAAGCAGTCATGACGTCTGGTCTAAGGAGGCCGTTCTTGTACCAATACCTGACACATGGGAATATTTATATCAATATATTCACGTCAGAATTTAGATTGCTTTTGATTAGAAAAAAGAAACAGCTGGAAGTACATAAATATGGAGTGAGGTGTTTTTAACAAACAATTTTTAAAGGTTCTGTCTTACTCTAGATTGTTGTACTTATAGATTATGGTTATTTATGAAATCCAGTTCCCTTTATAGTCATAACAACACTATCGTATGCTAAGGGTAGTAGAGTTTTCATTCTGGCACATGCTTGTTTTTAGGTAAACCATGTTCATTGAATGAAGGTTTTCCGTGAATGTAAACATATTTACCTATACATTTCATAATTGTATTTTCAGTGTAATAGTTATATGGGATAATTATGTAAGCGAATTTCTATCGACGATATTTTTAGGTTATACAATGATTAATAGAGGATACGTGTCTACTTTAAACGTTATCCTATATTATCTTTATCACTTACGTTTACTTACCCGTTAATCCTGGTGCCAGAGGTGGCAGCCTCCAGTGCGGGGTTGTTTCATCATTAACTTGGTGTGGTAGTGGTAGACCTCACCACCTCCGAGTAACTAACAAGGATCCAAATCACAGCTCATAACCATTATAACATTATATAGAGCCGCACAAGGAACAAGGATACATCCTCCCTTACATACCATATGCTTTGATTTTGCATATGATATAACATGGACAAGTATTCAGAGAATGTATGCTAATAGAAAATTGATGTGGATTGAACTAACAATGCAAACCATGTTAGTTCCCACTATCTCTATACAGCTTGATCTATACCCTGCTCGGACTACCTTTCATCGTCATAATCTAGAAAGTTTGTTCAGTTTGTTTCAGGAATACATATGATTACCATTGGTCCGTAATTATCCTATAAAAAATTATGCCGTTCAAAAAAGACACGTTGTTTTCATTTTCTTGGAGAACAATTCCTTGCAGCACCATTTCCATAAGCATTCCAATACAATCATGTTCGACTCACTTTGCTCAACTGGAATGCGGACTCTACCAACAAACTAATATACACAAATTATCAATACCTCTTGGCATGTTCCGGCCACCTTCTCTGTCCTTGCCAGCATTCCAGTGACGTCATTCCCGGGATGACTCCATAGTGCAAGGCGACTAGCGCGTCCCCTCCCATCAGCAACCTGTTGAAAATAAAAACTAGAAAACTTTATTCCATTCTCTTATGCTTACTTTACCTCGCACTGTGCATATTGTCGATCAATTGGAAGAAATTCTAAGAACACTGATCACGCATGATTTCCCCGCAAACGACTCTTATCATATAACAAATAACAAACAAATAAAAATATACAAAATTGTATGTAATTTTTGCTGCCTCCGCAAAAACTTATATTCCGTCTCTTTACCACAGACATAGACAATGCACATTCAAGTTTAATGTTCTAAATAACAATGATATACTTTTGTTGTATAAATCACCTTTGCATATTATCAATTAATTGATAAACTCCTTTGGTAATGAATACTGCACATTAGCCCCATACATAAGGGTACGTATCCATTTACCTGCACCAAAGGCACGTATAGTCATACTACATTTCTCACCTCAAATGCTTTCTCACAGAACTCAGGGTTGACCTCCAACTGATGATTGACTTTGTCTATCTCCTCCTTGTTGAACAGGCCCCTGTGGGATCGATGCAAGCACATTTACAAACATAATCATACACATGCAGAGTAGGGTCATCAATAGTACCTGTTATATTAAAATAAAGGAGAAGAATGGAACACATTATGATGAACTAATGACTGAAATATTTTAAGCCTCGATGGTGAGAGTGGGGGGGGGGGGGAACCTAAATTGAATGGAACATAGATGGTGGGGCAAAAATAGAAAAACCCTCTTTGGTGGTGGGGATGGCTTATTGGCCTTTGAATGGCACATTACCGCACATAGGGTAACTATAATGATACTCAATACATACATTTATTTACAACTAAACACTACACAGTACCTTACTATGAAGGCTCCATCCCAGTCGAAAACATCTTTCATTTCCTCGGTGACCTTAAATGTATCAGGGTCATATTGGAACTCTGAAAAATACAATGTGTCATATTTTCTATTTTTACCATAATTCATTGTAGACATCTTTCTCACAAAACGTATTTTGTAAACCAGCTGTTACCATTGAAGGCTTTGAGTTTAAAGGTAATAAAATCTGTTCTCAAACGCGTCACTTGCCATAGACCATGTGCCATACCATTCTCTATAAAGACAATTATTTGAATGCCATCCACTATTGACAAATATAATAATATTATGACTGTGATATGCATTATATATTTAAAGTATTAACTTACTACTGGGACATATATTTAGCCCCCCCCCCCATGCAGGGCTTCCAATGTACTTAATGGAAATGAATGGTTGAAGGAAGAGCCATTAATCTATTGTAAAAGCATATATAATTACAAAGATATCAACATACCGACCACCTTCCCCGGCTTGCACACGGCAGGAATCTTCCGGACTACACTCATCTTTCAGGAGCTGAAGGAAATACTACGGTTATATTTACAAAATTATTGTATAAAGTTATTGTCAACCATGTGTTAGTCAACCAATGAGTATGACAACATGATGGGACTTAGAGGGGTGGGGTGCCGTGCCATCCGTCGACGCTCGTATCTGTTGGAAATATTTGTTGGAAGTGGTATTATAATGACCTCCTAATCTACAATATCTTCTTATCATGTAATACAATGAACATATATGCACACGTCTAAGCCCCCACCTACCTTCTGTCGACACTTTATTCCTGTGCTAACTGGATACCTGAGACGTATAGTTAGTTTAAATATGTTCACAATAACTTTGACCTGATTGTCAGTCTAGGTCAGAATCTAGACTTGCATCGGTTCCTCCCACCTGCTGGATGAGGAGTTAGTGATAGGCATCAAGTAGTGTGTTTTGTGCAACGTATCACGTATCATGATTTCAGGACAATTGTCCTGATGGTTACCGTATAACCACTTATAGTCCCAATTGTTGATAGCAAAGGAGATCTTATAGTGTTCTTAACTTAAGATAAAACAGGAACATTATAATTGTTATTCAAGTACATAATACTGAAATATTATGATATCTGCATTGTTTGATGGAGATCCTTCAGCTTTTCTCTCAAAAATTAATATGAATGCCCCCAATGTTTAACAATTTATTTCATGATTGGCTATTTATTGAATACTGTGGAAAGGTATGAACCTCCTATACAATTGGAAACATCCTTTCTTGTGTTGATAACATAAGGTGAATAGAGATCAGACTACACAATAATCGATTGGGCTTGTAGGCCGGTATTAACGTTATGTATTATAATTTTGTTGCGGTACGTTTACATATCGTCCATTGGTTAAAGACTCAGGGTCAATGCGTCTGATTAAAAAATAGGTTGTTTGTTCAACACTAAAACAGTGTTATTTTCAATTGCGTCAAATAAGGGTAAACTAACAAAGATCTTGGAAAAACTACAGATATAATGTAACGTCATTGGTATATGTATAGCCGATTGGTAAATACAACAACGATAGGCATAGTAATTCTATATTGTTGATCAATTATTAGTTCAATTTTAATTCTATCGAGGCAATGGTTTGTTTCTTTCGATATATATACTCTATTTCATAGATAATTCTTGTTCAACTTAAATTCCTTATTAGTAAACATATTGACTTAAATATTGAACTATAGTGGGGATTAACATACTAGCTCAACACCTTTTAATTGTAGATGTTAGTTCTTAATACATAAGTATGGTTTCAACCTCATCTCCATTGTTTGTTCATTCATTCTTATAGTTCAATAGAACAAATGACGGTGAGCGCAAATGAGAGGATTTTCTTGATTAGATCCAAGGTGTGACATTCGTCAGCTGGTCATTGCATCACTTGATTAATCTCATCATATGGTATATATCCACTCGATACAGTAACATCAGACTCCTCATACAATCACTAACATAGTTGATTCCTACTCTACTCATATCCGCTATAGAACATGTTTTTTTTTTATTAAATCCAATCTTATACAAAATAAGTTCTTCCTTGGATGGTGAATAACTGTGATACATGAAGTAATGAGATAATGAAATAATGAATGATGAACAGTTGTAATCTCACTCACAAAATATATAATATAGCATCATTTATACAATTTCTTCTCGATTTCACGTTTAAAAGATAACTTGTCACCCAATAATTGTTCATTTGCAGACAGACTATCCCAAAGGCCAACTCCCCTATAGTAACTACTATTCAAAACCCGTGTTAAAACTGTGAAATCTTTCTGAAATTTAATTTTATCCCCACTGCTACCATCAAGATCCCTATGTATATTGATATATTGCAGACTTCACCCGAAGACCACAAAGCTCACTGACTCTGATTCTAAATCAGGACAGATGGTTAAGTACCTCAATATTCTTGGAGTATATGGGTGCACATGTACCTTTTTACTTATTTGGAGCAGTCTGAGATTACCTCACCCACCAGGAATAGACATTTCCTTTCTCTATACACTACACATGATATCGCTGTTTTTTCTGTAAGTAGTAAGGACTACTGCATCTAGTATCTCAACAGATGTAATGTTATTCAATTTGTAATCTAGCACAATATCATTGAACGATGTAATATTTTATCATCTTTTTGATAAAACGAGTCTGATTTGAAAAATAAATTCATATTAGACAATTCTTCAACTCATACTTTGACTATTCTAAGACTTATGAAATATGACCGCGCGACACAGCTTGCCTACCATGAAATTTGACCATATTACTTGTTAACCACTTATGAAGTTACAAAGACGTTAAACTAGCAATAGTAAGAAGTTACAAGATAAGTCTATCATCCTACCAATTTTCAAAACTAGGTGGCGCCACCAAGTTTTATTGGCCGCACCACAGCGACACCCACGGCGATAGGAGCTGGTAAAATGCTATCGCTGGCCTGTGCACAAGGAGGAAGGAATGATAGCGTAGCGTATTATATATCTTTGCTGTGGATGCCCCACAATGTCATGTAGCATAGACATACTTAAGAGGAATAGTCGGAAACTGTCTGAAATAGTCAATAATGATCAGAAATGGTGTTCCCATTGAGCGATGCAACTAGAAACCTCATCAAAAAATGATTAATTGCTTTTAGAATAGGCCTATCTGCATTGCTAGATATTGGTCGTTAACCACCTCTAAATCAATTCGAGCAGAAAATTAATCTTAGACGCATCTCTCAGTGGATTCGCCCCTTTACTATATTAGCATAGAGATACGTAGGATGCTATTAGTACTAGGCCTATACGACCTCTATCCCGCCTATGAAGGCTCTCATTGGCCAATCACCGAAACAGGAACTACATTGCTTATGACCGGAACATGTTTGTGAAGCCACCCTATAGCATATGATTTTTTCCACTTATTGAAGTAAAATGGCATCTTTGATCTTCAGAGTAATGCTTTAGGCCAAAGTGACGGGAGGAAGATAACACTTTACCTTATCCATAAAGCTTGGAAGGAAAAAACAAGTTTATGGAACCCGCATGATCGATGTATTATACTTATATGTAACATAACTTCAAACTGTTAGTGATGTCACTACCATTACCCATATGGTCTAAGTGTCTAAACAATGGGCATATCGTTTTCCTTTATATGTTTATATGTTTCAAATCAAATGGAAATTCGCATAATGACCTGCTGATCTATGTCAATTGCATCAATTAAAAGGGACCTTCTAATTGATCTCCTTTGATCCCATCAATGACATAAATTAAATGACACTTCGCTGAAGTCTACTTAAACAATTAGTTGAAATTGATAATAAAGAAAGTCTCGAGATGAGGGTCCATATAAGAGCTACAGAGTAGTAGATTTAGATAAGGTTTGTACCTTGGGCGAAGTTTATGTGATTTGGATAGAAAACTCCGCATCCGTCCGATAAACACACACATATATATTTCACCTATTTCTAGATTCCTATAGATACTTTAGGTATGTGGATCCTATTTTCTCATTACTCAATCATCCAGTACAATTGAGGTTTGTCAGAAGTTTAACTCAATAGTCTGGAATGAGGCTGGCGGATATAGGACTGCATAGAGTATGATCCATATTGACATTAAATACCATTATAATCACACCATTCCGCTTTATTAACAGACCACTACATCCCTGTGGTGAACATGATATTGGAATGTGTCAAACTATTTTTTTCCAGTTAATCAATAGTCATGAGTGCATCTTACTAGACGTGACATGTACTGATATTTCTTAATACGCTGTCTTGGCTACATGCCTATGCCCAAGGGATAACATACGCGATAGACGACATCTTATTCCCTAGTTTTGCCAAACAACCATCCCCGAAAACGGGTTGGCCTTCGTAATACCTTTACTTTCTTTCACGGTAAATGTGACACAATTTTTACCCATCCTCCTACCCCGAGTGCAATAAAGAAGATAAAGTGATTACATTGATTGACTGTTCTATTGAATTGAAAAAACAAACCGATGTATAGTTATTATCATAGTAGTAATGACTGCAGTCATAGGAGGTAGAGTGTTTGTTTTACTCCTTATGAAGCAATACAACACAATCTTATTGTTTTCAAATCACTGATGGGCAAATCTCTCTATACCTTTACCCGTTCTAAGATTTCGGCATACAGATGTATTGATGTACATCTAAACATAATATTACAATGACAATAATGCGGCATTGTAATAAGTTGGATTAACACGGGGATATTTCAATTGACTGTAAATTAGATCGGCTTCTGAGCTAAAAAGTAATGTCCCTCTTGAATTGCGTTGCCGTTTCAAACATGGGACTATACATTCAATTTCAATATGGATCTCATTGCCAATAGCTTATCATTCAAGAAAGAAAATATGATGAAAAAAGACATAGCCGGGCACATAGCTAGGGGGATGGGGCGATGACATATACATGTATCTCACTGAGTTAGAGACGTCGTTACCATGACAACGGCATGGAGCATCTCCATCAAAAGGACGCTATCCCAGCTGTCTCAGGCGCATGCGCAGCGCCCTGGAGGAGTCCGGAGGGGAGGGGGTTGTAGGAGAACCCAAAGGAAACACGACTCACTCCGGAGTCAGGGTCTCCAGTATACAACAACAAAACGACGTCATCTCCCACCAACGCGGGATTTCCTGCCTCCTGGGTCCAACCAACAGGTGCGGCGTTCGCAGAACTCTCCGGTCACGGAGACCACGGGTTGGCTTTACCTGAGTGACGTCATCGGGCGGAAGTTGGGCGGCGTCACTGGAGCGTGACTAACGGGGGAGTAGAGCTTTGAACGCGGGCGGCGGGCGGCCAGTCGACTGTGGGAACGCGGCGTGAGAGGTTTAACCGTACCAGTAGTAGTACTCCAACTACCACCACAACATCCAACTACAGTACAGGAGGACACATTCTCTGGGATTGTTGCCTTTAATAATAACACCAGCTGCTACATACCACACGCTTACATACCTGAAGCAGGTAGAATTTAAAAAACGCCGCAAGCATGGAGAACGTAATTCGGATCGCCCTACTGGGACTGCTCTGTCAAATAGGTAAGTTTGTTTGCTAAATATACACACACCTCCCTCCCCGGTCGTCAGCTGCTTGCATAGCTATGAATGTATGTAGGTCTACCAGCGTCGCTCTAGCTTGACCAACGGCGACCTAATTCTGCAGGTTTGAAATGGCTGAAGCCACCACCATAACGATCAGGTGTGCTGCAGGTAGATTCTTGGCAGGAGGTGGGGTAGTTGAAGGGGTGAGGGTGGCGGTACAGGTAGACGCTGAAACCACTCTTTGAGTGGAGGCCTTAACACCACTAAGGTGACATGTTGTGACAGCCGTTCTGTACTGCATGTTATTGGGGCCGGTCAGTCAGAAAAACTGACCAGCACCTGTCTGACCCACTCACTGGTCAGCAGACATCACATCACGCTATATACATGAGTTATCCATTACTGTACTGTAATTATGCTATTTGATAACTAGTTTCGCCAGGAACTGCATTATACGCTGACAACATGCATTAAGTATTGCAGTGCCAACATATTATTTGTCTGAAACACGACATGCTAACAGGTGAAATGGCTAAAGAGCATGAAGATGGTAAAAATGACTGCCATTGGATTGGTTCCAGTATGAATTCACATTTTCACTTCGTACGCATTTCTCTTTAATACTAACGCACTTGGTAATAAGTATGGTATCATTTCTAGAGGATCACTCCGTGTAATGTGAGATGCACAGTTTTGTTGTAAGTGTTATTCGAATAATGTTTGATGACTGTGTGCTACATGCCGGGTACATGCGCCAAGTGTGCATAACTGTGACAGTAGGGTCACCATCAGACACGGATATTCTGTAAAGTTAAAACAATTATCAACACCTCTACCATTTTTATGCACACGTTTATTCTTCTTTAAACGATTCCTATGAATTCAAATGGTTGTGAATCTTTAATGATTACCTGTACCTTTATATTTTCACCTCCCCTTTCATAAAGGGAAAAAATATATAAGAAAAATAGATGTCAAAGTCGCCAGTTATCCGGGTGTGAATAAGTATTTTCATATCGTCATAAAAACACAAAATAACAGCCCTGTTCCGATGTGATCACTCGCCGCACAAACCGCAGGGAATATACTTGCCGGGACTCATTACAGTAATTAACTCTGAGTAATTTCCGAACGGTTGAAGGATTATGTAATTTCACAGCATGGTTGGCGTGATAATCTAGCATGGAATGTCTGGGTTTTGGGGGGAACTGCGGAAGGGTTCAGGGTGTTACACGCTGTGGGATAATATCCTACCCTTATCCTACTCATGAGCCCAAGTTGGCCCAAGTTGCTGTAACGAGCTGCTCGGAGCTACTTCCGGTGTGAGAAGCGACTCACAAGTCTCTCTCGTCACCTCGGCGTTTTTCTAGTGAGTTTGAAACTGCACAGCCACACTAAAAGTGCCTTAGTTAAGGTAATTTAAAGGGAAAAAATAGTGAGCGTAAGGTTTTATCCCGCAGTAACTCAGCTCCTAAGCTATACAAGTTGAGCTTCACCTAACCTTGCTACAGGTACTATGCTGTACTTAGTTCTTGAGTTTTTAGTAGAAGTCCAACTTTAGAGCTCACACTGATACACTAGCAGGATTGATTTCTCGGCGAACTTGACTTGCAAGAGACTGCAAGCCACGTTCATCTAAGTAAACAGGATTCTATTTGAATGCCGAAAGCAGTAGCAAGAGGAACCATAGCCCCTGCAAGCTGACACTGAATAAAACGACATTCCTTCCAAACGAGATTAGATCATTTAACACAGGAAACACAACCTGTTTCATAGGATTATGCGAATGTATAAACACGTTTTTGAAATGAGTTTGGGCGAATATTTGACGTTTTTTTGTGCATAATACGCGGCTGTTGGTCTTGCGCAAAGTCCTCCACCATTACGTCCACTCTATTGTAAACACATGCTGGGGAGGAGACAGGTGAGAACAGTGATCACCTGACATAAATAAGGTCAGGGCCCCCAGCAGATTGCGACCCTACTTAAGTTACCCCAGCTCCCTTCGACTCTCCCAGTCCCTTCCCTTCTCATCTGTCCCTCCCCTCTCTCTCTCTCACCATTTCTCCTATTCTTTCAAGGTATTTGACGACGCATATTATTCCCGGAGATTGTTGGCATATGCCATAGCACGTATTTTGTGAGATTATTTCTAGAATATTTTCTTCGTAATAAATTTGATTTGTTTGCCAGGATGTCTGCTTGCTTTATAAATACAAAGTTGCAGTTTTAAGCTAAATAGTTTCTTTAAGAAGCTAAACTACCGTAGTCAGAATTCTATAGAGAAACCTGTCCTCGAGCTAAATTTAGAACATCCTGGTGAATGGTTTGAGTTTCCTTGTATTAAAAAGGAATTTATAGAAGTACACTGCAAAATATTTGAGTCAACATTGACATGTTTACTAAGGCTTTACTCCAAGTCGGATAGACTTTTCAAACAAAGGAACCCCTAGGCACAAAGAAACTGGGGTTTTGTTCGGTAAATCCCTTCCGCATGACTAGTTAGAGCACTCCAGGTTTGGGGGTACCTCTCATCATGGAGACTAAAATAACTTTACTCTCTCTGCTCTCATGCAGTAGTCTTGGGTTGGTGAGGGTTTGGGGTTTGAGAGGTGCATGGGGTGGAAGGAAACCATTGAATGACGCGTGTGTGTGAGAGAGTTGTATGGTTGGGGCACCCCACTGGTTCAGAGTAGGGCGCTGAGGTTGGGGTGAGGTGGTAGTACTACATCAGTACATGTAGCAGGGCTTCCTCCAGGGTCGGAGGGTCACAGGCCCTGGAGGGTGAAGGACAGGGTCCTCCTCTGGTGGTCCTTGTGTCTGGATGCCATGCCCCCTGGAGGAGGTACAGGGTAGTGCTTACAATGTGCCCCCACCCCCAGGAGGTAGGTTTGTGTACGTAATTAGTTCAACACACTGCGACCATTCAAACCTCCCCTAGGCTTAGGGAATGCTGCATGTAAACAGCACTCAATAGTTTAAAAGGCGATTACGTCGATTTCAATCTTGTTAGGTAACTATCAGGATAATTTACAATTGTTAGGAGTTTCTCTGAATGAGGCGATTATACTTCATTGGGTTAAGTGGTCTGATATTTGTTTATAATGGCCCAGGTGCATCTTACAGTTGTGTGGCGTAATACACTGCAAGTTAGTTCATTTGATTTGAGAGTACAATTAAAACCCCCGAATTTTAAACACTCAGAATTTGAATTTGAAAAATTTAGTGAAATTACAAAACGGGTTATTTTTCGCATAAATTTATTTTGAACTTTAATATAGTCTCTAGGATCTATGTCATTTAATAATGATATGCATTTGCATGTCGCTTTGATTCTTGGTATGAATAACCTTAGGAATAGCCTATTTGGCAATTTTATAATGACACAAATTTAAAGCTGTAGGGCATAGGCTTTCATTCTATTTTTTTGTAACCTAATTTTCTCCGGCACAGTCTTTCACAAAGACTTAAATGTTTAGGTCACGCATATCCCAATTCTAATTGAAACTTCTACCTACCTGTTTCGAACGGCCCTTCAACTATTGAATAGGGCCATTTGAATGTTTCAATCAGCAGCACCCTCCTACAAGCATTGCCCACATGCTTGGCGTGGTCAAACTAAAGTTCACGTTACCATGGCAACGTTTCCCACGGAAAGTGAAGGGAGTGGATACAGCAGTGGGACCACGCGCTTGTACGTACTATAGAGGCCTATTGTACCTACATAATCTCACCTTTTCCCAAAACACTGGGAACTTTGAAGGGGCATTGTTGCTTGAGGGTGTCCGTCATCGTGACGTAGTGCATTCACAATTCAGTGTTTTGTTTTGCATAGTCCATGACGTGTGCGATGTCAACAGTAGGCCTAACTCTAAAAATAGAATATATGAGCCTGTGTTTTTTTGTTTCCACATTTTAAGGTAAGATACCCCCTCCCTGCACACCTGACTCGCCATACATTAACATATGCAGAATGAATGATCAAGCATGAGTTATTTGTCACATATTTCCTCTAGTATTAAGTAATTGTTAATGCCCTCCTGTCCAGATACATAAAGAGGAATCAGTTTGATTGTTCTATGTCTGGTATCGTCAAAAAGGCACGCAATGCGCAAAAATCTTAATTTTTAGACGCATTTCGGCGGCGATCGCTCATGGCTCAATCCGTTCATACGGCGTGGGAGGGGCAGTTAGGAGTCCTCCGAGTTGCTTATTTAGAAACAATTCTTCGCACGTGTGGGCAGGCGGCCTGACAATGATGGATAGTAAACACTTTTAGGCCTCCCTCGGCCTAATCTCGGCCTAGGTGTACATGTGTACTTGTAGGCTGGCGCCCCTCAGCCAGCCTCACACGACCTGGGCCGGCCCCTCCAATGGGGTGCAGCTCAAGGGGTGTAGGGGTGAGCATGGGGTGAGCAGCTCATAGGGTGTAGGGGTCGGCCCTGAGCGACTCCCGCCAGCCCTCCCAGGGTCCGCTACTACTTGTAGGCCCTCTGAGAGAAAATCGGAATTTTAGTAGCTTTTAGCCTCAGCATTTAGCTAAACGTAATCGTCAAAAAATTAAGCAGAATTTATTTTTATGCAAACAAAAGGTACGTTAATTATTTCTGTAATCAAACTTTACCTAAAGGCGTTATGCATTAAAAAAACCTGTATTAAGAATATCTAGATACTTAATTTGGTACAGTCAAGAGTTCTGTTTTCCAATGCAATCCTATACTATGAATATGCATTAAAAAAAACTGCAATTAGGATATATTTAGATACTTAATTTGGTACAGTCAAGAGTTCTGTTTCCCAATGCATCCCTATCATGAATGAATGGCACATGTGTACCGGGCATGTGTATCCCTACAAATGTGACACCGTTCCGATACCGTTCAACCTCGGGTTATCGCTCCTGGAAATGCAATTTTCTACAAATTACAAGTGCACTCATTCAGGCGCTACCTTTCCCAGGTGGGTGCTGGTACGTTACACCTCCCCACCTGGGCTAACCACCTGAGCACCCTTCACACACATACCTGTCTGGACAGGTGAGAGGTGGGCACCAGATTATGTCAGGTGAGGTAAGCGGCTGACCCAGAAGGTACTGGAGGGAGTGTAGTAAGGGTATAGGTTAGTCAGGGTAAGTTACAACCGTTACTCTAGGCATTGTAAGATATACACACTCCATATCTTTGCAAACAAACCAGGAAAGCTAGATATGAGAGTTAGGTTTGTGTACTTTTATCTGGATTCTTGCATAAGATTCCAGGATAAATAAAACACGGGCAGGAGTTTGAAAACATTATTCTTATGTGATGGGGTGGGTTTCGCTATGCCTTTTCTGAAACATCTCGAGTGAGATTCTTTGCTTGGCAGTCTATTGGAATTGGCTGCTGGTAGCTTATGTGTAAGTGGGTGAATGTTTGTTGATTGGGAGCTCAATTTCGGAGAGAAGGGGGCTGGTGTAGTTGGGGGTGTATTTGTACAGTCACCTGCCATGACGTGAACACAAAGCCACACACGGGGATGGCAAACATTGGATGAAGCCCCAGTATAACGTTCGATGGAGTAAGGGATGGAGTACCAGTAGTACCTGACCGTTGGTCAACATTGTTTAACGTTGTTTGACGTTCTTCAGGTCTACCGACACACACACGACCCTAATCTCCGATCAATTCACCAGACTGCTAGACCTTAGACGGTTATATTCTATTGATGCACAAAAAAGGTTGTAGTTATGATGCTGCAATCGGACATCCATCACACCTGAGTATTTTCATTAACATTATTATGCTACAAAGGACCAAACAGTGAAAGCCAGATTTTAACACTTTTACTATTAAAAAGAAATCTGCTCAGTTCAATTGCAGCCAGATTTCAAGGTAGTTCAGCTTTAATTATGCAAGTGTAACTAAATTCAGCTTTTCCCGCATGTATTGCAAGTATGATAGTAATTTAGTCAAATTTCTAAAAATTCATAAAGTAACTCAAGTAAAGTTTCTAACCCCTGCAAAATAATTACATTGTGGATTCATATGTGTCTCATTGCTCACAACATCAATGCATTACACCTCTGTTAGCCTCTGACAAGGAAGACGCCAAGATCAAAAGCTATCCTGTAACAAGCTCACAAGTCCATCAAAGACGTGCAAAGATACTAATGATCTATGCACCTTCTCACATGTCACCGGCACTATTGTGGGCCGAAATAACATCCACAACAAACCCTAGCTCCCACTTGTAACACCATCTTAAGCTCTCAGTTTGGCTTGCATCCCTTTCCCACTGTGACCTTTTTCTAAGCCAGCCTTTTCTCATTGTCCTTTGGCCTTAACACTGCTCATTTGCATACGAACAGCAATCCAGGTATTGATTGAGCGATCAGGGCTAGACCTGCTGGCCTGTAACGTGTTAGCACCTGTAGGTAACTGTTTCAATGGGAACTGGGCCACGCTTGACCAGTAGTGACCAGTAGACTGACCAACACTGACCAGCTGTGAAGTCCCTTGCTGAGTGCCCACCAAAGCCATGATAATGTGTGCGCAGCTAAGAAAAAGTAGTTTCTTTGTGTATTTGCACCTTGCGTGAAAACACAAGCGGCACCTTGCGTGAAAACAAGCCATCGCCAAATTTGCTCCGTGTGTACACAGTGGTATTTAAAAGCTATCAGACAACACAATTGATGTAGTAGGGCTCAATGTACAGACTCAGTCTATGCAAACAGGAATTAGCCTTGTTTGCATAGACCCTGCAATGGCTTCTGAAATGAAATACCTGCGCCGGTGCTAAAGGGTTCAGTAGGACACCTTCCCTGGCTCAATGTTTGTGTTCAGCTTTTATATCCACAGTGTGCTCACTATCTAAAAAGTGAAATCATAGAATCCAAACATTTGGGTATAAAATAACCGTGTGAAATGAAAAGTCTAAGAGTATTTATCCCATGGTGCCTTCATATCTAGTATCATGCCATTATGATGAGAATTAGAACTTGAAAATTTAGTGATTGATAATTATAATTCCACTGAGGTTCATAAAACAATTAGTCTAGCTATTACAGTTCTGACACTTGGGGTCACGTTTCCGTAATGCTAGACCTCCAGAACCCCCGACCAAGTTTGAAGAAGGGTCTCTGATTTCAAAACAAGAACTAAACCCCCCAAGTATCTCAGCATGCCTCTGGTCAGCCAAGAACATGCTACCAGTAGTATCTCGTGAACGCAAACATGTCAGAGGTGGTGTCACCGCCCCACCAATAACAGCCCTGTTTACAAACAGTGTGTGGTCCCCGCCTGCCTAAACAAGACCTGTTTTGATTGGTCCATTGGTTCTCACCCTGGGACCATGCAGGGTGTAAGTAACATTATATCGGTGGTATGGATACAAAAAGCACTTTGAGATAATGAGTTCACATATCAAATGACCTGTTGATTGTTTGTTTAGTATTATGGTGACCTCCAATCATTACCAAACCACATAGATGCCATAGATGATCAACTCCACCCAAAGTGGGGTGAAATACATTTTGCTAGGACCCATTTGTAATTATGACCATTGCTGGTCTTTGCAATTCACACAATATAGGCTATCTAATAATCTTATCAGTTATATTCTCCAGTTGGAGATACACTGTTATCTGTAAAAACATGTGTGTGTTGTACTCGAAATTTGAAACTTCAAAACTTTAGAACTTCCTTATTCCCCTTGGAAATTAATATCTGGAGGAGCTAAATCTGCAGCCTTTTTTTTGTTCGCAAAGAAAGTGTCCCCAAACATTCGTTAGAGCCTCATTTGTTTGGGGCCTCCAACAGAAGTGCTTAAAGGTATGCAATAGAAAAACGCCGAGAACGGCTAGGTTAGCTCATGGAATGCAAACACACGTTCATTTGTCTGTGATTCATTATGAAACAGGCCACATACGAAACATGACTGGCAGGTTAAAACCTGAAACTCGCAATCTGCGGAACCCTAACGTTTCGGTTCATGTTATCTTTCTTCTAAGGGTAGTTTATAAACATTTCTTTTCCTGCATGTAAATGTTTAGCTTTTTTCCCGCTAGGACCATGCTTCAATAGGAAACTTGTTTTAATGTTGACAGATGCCTATGCCTAAACACAGCACAGAGAGCGATGAGAAATGGTCCGTCATTTTGCCCACTATTTTTAGAATCTAGAAAGAAATCATAAAGATACAGACCTCTCTGTTTTGTAGCACAAGTGCACAAAACATTATTTTCTCACTCTCCTTTTTTAACCTGTTAGTCCCCGGTTATTACCAAGGCGAATGATATGAACTTATAAATACCCATATCAATATTTTTCCTCTCAGCACTACCACAGTATCGCTTTTTAGCCAGCGAGTCGTGGCTAAGCATCTGAGACATCTCCCAAACAACAAAGTTTTTTTTATAAGATGAAGAAAACCAAAACCAAAACCCACCGAGGCCGGCGGGGCCAAGGAGGCCCTACCGCTGAGCAGACCGCAGGGCTGTGATAGTGCATATCATATGCTTCTCATTAGCCTGGCCGTTTTCCCTCCTAAGGGGACCCCAATGTCTCCTATCCATTCCTGGACCTGCTGCGACGCCCTGTTTTAAACATTACTGCCGATGGTATCAAATGTACTGTAAAGAAGGCATATTAAATTTCGCGCTTTATATATTTTTGCGCGTTGTCAAAGGGAGTGAAAATCTGAAGGTTTAAGTATTTTGTGTTAAGTGACTGAAAGTATGAATGACCGAGAATATCTCCCAGTAGATCTATTTGAAGCATAAGAATTTAACAGTTTAAAAAAAAATAATTTCGGTTTACAATACAGACTTCATAGTGCATGTGAACCTTCGGGTTTCGAACGTGCTGGTTCAGACGTGAGAGAATGAGTTGGTCAGCGGTGTAAGTTGAGCAATTCCTTTCTATGTATAACTTGTAAAGACACCACCGTCAAAGCCGTGATTTACCGGCTCGCTCCGACTCATGCCCCGGCAGCGGGGAAAAAATGCTGGGAATCTTCTAAGTTCTCTCGGCCCTGAGTGCATGGGTTTTCGGGCGCCTGCTGACAAAGTGATGTATCGCTGAACTGACCCGAACTCCCCTCCTCCTCCTGGCCACCCACTCACCCAAGCACCCCCCTGGAGGAGTGGAGGAGAGGAGGGGTGGGCGGGGGAGAGGATTGGGGGGCTCCTCAAAGCTGCATCACACTTCAGAAATGTATAACACAAACAAAAAGTCAGGGAGATGCCCCAGTTCTGGTGAGTTACCGACCGGGTGATAAATTGTCTCAACCCTCGGTTTTGCTATCAAGACGAGCGGAGCTAAAAGTAGACTTGTAAACAGAAAGGGTCGTGAAAAACTAGTAATGTGGTTTTAAAATGGCCCCAACCGCACTCAACTTGCAGTAAAAGGCTCAGGGAAAAACGGGGGAAATACCAGGTTAGCAGCCCTTATCGCAACATAAGCGTGCATTGGGGATTCAAACGGCCAACTTTTAACTTCTTCACACCTCACCTGTACCTCCAGGGTTGAAGGTTCGGCCCTGAGGCGCTCAAGCCTCCAGGGTGTCGTTGAGGGTTTTATTACGTTACCATGGTGAGCAGCTGCAGGAGTAGCTCACCTCCAGGGTTCAGGGTTTGGCCTCACGCTATCTGGGTCAGTGCAGTGTGCGTAAGGTGCCTATTATCACTCTCCAGGTGCTCCGTCATTGGCCAGATATCTGATTCCTCCTGGGCAGGAAAAAAATGCGGTCAGAGAAAAAAGAAGCTTTAGTCTTTGGCGTGCGCTGCTCGTCTCATCTCTCTCTCACCGGTCATGATCTGGAGGGTCAGTGAGTCGGAGAGGGGGTGTTTGTTGATAAAGATGCGCCATTCGAGTACCCAACTTCAGGAAGAGATTAGATCATCGCCGGGTAGGGTATGTCACCCTCGGGCTAGGCGTTAGTGATGCGAGTAGGACTTGTAGTTTCTTAGCAACATGATTATGAATTACTACTGGTAAAGTTATAAGTTAGTGAGCGTCACCAAGGCAAGCATCCCGATCTAAGTTATCAATTTTCAATTTTCCATGAAAGTTCGACATATTTGAAGCAAAAAGTATGGCTCAATAAAACTGTACTTTCTTCATTTTAAAGCTCAATGTAGAATTAAGAACTCGGTTCTGTTTAAGAGCACAATATTATCATTTCCTTGAATGTATGCCTGCCCCCACCCCGCTTCATAAGGACGGATACATAGCTTAATGCCCCTTAATGATGGAAGGTTTCTTAGTATTTTGGTTGTAAATTGTTTGTGAGTCAGCAACGCACGGATTAATTTGAACCGTTACTTTTTGGGCGTCCCAGTTTCTTTGCCCAGGAATTGCTACTATTCCTGAAATGCAAGTGGTGTGAATGACCAGTGGGACACCAGACCGCTGGGGGCAATAGCACCGTCGTGGTGGGGTCAGTGAACTGACCACTGACTGACCACCACCTAAGAGGGGGCCTTCTGCCGGCTCCCTTTCCCATGGTCAGTGTCAGGAGTGGTCACTTTATCTGGACAGCCCCAGGAGGAGACTTGTCACAGTATCCACACATTCCCCGGCACGTCCCGAGTTGACATCACAAGGGCCTGGGGTAACATCACACGAGTCCCAAGTGACATCACAAGAATCCCAAGTGACATCACAAGTGGGCCACATTGACATCAAGAGGGCCAAGGCGGCGTAACACCTAAACACTCATTTTACAGTGTCAGGCACAGTTTGGGAGTGTTTCAAACTAGTCAAATTAGTGTTGGGACATGTATATATGCAAACTGTAGGGGGTAGGCAGTTGGACGTACACTGATAAAGTTTGAACAAAGTTGAACCTGAAACGGTTACGCATTTGGCCGCCAATGGGTTGCGATGCCATCTGGGCGTCAAATAACGTCTTCATTGAAATAGGTTGAGGGGGTGAGGGAACGGGTGGCAGGGGTGGTGGGTGGGTGGGTACGGTTAGGGTAGGAAGACTTGGTTCTGTGAACGGAAACCCATTGTGGTGACGACGCCTGTTCGTTTGGCTGATAACAGATCTCGGTGAAGCCGCCACACGTCTAAAAGGCAGGTGATGGAGGCGGGGGTAGCGGCGGCTGGGGGAACAGCTTTGAAGCTAACATTACATTACCGCCATTATCCTAGTAAATAGGAATCAGATGTGAGCAATGTGGGCTAAACAAGACCTGGAATATAACCCGGAGGTGTATATTTTGTGTACGGGGGACCAAGACCGAAGACGGAAGTTTGGCTTTTTGAAAAGAACATTGTTCGAGATTTCCAATTGGAATCTATTAGATTTTATGTCATATCTATTTTCAACCTTGTTGTTTGAATATAAATCAGTTTCTCTGTATTTTAGCGACTCACATTTTGAGATAACATTGACTGGCAGTTCTTTGAAACATAGTACGGACTTGGCGCCTATAGAAATGGTACAACGTGAAAAAACAAAAACCACGATATAGAATCTGTAGTCTTGTTCCCCTCTGGACGTTTATTGTAATCAAAACTATTACAGGTAATTTTCATCCAGTAAGATAGGATGTTAGCTTTGTTCACTCACTGTGTTGAAGCGCATGCACTAAAAACTCCCTATTGTTTAACAAGCCTAGCGTTTCTGATGAAATAATAAGAGTTTTTAACAGGACATTCTGACAGATTCTTTTTTTTCTGTTATCATAAAAACGTTCATATTCAACTAGCAAGTAGGTTGGTCATTTGAATCTAACTGCTAGGTCTTTTATGCGGAGGACAGTACCACAGTGTGTTATCATAAATCTTAGAGGTAAGTGAAAAACGTTTGACAAGCGCATTATTTAAAGTGTTCCTTGTCTGTATACAGATCCTTTGATAATTTCAGAGGAATGGAATAATACAATTTAAAAAAATATGAAAAAAGAATCATAGACTCCTGTCTTTATAAAAGAGGGACAACCTACAAGTTCACGACGAGCTTACAGAGGGACACCGTCCATAGCTGTCATATGTCATCATCCTTACCACACCAATAGTTTTTAATGCCCTCTGACAGCTGTTTTGGTTGACACCTGACCAGCTGTCAGCAGCCCCGACCCCGAAGGCAAGCCTAAGGCCCTTTCCGACAAATTTATCACTTGGGGCAGCGCAAAAAGGCAATTGCAGGTCGCCACCAATGAAAGGTCATCAATGGAAAATGACTCCTATTTCAGTAAAGTGGCACGGGGTTAAATTCAGCAAATAAGACAACATACTTCAAGTATAACCTAAAAGTGGTGCCCTACGTGTAAAGCTAGGGGATCTGGGGTTTATTGCTGCAGCATAGAACCAATGAGTCTACAGAACCATGGATTTGTGTAACAGTGAAGCCAGTTGTTTGGTACCAAACACCCTACCCCTGTTCCAAAGCCTGGGCCCGATTAGACCGTTTAAACAGGGATTCTCTGCCACTTTGAAGGGTGTCACCCACGTCCTGAGGGGGTGGTTGGAATCAGGCTTGACGCAACCAAACGCAATCCTCCCCTGGCCACAATGGCTTGGCTGTAGCACATGGTGACGCAATGTAATAAGCAATAGCAATAATATTGATTAGGCCACTTGCTGGTGAAAGCATCGCTAAGCGGCGAACCCATTTAAATCTGCGTTTATTGACAGCTGAATAATTAATCAGCAATTTATAATATAAGGGGGTGTGTTTTATTCCAATATTGACATGGTAAATGTATCCCAACGAGTCGATCATGATGCAATTGGTACTTTGATAATATTTACTTACCGAGAAAATAAAATTCATATCTTACGTGTTTGATTCTGGTGGATGGTGCCAGTTGTATTGGTATCTAATATACATATAATGGACACAATTGATTGTACTCAGACACAGAGGCCATCGGTCAGTTGGACTGACCACCCGGATTGACCACCTGCCTCCTTGACCAGTTGGTCCACACTTGGTGTCATATTCCCCCTCCCGAGAGGCTCGTTAGCCCTACACAAGTGACAACTAATCTGATGATGTCTGCTAATGATCATGACTGAAGTTACACTGTATAACAGCAGTTGGCATAATGAGGATGGATCAATCAGCAATTCAAAAGAATATCAATTGTGCGCGAACATCAAAGGAATATGACAAATGATCGAACATAACTAATATTATTCATACTAATTTGGTTAAGTGAAATTGATGGACGTAAATTGAATGCGGCGAATCTTTAGGGGGGAGACACACATAAAGTATTATCAATCAGAAAGAAGTAGAATAAATAAAACATGTAATGCAGTTTCAATATTGACTATTAAAACATTTGATCTAAAACTGACGCAGCTAACTTTTAACCTGAGAAATAACACTGGAGGCCATGTTGGTATAGCAAGAAATATTTCGCTTTAAAATATTCTACATTTAATACATTGTATTTGGCCTTTACACAAAACGAATTCCACTCAATACATTCCAGTAACTTGACTATTCTACTTACATGTCACGCTAGCTGAGTCATTAAGACATACAGGTGGGCAGTATAGGCCCTTCCAGGGTTGAGTGGGCAACTGGGTCAGTAGGTCTACTGGGAATCCCCAGGTATGCTCACCTTTCTGTGAGACCCTACAGGTTGGGAGTTGTTTCCCACGGGCTACATACATATGTATACATACTACCATTCCTACATATTCAGGCCACGGCATCATTTCTATGGGAGCTGACAGGTGCAAAGCAAAACAAGTTTGAATTCCAGGATTAAATTATAATCCATTCCAGTTGACACATTTCATACGTATGACCTTGTAATTACAGTATAAATTTAAGTATGCATACCTGCATATTAAACTTATGGCTATCGGTCTGTTTGGTGTTGAGAATTCTGAGACATGAAGCATTGACATAATCGCTGTAAACATACCTAACAATAAAAGATGCTAGAGTCTCTTCAAAAAGTGCACACATGGTCAACATTGAACTGCATAAAAACATAATTATGTATACATGGTTTTGACAATATGAATAACACCAAATCGACTAAGTTTAATTAATTCAGTTCAAGAATACATGGCTTCACTGTCGAAGGGAATATCTTCTCTGATTGAGATCATTGTTTCATTTCAATCATAGCCATACATAACATGTTATGTATATATGTCTATGTTTCAATCCAGTGTTGAACAGGTAAAAATGTTGCTTCCTGTTGGCACTTCTCTGAAATCAAATATGTGTTGATTCATTTTTATTTGGTCCTAGATCACGGGATCCAATACTATTTAAATCTAACCTTTTGGGATGATTCCATCGTGGGAAAGACCATCCAGGCGTGGACGATAGCCAATTTCAGGTCCAGTTAAATTGTATTTTCTATGAAAATCATGCTATAATTGGGGTTGAATGTAATGGTAGGTCAAATCAGAATGTCGTGAATTGTTTTTGGATCCGATTTAGATTGAGGAAAAAAAGAATAAAAAGATCTAATTATAAAGAAAGCAACCTGTTTTTCCTCAGGAAATATTAGAGATCTCACTGAGGTTCTTTTGGACCTACCATTATTAATTCACTTTCACACACCATTAGATGCCTGAAAGCATCAGAGCAAAGTGTCACTTTGTTGCCAGCAGAATTTCCTCACCTCTCTTAAGTGACACCATTGTCCATCTTTTCAAACATAGCAGAAAGGGGGCCCGTTTCGTTTACACCTCGGGCAGTTCAGTTCTAATCCGCCTGCTGCTTATGGAATCCGCGCTTTGCTGGGGTTGCTGCCAGGTGAGAAGGGCTGGTCAAAGACTCCCGACCAGGACGATTTATCCCTCTATAAAAACACCGACTGACATTCGCCTCGTACAGGCTTCAGTGGGGTCTATTGACAGGCATAATTCGCTGCTCTTCGGGGGGTCATTTCCTTGTGTTGCAGGGGACAAAACGCCCCGAGTTCCCCCAGGGAGTGGCGCGCCATAGGAGGGGGAGGGCCCCCCTTGTTCAGTAAATTCTCCCTCGGGACAGCTCTTTTCCAAGCCCGGTTGAGGCAACAACTGAACAAGGCCCAGGTCGTAGGGGAAAGGGCCTTGAGGGCGTTGGGTCGTAGGGGAAAGGGCCTTGAGGGCTTTGGGACCTCAGAGAAAAGGGCTTCCAAACATTTGACTTTGTAATCGGCCAGCGTTTGCGTTACTTAGAAATGTACCGTGTCAGTATGGCTGGAGTGGATTAACTAAGTGCCTGGTGCCTCAGTCAGTGACCTCTCTCACCTAGCAGGTAGTGTTTCATTTTTGCTCATTCATGCGAATTTGATACTTCACTTAGGGACATTATATTTCAGGAGGGCTGGAAAGGGAAACAGCGGTGCCTCTTTAGGTGATTTCGAAACATTACGCGAAACAATATTACTTCTTAGAGTAAGTTATGGTTTCAGGTATAAATTGTGATAAGGTAGCCCTTGCACATTAGAAAATCCCACACAAATCCCAATATTAGAATTAAAGACTTAAAATGCATTGTTAATTAGTAGCCGAAAGGCATCCAGGGGCATAGGGCATTAGGAACAATGATAGATACAAACGATAAGTTCTTGAAACGTCTCACAGCCGTGAAATTTCCTTTAGATATCTGGTACAAATCACGAGGCTGTCCAGGTGGAACTTCATGCTTATTTGAGCACTTATTACCGGTATTATCCCAGGACCTTTTGTCTGACACGAGAGCTAACCGTCGGCAGGTCATTTTTCAACTAGGTAAGTCGTCTAGAAACAGGTATAATAGAATGCGGGTTTGGCAGTTACCACCCAGACTGAGTCTATATCTGAATGCCCTCCGCCTCAGAGAGTCCATTTACGAGTCACTGGCATGAGACTCCATTTACGAGTCTCCGGCACCAGGTACAAGGTGGAGGAAATGGGAGACCGTTACGGTCCGGTGCACTCAAGACGGCGACCTCCCAACGCTTCAGAGGACAAGATGGCGTGTGAGGAGGTCACCTGGAGAACAATGGACCCCAGGGGTCATGACCCCATACACGGGTCAGACGTCCAATCAGCAGGCAGCTTACAGAAGGACTGGCACAGCGCATGCGCCTTTGATTATACTGAGATCTAGGTATGATTATAACTTTAACATGCATGCAAATTGGATGCTGTTCCTCTGGTCAAATTACCTTAATGACGACTGGGAAACCCAGTTCAGCATATCTAAATGGCCAGTCTATGTCATAGAATACTGCCAATTTGGACATCTGACCGAATAAAGAGCAACGCTGGGGGCATTTCTACCAAACATTGACTTAATATTCGGTTACACTTTTAATGCGCTCAACCTTACTTACGATAAGAACGCGCTATTGGTGCAAGCTTTTCATACCTGTCCCCCCAGTGCGGATGCCAGGCCATTGTCAGTGTGTCATTGGGGATTAATCTATTATCTGTCCTAATGCGCCATATGAGGGATTATGAGGGTTATCCTCCCACCCGTTATCCCATAATCGGACCGAAAAGTGGCGATCCCCTCGACACAAGTAGGAATGGGTTGACCAGGAACTACTCTTGTATCAAGTGTATCTGATCCAAACAACCAAATCAGGCACTCCACTGAAGTGGGCCACCGCCGTGGGCACTGACTCAGAACGGAAAGAAATACAATAAAGCTGGTCCAGGCTCATTAATCACATCTTATCAGCAAAGGACAGGCGCAGAAATGAATTTAGGAACCTAGTGGTGGGGATTTCATCCTATGGAGTAATGTTATATTTTTCAATAGAATTTGCAAACAATAACTCCATTGTGTGGTTGACTTTGAGATACGGTTGGGGGCTCGGGGTAATGGCTTTGGTACATCTGGACTTCCTGCTATTCAGGTTTAAACCGTGTGAAAAAAGTCACACATTTCAGGACGCCAATCTACATGAATCCTGGTTGAAATGGGGATTGTTGATGTGACACGGGATCTGCTGATATGATCTCGTGAGTGATCATCATGGTTCACAAGGCTCTTATACTGAAATAGAATCTAAAATAGACAATGCATGCCTAATACCGCTACTTGCTGAACGGGCTACTTTTTTGGCACCAAATATTGGTATCTATGGATAAAGAAACATAAAGAAGAATGTATTGCTAAAGCAAAAATTCATGTTTTTAAGATGAAAATTTGATAAAGAATTATTTGAAGTTTTCTTTCTTATCGCACAATTTTAAAACCAGAAATGTAGTTTCTAGCTGCTACAACTGGTCACCGTGGACCAGTGACTGGTCACAGTGGATCAGTGAGAAAGGCCTCAGAGATCAGAGAGGATCAGTGACTGGTGCCTCTCAGTGGGAACTGGTGTAGCGACCGGTCTGCGAGTCTCTTCCACCTGTCTGATCTTATCTAGCATGTTTCTAACAGGGCCCACCTGTACTGAACTCTTCTGACCCACTCAGGACACCAGGTTAACCCAGCCACACTGTTACATTGATATGTAAACATTATCATGATAATACCATTAAGTATGTATCCCAAATGTATATCATGTGTTTTGGAGCAAAGGTTATTCCAGTTATATGCCTGAACCTTTCTTTGTTTATTGCAAGTTTCTTTACATACATTATTTGGCTTGGCTCCACTGTAACACATGAATGTTTATTGGTTCCCCTGATAAACCATTTGGGTTGGGGGCGTCCTGGATAAGGGCCAGCTGGAGTAGGCCCAAGTCAGGGTCACTGGTAGGGTGCAGGAGGAGTGGTGTTCTGAGGGGTATGGGGGTGATCCCCTACCTCCTCCTCCATGGTCAGGGATCCAAGGCCCGTGATCTCTAGGTTGGGAGGTCAGCCAATCTCTCAGGGAGGCCAACCTCTGATACTTTGGATACATGTCTGTCAATGTTAGGATTATTCCCAATTGCTATACATGTACATGTACACTTATACGTGCTGGTTAGACACACTATCATATTGTGCTGTGTTAGTGTAACACATCTCAAGAAACGGAAAGCAAAATCCCAGTGTGCAGTGATACAGTATCCAGTACAACACACCTATTTATAAGTATGTGTGCATCTCAAGGAATAGAAATTGAAACTTATTTTATTTATAGTAATATGAAAATGAATGTTATCATTTATCTCAACATTTTGATTTGTCGTTGATTACTTAAGACCCAAAATATAAAAGTACCAAGACAAGAAATACAACCCAGGGTACATTAAAAGCAGTATAGTGCAATATGAGCTTTTATTCAAAGGGAATATATAAACTGTAATTGCATCCCAGTGAGACATTCAGAATGGGTCTATCAGGGTTCAGGCTGACTTTGTAATCTGTCCCCTGGTATCAAGAGTTATCCTTGACCCCCTTCTGACTGTCACACAACCCAGCAATTAGGGGGTAAATTAGAGGGCTACTGGAGGGACGCCCACCACCTGGTGGGGATCAGAGTGACCAGGGGTCAGCTCTAGTACTGGTCAGTGATCGTTTTGTTCTGGGGATAAAGAACCCCACCTGAAGGATGTGTCACCACCCTGCTGACCGCTGCACTCCACTGACCACTGAGTGACCACTACATTTGACTACTACACTGTAGGGGTGGTCAGTCTGTGAGGTGAGTGGTCAATCTCCCATGGTTGATGACCAGGAGGTACCTGAGTCTTGGTCAAGGAGGGGCTTAAACAAAGGGTCTGTACTCCAAGTAGGGAGCTATCAAATCTACCGTTGCTTGGTGCCGTGGTTAATGAATTGTACCTTTAATGTGAAATGAATGCGAGGGAGTCCTTCATTTCCTGAAATATTAAATTTCCCATGATAGATAGTTTCAAAAAAACATCTGGAATGAGTAATGATGCAAATATATATTTCAGTTGGAAATCATTTTTATTGGTTCCTGTGACGGAAGGAAATGCCACGATGAATATGCAATAACACAAATAAAAATGGCAATTTCTGTAATACAGACAGCAAAGCCCAATACATCTAACATTTACCTCACCTGAAGTAACACTCAGAAACAAACAATGACAGTGCACCTGAGCCCATTCGTTCACGTCCCTGCTATGCGTGTTCAGGCCATTAAATCAGGCTTATCACTGCCCATGTGTATTACACAAGGTTGGAACAGGCACCAGCCTTGTCAACAGTTGTTGTCCCTACCCACACGGTGACGGCGCCCCACTGTGGGGGCCCGCCTGTATCGTTTACGTCCCCAGACCCAGAGCCCTTTTTACCCCTGAGGGCCCGGCTCGGGAATGTCAAACTCATCTTCTCCCACTTTTCAACTGTAATCCACCTCCAGGGTTAAGCAGTCTAGACTTTTTGTCTAGGGGTCCGGCTTTTTCTCGGTTATTGCTCTCGGCTGTATAAACGTCTTTCCCGTGTGCCACCTCCCTTGTCGTTTGCGGCTGGTGGCAACACATTTGGCTATTCTTTAAGTTCCTAACTCTGAATGACACATACTTAGATTATTCTAAATTAAATTTTCTTGATTTTTCTCCATGTAAAGGATGTCATATGGAAATTAAACTTTTAATATGTATTAACTTGTGTATGATTTGATCAATTACAATTTTGCCTTAACACATTTTCTGCTAGTTCTTCTGTAAAGCATTTCTTCTCCATTGTTCTGAGAACGTTATTTTTCTCCATTCACATGCTTGCGACCGCCTACCAGTTCCTACCCTATACCTACCACCCTCTCTATTGACTTTCCCCCAAGTTATCCTCATGCCTCATTTCTGGTGTCAAACAGTGTAGTACACTCTACAACCATGTACTGGAGTAAGGTCCTGACTTGTGAGAGCCCAAGCTGAGGGCTCATGGAGTGCCGACCTGACCGTCGCCGCGTCGGCCCTGGAGGACTTGGCCTGCCTCCAGACTTCCTCCAGCACCCCTACCCCTCCTACTCCCGCTACAGTATCCCTGGTAGGTCTGAGGCCGGTTGTACTGCCTCCAGCAGCTGGTTCAGTGGTTGGGGCAGGCCCAAACGCCCCCGATGTTGGCTGGAAACCCCCTTTCGTCCTTGTTGATTCAAATTGGCCCCAAATCTTCATTTGGCTATTTTCTCCCAAAGATTTTTGCCGAGTAATGTATTTTGCGAATATTTTGGTGAACTTTATGCATTGATTTGATCCGAGAAAAACATTTCTAATAATTTACTTTTTCACATATCGAGTTGTCCACTTCACAGCTCCATTGATTTAAACATCTGGTACCATTCTAAGCGACGGAAATAATACATTGTATTGGCTGCAAAAATGCAATAAGGAACTCGTTAGAACAGTGTAGAAAGGCACGTTAATTTGGAGGCTGAATCATTTCGGCCAAAGAATCAATATATATTATTACTTGTGCTTACATATTTCCATATCTGAGAGTGTGCACTTAGCACCCCATTCCACCAGGGTAACTCAGCAGTTGGGGGGCACTCCAAGGGGCACTCCTGTACCACACAGCCCACTGGAGGAACACAGGAGGGGAGTGTCCAGTGTCCGTCACACTAAAACAATGTCATGAATGCCTTCTCTTATCAATGTTGGTCAGAAAGCAGGGTGGGGTAAAGGCCTAGGAATTCAGGTTGAGGGTAGGTTGGGGCCTTTTAGGCTGGTTGGTGGGGGGGGGGGGGGTTCTGAGGGGGTGAGAATTAACGCTCCGAGGGCAGACAAGTGTAAGAGTGGCAGGGGGTTCGCCAAGATTGGTAAGGTCAGATGTGTGGAGAGATATATGCGAGTCTGCACAATGTACATCTAGTGTACATACATGTATGACTCGATACAGACAAAAGTAGGATATCATACACCTGTATTTAACCTTTATAACAAAAGTTGGAAAATGTTATTGCCAATTTTCATTCCATAATTGTATATTATATGCAATGTATCATATGAAGTGAGATAGGATTAGTCTAGGCCTTTGTTAATACAAATAGGTCAGCTTACTTGAAAAGGGAATGTCCTCAAGAGCAAGAATTATCATAAATATTTACTTTGTTCTCATAAGTAACAGACACATATAAAAAGCGCGTCTCAATTACAGCTTTCTGGAAATCATATCCAGAGCATCCGTGCAATCTTAGATATTTATAAAACTAGGTTGCCTGTATAATATCAGCTCATCCTAAACTTACTTTCCATGTTTGCAACCAATTCCAGTCCATTCCAGTCCGCACAAACAAAGTTTAATGTAAATCTACCTGTGAAACGAAATAGGTACAAATTTCTCCCTGTCATATGATACCTATCACGACCATTGTTTGCGAGCTGTGTCCACGATCTAGCATATACCTTGGGGGACTTCAGTGCTCAGTGTGCCCAGATCACTGCCAATTACTAGCTTTAAATTTCCAGTCGAAATGTACGTGATCTAAGGCAATTAATATAATATATGCCCAATGTACAATAGCATTAGTGGAAGGCATATTACTCATTAGACATAAAGGACCCATATAGAAGTGTTCGCGACTTGGGTCGCTATTGGATTGGCCGTGATGTAATAAGAGGAATGTATGTGGTGCCATATATATATGTACTGTATACCCAGGACTGTATATTGACATAGCTATATTGGTATAGGTCTAGTGTTCTGTGGGCGTAATGATTATGATATTATAGATCACGTAGATTAGTCATGGATATACTATATGACAAGACTACATATAGGGCTTCACATGTAGAATGAAAATATTTTGATTATATTATTGCTCTGTTTTAACTTATAAAAGGGAACAATGTTATATGGGACTTTACTTGAAAGATCTATGCGGAAATGATGATTATCAAAGCATGTCTACCTAAGCATTTCGGTTTCATCCGACTTCATACATCCGAAACAAACCATGAATTTAATGATTTATTCTTTGAAAAGTCCCATGCTTACCACAGCATCCTGAGCTGCAGAGAAGGAAGGCGGAGGTACTAGTCCCCAGTTCCTCATGATAATATATCTAAAGTATCAGATGACCATGAGGTCAGCCATGTTGATTAATCAGGACAGCGGTATGCTGAAGACACCCTGGGGACAGTCTATGAGATGGGGATTCCTCCTTCTAATCAAATAGACATTCCACTTTCAGAACCGAGCAATTTTCCTTAAAATAAAATCACATATAAGATTAGCCTCAAGGCAACTCAATAGGCCTATACGTTGAGTGAAAAAAAGAAGAGAAATAGTATAACATAATAATTATGACAATTAACTCTGCTGTTCACTTTTATCATTATTTTTTACTTTTTACTTTATCGATGAAGAATTAATGAGACTTATTTGAAGAAAGCGTATTTAAGGAACTAGACCAACATTGAATTTCAAAAACATAGAAGAGCAACGAATTTAAGGGAACCCCCTCCCCCCCCCCCCCAAAAAAAAAAAAAAAAAAATAATAAAGAGAAGTCAATTTCAAAGATAAATAATTAAGCACAGCTGGAACCAGATACGTCGGTAAATCTTCTAAGAAAACATTCCCGATGACCACCCTGCCTGTCAATTCATCACTCCCTGTCAGTCAGTGATTTTAGGCCCCGCCCCCCGTCGGGCGACACGCCCCACTGGTCAGGGCCACGCCTAGATCAAGGCGGGGTGCAGTGGAGCGTGGCGGGCATGGCGCGTTCCAGGAAATAACCCCCATTTCCTGGATGCTTCCATGAATCAATTCCTAGGAGCGGCGTGGTAGGGGGAGACGGAAGGCGGCTGTGATTTTATGAAACCTGAGACCCTTAGAGATGGGGGGACGCGAGTTGAGGGCGGTCTTAACCCTCTGGGTGTGTGTGTTAGGGGTTTCATCTGTTGTCATGCGTCAAGCCTTCTAGCCTGAATAGTTTTGATGGTCAGATACTTTACTGATGGAGGGATGTAGTTCGGTTCACACTTTTCTGCTTTATTTTTAACAACAGAATCATGTACATTTCACAATATGTACATATTAATATCAATGCGCCAACTGGTATGCACTTGTTGTAAATATAATAACTGAGTCACTGCAGCAGGCAAAATCAATGCCAAAAAGCTTTCCAGTCACTGATTTTGTACTTATGCGTTAGCTCACAGGTATACAAACATTACTCATGATCCACATCATGCTATATATAATGTTCACTGTTACACTTTCCTAATTACGTCACACCGTGAGGCCTACGTTAGAGTCCTTAGCGTAGGAGTAGGGGGTGACTCTGACTCTGATCGTGGGACTTTCCCATGCTAAGCGTTTCTGTGCAGAACCAAAATGGAGAAAAGTAGGTGGGCAGGAAGGAGTTGGAGGGGTAGGGGGTTGCTGCCTCCTCTAATCAGTCTCACCTTATGACTCACCCCACTTCTCCCACACCTGACCCACATGTCGTAATCACAAAGCGCATCCTCTCAATCTCCAAGCCGAGATCTCCTCAATGTTAAATCCCCACCCACACATGAAACATCTTCAATCTAGCCTATTGAGAAAGCGAATTCAGTGTTGATTACATGATTTTAAGGGAAAAGGAAGGGGGGTGCAGTGTTGAGAAAAATCCTTCAGTTTTGGGCAGACTTTCACCTTTTCTCACAAATGAAATAAAATGAAAAGAGGAGAAAAAATGAAATGAAATCACCTCCCAAGAGAAAAGGAAGTGGGGAATGCAGTGTTGAGAAAAATCCTTCAGTTTTGGGCAGGCTTTCACGTTTTCTCACAAATGAAAAAAAAAAAAAAAAAAAAAAGTAAATTAGAAAAAATGAAAAATAAAATGAAATAAAAATTAAAACATCCCCACGTATCCCCGTGTTCTCACTCTGAAGCTGTCACTTCCATGGAATTGATCTATTTCCCCCGGAAGTCAGGAATTGCCTGGCGCATGCTCGGTGAGCGTGCCGGCGGGGATGCGGAGGGGCAGTGAGGCGTGACCGGTACCAGTAGGAGTCACGGTACATGAACGCCTCGCTCCAGGGGAGGGCGCTCATTCTGGCAGAGTGACAAAGACATCAGCTTATCACCAACTCGCTATTTTTAGCTAATTTGCAGGATCCCATTCACGGAAACGGATATCTGTGGGCAACCAGGCTTACATGTGCTTTTATACATGTGACCACAAATTACGTTTGATGTTTTCCAAATAGACAACGCTAGGTGATGTTTCTCATATGGAACTTATGATATAGGTTCTTGTATAAAACGATGGAATTGTTTATTATGGCAACATTAGCTATGTGGAATAACTCTTATCCTGTGCAATTCATATCGACATGTACTTAATTATAAATGCACTATGTAGGCCTATGTGAATAGAAATAGGTGTACCGGAAAAAAGCGGCATTGACTATCACATAGAAAAAAGTGCCGCCCCAATGCATTGATGGTAGATGTGCAAACACAGAGTACACATACCCGTAGGCTTACTCACATGTCACCAGGTTCACCCGTTATATCAACACATGCTGAAGAGAAGCAGACTGCACGCATTCTTCACAATTGCACAGAACCATTAAAAAATTGTGTACATGGGAACGGTGTGATGTGCGACCTCGTACGATCGGTATTTCTGCTTGGAGCAATCCGAGGCCACGCCAATTGTTACCTATACCCGCAAGGGGATCGACTAAACAGAGAGAGGGAAAAAACTCTGAATAAATGGAAAGGCAAACAGATAGAGAAGAATGAGGAAACAGGAACAGAGATGGAATGGAAAGGAATAGAAAAAGCACCGATTATCTGAATAAGTGAGCAAAGAGATGGAAGGTAGAGGAAAAAAACCATAAATAGCATGGATAATCAGGATAAAGGAAGGATAGTTTTGGTTGGGTCAGAAGAAGGTCAATGTCTGGTTTGACCACCAGGTGGTGCATGGGGCGGCCTCTTGTGATCTTTCAAGTGAGCAGGTGGAAAAAGGGGTCGGGGTAGGAGTAGCACTGGAGGAGAGGAGGGAAAATACCGAGCAGGGACTAGGGAGTCTCAGATCTGTGCAGGTAAAATACGGCCAGGTGATAGAGACACAACAACTGCCCCTGTCGGCCGCGTGCGGTACTTCCCCAGCCATGCGTGCGCACCCCCCTGCAGAGCCTATTTCTACTATTTCCCATTTACACTCCCCAGGTGAGCGCTCTCCCCGCCGAGTCGGTCCCTAGAGGTCATTGTGCCCATCCATATGCACTGCTGTGACTGTGGAGGGCACCCGACTGGGTTAAGAGGCGAGGGGCTGATGACCTATCATTCATTGGGTGCTCCTTAGAGGTGCAATGACATCTCTATTACGTCATCTGAGGGCCCTTGACGATGTATGCGTCAAAGAAACCCTAGGGAAATAAAGATTAGTTATTGGAATAGCAACACTTAGGGTTCCAATTTTATTAGGGTAGAAACACCTAGTTTGCCTGTCTCATTGTATAGGGTATTTCTATCTAGTATAACGCTATTTTGAATTGTTAAAGGAACCGTTAAAGTCTAGTTGACACCTTCTTGGTTCGGAAATCGCTCTAAGAGTAGGCCTAAGGGTCTTATGCTAAATTGCTTTAGATATAAAAACTTGTTAATCATGGTGGTAGGGCATACTTTTACCTAGTCTTTACGTCAAGTTGCATTCATATATTCATTCATATCTTATGTAATTTCCTTACAAACTTACTAATACCTCTATTCCTATGCCATAACATAATCTTGACAACAAAAAGAGAAAAATATACCCACAGAAAATCCACATTTTATCTTCAGACAAAAACGAAGTAAATATCCTCTTTCGATATCTCTATGTAATGGAGCGTAAAATTTGAAAAGATGAACAATGTAGTAGTTTGGTCAGAATATTTTGAATAACAACTGATCTCCGTGTGGTCCTGCTAGTCTTCCACATTTATCTGAGAAATCTGAACAATATGGGAGCTTCCGATTGATACCTATCACCTCGCCGATAACTCCCGTACGTTTGCCAAGCCTGGTGGTCCCACATAAAGAGCCACGAGACCACACCTGGTTCTTTTAATTAGTGTTTGTGGCCAAGAAACCCGACCCCACCAGAAAGGCTGTCGGGCCGGTGAAAAGAGCCCGGGCGAGTCCCAACAACCCCCAGCAGGTGGGGGCAGTCGGGTTTCAGCGCATCTCGGCGGACAACAAAAATCACTTGAACTGGAAACCCGACCGGGCGTCAGAGCAGAAAATTGAAACTGGTCGAGTAGAAAACCCCCAGTCGGTTTTTGGGGCGCTACGGCCAAGGTTGAGTATTATTTCACATGGGGCTGGCCCCTATCGCCTGACAGCTGCCACCCACCGTTTGTGTTTTGATGAGGTATCAAGGGGGTGGGGTGGGACTTGTCAGCGCCAGGCTCTAAAACTTGGTGGAAAAAATATGTTTTTTTTTTTTAGCAGAGATCGTTGTGTTTTAGGACAATTTTAGGGCTTTCAGTGAAGGCTATATTTCAGTTCTCGTTTGGTCTGTATTAAAATTTTATAGATAGGGACTTTAGGGGCATGAAGAAATGCGCATGCTTGTTTAATTAGTATAGGGACCAAGTTTTCAGATAATTCTCTTAAAATGATGATTTTTGAATACAAAACGTGTAAACTGACATTTTCAAAATAACAGCTGATTTTATTTGCATTTCAAAACCATTTTCGTGTATACATTTACATAAAATAGGACAATTGCACTTTTTAGGGTGGCATTGGCAGTATAAAAAGGAGCTGCCCTCAGGGGACATTCAGGTCGATAATATTAGGCCCTCTCAAGCCTGGGAAGGGCACCATAGGGGCATACCCTGAGGCCTAGGTCTCACATCATGGGGTGAGAATGATTAACACTCGCCCCCAGCTCTAATAAGAAAATTACACTGATTAAACCCCTTTGTGCCCTGTGTGTCCCAACTGTTCACTTACTGTTTGGCATTTGGGTTTGATCAATGCAGATAAGATGGTTCCATAGCAACGAATTTAATGAGGCTATGATCATTCAAGATGAAAAACAAGTATTTGTCTTCATTTGAAAATATGTCGTTGATTGTTGTCTAATCTGCTGTTTTCTTTTCGTTTCAGGTAAGTTTATTCTGTCTCTTCGAATACATTCCACTATTGGGCGTCATCATAGACATACATATTGCATCCTGACTTGAACTGTAAGTAGATTTAGTAAATACTAACATACAATGCTTAGAATGCACACACTTGTGGCATCTAATGATGTTTCCAAGAGGCAAAACCAACAATATCTTACAGAAAAAATGTGGTGGTACACCTTGCAACCCTATTTACAAGCGGTATGCCAATAGAAATATTTTGCTGATCCATGTACTCGCATTAGCTGATCGTCAGACATCATTCTGTATTTTCACATGGACATTTTTGCTTGTAAATGATACAGGGGTACCAGTAACGACATGTTACCACATGGCCCGTTCTCTGGGGGAACCAGCGAAGTCACGTGGCCATAGGAGATTCACATGTGCATGCGCATGCGCCCCTGAGGGCAGAGCGCATGCGCAGAGGCGCTTGGGGGAATAAACAGGCAGGGAAAACAGTAGGTGGTAGGGGGAAATGGCCGAAGGAGGGGGCGTATGGGCAATGTTACGTGTGTTTTTTGTGTTATGATGCAGCGCAGGCGAACCGTGGCGAAATATTATTTGACAAAGTAAGATGTAATCAGTGCCATACGCAGCAGGGAACTGATTGCAGCTTAGTGCATGCCCCGGAGTAGTGCTCAGTATAGTGCAATAATAGTGCACCACACCCACATAGAACTATTCACACCCTGTGCCACACCCACGATGGAAACCCACCACACCTACACAGAGCTACACCCACACCAATACTGGGCGCATAGCCAGCTTTTTTTCTGTGTTTCTTTGGTGCACTGGGGGTTCAAATGATTAGGTACTCTCACAAGTACTTCCCGAGGGGTTCGTAACGATGTTTAGAGTATAAACAATTTTTCATCTTCACCAAAGTCTTGTTACATTATACAAATATGATGCTGGCAATAACAACCTGTAACTTTATGTATACGAACTGAACAATTTTGTATCAATTGGAATTGAAAAACATCACTTAATTACTATATGAGAATTATTCGATCACGGGAAGGCCTGAAACCTGGGAGAGCCGACTTATTTGAAGATATTCAATACACATATTTAAAAAAAATCAGTTCATGTTAATCAGTAAACATTTTCTTGACGAATTCACCCATAATATTTGATAGGCTAATTGCATTAAATGTAGACAGATATAGACAACTGGGTTATAGCATCAGACAATTCGAATTCTTTGGGAATGCTCTTGCACCTCTCTCAACCTCTTTTGCTCTAGCCATGCCTTCCAACCCCAACCCATTCTTCCTTTGACGGCCTCATGTCCCTTCAGACGAACCCGCCCGAACCCGCCACCACATTGGGGTTTAGGGCTGCCCTAAAAGCCCCATTGAGAACGTGTCATACAATCACTTTCTATTTAATTCGCGCACAATGAGCAGTTGACGGGGGCCGACCTGGTAATCTGGGGGTGCGTCGGGCCCCCTGTCACCCGACCTGGGAGGGTGTAGCCACGTTGAGGGGCGCTTAGAGAGCAGGAGGAGGCACTTAACTATCCGTTATTTTTTCTGAACTGATCCCTTATCAGCGGCTTTACGGTACTTGACAACCGTTAACCATTTGAATGCATAATGCACGACAGGTTTATTCGTAAAAAAAAAAAAAAAAAAATAAATAAATAAAATAAAATCCGTATAAGGTTTTGTATGTCCATGCTGCCTAAGTAAAGATTCTCGTTCACGTGGAAGAGATTTCCAAAATATACAAAAATTTGGAAGAAAAAAAGGTGTTGGGTGGGTCTTTTCTTTTGTGGGCTTGTGGTTTGGGACCGACCCTAACCTTTGTGTGAGGAATCATCTTCAAATATTGGGAGAGCGTCTTGTAGCCAACGGTCGCTGGGATGGTGTGAAAGCAGGACTTTATGTCCCAGGGACCAGGTGGTTATGGGCAAAGACTATAAGGGGGGGGGGGGGGGGGGGGTCTGGTACATTCTGGGGGTATTGTGGGCCCCACCTGGGTTCACCCCCCCCCCCCCCCCCCCCACAAACCTCCCTCTAGGACCACGCCTTCACAGCGGTATCAACACTTTTCACGGTAAATACGGAAAATGCGAGAACAATGCTCGATTTGTACCATTTGCAAACGAAATGCAGATGTCAAAATAGCCCGGATGTGTCTGTCAGGGACCCGTCACGCTTTGCTGCCTCTAGGGGTTCGACTGGCCTCGAGCATGCGCGGGCTTTGCACGTATTTTTGTGTAAACGCAGACTACACACCATCTGAAATTTGATAACCAAATCCCTAAAATACATCCACCAGTAGTTTGTTAATCATTATATTCAATAATGTACATGTATCGGAAAAAGACGTAACATTGTTTACAATTAAAACAAAAAACAAAGGTAAATGTAGAATAAAATAACAAATATTTGACAGTATAATGGTGCCAAAAGCCGACGGCACACATGTAGTTTAGCCATCTGGTAGACATTTCTTTTTCAAAACATTCCTTTTACCAGTAAAGCCTAAAGAAAGTTACCACTTTTTCTAAGAAAACGAAACAAAAACCTAGGTGTTGAGTGAGAACTGTATCGGTCGAAGTACTAGGGTCCTGGAGGCACAGTGTGACCCCTTATCCCTCCACGCCCTGTGCACCTCCAGGGCATTAACCTATCGACCACACAAATCGCCTCCACTGGGGATAGAGACCCGTGTCCACATTTCCAAGCTACCATGAGTTGGAATGGGTGCAGTGCCAAGGTACCCTTTTTTCGGATTTAGCACCGGTTTGTCACCAAAATGTCACCTTTGGCATAACAGGCATTAATGATGTACAAAGTACATATTGAATTCTGCGCTGTTGTCAAATAATTAACTTAAACTATAATGCTTGAAAACAGTGCATACAATGTATGCATTGTTTTCAAGAGTGCAAGCGTTTCAAGCGTGTAATGTGTGCACAAGTCTTGCATAATAAGATATGTAATTTGTGAAAGAACCCATTTTATTTTCCAAGAAAATTACAACTGGCACGAAGCTTAGATCTTCAGGGAAATTAGGGATGCGTCTAATTATACCACAGAAAAAGTAGACCTAATATAAACCCCGATAAAAATCAATGAAAAACCAGTTTCGGTCTCTTGTGTCTTGTCACTGTAATTAAAGGCATAGAAAAGCAAATAACAAGAACATAAACAAAACGAACATAGGTACAAAAACATCGGGTTGGGAGGAAAGGATGTCTGTGATTTCTTTGTTTCTTTTTTATGTTTTTCATTATCTAAATGTGCTGGCCTTTTTAATGCTATCAGATCTGGACGCGTGGGACCGAACGAACCAATGGTCGGGGCGTTGATCAGATAGCCCGGGACTGTCATAATGACACTGCCTCGGGCCTAAGGGCACTGTGCGCTGGTACTTGGACGACCCTCTGTGATTAGAACGTAAGCAGGCAATTGTCTGTGCTGACACGGCCACGTGCCGCCGGTAACCAGCGACATGTGACGGCCACACTCTCCCCCCTGAACTCTCTTCCCTCCTTTATAGACCAAACCATCCCCCTTTTCTTCCTCAGTCCATCTGTCTGCAAGACCTTAAATAAGATTATGGTCCTTGTATCAGAGAGAGTAAAGTTTTAACTTTACTCTCTCTGCGTGTACCATGGAGAGTAAGATAAGAACCTATATATATTTTACTCTCCATGCTTGTACAGACGCATCCTTAGGCTTGGTTTCCATCATACCCACATGGAGAAGTCAGATAAAATCAGAACTGTTGATTTTGTCATACATAGGGCCTACATGTAGTACATTGTAGTTTGGTTGCAATGGCCTGCAATGCAGGTAGACATTGGCGCATGCAAAAAGTACCTGGAAAGGGCCTATCATTAAAAGTTCGAACAATGTCATCATACTCCTAGCAATTAGAACAATATTCACAAACTACAACACCGTGCCCTCTAGGGTCCGTATACTGTTGCGTCCATGAATGACGTATTTTCGACGTAACGTTGGCTCTGTAAGAATTATAAAAAAGGCTTGTGTCTGCGAAAAATGAACAGAAACCCATATGACGTGCATAAGGAAACATGTAATTTGACAGATGGTATGGCATATTGGTGGGTGTTCCTCCAGGCCATTTGCATACACTGTCTCATTGAGAGCTGGTAGGTGGCGGTCAAAGGTGACCCCTCGGGCCTTGACCAGCCCCACCTCCAGGTACACTGACCACTACCCCCTTTGATGGGACACACCGACACAGGGCTGGTCACTGTGTCCCTCAGTGCCTGAGGTATGATATTCCCATTGGGGCGAGATTAAAGCCTGCTTAATGGGACTTTCCTTTGGGGGAACAATGACCTATTGCATTTAGGGTATGACCTATATTACGTTTAGGGTATTGTGTTATGATATTGGGTTGTGGAGTAACCACCAATAGTCTGTAATTTGGTCCTATAATAAAGTGTTATGTCAGAATGATATCCGTTTACTTTTCCAACATTTTGAATGGGATGAATTTAATTAAAACAAAGAATTTTAAACACAAATTGGTAGATTGATTATGCTTTTCATTATAAAAAATGCTATTATCTCCAGTTTCCATCATATGTATAAATTGTGTTGACAGAACGTGGTAACTAGATTAGTTGTAAATAGATTGAAAAGAGGGAAAAATCTATGGTAATATTGTAAACATACCCCATTGTAGAACTAGAAGACCTTCCGAGAGTCTGTAGTCTCCTTATTTAAGGAATTAAATCAACAGGCTCCAAGGGCATCATGATGTGAAGTTGGTGGAAGATGCCCTCAGGTATCATGTTTAATGACAGGCCAACATCGAAGGCCTTAATAAGAGGTCACCACCTCTGCACCCACTGCACCCACCACATCCCCTCCCTCCTGAGGACCTAATTAAAACTAGACAGCTCCTCCTCATTATAAATCAAGACCTCCTCATTATAAATCAAGAGGCACACGCTCCCCGTCCCTCTCCGGCAATAACAGGGGCGTCTCCACTTTGTTTGTATAACATTATCTATTGCCTCCTGTTAAAAACATTAGGGACCCTTGGAAACGTATTGATGGTCAACTCTGCTTGGAGAGTAGTGGAGGCTGTTTCTGCTGAGTTTTACTCGGAAAATCAAAAATAAGCTATAGAGGGATGCCCAATCAGGACTTGTTTGATATCATTAGGAGAGGAATGAAATTGCCTTTCAAAAGATATCTTACATAAGCAACTTCTATTAACATATTTGCATAGAAGACACTATGCAACCTCCAGTGTTAGTCAAAACAAGCTAGTATCATACAGGCTGGAGGCTGGGAGGAGGATGTCAACACTCACAAAAAGCTGCAACCATCAGCAAATACGTTATTGCAAGTTTGTACTTTTTACGAGCCACGTCCATCCCCCTAGATTGGTTCAGGACAGGCGTCCTCTCAGTAGTTACACATCTGTCTTATCAGTAAAAACCTCCATGAGAGGTGGGTGTGGTTGGCAGAGATAGCACAGTGATTCATGTACACCTTTCCCACCTGTCAGATCACTAACCAGTCACCTTATTTTTCATTTTCAAGTCTCCCTGATGTTGAAATCCCCTTTTCAAACTTGGCCCAGTTCCTAGTTTTAGTGGGCGCGTCCTATAACACTAAACTCGGTGCATGTTGAAACACTTTTATTGATTTGGAGAGAGTGAAGTTCATCAATAATTGAGCAGTGAACCATGACGACCTGGATACGCCCAGTGTCTGTGGGGTCCATGGAGTAGAGTCCCTTGGGTCAGAATTGGGGAGGGGCATGGGCTTTGGTCATTAGGGTTGAACCCACCTAGTCCAGATGGGATTGATCAAAGCCTTGTCAGATAGAATAAGACACCCTGGCATCCCCTTATCCCCTTTTAGGGCACCAGGATTAGGGGAGATTTAAAGGAGGTCAAGCTGAGCTTGAGCAGTAGCAGATTCTCTGGTGCACCAGAGCTGCAGCGTCTACAGGTTTTGATGCAGCACATTGAAGAGAAATATCAGTTTAAGTGACATTAAAGAACATGTCCAGACATCATTACATGTTTACCGGTATTCCCATGGATGTTATAGCTATTTTGATCATTCGACTTCTGGGATAATTCAAAACAGTAATGCTTTATTCCTTCTTTTAAATAAAATCTGTAGACACTCAAATTAGCCATGTAGCACATGATGAAAATTATCATAATTATGCTACCTGAAAAAAGTAAACTTTTGTAATACAATTTAGGAATAAATTGTAGGGACTACTTTGATAGAATTTTATAATGCTGCTATAGAAGCAACAGGAATAAGAAGATGAACAAATGCCATTGTAGTTAGTTATGGCATAATCGTTTTAGCAAATGCCATTCAACATAATAAGAAAATGAGCAATTACATGCAGCTCAACATTCCTATAGCCAATCCCTCTGTATACATACAGGACATGACATAGGACAACAACACTGGCTCAGGTCTACGTTTCTTGTATGGCCAACAGATGCCTGGCGTCGGTGCCATTCAACCCCGAAGTAGGCGCTCACAGAAGTGGGGAATGGGGGGCTCCCAGAAGTTGTTTTTCTGGATTATTCCTGCCGTGGAGCGACAGTCAGAGGTAAACAGGCCTATCTGTGAGTGTGTGAGCCGAGGTAGTAGTAGGGTCTGGGGTGCATCAGGGATTTGGTTGAGGGAAAGGCTGAGGGTGTCGATGGGGAGTTACTCCCGCAAACAGACTGCACTTTTAAATCTGCCATTTAAGAGATGAAGCTTGGAAACATCAATACAAACTTCCAAATCCTTCCTCTTGTTTCAGGAGCAGTAAAAACTTTGTTATTTGAATTTGATTGATTTTGTTGATGAATTGTGCTTCATAGGACCTGTCTATGAGGCCAGGATAAACAGAGTATCAGCTGGAAATTAGTAAAACCAGGCTCTAGCAATCATAAAAGATTGAGGAAGAAGGGGGGAGAATGTTGTTTCCAAATGACTACATAGAGATACCTTCTGGAATGACTAGCCATAGCTCTCCCTCCTCCTTCGCACCAGAGGCCAGTACATACTCTGATCTGGGACAGAACTGCCTAGAGTGACGATGCTGGAGAGGGGGCAGGAGCAAAGACCAGGGGGAAGGCATGAAGGAGCCCCAGTTGGACCACATAAACAATAGGCTCTATTTCCGCCGGTCGTATGTCAGGACTGGGGCAGAATGCTGACAGGTGTCAGGGGTTTGTTGGCTCGTAGATAAAGACAGAATGGCCCACTGTGTAGATGTAGGCCACCACGACTACCTGCATGGACACTGCCTCTCTCCTGGAGATAATTTCACACTTTCAATAACAATAGGGGCAGTAAGTCAAGAAGAGTGACTTCATAACAGGGTAGTACATTGCCTTTACTCAGTGAACTTTTACTTTCAATATCCCTAATATTTCTGAAATGCAGTTGTTGGGGAAATATTCAAGGCACAACAAAAAGACTTATTGAAAAGTCCTGATGTTATCTACACAAAGGGCTAGTGCCCCTATGGACATTTGGTCTTCATTGTTGTACTGCTGGTACTATTGTCATTTCTAAGGGCATAATCACAAGTTGCCGTGTTTGCTTCCCAAAACGTCCAGTTTAGAGATCAACCAAATCGCATTAACCTTGTCAATGCTGTCTTTGAACTCATCACTCTTTATTTCCGTTGACAGATCCACATTCACCAGCCAAGCTCATATAGCCTTAACCCTTTGTTTACCTAGGTATCTCAGCCTGGTAGTCAGCTGATTAGCAGCTGTAACCCCCCAAATTAGCGTGTAGATATTTCCTTAGATAGGGGGTTAAAAGATCTAAGGTTGCACCAAATTAGAGAGTCGGGTATGGTGGGTGTATTTATGAAATTACCTTTGAGAACTCTGCCTATTGAGGGGCGGGGTGGGCGATAATTAAGCCGTGTCACTCAGCTGCCGCTAGGTGGGGGAACAGTAGGCAGATGGACTCCTGGGACGAGGGGGCCCGGTCACTGCTACCTGGGTAGAGATGGTGGTTGGATGGTGTGCAGGGGGTGGAGGGTACTCCATATTGGAAGCAGTAACGACTCAGTTGGCTCTATGGCTAAGAAGTTCTCTTAAATCCCTTCCTTCTACACCTTCTTTTTCGAGGAAATCTTCAAATGATAAAGTAAAAATTACTTATGTGTGTGAATCAGCCAGTTTTATGGATTATGTCCGGCATACCAAGTTCTTAAACAAACAATATCAACACAATTATATTGGGAAGTTGTACTCACACAAAAAGGTCCAATTAACTGCCCATGAAATATAGTTAAAAAAAACACCAAAAAAACCCCTGGCTATATCAATCACCGGTGTATGTAAGTTCAATAAGTAGAATATCAAGGGGTGCAAACCCCCCCCCCCCCCAACAGGTGTGTCTAGAGTGACCCGTACTTAGGACCCTGTCAGGAAATGACCAAGCGGAGAACTGCCCTCCCGTGGGACGCACACCTTTACCACCAGGGGGCGAGTAGACAGGAAATGAACTCTGACCCGGCCCAGCGCACCGGAGATAGGTGAATCTATTGGGGAGGTGGGGTGCCTGGGGGAGGGGGAGGAGACCTGGGCCTCTAAACGTCTAATTCTATAGTCAACTTTGACCACTTGCAGTTAGGTACATTAATCATGTGAACTCACTCAAAAAAGGTATATTTGAAAGCCCTTGAATTATAATTGCTACACCATACATATAGTTTGGAAACCAATTCAATTACTTTCTATATTAATACAGAATTTGGTGTGCATTTGACCTATTCTACAGGTAGACATCAACCTGTGGAACTCAGACCTAATAGGGGGTGAGGATGTGGAGGGCAGGTGAGAGTAGTAGTAGTGAGACTATATGAGGCTATATGTATCATTGTTACAGCCTACCTGGCTTGACTGAACCTCTGTAGGGAGTTGCCCTGTGGGATCTTCCTTCTGTTCAGACCAACGGGCAGTCTCAAATATATGGGACACACCTCAGTTGGTCATGGAGAGTGGAGTGGTCCGAATAGCATTGACAGTGTGTCCCTTCACAGCAGGGAGCCACCTATAATAGCCAGGACAAACTTCTCCCTCAAATACCTTCACCAAGTTTACAGCACCAGTTACAACTCCTATGCCTGTTTAGATCACGACCCCATTGGAATTATACAGTGAAGTCCCCATCTTTGCAGTGCAAAAAAAATAAATTATCATAATGAAGAGAGACACTGTCCATCAGGAGAACATTTATTCACAGGTGAATATGTTTTGAAGTGCTGTATTATTCAGAGCAGCGGGTGCAAAGACTGCACCAATTTGTTATGCGCTCTTTAGGGCCATCTGAAATTTAATGATATTTAAATCAACCATTGTCAAAGCCCGTTAAAGGTTCAGAACGCTTAAGTCCCTTGCCCAGCGCCATGCTGTTATCTATTGTGCCGGGGCTGACAGTAATTGTTTAGTCTTGGCAAGTCGACGGGAGCCCCGCCCTACCCCACCCCCTCACCCCTAAATCTGTAGCAACTTTCACACGGCCTATTGGGCACGCCCGAACAGTGACCGACCACTCCGTTATTAAATGGCTGATGCTGCTAATTATTATCACCTAATAGTTCATGCCTATTTTAACACAGATCTGTTCGGTTTTTGTTCAGTTGCCAGCCCAGATTTCACTAGTCCTTTTCCACAGGGGGAACAAGAGAGGCTAAAAAAGGGGACAGTCTGGGCGGTAAGGTACCAGAAAATTAAAGCTGTTGCGGTTTCGTGCCAGCACTGGGGGCTGTCGAATCTTACACCCACATATTAAGAGAGCTGCCAAATCATTAAGGGTCCTAGGACATAAGACTAAAAGACAGTACATCTACAACAATGTACACGTAATAGAAAAATAATCAAGTAAGATTAATGAATTTAATTTTGAGGAAATCCCCCATACATATTTGTTAAAAACAAGAAAGATAGGCTGTGAACGGAGTCTGAGAAGATTTTCTCTGTTTGGCTACTTTCTAATAACCAAAATAAGTCCTCCACCCCACACATAGACAAAGAGATGCCCTGGATAGGGACTTCTAGTGAGTGCGGGGGTAGGTGGAGGCCCTGGATAGAAGGGTAACAGCCACGGGTGCCCCGCCCCTCCCGGGCCGCCCCTAAACCGTTGTGATGGGGCTTCGATGCAAATCAAATGGCCAGTTCATAAGGTAGGGGGTTTGTAGGCGAGTCTATGCTGTAGCGGCCGGGTGCCTACTGCTCACTGGGTGTACGGGTGGAATAATGATAAAATAGGGGCTGGTGAACTGACCCTTTGTTCAGCCAGTCGTGATGGGGGCCCGTCGGTTTGTACCGCTGCCAACTTTTTAACCATTGTTTTCTATGCTGTGTCCACTCAGCCGCAAACCTGGGTCGAGTTTCCCTGAATGGTGATACATTCCTGACAAAGTAATCTGAAATGTGTCGCATTCTTTGCGACACATGCGATGATTTTACTGCTAGATCTGATTTTATCTGGATATTTTACGACTTATAACCACATTATTTGGGACATACAAATAGTTGTTGGTATTGTTTGTTGCAGTATTGAAGGTTTCTTTAAATGGCAATTATTGAGCATATGGAGCACTGTAGGGGAGTCTCGTGCTCTTATCGTATTCTTATCGCAACTGGACATGGAAGTAATAAGGCCTTTCTGCATTCCCTGCAGGGGTCATTCCTGTACTGACCCTAAGGGCCACAAACGCTGGTCAAACTGAGATATTCTGAATAATTCAGGCGGCGCCCAGGCATGGCACACCGTCGAAACGCTGGCAGGTGTGGCTGTAAATATGTGCCCCCAGGATATTGATAGGTGCACTTTTATATGGGTACGGGCGGGGACGAACTTCAGAACTGCAGGCATGTGGGAAGTCCTCACTTAGAGCAACTAATGTACCTATATCGCCAGGTAAACTGTACTTTGAAGTGTCCGCCTCCCAATATTGGTATATTCAGGTAGGGGAAGTCATCAAAAGCGCAAGTTAAATCAACCAGAGAGCCGGGGCTTGAGGGGGAGGCCAAATGACATTCGGCGCCTTAGGGCAATCATGATCTGGGGGCCTTAAGTTTACAGCATTTTAACTTCTATGAGGTTGGATATAATACTGGATTTCCTAGTCTCATTGAAGAATGGTCCGGGGGAAATGAGCGTTGGTAAAATGCCCCATTGACCTCACTTCCAGTCAAATGTATTTTGATAAATTCCTATTAGCTTAACGAATACAGAGCTAGGGGGTGTTACGCCCTTAGATATTAAAATTGCTTTCATATCAGATGTTTATAAGTATGAAATGGACGAAGTACACGGCTGGGCACTCCTCTTTCTTTTTTGTGAAGGAGCAATCCATTATAAAGAAAAAAAGTGACAGAGTATCAGTGACAAGTACCTAGAATCTTAAAAAGGCACTTTTTAACCTTCTAACTAACAGCCTCGCTACTGGAGCTCTCTAAGCTCAAAGTCTTAGGACCTGTACTGCAGCTAGTGGTATGTACTGTGAAGCACAGTGTGATGTTTTCTGAGTACTCTTACTTTGCTGGTCCCTAAGCGTACACACCAAGACCTGTGTATTTCCGTCCATGTACTAGTAAACAACCCTGGAGCCAGCGTCTCCAACATTATCCCCCCTTTCCCGTCCCACTCACCCCTCCTCCAGGGCAGAGGTGATGACATCTCCCTCTGACGAATTGCCCTCAGCCCCCGCCTAGGCCGTGTTACCAGGGCATTATCCTGGTCACCTGCCCTCGGCCTGCTGCCCTCAGATGATTGACAACGCCCTCTACATTTAGCTGACAGCGCCAGATGCGCGACCAATCAGTCGGGGGCGTACACAAAGCGTGTGGGCCGCTCTGCCAATCAGAGGGCCTGTTACAAACAGGAGCTGGCCTCGTCTGACACAGTTGGGTGGCAAATGAGTTGTTTCTTCCCACGACATGGATACATGTTGTAGCGTCTCCTGAGCCGCTCACCATGTCAGTTGTTGCTCGAGGCGAATTTTATATAGAATGTAGGTCAGGCCGAGCTGCTCCAGGGCTGTGGTTTGAAGGAGTGGAGGGGCCCGCAGGGTGGAGGCGGAACACAAGTGGTCTATTGCTCCATTTTGTGCCCTTCAAGGTTCTTGGAGGTCAGGACGTGCGATAACGACCCAACATGTGGGATCGACTTACAGGATTTCTCTCACATGATACAAAACAATCTATCATGGCCCTTAACCTAAAAAGACAAGGCATCTGGGACATTATCTGGTCTTCTTGGGCCTTAAGGCTGGTCCTTTGATTTAAAAATAACTTCGGGTGTTTTGGCAATAACACCCTGGCAGGACGTAAATCTTGCAAGAAAATAAGCAGTATTTCCATTTAGTTCCCATGAATCAACCCTTCACCACACTGAAGCCAAATGGTGTACACTTTTTCTGCCCCCAAACCTCGTCTGTCAAACCAATTTTCTGCATCAACCTTCAGGTTTGTCCAGAAAGAAGCTGGGCCATTTGTTACCCTATAGCTGTATTCAGAAAAACCCAGAATAATACTAAAATTCATATGGTTTCCTGAGATGGACTTTGTAAGGTTTCAAGCCTGGGTTACCCTGATATACGGGTTGCCCTCGGTGTAGTGTGACTTACTTGGTACAAAAACCATGCCTTGTTTGTCAGAAAAGTACCCACCACTTTCAGGACTCACTACCCAGATTGCATTCAGGTCTCCCTGCACAAATTATATGATGGGGTTAGCTAGGGGCCTTTGTTGGTCTATATACCTGAGTTCTATGCCTAGGAGCAAGTGTTTGCGATGGGCTGAAAGTTTTTGTAAGGAGCACCTGTTGTGGATAGCGCCTGACATGTGATATGCAGAAATAATGAGCAGTTACCTGTACCAACCTATACAGTACTATTCAAAGAGAGCTGGATTCATGTATATAGGCTTTTGCCTAGAGATCAGATTTTCCCCAGGGACCTTTCCTTCTATTGCATTGATTTTATTCATCTTTAAGATGATTATAACTTTTGAAACTAGGGGGTTAATGGTGTACATGGCTTTTCATGGTATGAATTGCTGCTGTACAATAAATCCTCGAATATGAGGATCAAGTTCTGATATCTTCATGCTCAGACATAATCGATTATTGTGTATTCTAACATCCCCAATGATGAGCATAAAATCAGGCTGACATCATACATCAATAAACATACCTTACCGCCTTTTCATACAATCAAATGATTCCTGTTTTACTAATCGAAACTGAAAGCCATGGGAATTAACACCCCCGCAATCTTTAACTAACATCGAGACTTCAGCCTTATTTACACAGTGCCTGTGAAAAAGTATCACATATTAAAAAAGTATCACATAAAATACAAATGTCGGAGTCTCATAGTCACCACCAATGGGCCAACCAGATCGGTCTTTGAAAAGCAGCTGTCGTGTTGGCGCCATTGTAAATCATTCAGGCATAGTGCCCGCATTTAGACTCAATTCACAGTGTGGTTTGTATTCTAAACGACTGACCCACAGACACCCTCCTACAGGTCAGTGGTAGGGGCCAACCACAGGATCATACACCTCTGTATGGTCCGACCAAAGAACATGGTCTCTGTGGAAGACCACAATAGTGTGATTATAGCTGTTGGTGTAAACAGTAACATTAATATCCTAGCCAATTTTGTAAAAAGAAAACAATCTGTTATTGGTAACATTCGGGAAGAAAAGTGAAATTTCTTTTGATTTCAAATGCTGGTATACTTTTTTCCAGTTTATTTTCTACTGGCTCATTTTCCCCTAGCTCATATAGCCAGCTGCTGTTGAAAATTAGGGTACTTGTTGATTCAAGTGTTGATAATAAAACATGCATGAGAAAATCTATTTACAAAGCACACACTAAGTTAAAAATTCATACAAATTACCAATTGTTGCCATGTTTGCACGAAGTGCTAAGTATCCTGAATCATCTGAATGGATATTTCATGCATTCCAACCACACCAAGAATTTTGCTTTGAGAACTACAAGAAAAAGCTTTTCATACTTTGGTTAAGAGAAATTGCTGTCTTGCAAGCAGTCACATGCAGGCTTTATTGACCTTGAACATTAGCACATTAAGATGGATAGTGCAAAGTTGCTGGTGAGATGTTGTTACAGGCTAAGCATTGTTTGGGTGACTAATGACCAATTAACTAGGCCTAGCCAGGTGGGTCATTGAACCTGACTGTTTTAGTGGTTAAGGGAGGACGGGGGCCTTAGTCTTAGGGGTTAAGGGAGGACGGCGGCCTTAAAAGAGGGGCAGTTTGCAAGCAGGTTCTTGTGGTCCTAGCAAAATGGTTTACACAACGGATCACATTCAAAGACAAAATGCCTCTGCTGACCCAAATAGTGTGCTCTTACTTCTTGCACGTGCGCCTATGAACCCACCGAGAAGAGGAATTTAACAGAGATTGGTTTTAATACAAATGGAAAATAAGCTATTACAGCAAAGAATTATAAACACCTTCAACAACAAACAGTGTATATATACAAAACGTGATAAGAAAAATACATGCTCCTCTTGCAGTTGATATCCCATATTCCATTACATGAAAACATTAAAAAAAAACTGGCGCCTGCAAACACTAAACAGTATTCAATCGGCTATATATCTCGTCTTAGTTGTTGAGGCTGCAGTTAATGACAGAAATGCATACATTAATTTGTCAGGAGAGAACTTCTGAAGGGGGAACGGTGCACCAAGGGAGGGTTGCCTGGAATGCCCGAGGTATGGCGGGGGGCGCCGGTAACGTTATGCCACTGCACGTAAATATGTTTGCACAGAACATTAATTTGGCGAATTGTCACTTTGTCTGTATACACGAGACATTTATGGCTAGGAGTCTGTCACAACAACGTGGCCAACTACCCCCCAGGACCTGAGTGTGTTATGAGAGGAGGGCAGTGGTTGCAAACGGTCTATTTGTAAATCCATTTTGGGTGAGACCCAAGTATTACTGGATTGTGGGCTGGTCAGTTGGTTCTGTCCCGCACAGAGCAATAAATAATGATGAAATTGCATGCTGTACCTCATATATTCTATAAACCCCAAATGTTTTATCTAATTGATATAATAATCTTTTCTTATATACGCTGCAAAGAATGACATAGTTACTCAGGATTTTACAGTTTTGAACGTAGTGAAATGCAGTATACTTGCTATATTGTTTGCACATGTGTATGATTATTTTATAACCGATCTATAACTTATGAACTAGGTCAATCTAACGCAGCTGCGTTCAATTTACATGAATAAAAAGACATGTCTCATCTGGCTTCCTTTATAAACATGCAGTTCTTTTTGACCCACCCTATTCAGAGAACCAGAATCATAATTAGCTTACCATGACTATTTCATGAGACGAGGTCTGCCTTTTTTCCATTGATTTAAAAGATGCATTCATTGATTATAGAATCGCATCCCAGACACTCATAAAGGTTGGCACCAGGTGGTTTGGGGTCAGAGAATCGCTGATTACCTTGTCACGCACCATATCTCCCAGATTAGTCTGACTCGACCTGATTTTAACCCTTTCATGCAAAAAAGAAATCAAGTGGGAATTCAATTTAGTTTTTTTTGCACATAGAGCTCGTACAATTACAGCTGGCTCTACTGACCGTATGTAATTCCGATTGAACGGTGATAAATGGTAACCATGGTCATAAATGTTTTCAAAAAACAAACAGAAATCCATTAAATGGGAATAGAACATGTATTTCGACTAGGCCTAGTTTGGGCCTAGATGCTTGGTTAAAAGATACAAGAACACCATGAATATATACCATTATGATTTTAGTAATAACCCTTGTGATACAAGTGGACTTAAAGTGATACTTTAAAGTAATTTATGACACATCCATTTAGAATGCAGGAGTATTCACTTTGTCAAAGTTCTAAGTGGGATGTAGACAAAAATGTGATGGGATACCATCAAAAAGCTTGGCCAGAATAGTCAACTGATCTGTTTATGATAGCATGAGGTGCCGCAAGGCATTGGGTGATGGGGTGATATAATGAGAGATCACATGACCTAGTGGTCATGTGACCTGTAAACATGCCCCACGTGACCTTGGTAAGCCATCTGGCCAGATTGGACGTGTCCAGGCCATGTGGCCCCAGATAAAAGAAGTCATAAGTGCCAATTAGCACTGAATAAGCCAATTGTTTCCTTGATTGGTAAAGTGCAATGGGCTTTGGTTTAGGGCATCTTTTGACATGCAGCATTGGTGGGAATTTTGGTCTCAATTTTCCAAGTTCCAGTGTGTGAAATTATGTTGCTTACATTGAACGAGAAATATATGCAAGACATACATATATACCATACTTGCATTAGATGATGTCACACATTAGATTAATATGCTTATATCTTGAGTATGTGACATTAATTGTTGCTAATATAAATATAGCATTATCAATGACAATAACCAAATGCTTAAAAAGTGTAACGACCTACTTCCACTTAAGGTCAACCCCTATTCCATCCAGGTCCCTCCCGCTAACAATATGGATTAACTTTGGCATTGTGGAACGTTCAGGCTCGTAGTTTTGACACACCCATGTGGGAAAAAACTGGGACTGAACCAATGGCAAAAATGTAGGTAATTCCTTCAGACTGTGGGTTCCTGCTGTTTTAAATCCAGAACCTCTGGGCGTTAAGTGAGTCCCTTGTCGAACCCTTCTATTCTGAAGTCAGGTGGATTAGATTTAGGTCGTCTAGGTCAGGATTACACAACAGCTAAACAGTAGGAAACCCCTATTTACACTTGCGATCTGGAAAAGGAGATTAGCTTGGCGTAACTCAGTAATTGTGGCCTCCTCAAGCGGAAAAAGGAAACAAATATGCTTTCTGTAATGAAAGGAAGCCTTATCAGATCTGGCACAAGTAGGGATTGTGTAGGGATTTGAAAAAAGGTGTAGGTCTATACATGCTTTTCATTGTAAAAGAACATGCTTTTTTGGTAACATTCAACAGCTATATATGTACTAGCTGTTTAATTTTATCACACACAAAATCTGTGACATAAGTAACATACTTAAAACGATTATTGTCAACTGATTATAAAGAAAATATTTCATTCTGAGAATAATATTCTAATGACGAAAATTTGGAATGGCTGGTTTAAAAAGGGAAAACATTGAAGCCATACATGTACACTGACTGCCCCCACTGTCTAGCTAAATAAGGAACACACATACAGGTGTTTAATTGATCACAGCCATAACGAGCACTGCCCTGACATAATGGGCAGCTACACAGATACTCCTTTCCATCAATTATAGATACAGTATCGATCACAAACAGAACCATAATAAGACCACAGAATGTTAGCAGTCCCCTTCATGGCATAGATATGGCATAGATATAGAGAACAAACCATGCCTTATGTGCTGTTTCTATGCCTTATGTATATTACATACATTGAAGTGTTGTGAATAACCTGACACAAAAAATATCAGGACAAAAACACGAGGTTCAATGTTGGAGAATGGGCCAACAGCCTGGCTATGGGCCAGGATTAAGAGCATGAGCCGATGATCGGATATCGATCCTCCAGTAGTCATTATTGATCCCCTCATCTCACATGCTAAGCAGAGAGAAAATAGACACGGGAGTTTCCCGTAAGATACAACATTTATAGCATACTGGTTGTAAATGGTGCTGTGCCTCTGTGGGCTTATTTTCGTCCCGTATCAGTACAACATGCGTGTATGGGCTGCAACTGAGATGTGTGTCAGGTGTGATTTAAAGGTGTTTTAAACAGTGGGAGCACTCCTGTGTATGCATGGAGTTGTGGTGTGGTGTGCTAAATTATCCTGGCGGTCCGCAGCTGTTTTTGGTGGTGCTGGCTGGCAGTGGGAATAATGTCAACAGTTACCTGTAATACCATGCAGGTGGAAGCTGACTGCTGAGGGTGGCAATAGGCCCAGTTTACACAACACGATTTAAGTTAATGATTGCTATCAAGATCTTTATGAATTTCACACAATATGTGTTTGAGAGTTTGATTTCTGGTAGCAACATCTCACGACAGGTCTCTGAATATCATTTATAAGGATATGTGGTATTTTCCTTTATGTTATGTATTTTGACTGAGAAAATCGAGGGGTTCGGAGACTAAAATCGTCCATTGTGAAGTGGGCTTAACACCCCTACAGGTAGAACCGGTAAGGTGAGGCCTGTTCAAATTATAACATGGCTTCATTTGGCAAATAATTCGGTCGTCCTTTAAAAATATAAATTCTACGTCTTTCTAAATGTCATCGAAACACACAATTGCTACAGAATCCATTCCGAATTGTTATTAGACTATTGGCCTTTAAAGAAATATATTGACTGATTTCTATGAAAAAAGTACAATTGTTTTGGTAATGTCAATATGCTCAATAGATAGAAATGAGCGTTATGAGACTTGTCGGCATATGAGAAAATGGAAGCGTTCTTATTGCATTAGCATTTTCCTTATCCTTCTTACCACATTATCATAGTATATATAGATGTGGGTCATTGCTAGATTTAATATGATGGTATCTAGGTGCAACATTTCTATATATTATGTGGAATTCACTTTTCTTTGAGGCCAAGTACCACAAATCGTGACCCACATTTTCCTTTGCTACCCACCTCCAGTTTGTCTTTCGAATGGAGTATCAATTACATTCCCCACACCTGATCATGAAAGTCTAATGTGACCTCCTCCCCTCGGGGGGTCCTGACCTCCGCCCCTGGGGTCAAAGACCAGACTTTTTGGGTCTTGACTCTGAGAAGTAGGTGCAAAATCAAAGTGACCCGGTTCCTCCCTCCGCCGGGAGGTGGCAGGCCGTGTGGATAGCTGGTATTCATTCATTTGCTGATTTTATTAGCACCTCAATAAAGGTGTCGGACCACTGAATCGGAGCTGAAAGTACTTCGCAGAATATTGAGGAATATATCAAATATATTGCCATCGGAATGTGAGAGTTTAGTACTGCGGTTAAGGTTAAGATGATAAAAGTTACAAGGTTACTCTTCTTTGTAACAACAGCTAAATTCTTTATTTTTGGGAGGGATATTTCGACATGTACATATGATAAAGTAATAGAAGTGTTTTTGTGTCTGTAAGATAGGGAAAGATACAAACCTATAACGTATCAAAGTTAGAAATCCAATATGCCGATACAGTTATTTCTCGACTTGATAACTTGTATCTAAAGTAAGCATAGTAACTTATATAAAACGATTCAGTATAAGCATACGAAGATGGTGGGTAACTTGATATGATAAACCTTCTTTCAATGTTGAGTTGTTGCTGAGATGTTGTTACTCACAACATAACAGTACACCAGAGATGTAACTACATAAACAGTAAGATCTACCAGTAAGGAGTGGTTGTGGGAGAGGGTGGTGAATACATTTGTGTATTGTTCCCACTTGAATCACAACCACCACTTGCTACCAAACACACAATGGTACCAGTGGCAAAGTGTCAGACTCTGAAGGAACCACCTCATGAATGGTCTCAGAACATGTCTAACCTACATGCCAAACGTGGTCATCCTTGACTCACAGCAAAACAACGCGGGGTTTTAACGTTCTACTGGTGTCCCCTCCCAACAACCTGTTGGAATCTTAGTCATCCCACTAGATAAGCACAAAGAATGCATCTCATTAGTGAAGCAGCTCTGATTTCACCTACACCCTCTTGTTTAGAATTGTGAAAGTATGTAGAGGGGTTTAATTTTGTTTTAGTCATGGAATTTTGGCTGTTAGAGAGTTAAGAGGAGGTGATGGCACCACCCTGGGAGAGTGGAGGGGATGAGATTGACGTGAACATTAGTGAGGAGGATGTAGAAGTGCCACTGGGTTCTCCTCCCGAGGGCCATTTTGAGGTTTTGTGGACCAGGAATCCTGTGGTCGACCACTGGCCCTGATTCCTGGCAACTTCCGGGCACGCCAGGGCGTAACCATAAAGTAACTATTTTCTTAAATGTTTTTTTTCTGGTTATAGAAATAATAACAATCCCAGTAGCTGCCCATCAGTAGGTCACATAGTATTATAAGATCACAAAATAAACCAACTTAGATCCTATCTTTGATCATAATTTTCTAGAGTATGTATCATTTGTCCGCTTCGTGGTTTTGGCAATGTTACAATATGAAGAGTCATACTCATGTCACAACATCGTCTTTGAGTCAGAATCCTTGTGTGAGTTTTTGAGAATTGATTTTAGTCATAGACTACCCGCTTGGGTAATTGTTCGGGGAATGTGATAATTATTGTCACAGTCATACACTGCCTCATAAGGTTATTGCAATAAAGAATACAATACTGATATACTTTAGTCATATCTATGATTGTACATTGAAATATTTTCACCATTTACCATTCACCATTTGAGTTATTTTGGTGTTTCCATGGAAAAAGTTTCTCATCTCTTTGAATAGATCTGTCCTTATTTCTGTTTCTGAGGTTACAGTTTAGACATGTCTGAATAACAGTGCCTGTGCATTGGAAATTAATAAAATACTTTTGTGCTTTTGATGACTGGTAGCTGTGTAGAGATATAATCAATTTACTTTCTATGTAATTTATCCAACCAATTTACTTTCTATGTATTCCCACTTTTCATGACTGTATCTAATCAATGTATTTTCTATTTTCTCATTACCAGGTGAGTGTCGGTTCCCATGCCGTGAGTCGGTTCGTATGTTTAATTGGCAGATGTGAGTTCTGGGGCGTGGTAAGTGAGGGTCACCGCTCCCCACACTAGAGCCGTGAAGCCGTTTAGATTCCATGCACAGAGTTCCCTTAAGGTCCACATCTTCCTAACCACAGAGCAATCCCCCCATAAAAAGGGGGCTCTTTTACCGAAGATTAATTGCACCTGTCCTTGGCTTGACAATTTTCTGAAGAGGGTGATGAGCTGTGAAGTCCGGCGTCTGCCTACCTAGTTATTTACAACACGCGAGTAGGCCATCCCTGGTACATCCCCCATGGATAATGTGCACTCTAAATCAGTGCATTACTGTCCCCATCAAATATTCAGTGTGGGAAGTCAAAAATATGCCGCGTCCTGATTTTTATTCCAATGGCAAAATGTTAAGAAAGGTGAACCCATGGATATGTGTATGGACAATTAAGAAGTTTATACCTTGTGGGGTTGCATCTAATCTAATTATATAAGTTTGTGAAACGCTATGGAATTCTAAACGGAAATTTCATGGAATATCGGGGGATAAAAGACAGTGGGGTGGGTTTTTGGAGAAAGAGGCCAAACGTTTGAACAAACGTTAGGTGAGGTGTAGATGTAAGTAAGCATGGCCTTACTTTGCGCGGGTTTCAGTTAAACTTCTGGAAATATCCAAGAATTCTTAACGGAATTTTCATGGTTTACCACCTAGGGGGATAAAAGAAAATGGACTGGATTTTGGAGAAAGCGCTTAGGGGTTTCTGAAAAAAGGGGGTGGATATGGGTTGTGTCCCTGCCAATCCACACGTCAAGGCATATGGCTCGTTGGCGGCAGAGACGGGTACAATCACTTCCCAAACACAATAGCCTAGTTTTACACAGTCGACATGCTGCATGCTAAAGGTGGGGGATTCCTGAGGGCGGCGCTACCCCTGTAGACCAGGGGATACCTGCAAATAGGGGCAGAACACGCAACCTTACTGTGTGCCGCCTTCCGCCTCCGCCACGCCCCCCCTTGTGAAGACCCCCTGTCGAGGCTGTTGCTTCTAGACCCTTGTAGGAGGGGGTACTCAATTTTTGAAAGAAGGTGGCCAACAATTTAAATAACAATCTCTGGTATTCTGGATGAAAACACTATAGCCGTTGCTAAAATTGAGTCTCAAGCTTTATTGCAAAATCCATAGACAAAAGTGAACCAATTTCATTGTCAGAGGTTCGTAATTTTGCGTATGTTATATGATTCCATTGAGTTGTAGAGACAGAGGTTTAGAGAGAAACATTACCCCTAAAGATGAAGGCAAGCGTCTTACCTTACACTACTTGAAAACATCATAGAAGTATTAATCAAAATATGGTGCTCTTCTCGTTGTAGACTTGACAGCCTCCGTGTTAGTTCTATTCTCATAATCCCTCTCCAAGTACAATTTCTGGGACCTATATAACGTACAAAATAAATAGCTGTTTTTGGAGTGAGTAATCCCCCTCTAACCTTCTCCCAGTCAACCTAGGCCTACCCCCTTCTGGGAAACTTGGCTTTTCGTCCCACCCCCTGTGACCTGCCCCTGACCCCACGCAGGGGGTATGATAATTAATTACACAAAGAACAGCCATAAATCAAGGCCCACTTAAGGCCTGCTTCTACATTTTTTCACCTTTTCAGGGTAGCGGATTTCCTTTTTTTCCCCCGAGCAGAAGTTCAGGAGGGTTGAGGGTATAGTGGGGAGGTAATGGGGCAGTGAAGATTGGTCTTTTTAAGATAAGGTGCCCAGAAAAGATAGGCCAGATCGGTGGGGGTGAGCTGGGTGTATGGCATCTATCAACAGCTTGTTTAGACCTCTCCCACACCCCTAGTCGTGGGGAACCCAATAAACTGGCCGCCGACAAGACATCTGGTCAGCATTCTAGTCAGTGTTTATAATTATTTAATTCAGTAAAAACATCAGGTTTGAATTAGAATTCCATGCTGCTTTGCTTTTGTGAAATGCATCATAATATTATCATAGTATGAAAACGTTGGGTTCAGTTTAATATTATGAGGTTTCATGTTATCTCTATGTTATGAGATGAAAGTATTAAAATATTGATAGTTACACATGTCACAACCTTTCCTTTGTATTTGGATTAAAGAAATGACCAGCGACATCTGTCATGTGATAACTGGCACCATTCGGGGGCTTCGTTGTCATAATAATGTGATTTTATCCAAACATATAAATGTCTCATTTTCAAGAAATCATTATCAATATGGCCTACATATCTAACAGTAAACAGTGACGGAATATCAGGGCAGTTGAAGTATTTTCAATAAACGAAAAACAAGCACAGCAATATTACAATATTTGACAACCAATCTTCACTTCTAGAATTATTTTTGTGTAGCTGTATAGAGGTCCAAATCTAGTCTTCCTGGCTATATCAATTGACTAGATAAATAATGTTATGACTTCAGACGTCACTAATGGCCAGAATTAATACCCCAGTCCCCTCAGGGACTTGCTCACACCAGCCTCTATCTAAGGTGTCAAACCTCCTCACACCTTTTAGGAACGTGTCAAATCTGCCCTAAGTGCATAATACCATAATCTCAGTGTATTTTGTAAACACATATTCCCTCGAGGGACTGCATTACCCTTTATAATAAATACCCCTTTGTGTAACTAAACGAGGGTCACAAGCCCTCTCCAGGCCCAACCCAGACTGTGAAATTGATCTAATAAGGCCTTGCACACCTGTAGCGCCCCGTCCAAGTAATTACCTGTGATTACCCTCACCTGGGCGTCTCACCTCGCCTCCTCCTGGGTCCCGCACCCCCTGGAGGGCAGGGGCTGCAGTAATGAGCCGCCAATGACTGTTAATGAGGGCTACATGCTGCCCACATTGTCCACATACCTATGTGCCAGGCGCTGGTCAGACTTGGTAATTGGGGTCCATATGTCGGCCTTTGTCTTGTCTGGGCTTCACGGTTTGTGCCCGTTACCAGGGGGACGGGAGGGCACCTGGAGGGGACAGGAGGGGGGCTGGAGGGGGCCAGGAGTGGACGCTTCAGATGACGGTCAAGTATAGTCTTTATTGTGGCGGTTCTGTTTATTGTGATCGTCCTTTGCGCTCTGTATAGAGCTTTAATCAGCGGAATTTGATGGGAGGCTTTAATCATGGCCGTTTGTAATAGCTTCAATTATGGATGTTTTCTATGGGATGACATATGTTTTCAACCCCTCAGACGTCCTTATATTCTTTCATTTCGACAATCTTAGGAATATGACATTTTATTATTTAATTGCTGTTGAAGTAAAGTATACTATGGTTCCACAGCGGCTCTTTGTCTATGAAAGGGGACGCGGAGGACAGATAGTGCTAATGATAATCATGTCACAAATTAACAACATTCTACTTGAAAATTGTTTGTTCTGTTCGATAACAGTTCCCTGTTAGGTTGGCATGGAAATGTGATGGTCAAATAAAGAAGAGAAAAAGAACAAGTAACGTTTTTGAGACAGTGGTATCTACAAGTAGAAGGATATCTAACATTCAGTAAGACATATCAATGATAATGATTATTTGAGTGCACATGACAATTTAACTTACAAGGAATAGCTTTAATATAATGAAAACCATTGAAACATAGACATTTCAAAATCAATCAAATTCAATATTTCAACAGCCCTATCCCATGTCCAATTGCAGTACCCAGCAATCAAATTTCAATCAGTAAGTCCCCAGCCAACCTGGGTGAAACCAGTAATTCTGAAGCCCTAATTCATAAGGCATTGACTCAGCCCCACCCTACAAGCTTGGGGGCCCTTGTCCCCAGCCTGGCCCCACCATACCCCAACCGCCATCTCACCTGTCCCTAACGACCACAACACCTGTCGGCACGCCCTCTGCCGACAGCCGTCCACACCCCTCACGTGGGGGTCATATCTCATCAGCCTAACGATATGCCTCACGCCTCCATACCTCATACGTTATCGGCTTATGAGCTTGAATTTTGGCGGCACTTTGAGCCCATGAAAACAGATATTTAGCCCTCGTAATTAGTCATCTGTTTGAGGGTTGGGCCTGTTCGGAGATTCATAGGGTGTCGTTGGTATTAGTGCATGGTCCTTAGTAGACTATACACGTAGTCCGCTCACGACCACTGCATGCATCATATTATGATAAATGCACCATGTACATAATTGCACACATGTATGGCATATATGTGACAAGAATATAGACCACCAATGTAGAAGAAATTTGATACTAGTAGGCAGAATTTGTTTGATTCCATTTTCTATTTATTTACCGGGGGAGGAGGAAGGGGGGGGGGGGGGGTTACGGATGAACCAGAAAAGAATGATATTAAATAATGATCAATCTGACTGATAGGAATACAAGCTAAAGTCCACTTACAGATTTTCACCCGATTCCGATGTTCAAATATACGAAGCTATTCATTCAGGATACAATTAGGCCTATATCAAATTGCACTTATAATTTGAGTAAACTCAACGTTTATATGTCGTCCCCAACACCAATATGCGATCCCATAAATGAGGATTGCATGAAGAGTAATCACCAGCAATTCATGATCATAAAAACCGTCGTATTACTTATAATCATGTTTTCAGCATTTGCACATCTGCAGTATAATTGTACGTAGATATTGGCGGTTCTTATTGTAAATCATAACCCTATCATCCACTTGGTGAGAGCAGCTCATCACCGTGTTGAGAGCAGCCTCCCGTGTTGAGGGGTGAGAGGTGTGGTGAGGGGGCAGTCAGGTGGGGAGATTGGCGTCACGTCGGGGTAAGCCTGGACTGCGCAGAACGTGAGAAACCAGGTGGTCGACGCGCACAGCGGAAGCGGAAGTCCTTTTATAGGGGTCAGCTGATGGATTTCACAGTGCCATAAGTATCAGTCTGCAGACGTGCAATCTAAGTTATGATTAGAAAATAGAACATGGACTATAAAGAAAAGAGTAAGATTTGGATTGAAAGAAAAACCTGAATTTTGTATTATTTTTAAGCATGGGGGTTTGAAATGATATGTTCACTTGGTTAATTTGATACTAAAGATTGTTAAATACAGAAAAGACGCGGGATGAGGGGGGAAAACTAATATAGAAATATTTATTCGGAAATTCTTGACAATCCTTCAATCTTCTTGTACTTTGTAACTTATTTTCACCAAGATTCTAAAGCCTACTCAGGCTGCAAATTTGCATAGAACATTTAGATGAAATTCTCTGTAAATCCTTTTCTTTGAAAATACTCCCCGCTTCCGCTCTGGGTTGAGAGCTGGTGACACCTCTTGAGTACCTTTTGAGCCTCCTCACATTCACCTATTATCACCCATTATACTGGGACGCCCCACACTGTGAGGACGCCGATAATACTCTTGTATCATCTCCATGGCAACCAGGAGGATGCTGTGCTTGTTGGCAACACCAAGTGGGTTGTGGGGGGAGTTGGTGAGGCTGAATAAGTGAGGTGTGAAACCGGCTGTGAAGGCTGTGGGTGGGTGTGAAAACTACTGCAAGGGGGTGGTCCCTGGGTGGGGGCTGGGACAGTGACTAGAGACAAGGGATGTGGGGACACGGGGGACAATCTGAAAGAGGGACAAATGACCTTCGGGACAAGGGCCCGGCGTGTGTCCTTGGTGACGGGATTTGTACCCAGGTCACACGACAGAGGGCGCCACACGAGTAACGGTCAACAAAGCACACATTTGCCCGGCCCTGGGGGTCAGGGATCTGGGATAAGGGATGGAGGGGGTGTCACCAGTGTCAAGGACTGGTGGCTTCGGTCGTTAGCAGACTTCACTAACGACCACTGGGGAAGAAAGTTAGAAACACATGGCCCATACCCCACACAGACCCCCTTCAGATTTTCTATAGATTTGGATGGCAGTCAAAGAGGGCTCTATCTTAATGGCTTTGGAGTCAACAGGCATCTGCCCAATGCCCTCAGCGAGTCAACAGGCATCTGGGCACCGCCATCAGTGGAGTTACTAGTGTGTGGAGGGGAGGACTGGTCATATGCACGTAGCTACTCCATCAAGCCTTTTCCCCACTGTCACAGTTTTCGGTTTTGATACCCCCCACACCCTGGGTGCATTCATCAGCCCCTGCAGACCCCAATGGCCGTGTGTATGTAGTTTGTTACTGCCATCTGCCGAGCCCTACCTGTCGACACCCTGGCCGGATCAAGATGTGCCCTGTCACAGATCAGGGATTAATGGGTACTGGAGCACCTGGGGGAGGAAAGGATCAGGATTTCTCCATCTGATAGCCCAGGGGGTTTCCTAACTTATTTTACTCTCCATGGTATCACCAAGGCATTTTCTTCATTAAGAGATAAGTCACAACATCCTGGGAATAGCATGTTGTAGGTATCAGAAATTTAAAGCACGTTTGTATAATTTCATTTATTGCTAGAAATGATATAAATGGAGAAGAGTCAATATCTCCTGAATGCTGAAAAAAATGTCTAGTGGGTAAATTCAATACTGAATACATTATATATAGAGTCACTTGGTACCAAATACCAAATGCATTATAGAGTCACTTGGTAAAACTATACCAAGAATATTCGATGTTTGGAGAAACTGCTGCTGGAAGCACAACAAACCTTCCACTCCTCCCACGCTAAAACAAATAAAGAAAAAAGATAGATCCCATCCCCTGGGACCAGCAGGAGACCAAACATCTGTCAGAAAGCGCCCAAACTCCCAGCTAACCGACGAGAGAAGAGTTGACTGATCAGATTCAAACTTGTCATCTGGTTGAGAGGCAAGGCAAAATATACAGTGAGCATCTGCTGGGGGAGGCAAGGTAACCAAGGTATCGTGTTCGTGGCGGGAATGGCGAGCCCTGGAGGCGCGTGTCTTTACACGTGGAGGGAAGGGAATACTGCTGGCTTATCTGATAAGCCCTGAGAGCTATCTCTGCACGTTTGGCTGGGTCGGGGGCGCAGCCAAACGGTTTGCGTCCCCCAGCTGTATTTGTTCATCACATTGAAGCATGAGTCGCGTGCCAACTGATTAAAGGCCGGGATGTCAAAGGGTTTGCTGAGTCGCCGCCCGATTGCCATTTGAAGGGGAATGTTGGAGCAGAGGGAAGGGAAGGGATTTAGAGAGGGTAAGGGTAGGATTTTGTTATCTGAGTTTGAGCAAGGAAACGTGCACCTGGATGTAAGCCAGGACATTGAACAACTGCTGTTCCGTTGAAAAAGGACAAGTGTATCTTATCTAAGGGTCTTCCCTTTCGGTTGGTAATCTTGAACAAAAAAATATTAGCTGAGAAGGTAACTGAAGCCAAAAGTAAAGGTTAGTTTAAAGATTGAAGTCACATAGATTCTGCTTGGCAGGAGTTCTTTAGACCAGAGAGAGCAAAGTTAAAAGTTTTAACTTTACTCTCTCTGTTTAGACTGGAGGCAATATTAGTCGATTTACTCTAGGCCATTGGGAAAACCAACGAGAGTCCCTTCTACTCTCGTTGGGAAAACACATCACAGACGTTTAGAAGAAATTCTTTTTAGATTTCAGATAAAATAGTATGGAGAATTGATAATCAAAAGTTCCAGAATAAATATTCCAAAGTCTCATATAAAATGATATTTGGATATACTTTTCGGCTGTGCTAACATTACGTGTAATTGATTATTCATTTGACATTGATCGCTCCCTAGTGTCCATAATAATTAGCTCCCCGCTAAGCAAACTGTTACCACGCGACCAGGTCTTCTTTGTGAGCAATCTCCTCGCGAAAATAACATTACACAACCTTTTCAATCATACCCTCCCCCCTCCCCCACCCCAGCGGCGGACGACGCTCATGTCGAGGTGTCAATTGGCCAAAACACTAACGCCACCGGAAATAGACCTCAGACGCCCCCGGAAGTGGCCTGCCCGCGTCCGACGGGGGCGCTACCTGGCGGCGGTCGGACGCCCGCTGACCACTGGTCATTCATCTTGACCACTACAAGAGCGGGATTGTGTCAGGCTCTTTGTCTTGGTCGTAGGGGTCCACAATGACCCTTTCCAAGCGTCCAGCGAGTCCAACCCCCCCGGCGCTCTTTGTACTTATAGAGGTTTTGTATCATGCCCTCGGGAGGTCTGGACATAGACTTATGTCCTTGTGGGAGGTTGGGGGGTGTTGTTTCACCGAGCAGACTAAATGCACTAATAAACAGGGGTGGGTTGTATTAAGTATGTTATGATGCTCATTCATTGATCGAGTGCTCAGAAAATTGTAGTGATGTAATGAGAAGAGGTAAAGGTTGTTGAATGAACAACGACACCCTTAGGAATACAGAATGAGATTAGAGAAAAACACAGTGCAATTCACCAGTATATTTCCTATTCTAAATACAACAAGCTTTCCACGCAGTAAGTTTCTCAACAAGTTTTTCAATTAATTTATTGTTCATACAGAATTTTAAGATTTCTGAAAAACTAATTCTGTCTTCAGTACAGAAACTAATAATATTACTCCCCTCCTCATAGACAGAAGGTCATAAAGTCTTCCTGGTTCAGCTGTTCGCCGGTAGGGGTGCTGGGGTATGCGTCACCAAGGGTCAAAGGTCATTGAGGGTGGGGGTCAGAGATGTACCGCCAGGGGGCACCCCTCGCCGTGGGGCAGAAACCCAAAACGAGGCTTGAGACGTCAGGGAGCATCACTGGGGACAGTGCTGACACCTAGTGACATAACCGAGACTCTCTCCGAGGTTGTCATGGTAACTGATACTGGTAAATGATTTAAGTGGAGCCTTGTGAAGTGGGTTAGGTAGCTGCCGACAACGTTTATAAGGGTTATTGATAACGTTACCATGTTGTCTGGTTCGCCTAATAGTGACGCTATGTTCTGCCAACGAGTATACATAGTTCTAAGCCGGGAAAAGATGTGCTACACTTCAAGTGAAAAAGAGTTCAGGCAGTGGGCCTAATGTTCGAGAGACCACTTCTTTGCTTCTGAGTGAAGACATATTATTTGCGTTGAAGCATTAAAAAGGTTATGTATAATGGTAGATAAACTGTTTGGTTGGTAAACAACTTCCCTGGCATAGCAGAACAAGCTTAAGTTTTTGTATAGTCGACCAAAGTGTTGTTGGTCCTGTGAAAAACTAAACGTTAGTAAAAATTGTTTTGGTCTCCAAACTCCCTATAATGATTGGTGGAGAGTAAGAGCTATTGCTACAATTCATAGACCTTTTAACATCTTTCTTCTGGTAGGTGTTAATGCATCTGTCATTTGTCAGGAAGGACAGCTATGTGCGGTCAGGTTTTGTTATTTTCCGTGTTCCATGACCAAAGACATGTACACATCTCAAATTTGAATTGAGTTGTTTTCCAACGTTTTGCCTGGAATTGACTCATCAAGTACAACTGAAAGCATACAGGGTAACTAAAGAATCAAGTCAGACTAAAAGCTTGCAGGATAACTTAAGGATATCCCTAACCCCAGGAGGTTGTGTGATGGTCAGGGTCACCATATATCATGTCAAGGTCAAATGTCTAAAGGTCACACTTCAACTTCATAGGTCATAGCGGAGATGGCTCAGATTCAAGGTCACGTGCACAAACTTAAAAGTGAATGCAGGGCATTCAGACTGTTCGAGATAAATATTACTTGTACTTCGGCGAATGTAAAGTCCAGAAGCTAGACGTTAACATTAGTTTTTTCGAAAACTTATTTCAAGGAAATAATAATTTAAAAAATCTATTGTTTTTTTCTCTTGAACTATCAACCGAACATACATAATTATGTAATAGGCCTATAGGCCTACCATAATATTATCATAAGTCGCATCTCAATATTATTGTATATGCCAGCGCCAAGCTCTGTATGAGAGGGCTAGTTCTTGCAGCATCAGGGACGTCCTTACAAGAAAAACGAATGTTTATTGGAAGCAGATCTTCTTACTAATTCAGTCCAGATGGTTGGTTAGTATATATGTGGCCTATCTTTCGCCGCCTCACTGTCATGTATGGTCGGTGAAGACGCATTGTGTCCAATAACACCAAGTGGGAACAAAGTGATTTGTGGTGATAGTTGAGAGAATGGCTTTATTTTAGAGATAGGAAAGCATTAGTCAAAACCATTTCTTTCGCTGAGATAATGTTGGAATTCAATACATTAATTTTGTTCAATACACATGTGTCTAGGGCGGACAGAGAAACTTGTGAAAAAAGGATTGCTTATATAAAAAGAAACCAGGAGCCGCGCCTCTACATTGTATTTTCTGAACTGTTTAACCATGTTCTCTTTATTTTAGAATTATACCAGAATTAGTGTGCAATTCAGACCCAGAGGTTTTTTTTCTTAGTCAAACAGCTTGATTGCGGTAGCTTTCCCGGGGTATCCCATGAACGTGAGAATATACACTATTTCCACTTGGTAATCAAATAACGGATAACCTTATGTTCAACAGAAGGATATCACGTATCAGGATATAGATTTACAGGTAGGCTTTGCTGTAATTATACCCGTCTCCTCTTAACATTCTGGGCCACAAAAAAACGAGCAATTTGATGGAATGCTTTACAACTTGTAACGTGTTTGTCTAGTGTATTTACCCTAAGATAAACCTAGGCCACCTCTCACAATGCTACCCATATTTACACAGCCTTGGCCGCGTTGGAGAAAACTAAAAAATAAAAGTTGCACTGTTCCACTCGACAGCGGCGCGAGGCGACTGTTTTCCTTGGGCCATCGTTTCACATGATTTTTGCTGACCCAAAATCCGAGTCGTTTTCATAAGCGGCGTCGGTGGGAGGACTCATTGAAAACATCTTTCAGACAGATACATTGTTGTTGTGGTAGTTTTTTTTGTATATCATTTGGCAGCTTGCTCTGCTTTTACCAACAGTTCAGTTGCACTACGTGTATTGAGGCTGAAAAATGTCGCCGACTGTCCTGGCATTCGACCCTTTGAGGTTAAAACGGGTGGCAAGCTCCCAGGGAAAGTGAGTTGGGAGGGAGGGTTAGGTTGGGTGATTGATCGCAAACAGTTGTGATATATATTCTATATATAATATATATATATATATATAGATTTGTTATTCTAATTATCCCAGAGGCAGCTAGCCCTCTATCTGTACTTCTTCATCTTTTTTTTATATCTTTATCTGTATTTTTCCATTTTGGGGCACTTGTAGACAAGTCCATTTCCTTCTGAAACCTCCCAGGAAATTTATGGTGGATTTTGTTGTTCTAAATGACAGGAAGATAGGAGTGACCAGTTATTTAATTTAGTATATATAATTATATGAATATATACTTCAGAAGTTGGACTCACTGTGTTTTAATTATCATAAATAATCGCTATTGTTTTTCACATGTTTTTGTCGTCAAAGAAATTGGCTTGCAGGTGCACAAAATGCAGGTGAATAATGACCCGTGTCCACGGGAATTGAATTAACGGGTTTAAAGAGTGGATATCGCCATCAACCGCCCTGTAATTATACTGTTTCCCCGCATTTTAAGCATTGTTGTAGTGGAACGTGTCCTTAATAGCGGTTAAATGGTTGAATGGGTGGGTGTAACTTATGTCTGTTGTCAGAGGTGTGGGTGTGGGGTAGTACGTCATGCAATAGAGACATTAGTCCATGGGTATGCACGCAATTGCTATTTTTCAAGCCATGTGCAAATGCAAAGTTGCCAATGTGTGTGACTTTCATGTTTTTTTTCCAGTAAAGATTTTAGAAAATCTTTAGAAATTTTAGAATCTGATATCATCTTACAACAGTTACTATTCGATGATAAATCAAAGAATTGTTGATATTGGAAAAAAAGTATAGGTTGTTTTCTCAGGCCTAACTAACAATCCTGAAACCATCGGTTTCCAAACACAAAATGCTGCACATGAAAAACACCAACTTTTATATAAAAAAAAAAAATCACGAATAATAATCATCGTTATAGAGGGTCATTTAAAATGCTTAGTATTGCTTAGCAATATTCAGTTCTAAATGAGTTCGACTTAATGTAATGTAGTCTGGATATGAGAAGGGGTGGGGAGGTGGGATGTGAAGGTAGTGGGAGGTTAGGGGCAGACAAAGGCTGGGTTGTGGTATTGTTCCAATGGAGGCAGGTGTAATTCTGACATGATGCTGGCCTCAACCCACCACACAGCTTCACCTACCCTCCCCTCATCCACACCACTCATCCCCCTGCACCCTGTGACTTGGTTCATCACCTGTACCTGAATGGTTCCCAGACACGTAAAAAAGTCCTTATTCTAGGCATAAGCAAATTTTCTATATAGGCCTGTATTAGAAAAAAAATCCAGTGTATGTACTTGGTGCACCACTGTGACTGTATGGCTATGAAAAAAGAACTAGAAAAAAAATGAAAATAACCGGAATTTCTTATCCCAAAATAAAGATCTAATACATGAAAATTATGTAATTATTAATCATTTATGATGTAATTTACATAATTATAGATTTTAAGTTCGCGACGGAATGGATTCGTGATTTACTATTTACCATAAAAGGGTGTTATAGGGCTTTATTCAAGTATCTTTCCTATCACAAGGAGGAAACATTGTTTCTGTATAAAGAAGTCCCTGTAAAAAGGTGATGTATGGAAACAGCTGGACGATAACCGAAAAAACATCTACATAAAAACTACAAGCTTTCTGTAACTGGTGGGAGTAAGGGTGAACAAACGATGTGTCATAAGCATTTTATCAGAGCCAGTCTCGCAACAAAAAGGCAATTTCTCAACGGGACCCAGATAGGAAAAAAATCGGTCTCCCTTTTCTGTGGGTAAGAACAACAGATGCATTACACGAGTCGGTGTGTCTGTGAAAGCTACATGCTGGGACTCAGTGAGATGGAATATTGGTTGGCTTCGGCTTTTACCCTCTTCTCAGGGACGGTAGTAGGGTTATAGAAGGAAACCACGGCGCCCTGACATTGCCTGAGGGTAGCTGTGCCCAAAGACATTATAACCCAACCCCACCACTTGGGAATATTGTGCAAAATCACAATAAAATCACTTAATCAATCCACGGGAGTCCACCCTAGTCATGGAGTGAGGTACATTCCCTGGGGGCTACACTTTAGAGTCAACCTCAATGCCTTCCATATTTTGATGAAAGAAGTCTCAATTGCCTTAGGTAGTATTGAAATAGCAACAAAAGAAATGGACAACAAGTCATTGAAAAGTGTGTGGGCCTTATTCTAAGAGCTGTCTTTTTGCCTAAGGCACGGGGAAAATATATAATGTACTGAATTTTGAATTATTCGCCCCAGAACTATAATGCACAAACATTATTATGTAACCTGGAAACGGACATTCTCATACTTAAGCATCGTAATCAATGCTGTCTAAATCATTCTACATATTTCTGTATAAAGAAGTCCTACACTAATTCTATTGTTTTTACTAAAATGCTTTTTCTTTTTTCTTCAGGTTTCTGTCTCAGAATTGAAAATGTCGACGACACCAATCAAAGAGAATTCATCATAATGGTAAGTTACTGGACAATGGTTTCTGTTCCATCTATGAAACGTTTGCAGAATGTCTTTATTCATATATTATTAGGTACCATAACATGAAATATAAAATAATGCTGATACAATGATAAGTTTGACACACATAGCACAGTAATGTCACCATGTGGACAACTGAGTAAAGAAAAGAGCAGTGGCGCCACCTTAAGGGAAATATAATAATAATAATATATATATTTTATTGACAACTTACAAGTCTACAGAGGCTTATGTGTCATTTCCGTCGAAGTATAACTATACTATAACTTTACTCTAACCACATGACATATTACATGTACCATATCGTATTCGACTACAACATTGTTCGATTTAAAAGAGAGAGAGTAAGTGAGAGAGTGTATTGCGGTTAATGATTACTATCGAAATGAAACACTAAAACACCTGTTCAATAATTATTATTAATTTAGGATTGATTAATCAATATAAACCATTGTTTACAACACTGAATCATTGGGAAAATAGCAATGTGCATAGAAATAATTATATTGAATTACCACCGATGTTTGATTATAGATTGCAAACAAGTTCTCGCTCCGTGAATTAGTTTCCTAATCAGTACTTCCATCTTCGATACTCCTGCTGTAGTCGGTACAGACTTTAACTGAGTACATTCAAATGAATAACTCCAACTAATTTCAATACTGAGTGAATCCATCTTTAACAGAAAACTACCACAACATTAAGACTCCCTGCATTGTTAAGTTTCACTTTCCACATTTTTTGTTTGAACAGGCACAAGTAGACGAGGATTTAACACTGAAATGCCGGGAAACGTTCGAAGCCGCGGATGAAAACTTTGGAGTGAACCCACTCAAATGGCACAAGATCCAGAAGCCAGATGATGTACTATTAGACGATCCCGAGATGGGAATAGAGGTGTCGAGCATCGGCTCCGTGCACTCCACATTTGCTGACACAGGCAGGGTGACCGCATCCTTTGCCAACGAAGGCCAGAACCTGGACGTCAATCTGCGTATCAATGGTACGTGAGAATATACCAGGGGCAGATACATGATCCCCCCCAAAAAAAACAAAACAAAAACAAATAAACAAAAAAAAAACAAAAAAACCCCCAAAAAACAACAACAACAACAACAAAACAACAACAACAAGAATAAAATAAAACAAAATAGAATAAGAAAGAAACAACAACAACAACAACAACAAAAGAGGAGCGGGGTCAGCATGCATGCTACTACTAAAATACCGTGCATTCGTATTCACAGTACTTCCTCCGTCTTTTTGCATCTAAGGATTCCACCACAAACAACACAAAAACAAAAAAAAAACAAAAAAAGGGCGGGGGGGGGGGGGGGGGGTGAGCCATGACCTCCTGGACCCCCTCCTGGACCCGCCCCTGTATTATACGATATACGAAGACGTCTTTATTCACGGGCGGAGTCGGGGGGAGGGGCAGAGTGGAATGCTTTTCTTGAAACAATTGGGCCTTTCAAATGTAAAATTTGAAGTGTGGAAAAATTTCAGTTAAAAAACCTTTTCCCAACACCACCCCAATAGACATGATCCATTACTATCCCCCTCCTGCAAATTTCACTGAAAGTATAATTTCATGTAAAAGGTAGGCTGGTAAATTGGCCTATAGATTAGGGTTGCAAGTATTTCTTCATCGTTATCTCTATACCGGTACATGTTTCAATTTCCTTGAATTTTTCATGATTATTGATGGTATCTTCCAAACACAGAACAATTGGTACAATATGGGTTTCTAATTTTTTTTTTCAGGAGTGAAACCTGAGGACAGCGGTTGGTACTTCTGCTACGCCAAGAAGGGACAAGAGGTCGTAAAAATAAGATACGAGGTGCAAGTTTACGGTAAGTCTTGGATTATCCCTGTGATGGAAAGCAATATAAATGTTGCTAGTAATGAAAAGGCTATTCATTGTCATTTTTTTAAAGCTTGGGGTCAATGTATCAGTCTTTGTCGTGGCTAATTTGTTGGCTCTCAGGCAAAATTATTCTGGTGAGACATGTTACAAACAACCTGGGATATTTACATTTTATGTTAAAAGAAAAAAGTTCAAAAAACAAACAAAAGTAAATTTTTGTTTTTAACGAACCCTGGAAACATTAAAACATAGATTTAATACCATTCTCAAACAATGAGTAACATAAAGAATGAAATGTACTTTTTCTGCTCTTTTCGACTTAAAATATTGCATACAGTGAACCTAATACCAATTTGTCACCCTTTCCAGTGGCCCCATCCAGCCTGATGCTGAGCGGTCGGCCCCAGGAGGGTCATAACGAATCGGGCCCCACCGGCCCCCTGACCTTTTACTCCAACCAGGGCGGTATTCTGACGTGTACTGCCGTCGGCGGCTACCCCGCACCTACCCTTAGGCTCCACATTGAAGGAGAGCAGAACCAACTCTCAGGTAAGCACTCATAATAATATTATTATTTACGTTGTGGCTAGATAATATAGAGTAGATTAAATAACAAGGAAATAACAGGTGATTGGTTTGGACATAAATAAATAGGAATATTTATTTTTGATCCCTCCTAATTACATCGACTCTAAAACTTAAAATCTGCCGTGATGTGTATCCTGTGGTGGTTGGAATGCGAATGATAATGGTTTCGCCCTGGCGATTTTTATAGTGGGTGTACAACAAATCGCCGTAGCGATGGTTATGGGGGCGATGACGTCACGCCTCTCCGAAATAAATAATTTGATATAGGTATTGCTATACAAATTAAATACGTTATTATTATTATTATTATTATTATTATTATTATTATTATTATTATTATTATTATTATTATTATTATTATTATTATCAGTGGATGACTTTCTTTTTGGAGGGGGGAGGCCCAGGGGGAGGCTCAGAGAGGGAGGCGTTCCTTATTTTTGGCCAATTTAAATTTTGTAAATGTAAAATATCTTTGGAAATTTTCAATACCTTTAAATTCTAAAAGTACCTCGAGGGGCCTTCTATCATGTATGTTTACGAATATTTTTAGAATCTTCAAAATAACCAAGCCATAATTATACATAATTATTAGACTAAATGTCTGATGCTTAATTTCGTATATCAGAAAAACCTCGCACATGTCTAACGGTTTGAAGATGTTAAGATATGTCCTCAAGCTTTAACATAATGATCTTTTCTCTTATCAGGTCACGGCAACCCAACCATGGATTACTACCTCCAGGGCGAGACGGAGGGCCTCCAGCACATCCTGTACAACACATCAGTGACGGTCAAGGGCTTCGAGGCTCGGGCTGACCAGAACGGCGGACATGTAGTGTGTTCGGCCACTCCCCCGACGACCAGTGGGGGCAATGGGGCTCCCGAGCCTGTCGTCGAACGACGGACCCTCAGCGTGCTTTGTAAGTGCATTACAGCATTAAAATACGCATTGTTATGACGGAAATGCGCAACAATGTTACTGTTGTGCTTGTCCTATTACCAATTTTCTTGCATATGGAGTACTGAGTATTGCTCAATTTTGTATATGAATTTTGTAATCGAATTTGATTTTTTTTATATGTGAACTCATGTAGATAGATCTATACTAGAAATATTTATATATAAACACAAAGTAAGAAAACATTGTGTATTTCATCATTCGCTGTACGAAAAAATATTGTACAAGAGTAATCATAATATATGAAATCTTAAAAGTTAACGTTAACTTCATTGCTGATAATTACCGTCCTAAACTTCAGACATAATTTCATTGTTGAAAGTCTTCAAGGCGGCAAATGCTTGAGGAAAATGAATCCATAATTTTATCTTTATTTCCATTGTCTTTCAGTCCCACCCAAAATCATAGAGTGCAGTGAGAACTGGGAGGCCGCTATCGGTGACGGTAACATCAAGTTCTGGTGTAAATTCGAGTCCAACCCCGTGCCCAATGTGACGTGGAGGGCTCTGACTGGCGACCCCAACGTGATGATCCATCCTGACGGCAAGATCGTTGATGAGCTCTACTCAGCACAGGTCAAGGTATGACAATGATATTGTGCATTCGCTTGCTAAACTGTGCATTATTACAACATAAATGCGCGTTGTTGTAACAGAAATGCGCAACTATAATAATGTTGTGCTTGTTGTTTTTTAAGTACGAAAAATTGTTGAATTTTAGAAATTTCCTTAAAATCAATTAGACGAGGCCCCGCAACTTTTACAATGAAATGCTGCTGGCATAATCATAGTTTGGGGCGGGGCAACACATGTATGCAGTTACAGTGTGGTACGGGGGGTTGGGGGCCACCACGAAGAGTAATATTACCCCTTCCTATTCTTGCAGTACAACATACCAAATCTAACGTATTCACGTTGTTTAGCTCCTCAATTATTAAAGTTACTGTAGTACATGTACTCCTACTACGAATCTCTCCAACTACCATAACCAGAGACTATTACTGCTAAAACTTCATAACCTCTTATCTTCACAAATCTAATTTTAGTACTACTTTAAATTTAATTCTGGTAAATGTTTTTGCAGGTTACCAGTGAGAAGGCAGCCGGTAACGTGAGTGTTTTCGAGACGATCCTGACACTCGAGGAGATTACAAAGGACAGCTTCCACAAGTATCAGCTGAACCTTGCCAACGATATTGGCATGACACAAAGAGAGTTTCTCCTAGACCAAGGGGAAAGTAAGTACATCACAGTCACTACAGGTAAATACAACAACAAAGTTGAACAGAAGTGTCAACTATTTACTTTCTTCACGACCAAGTCTTCTACAGGGACCCTCTATTGATTATGTATAGTATGCATCAATAACAAGAGTTGGGATAGTTAAAATTGTAGATTAAAAAGTATACATTGAAAGATTGTTAAAACGTATTGTATGTAAAGTTTATGACAAAATAAAGTTCTGCGCATTCAAAAAAAAGTAGGCCTATACATTCGTGCATATAGTTTTAATGCATATTTTAGGTCTGAAGGTATGATTGTTGTTCGCAAGTTAGATAGGAAAACATTGATCATTGCGTAATTAGTAGATGGTCCCAAAGTTGCTAATTCTGTTTTATAGTATAGCAAAGATCCGCGGTTTCTAATATAATCAGATGTAAACATTATCCCTAACTGCATTTTGAATGAATTTTATTACATAAAAAAATGGTTCACGCTTTATAAGCCTAGTCTCATTACAAGCAGGCCTATAGTTTCTTTGACCTAATAACAAATTTTTGTTTATTTATTGTAACAGTTCTTTATCATTAGGAGAATGCGTCTTCACAATTATATACTCGAAACGTTTATACTTTTGCATACATACAATTTTCATTTTGGGGCTTAAGAGAAAATACGACAAATTTTCATAAATTGAAATTTCCGATTCAATAGTAAAGTGATTGACAAATCCAATCAGAGTTTTGTGTTAAGGTTGTTCTTCTTTATTTTTCAGGCGGACAAACTGGAGGATCAGTTGGTAGTGCGTCCTTGTTCTCATCTTCACCCCTTCTCATCTTTACTCTATTCACATTGGTCGCTTCCATCTTTCGGCGATAATCAAAACAACTCCATCCAAATAGATTTATTTTCTCATGTCAAGTTTCTACCTTTTTGGCGACGTTTGGGCTTACATTTTAATTAGCGGGCAATTCGAAAGCTCATTGCAAGTTTTATGTTACACACATTACATTTGAATTTGGTGATGAAAGAGGTTTTATGTATATGAAATCTTAGAGAGTATTTTTTCTCTAGGGTGAGAAATGGATATGGTAGACTTACTTTAAAATGTGCAATGTAGGTGAGATTGTTCCAGTTTAATTTATCAGAAAATTGAGGAAAATGAATAGAGGAAGTAATAGAAATGAAGAATGTTCTGATTGTGAATCTGAACATTCTAGCTGAAGTACAAGTATATTGATAAACCCTGCCAGGTTACTATTTGAAACTTAAAAATATTAGAATAATTTCGGCTGAAACAGTTTTCCACGGGCGCTTATTGAATGAGAGATTTAAAACTTTTTAATCTATTACTACGGCTTGCATGTTATAACTTTTTATTGTATGAAATGGCAGCATATGACAGGACACATTCAGTTGGATTTTCATATAAGTCACCTTTAGAGATGAAGTAAGAGAAAAACTAAGGTACTTGTTTCTTGCCTCAGTGCTTCTGCGATACAGAAGATCAAAATATATAGCTCTCCTTACTGAGTTTCAATTCCGCCGTATCACACTGTAAATAGGAGAACATCTTATAAAATGTAAAAAGAAAAGGAGTGATTATTATCTCTGTTTACAGCACATAATATCCATAACATATCGAATCAAGATTTTCTTAGCTTTCAAGATAGGCAAAACGGTGTTGATACTCATAATTGAATGACATTCTATTTAATCAAGATTTAGAATCAGGTTTGCATCACTCAAAGACGAATGCCTCATGCACCCAATGAATGAAAGAAACAAACGATCAGTTAGTACTTAACCCTTCTGATATGTATATACATGTGAACTTGTCAAAATAAAATATGCCATTCCTGACCATCAACATGATTAACACAGAAATAATATCTGTTAAGTATAATGCCTATTTAAAACGTTGTCCTGTACATACCGATAATCTTCAAACATCAACAGATCAGTGGACGTCGCAAAAGAGACAAAAATTTCCTTTTAATCATGCATATTTCATGAAATATCTTTCCTGGTTCTGGAGATATTATTCTTGAGAATTTTCGTATTACTGGTACATAATGTTTCCACTGAGTGCGTCCTCTTCCCTCCAATCGGTGCCTTCCTTCCACTTGATTTGTTATTCTAAGAATACACAAGTTGCCTGATCACCGGTGCCGCCACCTGTTAGTTGCTAGTGTAACTAACCACCTTATGGGGGGACACGTCCTTGTAGGTTAACACAAGCGCCGTCTCGGACAATCAGAATAGTAGAAAGTATTATTCAGAGGTATTTTCATGAGTAGCAAAACTGTTCCGTGTAACAAAACGTCTGTAGTGTCTTTAGATAACACCGGCATTAATAGGGTGATCCGTCTTTGTAAAGCAGGTGTCGCAGTTGGCAAGCAAACCTTGCAATATTTATTCTGTAAGATTTCCACGTTTGCATCACTAATGACCAATATCATTTATTTGCATGGAAAGTAAATCTTTTTACACTAATATCCAGAAACAGCATTTTAGCAAATGTACACATATGTCGCGAGTTAGTTTATCTTTTGATATTAAACCGCACAATAACTATATCTCAATTCACCTAGACAAGGCCTTGCAAAATTAGGAACGAGCATAACTGATCATGGAATAATTATGTGTTGGAAGACGTTTTAGTGTGAAAAGAAGAACTGAAATTGTATGGTTGCGCACAGGTATGCGACTGCAATATAGGCATCCTGTCAACTCTCAGCTATTATCTGTACTTAGGGTTAAACCAATGGATAAGCATTGTTCATAGTATTCAATAGCTTGCCCACAGAGATCTTCTTGTGGTATAGATGCTAGCTTATACAATTGAAGACATTGTGGCTGAAAGTAGTAATGAACGTGAGGGGTGGCTGCATAATACGTCAAGGAGTGGCTGCAGGATACGTCAGAAACAAAATAATTATTGTGTACATATAAACAGACATAGCTGGAACTCCTAGTAGAATACACCCAGCTTCTATAAGACTATCAGATAAACAGGCATTCTGAATTTGTTTTTAACGATGTGTTGTTCAACTTAGAGATCTGTTAGTCCATTTAGATATTGTATTTTTTTTGTCAAATAGCCCCAAAGAAGAACATTTTTGCATTGTTGATGTATGGTGTGTATTTGTCATTGTCAAATAATTATGTTAGTTCCCAGGCTTGACTGCTAAACCCATTCTTTCCTTGTACAAAATCCGTTTTATTGCACCTGTAATTTTCCCTTTGCCTTTTTATACGGTTGTAAAAATAAACCATAATGTAGACATAGAGTGTTGTTGTGCGTTGTTTCATTCTTTTTGTGATTGTTATGACTGATTTGGAAAACAAATGATATCATAATACATAATGATAGTGCCAACTTTCATTTGCACAAAATATCAGCAACATAAGAATTCTAAGTTACACAACTACCAATAAGGTTATTGAAATATCAAATGTACTCAAGTAAAAAGAAAGAACAATAAAAACTCATGCCTCCTCACGCTAAATTAAAGAAATATAATGGTATGGATTGTTAAAATTAACGACACAACTCCTTGGAACACCCGGGGGATCTCCAGTCACCTTACTTTTACAATTTCGTATAGTGGATCATAAACAGAATCAGACAATTTTCAAATAAGTGTCGTTTTTCAACTAAGTTTATACTTACAAAGCCTCAACACGTCCGTTTTATTAAGGTAATATGAGACCTTTAAACACCCCATTGATCTTTTCACATTGATGCTAAGAATGGCTATGATATTAAAATAATGCAAAATGAGCATTGTGAATGTAAAATAAGGGTTTCCATCTTAATTTAATAATTGTGACGTGACACCTGGTGGCAGTTTAACAGTACAAGGTATCGATAATATTATAATCAAGATCAAGAATTTGTATAATAATTGCATTGATATATACATTATTATTATAGTTGATATCCGTGAAGCATAAGAGAATGATATATTTTTGTGGTCGTCGTAGTGGAAGCTATAATTAGGAATCATATAAAAAGATAATAAGATAATTATAATGAACAAATAATAAGGTAATTATATTTGGACAATTGAATAACATTAGATGTTTATCATATATCCTCCTAATACATAAGGCTAAAGCTTTGAAATGGTCAGGCTACGGTTACGCCCCCGAATTGTTTAGTAGCATGATAACAGTTAAAGAGAGCCAAAAGCAATGTAGGGTCAAAATTTTGCAAATTCCGTTTACTATTGAAATATATTCTATGGCCATAGCCTAGGCCTGTGGTAAAATATAAACTGTGAATACAGACTTAAACTACATTAAAATACAGTTAAACTCATCCAGGTCAATTTTTCAGGCACGCATGGCGTGAATATTATGGAATTTAAGTAAAGTTATAGCTAGTTATCATGATTTATACTGTACCAATGGCTAAAGTTAGACTCTAAGAATGTATTTTCATAGTTATTTGGGTTTGCAAAATGTTGCCTTATTTTGACACAATATTGCTTTTGACTCCCTTTAAGTGTAACCATGTTTTCGAACCACTGACGTCACCACCTCCCCCGAAAGATACATTATATTTTGTAGGTCTCGCTATACGAATTCTACACGATTAAGACAGAGAATTGATATATTGTATGGGTAATATCCGTGTGGATAAGAGAATGCTAGTAAAATATCTATACTTGAACCATCCAAAAACTCATTTCTTTATTTACCCACAATATGATGTCTGGACGTACCAGCTCGGGTGCCATAGGGATCTGTACTTGGGCCTCTGATATTCATATTCTACATGAACGATGTAGAAATTTGATGAAACTGTAGTTTCAAAATTAATAATGAATGCTGATGACTGTGTGTTATACACATCTAACTGGTACTTGAACATCCAAAATACTCTACAAGGGGGTGTGAATAATTCTGTTAGCTGGAGTACACAAAATAGACTGAGATTGGTTATAAGTAAAACCAAGTGCATGACTTTTGGTATGCACCAGCTAGAAGTTGAAAAAGAGTGAAGAGCTGTAGTTTAAATTGGCCATAGAACAATGGATAATGTAGAATCTTATGTTAACCTTCTTGGTATTGATATGTCATATCTTGTAACATTTTGTCATCATAAAGAAATATTGATAACACAAAGATATATTCATATTAAAACAAAATACATACATTTATTTTCATCCATACAAACTGGGCACTCCATATCTGTTATCAGGCGGGTTATCACCATGGCTTATTACATGCTGCCACCTTTATGTTGACAAAGCTCTCATACCAATATCCATGCTCGCCATCTTTCTTTCTAATAAAATCAGTTGGTCATTCACAGTCACACGGTGTGGACATGTTCTTTATTCTTGTCATTCTCATTACATGACAGCATCACTGTGGAACTCGAAATGAATCTCGACTGTCATCCCAAGGCCCTACACAATCATGTGCAGGTCTCAGGGAACTAAATATTTTCCTGTATAGTTTAATGTAATGTTTCATCCAATACAAAATATTCAGAAAGAGTGTTGCCCAAAAATTCAATTCTAAATCTCTAGACAGACCTTTCATACACAGCATATCAAAATTTCAGCATAGGTATAGGTTAACCCTGAAAATCTTGAATAAGGGCCCAAAATGTGTAGATACCAGACTGTACAATATATAAATCAAATCAGGAATAGTTGGGGAGCATCCTGAATTTTTCCCTTATTATTCACTAGATTTTCCATTCTAATATAGACCAACCAGATCCAAGCAAAGTATTCACTGCGGTCCAGAAAGGTATATGACACTACAGATGTTGCCACATTTAGTTCTCTGAAACCTACAATGTAAAATATTTCATTTGAGTAAAATATGAAGGTACATTACAGGATTTGCAGCTATTCAGATATACAAATTAACAATCCTGTCCATAAAGGATTACTCCAGCTATCTGGCGATGACTGGTAATGAGAGGGATTTCATGCCATTCCTAATATTGCAGAACAATGCTCTCTGCACTATGTTTCAGGTACCCAAGGGCAAATTCATGAACTGTCTAGGTTGCAATTGTAAACATTCCAAGTTTAAACTGGTTGGTGTTATTCAACGATGGGACAAATACTTATCCATCTGATCTTCCATCAAAGATTAACAGTAATATTAAGATTCTATTTCATGAAACTCCACAATCCAATAAAGTTAACGTTGAATTCGAACAGGCCCGTAGTCAGCTGTTTTTAAAGGGGGGTTCGTTTTTTGAGCAATAGGGGGGCGGGGCGCTAGTTTTCACCACTAGGTGGGAGCACTAGTTTATGTGGATTTTGTGACTGTTGGTCTGGAAATCATAAAGATTATTTAAAAAGTCTCTTTTCTAAAACAAAAAAAAAGGGATGAGACGAGTGCCCAATGAAAAACTAAGAATTTGCGATGGTGCTTAATATAGAAATTCCACTCATAAATACTGCTCAACAGATGTTTTCGATTGCCACTAGGGGGCGACTCCGCGCTAGGCAATTGCTGCGATACTAAACACTAGGTGGCGTCGCCGTCGCACACCAGGGCATCCAAGTCGCACATGCAGTTAGACATCCCGGTCCCATGCACACTGTAAACTAAAAGCCAATAGTATAGACCATTTTCATTGGTGTGGCACACTGCTAGCGGTTTTGTCTGAACCGAAGAGTTTGGGGGTTTCTTATGGAACTGAGCCTGAGGATTTGGGGACAAGCTAGGCCTACCTAGTCCATTGCACAAACTCGTGAAAAAGGCGTATACAGATTAGTTTCCTGAGATACACGGGGAATGTGACCCATCAGGACATTTCATATATTGGTATATTTTATGGGATAGCCTATAAATTACAACTATCCAGTGGGATTTAACGTTCTGAGGGTAAGATTTCAGGAATGTTTTCATCTAGAATTCATCAAAATGGGTCAGGCATATTGTATGGTATATAATACTCCGAGCGCTCCATATAATTTTCGAAATCTCAGTGAAATCTATCATCTTTTCTTTGGGTGTATGATAATATCCTTCATAATCATCATAGAGGCCTATTGTAGACTCTAACAGCCAACAAGCTCATTTACCGGTTCCACCGTGGGGAGGGTTGGAGGTTCCTGGACTATAACTTTTGCAATTTAGACAACAAAAGGCAGGTACCTAGCACTGCTGAGTGGAATTTTCCTGTAATTTTCTTAGGGTTATTAGGGTCTTTCGACGACAAATCTTTAGGTGAAGGTGAAAGTTTTTTTTTAAAGGGATTAAGAGGTGACTGCACAAGCACCACCTGGTGTGAAAATTTCAATTCCTTAAATTTTCAAATTGATTTTTCAAGCATGAGCACTGGTTAGATTATAACTTATATCAATGTTAAAAGAAATAGATGTAGCAATGAAACATCAAATTTAAAGGTATATTGGTCTATGCCCACTAGCGCCACCTGGTTAGAAAAATACAATTTCTCAAAATTTAAAAACTGACTGTCCAGTATTGGTAGGGGCCTAAGTCCACTCAGATTATAAAACATCACTCCTCTGGATGAAAAATTAACAAAGCCAGAAAGAAAATTAATGATTTATGCTTGAAAGTACTGAAATTACCCAGTCATGAATATTCAAGAGGCATTGGTTGTTTTATTTCATAGGTAACCTATATTTTTTCTGGTCTCTAAATGTTGGGGATGTCCCAAGGCACATCTTGACCAGTTTTGGTTGGGCTCTAATGGATATTGAGTCTCATAGAGACATGTTAGTGTGGCAAATTTGGTAATTTCCATAGACTTCTATAGTTAAGGCCACTCCCTTCCTCAGGCATTTACTCCGAGATAAGCATGGTGACATATGCTTTTTTTGGTTTTAAAATATTCTCCTTAGTCTATTGTACCCAATTAAACTTAATTCAGAGATCTGTAATGGAATTCTATTTTTGATTAAACACCTCTTAATCCCTTTAAGGTTTCCTTCTTGAGGGTTGCGCGCCTCCCCCCTTTTTTCATAGCCATACAACCATTTTTCTTTTAGGTGGGGTGGGAGTGGGGGGAGGGGGGGTCTAATTTGCCTATTCCAGGTAGGCAGGTTTCTAAAACCTTGATATACCCGTTATAAATACATTACATAAGACTCTGTATTCCCGGCGCCTATGGAATCGATCATTCTATGGCCTTGGCATGCCATAATGGCATTCCTAACTGCACAATTGATAGGCATACGGGTCATATAATGCAGGCCCTGTAGAAGTGCAGCTTTGTCCTCACATACACAGACACAGACACAGACTCACAGACACAGACACAGACACACACAGACACAGACACAGACACAGACACAGACACACAGACACACAGACACACAGACACACAGACACACAGACACACAGACACACAGAAACACAGACACACAGACACACAGACACACAGACACACAGACACACAGACACACAGACACACAGACACAGACACACACACACACACACACACACACAATTATATATATCGAACACACCATACTTTGGGTCCCTGTCCGGTAAGGGCGCTCCATTAGTTTAAAAAAAAACAATCAGAACCCAACCTTCTGATGAAGAACATAACAACTAAACAAATTGAAACATATGTGATAGAGGCCTAATGTCAAAGCGTCTGCATACGGACTTTTCCTATTATGTCTTATTCCTTCTTCCTTTTCCATTTTACCAAAAAGTAACTTTCGGTAGTAGGCTTTATTCGTAATCAGTTGCGGTTCTTTCCCCCCGGGTCATTTTCTAGATCTGCACTTTGACTATCGGGGTCCAATACGAATTCCCGCACCAGTCAGCATAATTTCCAATGCCCATTACTCCATTAGCAGTGCGACAGTTATGTGCCCAGACTACATAAACTTGGCAGCATTAATTAGAAGTGCGCCACAGGGCTTTTATGACGCATGCATACATTCAATATACGGTATAAAGCTATAACTATAACAGGCGACTCGAGGAGCAATTGCATTACTGTGTAATATTGAGTTATGTCCCCTTGTACAATAGAGTTGTTCAATTGTTGGACCGAACCACATGTGCCGAGCGGTACAAACAACGAGCAACTCATGGAATTTTGTTGCCGATAACAGACTACTGGTTATTATACTCTCTCTCCAGGAACAAGTATTTCCTGCTTTGCATGGTTGGTTGGTTACTGGTGCGCTGCATCTATGGTTATATCACAGCAAGAACAAGTTTTGACAATAATTAATTTATCCTTGTTGATTGGATCTATGAAATGAACAACTCTATTTAGGGAATAACGCACGGATGTGCGGGGTCGAGGCCTTCTGGAGCATGGCTAAAGCACGGGGCCTGAGACAGATTTACAATTCACGGACGTCTAATAGATCGGCACGTTTCTACTCCCCTGCCTTGTTATAAGAGAAGATAGAGACCACGCCCCTACACATTTACCAAGGCAGGTGTTCTTAATGTGCATGGTCCTTATAATATAAGGATATATATTATTATAGACCCTCTGATATCCTTGTAATGTTGTTGGCACAGGGAGGTAGAGCAGGGAGCCCTATCAGACCGTGGATGGCCACATGAGAGATAATTTCTGACATGGAAGATTCTGAACATCATAAACATGTGATTGAAAGCACACCAGACAACCATTTCATAGTATGATAACACTAACCTGAAACGTTATGCCATGCACCAATCTGTGGGGAACATACAACCGCGAAATTGGAATTACATCAACTAACCGGTAAGTTATCTTTAAAATGATGACCTTATATTCTTCCGAAGTTAGGTACTAAGTCTTATTTGGCAATGGTATTATGTCGACTGATTTAATGGGTCGACAAAGCCAATAGAAAGTACTTCAATTAAGTCGCCATTGAAACCCGAAGCTAAACAGTAACGCTTTCAACGAATTCGATCGATGCCCCTGCAAAATGGGAAAATAATGTTGGATATTTGGGTGATTGCCACTAATGCTAGTATCTAGCAGTGCATTTTATTAGTCTTATCTAATATTTATTACGTAACTCAATCAGAAGACCCCCTTTCAATTAGGAAAAAAAACAAAACATTCTAGATATACAATTATTCTTTGTCGCCTCCAGACTTAAAGGGGATGTATATAGATTACTAATAAAGCACTGATCAATCGATAAATATTCAACTATTCAGTGAAACACATTTCTATAGTTCCGATTGGAACAAGAGGGCTATCCAAACAAAACATATCGACCGATTTGAGTCACATTGGACGCGTGGAATTTTAAAAAACTTTGAAACTCACCTTCGGTGATATTTGACCATATTGTAAATGCTTTGAGCTTTTCGGGAGATGATAATCATAATTTAAGTCTGAAATATGATCTGAAGACATAATGACCACTTGCACGTGTAATATTTTGACGGCATCTAAACATCAGGCGATTTTCAAGAGGAAAACCACAACATGGAGTAGGTATATCCAAGCCAAAGTATTTTACATAAGAACATCGATGTTATGCAGTTCTTCGTTTTGGGCAAAGTATTTCACAGTACATATATATATATGGATGGAGAAATCTTAAAAGCTAGCACCAAAAGTGTTACCTGAATAGAAAACCAGGATTGTTATGAATTTCCTAAAATCATTGTTAACAATATTGAATGAACAGTAAAACATGTTTACACTTTTGGTAGACGAATTTATATAAGTACTAAATGAAGGGTGTTTGACCTCTCGCCTGCAAAGAAGGAATTAGCCAAATGTTTGCTGCACAATGTTTAAGCGAGATTAGCAACAACAATGAACTCTTGTGCTAGTCACCTTTGTGAACAAAAATCACAGAATGAAGCTAATCAGGTGATAGGATTTTGACTTACTCATGTAAGTGTGCAAACTAGTATAATGGCAGCCAATGAGCGCTTAGAGAGCTGAGAGGCAATTATAGTTAGAGCCCCATGGTTTCCTGAATAGAACCAGTCCCGTTTTCCGCGTTCAAGTAAGGTGAAAGACCTTGTATGTGAGGCAATTCAATTGCGTTTTGTTCGGTTCCTTGAATTTTTTCTATGCATAGAACCCCTGGAGTAGTCAATACACATTCTGATTCAAGGAATAGAAGAAACACTCCCGTGGATGCAACATTTAGTAGAAGGCCTGGAGAGGAGGAGGATCGTACTCGAATAGCTACCCTGCATGGAGTTGGACTCATGGTGAACGCACCAAGATGAAGAACCGGGCGTTACTCTTTGTATTACTTTTCCAAGTAAGTCAACAGACTCTTCTTTTCACATTTACTGTTATACTAATATGCAATATGCTGATTTCTTGTACTTCCTGCACCTGCAGGTAAAACATACACCTCGAGACGCAATAACATCATAATCATTCATCGTGGAATTAGTGAAAGAACTGTTTGAATGTATCAATGTGTAATGACAGAACACGCAATTCAGATTTAGAAACATAAAGTATATACACTTACAAGATTGAAAAAATACTAAATCCTATGGGGTCATTTTAATCAAAGATCACAGAATACTAACAATTATGATAAAAGTTAATACATTTGTATTTTACCTACTGGCACTATTTTTAGTCAAAAATATTCAGTTTTCTTATTGTCACATTCATACTACCATCATTTCTTGATAGGGAAATCAATAGTTTTGTGGGAATATTAAATTTTGATAAAAATCCTATGAAATCTGAATATTCTATTTGTAGTTGATATGATTTAGGTATTATTGCTTAATCTGACACCATGAAGAAATGAACATTCCATTTCAAATTATCCATAATACAATGGTCATAAGTAGAAAGAATATTTGCTTGTTCTTAATAAAAATGTATGAGAAACTTTACCCAGGTAAAATCCAGGAAAATATACGTAATCAACATTGTTTTTCTCAATAAATCAATAACATGTAGTGAATATCACTACTTGCACGGAGCTTGGGCGCCACCATCGTTCTCACCTCAAAACGAGGCGAAATGCCTGATAGGCGTGAAAGCTACTCTAAATATAACTATGTTTATGTAACAATCTCCGCGAAAAAGGCCTGCATGAGCACCATTAATATAATGGATGCATGAAGCCATAAAGGACTATAGGAACTCTGACAATAGATAAAAGTAATTGTTGGAGTTTCAACAAGAATAGAAGGATATGGTATCTCGGAAAATGGTTTCAAATGATAGTTGTCTGATGGCTTAGGGCAAATTGTCAAATACCCCACTAGATGATCATATCACGTGGTTGGTCAGCAATAACGGGATAAAAGTAACAATTATGATTTTCGTAAAGGCTTGAAAAACATTGACAGCGAGACAAATGGTTCAAACTATTTTCAATGACAGCTTGACCAATGGTTCAAACTATTTCCCCCCCTACCAATAGATTCTTTAACAGTCTGATATTATCACAGAACAGTCAGACTAAAAAAAAAGATTGTAGGCCTATATGATCTGATAATCATTGCCAGACGATCCATTGTGTACAAAATAGCCGCATGTGATCTCTATATTGCCTTAATTTGGTCCCTTGGCATAACTAAATTGATTATATGAAAGGTCGATTATTGCTAACAAACATTAACACCACAACATTATATTGATAACAAACATCAACACCACAACGCTATCTTTGTTGACAATGCAACCATTTTTCCCACTCTGCGGCAAATCACCCTCCGTGCCAGAAATGATAGTCTTATATCTGTGAGAACTGAGTGGCAGATACAGTGCAGACATAACTCTAGTTAAGAGGTGTCGATGCGGCAGAGTGATTTTTTCCTTTAAAAAAAGCAATGCAACGTTTCGGACACTTTAATTTGTTGAAAAAAAAAAGGGGGGGGGGGCGCACATATTAAAAAGGGTCCCGGCGCCCGCTCCGGGGGCCTTAGTTTTACATTTAAAAAAATCTATTTTGGGCCAAAAATAGGGGCGCGCACCTGGTGCGCCACCCCCCCCCCCTAAATCTGCTACTGGGACTCCTACCACAGTCTATCACCAGTGATTCCTAAAAAAAAAATCAGTCCCTCTTTCCTTTTCTTTCCAGCTGGCTCAGGGGGAGCCTGTCGAGCAATGCGGTGAGCGTGGTCAGTATATGGGGGACTCAGTGGACCGGTGCATCTTCTACCGCTGCGAGAGCGCCAACACCTTCTACCAGTTCACCTATGCCTGTGGCGACACCACAGGCACCATACTGGAACCAGCCTCCAAAGCCTACCCCTGCTCGGCCACCGGCACGTCCTGCTACGGAGGTCAGTTCTTCTTACTTTTTTTTTATAATACATTATATTCATGCGTGGCAAGACTTTCAGGTTATGAACATGACCTTCCAAGTGCGCCAGTTCTGGTTGATCCCAGACACTATTGACCTTGTGTACACAGAGTTAAGTTGGGTTTGCGCCAAACGACTATAAAAAGATATAATCATCTGAAAATCGTCAGGTGGTAAAATCTTTTATAAATGAAAGATTTGTTGTTTCTATAGAACAACTGAAATAAAGATATTGGACGACTCTGGCACATTGTGGACGACTATTTCCAAAGACTAGACCTAGAAAACACAGAGAGTTCAATGAATTTAATTGCTCTTAATTGCTCTTGGAAGAAATCGTGAGCTACTGTCATCCAAAAATATTGAACAGGTTTAATATTTGGTCATCCATAAATCTTTCCCATTCTGCAGTCGTTAACTGTCATTTGCAGTTGTTCACTGTTGTCTTAGCTGTTGATTTGTTGTTTCCACTGAACGATTTTGTGAAAGAGCGCCTCCGATTTCTAAATCTTTCCTTATCTTAGGCTGTCTTGAGGAACGTGTCGTTCGGTGGAAACAGGCTTTTACCCGACCAGATTTTGGTGATCACTATGATTGTGGTCACCACACCCATGTGGCTGTGAAATATATCTCAAATATAGATAATAATTGGTTATTATGATTTCATGAGTTAAAAATAGACAAAAGTGTAGGCTACATCATATAGATGGTTTAGAATTGAGGACGATAGACCTAATGAATCTGAATTTTATCACCAACATAGTGCCCAAATATATTGACATCATGTGCACAACGTCTATAACTTAAACATAAATGTTATTGGATTAATTTCTTACACTGAGGTTCAACAGCAAATCATATAAGTTGCACAAAGTCTTTAGTCATAAATGCAGTCAATTATTGTTATATCAATAGGATACAATTAATCATTATGAGAAAGTAAAGGCAGACATACACATATATGGGACAGTAAGACAACAATAACACATCAAAATTTATTTATAATTTTCAATATGATTTTTACTTAAAGGAAACCTTGCACGTAATTTCCAATGAAATGACCATGGCATATAGGCCTATATAAAGAACTTATAATGTTTAGAGCTTCTTTTTAAGAATATTCCAAAAAGAGACATTTATGCGACTCGAATATTTTGGTCTATTTTTGTGTTTTTATGGAAAATCCCCAAAATTGTGACGACACTAGGGGACTAATTGGGAATCTCGAGAATAAATTACCGTCTCTCAAACGTGCAAAGAAAGAAATTTCAGCTTAAGCATGAAATGTTTATATTAGGCCCCATACAGGCCATCTTTGATAATGTTTTTTTTACTCACTTTTAACTCACAGAAATTCGTTCAATAACCTAGGATTCCAAAATTATTTTGAAAGGGATTATATTTTGTCTTTTCTTTAATCATTGTTCGTTTTAACAGTTCATTGGTTTCGTCTTGCACGGGAGCTTAAGATAAGACTGTATGTAGACATGCTGTAGGACTCAAATTTGTTGAAAAGAATTAGAAAGAGTAGTTTGTTTGCAATAGCAAATACATTAAAAGAGGAAGGGAGGCTGATTCATGCTGACCGTGTCAGTGGAACGTTTCACTCTAGATCTGAAGTTTGCCAACAAAACGAAGGCCGTAAATATCAGCCAGAATCATAACATGAAAAGGCTATTCACAATAATATTCTTCACAAGTGAACGCCGTGCAGAATACAAGAAAATCTGAAAGATTTTGAAAAATGTATTAGAATTGTGTTTTGATTTTACGTTTCTTTCTCTTTCAGGTTCCAATCAGCACGCTGTGGTGGCATATAACGGGTTTTCTCTTGATGCTGCTGGTAAAACGTCACTTTCTTTTATATTTCCATCTAAAATGTATCAGTTTAGCTATATACTAACATACTAACATACCAACTGGATGGAAATTATAATCCTGTAGACCTAAACCAGACTAAATCCGCTAAAGGTTAACCTCCCTAATTGAAAGATGACTTTGGGTCTCACCAGACTAATAACAAATTATTAACATGTACATTGCCTCCCATTACTGATTTTCATTCCGTTATTGAAATTAGTAGATTCACCCTTTTAGAGGTGATGTCAATGCATCGCTAGCGCTGTGGGTGTTTTGATATAACAAAAGGTAGCTTGGCTATCGAGGTCTAGTCCAGTAGGGAGTTGAAGTACTTTAAAGTTTGGTGTAGTAGTACTTTCTAATTGTGGATGTTGTTTAGGGGAGTAATGAAGAGTTGAAGACAGGAGTAGAGTTGTAGATGATGTTGTATTGATTCTTCAGTCACAGGTTAGAGCATGGCCTCAGGCCAAAGCTCCATGAAAAGTTACATGTGCATAGCTCTGTGTCTCCAGCCCCACTGCCTCTACATGGAAACGAGCATTTTTTGTCAAAACAATGATAATGGAATACAGTAAATGACTGGTTTCCATGGAAACCACTCAAAATTCATGTTATTTCAAATTTAACAGTATTTGGGCAGTATCTCCCTTAATATACAAGATAGAAACACAAATGTCAAATTGATGCACTCTGGGAGTTACATCAGATAAAAAACTGAAATTGGTTGTTTCTGTTACTTGGTTGCCATGGTGACCCAAAACTACCTCAAAAATGACCATTTTTTTCGCTTTCTCTCCCATTCCCGTTACCATAGCAACCAAGAACATAAATTTTAAGGTATAACAGAGTACAATCTATCTTATCTGAAGTGTATTAGTCTCTCGTGTGGAGATTTGGGGTTTGTACTGAAACATCATGAGCACAGAATATAATAAATGACAAGTTTCCATGGCAACCACCTCAAAAAAATAAGGGCTTCTTAAAATAAAGACTAAAATGGCCATATCTTCCTTAATATTCAAGATAGAAGCACAAGTGTAACATCAAATTAAAGCACTCTGAGAGTTCTATTGAATGATGTATTGAAATTGGTTGTCTTAGATACTCAGTTGCCATGGTAACCACAAATAACCTGAAAATTTACCATAATTTCAGGTTTCCCTCTTGTTTCTGTTACCATAGCAACCATAAATTTAAGGTATAACCAACCACCAACAATGTCATCATAGGGGTAAATACTCTTCCTTAAAGATTTGGATGATTTATTTCAAAGCCATGCTAGGAAATATAGTAAATGACTGGTTTCCATGGAAATGCCCAGAAATCAGGTAAGCTAAAATTCATCAGTATTTGGGCTATATCTTTCTTAATATACAAGATAGAAACCCAAATATCATGTCGACTGATGTGCTCAACAAATTCTATGGCATAGAAAACTGAAATGGGTTGTCTTGGTTATCCAGTTGGTATAGAAACTAAAGATGACCTCAAAATTGATCATAATTTTGTTTCCCTTTTATTTCATTCAACATAGCAACCAGTAGTACAAGCTTTTCAAGTCCAAGAAAGTACAACGTATGATATTATCATCTATAGCCTAGATCTCATCTATAGTCTTAAGAAAGAGGTCTGAAGGATAGTCATCACAAGGTTCCAGGTGGATCTTACAGATTCACATATGGTTAAAAAATCGAAAACTCTGGCCTATTCCTTTTTATTGAGCATATAATATCAAATAGATTAAATATGCGAACTATGAAAGGAGTTATTGGCAAAACAAGAAACAAAAAGATTTATGAACATGATGCTGATGCCGTCCTCCCGCCATCATCCATGTTGACATGCAGAGAGTACTAACCTTGCTGTTGATACTGATTATGAATATTGACATAATTCTTCAATCTATATTGACCTGGAAAAACAATATTAAAAATTCATAATGTATCCTCCATAATACCTGTCAATGCTGATTTAAGGTGTACAAGGTTCGCTGAAATATGGAGGATGGAGATTACTGTACCAACCAAGACCGCACCGTGTTGACATCAGCTGATGCTGTTTTGACAATACTAGTGAGTGGTCTGTGATCCGCCCTGATAGGGAAAGTGATGAAAAATGGTGTGAAGAATAGCACGAATATCTTGGTTTATATCAATTTATTCCAGTAAAACCAATCGGCAACATCATCAAGATATCAACATTAACCTGTATTCTGATTTAAATTGACTGAAATGTGTGGAAAATTTGGCAAAATTTGAGTCCATCCCTGAACTAGTTTCGGGTCAGACCACTGGCACCCACCATGCTCTCAGTCTTCATCCTACTTATAATTTATTTTACACTGCATGGCAGCTTAGAACTATAGGTTTTCTATTTTGTGGAGCATGTGTACGACAGTTTGACCCCCAAGTATGACCATATATGGAAGTCTTTCAATCTCTAAGAGGATGACTTGAGATTTCATAGAAACTCTATGTTAAACCCACAATCTTCTGCATATTTCTGGTTTTTGATTGCCAAAGTCTAAAATCTGAATCTGCCAGCAATTTCCTATATATTTCAATGGCGACCTTAGCCTAAATGACCAACTCATCTCTCGGGATATGACTGGAGACTAGTATAGATGCTTGAATTGACAACCATCTAAAACTAATCAATCTCTCTTACAATAAGAAATGTCTAATGAAGATCATGAACGAAGTCATGAGTCAGAGGACTCATAAAGGTCTTATTTTGATGGGTCTAAAGGATTAGAATTATTATAAACATACCTTTACTCAGGTAGGTGAGACTGAAGAGGGTAATGCTTCGACATAGCTTTCATTCAGTGCCTGACAGGTTTGTGCTGGGGATTTTTCATTAAGCCCCATACCCATTAACTGATTTTGGTCAGTGGAAGGGTGAATCAGCATTCCCATCAGCCCACCCATTGGTGCGGCCTTTGACAGAAACTGACTGAACAAGGTATACCAGTGCACAATCTACTCGGCTGTTGGCACAGCCATCGGTGCCAACCACTGACACTGCTACTGATGGCCACGTGGATCCTTATTAAACATGTTTCAAAATTTGGCTGCCGTTGGGGTCAGAAGTTGGCATTGGTATGGCGTTTAAGGGAGAAAGGGAGTGAAGGGATAAAGGCGTACAAGGATAGAGGGTACCTTAGACATCTTAGGGGGGCTTTTAGGCATAATTGTGGGAGGTTGGATGCATCTTAACCCTTTCAAGACGCCACAATATTTCCAAATAGTACCAAATGGACACCAAATACCTGAGGGAATATGCCCAAAAGACGCCACTGATACCATAAAGTTTTAAATTAAACCAATAAGAAGCTAACACATGAATATAGTTAATTATTTCCCAAATGGCAATTGTTAGATAGATTATGATAAGGTCCATTTCAGTCTTTTAAAGTAGAAAAAATGTTTTTGATATATATATTAAGCATCAAATTGACAATTCTGACACATGTTTTATGTATCTCTCTGGCATCTGGCGTCTAGGCCTGGTGATGCCTGAGAGATACAGGTGTCAATAGCTGGTGATGCCTGAGAGATACTGGCGTCCTTAAAGGGTTAAGCAACTTCAGTGCATCATAGGCACATCTGGGAGGCTATCAGGTGCATCTTCTAGGCACACCTGTGGTACATCCTAGGCATGTACCAGGGGAATCCTTGTGTGATCTTAGTGGTTTTATATAGAACATAGGTTCTATGAATTTTGAGGCACATCTTAGGGGAATCTTATTGGCATCTTAGGTGGTCCTTTGGGGCATCTTAGGTGGAATCTTAGGCACATCTTGGCACATCTCAGGGATTTTAAATGCATCTTAGGTGTGTCTTAGGAGCATCTTAATGGTATCTCAGGTGCATCTTAGGCATATCTTAGGGGATCTTAGGACCGTCATACAGGATCTCAGGAGGTAATTTCAGAACAATTCTTATTTCAAAGAATCTTTGTTGCTACTCCTTACTCCAATTTCTTTGCTCTGTGATTTTCTTTGAGAAGAAACTTGAGAATTCTTCATTTAAGCCTTTCATAAAGTATTGTTGTTACTCTCCTGTGAGTGATTTATGAGTAGTTGGAGGTCTGAGATGACCTAAAATTTGATCTCAGACACTGGAATTCCAATGGTTTATGGGTTGCCAAGACATAGTTTTGACCTGGGTATTTCATAAGGACCATGTGCCAAAAATGTGGTACAAAGATAATAATTTCTGTTTCATAATGGTAAATTAGAATTCTTGAATTCTAACTTTAAGAATTCATTGTGAAACCCTTTCATAAGCAAATCATTGCTAGACTTCTCAACTTAGTCACATTTGATTTCAGGTCCCCCTATTCTATATTTTGTTTGATCTAAGTTGTTATTTGGTATCTATTTAATGACACAGAGGGAGGGTTGCTGAGATTCCATAATAAAAAGAAAGGAAAATCCAAGGCCTAGAATACCACAAGAAAAACTAACAAAGAATTTATCATGTTATCAGTGGAAGTTCTAAAATAGCGTTTTTAAGAAAATAGCTCAGAAATTTTTTTATGAAATACTGGTGCATGTTTGGTGTATCTTAAGGGGATCAATTTTGGGATCTTACGTGCATCTTTTAGGGAGATCTTTGTTGGTTCTTAGGGAGGATCTTTGTGGAATTTTAGGTGCATCTTGGGCATTACAGGTGCATCTTGGCTACATTTAAGGTGCATCTTTGGGACATTTTGCAGGACCAGTTTTAGGATCTTAGGTGCATCTTCAGTGGCGGATCCAGGATTTTGAAAAGGGGGGGGGGGCACGTTATTGGAAAATTTTTGGCCAAATTTTACATTAAAAAAATCTAAATTTGGCAAAAAAAAGGGGGGGCGCCCCCGCGCCCCCCCTCTAAATCCGCCACTGATATTTAGGGCATCTCTGGGAGATCTTTGTGGGATCTAAAGGTGCATCTTTGTGGAATCTCCAGTGCAAATTGGGCACATTTCATGGGAATCTTTATGTGATCTTAGGTGCATCATTGAAACATCTTTGGTGCATCTTAGGGAATTATTATTGAATCTTACCGAGTTGCTACTCAGGAGGTATGAAATATCCAGCAATTGGGGAGATATTTTCAGATTTTTAGTTCAGAAACTAAAAAGGTGGAAATATTCGCCAGGAAACATATTGTACTGACCCTGGTGTCAGTCTAATTTCGTAGTTTGATATCTTAGCTAGCTGCAGTTAGAAGCTAGACCCATACTAAGATAGGCTCTTTTACTGTATAATGATTGGAGAGCATAGAGACAACATTATAGGAACAAGGCAAATAAGATTTCCTCAGAGTGAGCTAGATAGTCGTAAGACAACTCAAATGCGTGAGGGCTTAGTGAGCTCAGGTAACATCTGGCTGAGTGAGTGGGGCCAGTTAGAATGGTACGTTAGGAGTATTGGTTATATGGAATAGACTGGACCATCTCTCGGACTGAGTTGCTACTCAGGAGGTATGAAATATCCAGAAATTGGGGAGATATTTTCAGATTTTTAGTTCAGAAACTAAAAAGGTGGAAATATTCACCAGGAAACATATTGTACTGACCCTGGTGTCAGTCTAATTTTGTAGTTTGATATCTTAGCTAGCTGCAGTTAGAAGCTAGACCCATACTAAGATAGGCTCTTTTACTGTATAATGATTGGAGAGCATAGAGACAACATTATAGGAACAAGGCAAATAAGATTTCCTCAGAGTGAGCTAGATAGTCGTAAGACAACTCAAATGCGTGAGGGCTTAGTGAGCTCAGGTAACGTCTGGCTGAGTGAGTGGGGCCTGTTAGAATGGTACGTTAGGAGTATTGGTTATATGGAATAGACTGGACCATCTCTCGGACTTGGCACTAGTCAATGGAAACTCAGTGACATATACAACATGCATTCAGACTAATAAATACTATCCTTTCACAAGGGTATTCACTGTCATCCCTGACTTATAAACAAGGTCCTAGGATGAATAATGATTGAAGAAGAAGATGGAAGACTGTGATTTACATCTAGTTTATTGGAATCATAATAACGGAAGGCTAACAAAAGTTTATGTTTGGCAAGGAAAGTAAACCCTATAGTTCAGTATATCTATGGTTTAAATGGCCTAGAAACGACAAATGTATACATTAAAAAGCAGAACTGGTGACTTGGGTTAAGAAAAAAACTCATGTTCATACTGAACTGGCAAAAATCTGGTAATCCAGAGAAAATAAGGGAAAATGATATCTCTGATCTCGGACACATCTTCTGCATCCCAGTAATATCTTAGATGCATCATAAGTGAATCTTTCTGGGATCATAGGGTGATCTTTGGTGTGTCATAAGCAGATCTTATATGCACTTTAGATGCACCTTATGGGCAAGTTAATGGCATCTTAGGCATCTAAGGGGATCATATCATCATAGGACCATCATAGGAGCATATCTTAGATACATCGAGCTGCATCTCTGAGGCACCCTATTATATATATATATATATATAGAGAGAGAGAGAGAGAGGTGCATCTTTGGGGGATTTTAAGGAGATCTTTGACCATACCATTTCATACCAACATGTTAATATCTGAAAAGGAAATTGCTTGTGGTGCAAGAACAGATAGTGTAATATGGGCTTTAGGCACCTTTTAGGTGCATCTTAGGTACACCTTATGGGGATCTTAGGCATATCTTAGGTGCATCTTTGAGCCATATTAGGCCCATCTTAGAGGCATCTTAGGGGCATCTTAGTTACATCTTTTGGGCGTATTTTGCACATCCTTTGGGCATTATTGGACCATATTAGGCACATTTTAAGGGCATCATAGGGGGATCTTAGGTACATCTTTTGGACATATTAGGCACATCTTTTTAGCATCTTTGGGGCATATTAAGGGCAACATAGACACAGCTTAGATGCATTTCAAGTGCATCTTAGGCACCACTTAGAGGCAACATAGGGGACTAGAGGGATCATAGGTGCATCTAATGGTAAGTACTCATGGGATTCTTGGGGATATTCAATTTCTTTTGGTATAACTGTTAGAATTTACAGGTAAATTAGTTTATACAGGCCTAGGTACATTTTGACTCATGAACTTCATTCAGGATCTTCATTAGACATTTCTTATTGTAAGAGAGCTGAAGATAATTTTTGTCAGTTCTCAAACCAAGCATCTATACTAAACATTAGTTATATCTTTTTGATGACTATCCTTCAGACCTCTTTCTTCAGACTATAGATGAGATCTAGGCTATAGATGATAATATCATACGTTGTACTTTCTTGGACTTGAAAAGCTTGTACTACTGGTTGCTATGTTGAACGAAATAAAAGGGAAACAAAATTATGATCAATTTTGAGGTCATCTTTAGTTTCTATACCAACTGGATAACCAAGACAACCCATTTCAGTTTTCTATGCCATAGAATTTGTTGAGCACATCAATTTGACATGATATTTGGGTTTCTATCTTGTATATTAAGAAAGATATAGCCCAAATACTGATGAATTTTAGCTTACCTGATTTCTGGGCAGTTTCCATGGAAACCAGTCATTTACTATATTTCCTAGCATGGCTTTGAAATAAATCATCCAAATCTTTAAGGAAGAGTATTTACCCCTATGATGAGATAGTTGGTGGTTGGTTATACTTTAAATTTATGGTTGCTATGGTAACAGAAACAAGAGGGAAACTTGAAATTATGGTAAATTTTCAGGTTATTTGTGGTTACCATGGCAACTGAGTATCCAAGACAACCAATTTCAATACACCATTCAATAGAACTCTCAGAGTGCTTTAATTTGATGTTTCACATGTGCTTCTATCTTGAATATTAAGGAAGATATGGCCATTTTAGTCTTTATTTTAAGATGCCCTTATTTTTTTGAGGCGGTTGCCATGGAAACTTGTCATTTATTATATTCTGTGCTCATGATGTTTCAGTACAAACCCCAAATCTCCACACGAGAGACTAATACACTTCAGATAAGATAGATTGTACTCTGTTATACCTTAAAATTTATGTTCTTGGTTGCTATGGTAACGGGAATGGGAGAGAAAGCGAAAAAAATGGTCATTTTTGAGGTAGTTTTGGGTCACCATGGCAACCAAGTAACAGAAACAACCAATTTCAGTTTTTTATCTGATGTAACTCCCAGAGTGCATCAATTTGACATGTCATTTGTGTTTCTATCTTGTATATTAAGGGAGATACTGCCCAAATACTGTTAAATTTGAAATAACATGAATTTTGAGCGGTTTCCATGGAAACCAGTCATTTACTGTATTCCATTATCATTGTTTTGACAAAAAACGCTCGTTTCCATGTAGAGGGGAAATGTACTCTTGAGATGAGATACGCTGCGCCTTGATAAACCCATATTTGTGGTTGCTATGGTAACAAGAAGAGAAGAGAAACTGAAATTATGGCCAATTTTGGAGTTATTTTTGGTAACCATGGCAACCCAGTAACCAAGACAACCCATTTCAGCCTTCTATCTTATAGAACTCTAGGAATGCTTAATTTTGATATCTCATTTGTGCTGCTACCTTGAAAATTAAGGAAGATATGTCAAAAATAGTGTTGATTCCAGAATTACCTGATTTTTGGGTGGTTGCCATGGAAACCAGTGATTTACGATATGCTGGGACACACTTTTTTTAGTACAAACTATCAGGCCATAAAGTTGAGATATTTATCTTTCTAATGAGGTATGGCTTGCTTTGTTATACCTCGGGTTGGGGTTTTTCCTTAAATAAGGCTCTTTTTGAGTTTGGCCGCTCTACTATTAGGAACTTATCAATTGATGTATTTGCTGCTGCTCATCTGCTTTTGTCAATATGGGCTCAAGCAGCTCATTTATTCTCTTGGTGCACAAACAACACTTTTAAGGGCCATGACCACTAGGCAAGTCTGTGTACAAATTGGCATTGAAATTAGTGGTACTGTTTCCCACCAATTTTTGTGCCGATTTATGGGCCAATGGGTTTGGGTATGGCTTGCTGACTCAGAGACTGCCAACAGCCAGGAGTCAGCCAGCTCTAGTTGGATAACTGAATAAAATGCAAATCAATATTAAGCAAGTTTGAGTGAGTGAGTGTTGGGTGTTTTATGCTGCACTGACATCTAAGGACATTTTCACGGTGAAAACATGTCTTGACACTTTCAGTCTTGAACAACAAGATTAGATGTATTCAGTCTAGGGTGATTGGAACTATAGAATGATGTAGGGTGTGATTATCCTTTCATAATGTAGGGGATAGGAGCTGGCAGGCTAGGTTTGTTAATTATACAGATGTATATTAAGTTTGACTGAGGTTGAATCTATACGGAACACAAGGTGATGGTTTTATGTAAAGTTGTTCTAATAGCTATATTGTTTGAAAATGGGTTTTCAATTGTATTTGGCTATAGAGTTTTTATCCTGTCTACTCAGAATAGAGGAGCCACCATGGTGTCTTTCCTGATTGGGACTATAGCTATTGTACATGTGCAAGTTTCTAGGTAGGGATATCTGTTTCTTTCAAGTGAGTTTCTGAGAGACAAAGAGCAAGAAGACAGTTTTTCTCTGTTAGCATTTTAGATTCATTAAAGTTGTTTTTAAGAGATTCCATTGAATAAGTGATCTACTGTTACCATGGTGGATGAAGAGGAGATCTACTTCTGGTTTTGGTTCTTAGGGAATGTATTTGGCTTCAGCTGACAGAAGTCTTTGTCTCAGCCTCATCCAAATCAACATCATGGAGTTGTCGATAATATCATTTATTTTTGACTGCTATGAGAGATTTTTCTGCCTTTGGCAGGGGGTCAGTTTAAGGGGTCTTTTTTTGAGTCTTGGCACTTTCCCTTCTTTTCTAATTGTTATCCTTTTCACATGAGTCACACCTTGTGTTGATAGTTTCTGAGTTCCCTTGTGTGGATTACACCTTTACTAGAGTTGAGAGATTTGTGAGGTGAGGCTTTAATACTGACATTAGCTAGGGTATTAGCTAGTGTACTAACATGCAGCAGGTTGTCAGCATGGGCCTATTTTGCATGCTCTACACAAATTTCTCCAGTCAGCAATTTCTTTATGTCTGTAACAGCACCAGCTTTTCCATTGATTGCATCGTGCTTCTCCAACCTTTTGTCTAGGTGAAGTAGGGACCAAAAAACAGTGTTAGAGAGAAAGTGGCTCTTCGGTCATCCTCATGACACCAGGATCACTTCCTGCATCAACATAGGTTGCGATTCACGGCAAACGAATAACCCCATTTGTTGCCTCTTACAATCAGCAAGGGGGTACTATAGATCTGTTCAGCAAGAAACAGCCCATTTTGTGTTCCTTTTATTGTGACATAGTGATAGTTAAGAGTTCTGGCTAAACATTATAATTGTTATTTTATATGAAGTGTTGTACATTAATAGGACACATATTATCATTTAACTTCGAATGTGTTATTAAAGTTACATTTTGGTGAAAATAATTATGAGCACATAGGAAAAGACAAACTGACAGGAGGTGACAGGAAATGTTCAGGTTTTTGAGTTGCTTGTTGTGTCCCAGATCTATAGTAACCTATTCTTCCTAGCGAGTTCCCAGAGGAAACCCACCACAGGTCCCCATTGGGGTGTTAAGCAAGTTTGATAATTTGATGGCAATAACTGACTGCAGTGGGCAAACTCATTTGGCTGTTTCACCGTTGTCGTAGTGGGTATGAGACTTTATTGACAGCTTGCCCATAGCTCATCCCAAGCTCATCTCTGTCTCACTGTTTTGCATTATACTGCAGTATGCATTGTACAGTGTACACTATGGCAATGGCTTACATGATGGTTTTAGTGGATAGCCCAAGGTGCCATAAGCAGGACATCAAAGATAAAGATGCATTACAACTACTTAGATAACACCTTTGAGTAACAGAACCTTTCAGAAGGCCTGAGGGAAAGTGTACATACAGCTAATAGCCCTTCATTGGCAGAGACACTAACACACAGTAATATAATAACTGCACACCCATCCCTGTGCAGCATACTGTCTGTGACTTAAAGTAGAGTGAACCCTAATCGGGGGGGGGGGGGACTTGTCTTGTAAATGCCTGGATATGTGTGTTGGGGATTCAAAAAAGCCTTAGAGAAGGACTATAGACAGCATCATCTTGAAATAGAATCCTTGAGTGACAGTTCTGATAGTATTTGCGATAATTATAGTAACGAATGAAGTATGAGTCTGAACTGATTGGGTCAGTGTGAGATACCCTGATTAATTGGGAGTTCTTAAAAATAGTGAGTTGCCCATACTAATTTGACACCCATTGTCAATTAAAGAAGTGCCAGTCCTTTCACTCTCCTGAAGCTGAAAACAGAAACGTGTCCTTCATTTTTTTGACATGCAAAATTAGGCAGAAGTGACACCCATGGGATACCAATTCCCTACAGTATTGGCCTTACACAATAACCCATAGAGGTGACAGTATATATGAGGGATAGGGTGGATCAGGTTTAACAGGTGTGACAGATGCATGTGTAAAGGGTGATTATATCTTGATCAGAAATTGATTAATAATGTGTCTACTATCGAAGGGCAGCAACATAATGGTGGTGTTGGAGTTTGAGGTGACTTAACTTCCTACCGATGTGAATATAGTGTGATTCAATTGGTGTTTTCCTTTACACTTTCTGTATAGTCATAGTATTGGTAATTGAACAACCTTTGTATCCATTATATTTTATTTCACTGATTACTTTAAGCAACATCTCCAATATGTTTATTATTATATTTGAAATTTTGAAATCTTGTTCTAGCCTCTGATCATGGGGAAATAGAAAATTTGGGATGTAAGCATCATTGGGTGGAAATTTGGGATGTATGCACCATTAGGTGATATAAATCAGACACATGAATATCATATTGATATTTCCAGGTGCTTCATTATTTAAGAGTCATACTCTTAGAACTATTTCTAACATATTTATTTTAGCAGCTGTTCAGGCAATCAGGATAGGATGCTACATCGATTCAGCAGATCGGGATATGACTGGTCACTATGTTCTTTTGAGAAGCACTCAAACTGTTGATCTTTGTGTGGAAGCATGCAAAAGTTACAATTTTGTATATGCTGGCCTTCAAAATGCAGATGAGTGTTGGTGTGACAATGACTATGGTAAACATGGTAAAGTGAATGATACAGATTGTTCAAAAAATTGTACTGGTAATGCTGCCCAAACATGTGGAGGGGAATGGAGAAATGAAGTATATGATGTACGTGGTAAGTCGATTTATATATATAATACTAATCCTGTCACTAACGCATCCCTTAATTGAGGAGTAGCAGCCACATTGGTTGAGGTTAGTTAGGAATAGTTATTTTTCTCCTTTTAGCATAGTATCCAAGATTTGCTTTGGAAACATACTTGGGATCATATAATGCTCATGCTGCATAAAGTCATAGCCGAAATGACAGCTCTAGAAATAGAAAGGTGGACAATATAATTGCAAACATTTGCCATTTTAAAAAATTGAACCCTTGTACTCATGTGGCATCAGTCCTAAGTTAATACAGCCACATGCATTAGAGCAGTGTTAGGGCTGAGAATGTAACTTCTTCTTGATGTGCTTGAAGAGTGTACGCTAAGTACCTCATTGATTACAGTCAGTGATTACAGATAATGGCAAACTTTGTGCCCTTTATTTTATTCATCTTACAGTCCTACAGCATTCTATAAAGTATAGGCCAAACTGTGCCCCTTGTGAGATCTCCATGGAGTGTTCTTAGAGATGGTCGCCCCCACTTTCCCATATCATGAGTTGGTTCTGACTTTAGTGAGAAGAGTGTAAAAAATGTTTTATCTCCCTTTTGTAGACAAGACAAATATCATGTAAGTGAGTACTGGAAACCCCTTTAACATTTGGTTAACAGTGACATCTTAGTTACACAATCTTTGTTGCTAAAGCTCTGTAAAATCTTTCTTACTGGATCAAATTGAAGTCTGTCAACTGATATATGAAAGGATACTGTAGGTTTATATGCTGCATAGATCAGAGTTCAGTAACAGCATTCTACATATAATTTTTGGGTTTGTGCAAAATGGCGTAACCATGATCAAAGAAGACAAAGAAAAGTTTCTCTGTTTACCAACTGTTTGTCGTTACAATTAAAATTGTACAACAGGCCACTGTGGCCCGTTGCACAATAGAATTTCGTTGTTAGGATGAAACAACGAAAGCACAACGAACAAATGCTTAATAGCGAAATGTTTCTTTGTTACGAAAACCCCTCTACATAACAGGGAAGAAAAGCCGTTGCACAATGCACAAAGATATCTTTGCAACAATATCTTTACAAAGATATCTTTGTTACAAAAAACAACAAACTTTACCTTAATGACCATATTCAAATCCAAAACTGTTAGAAAATAGGCAGGAAGTCTTTATTTACATCGAGCGAAGACAACAAGCTGTCAGTCGTCATTCGCAATGATGGCACCAACGAAGCGTGAGTGCTACCCCGGAATACAAAGTTATCGTTATAAAGATATTGTTATAAAGATATCTTTGTTGTCATAAAGATATCTTTGTTATGAAAATACTTGCAATTCTGTCTTTATTAACAGCTATGACGTTGTCAATCGTGACCCGGTCCACTTCTATCTTTGTTAAGAAAATAACTGCAAATAATTTATTAAGCAACAACGGACTATTTCGCTGTTAATCATATTTTCGTTGTTACGAAACCCATTGTGCAATGGGCCACAGGGTAAACTATTGGGTTTATCTTTACTGCTGTTTAAAGGGGAGTATCTAAGTATGATATCTCCTTTATGATGCCATTACGTTAGCTATTCCAAGTAGCAGTCTTCTCATCACTAAAGCTGCAGTTCATCTTGAGATATAGTTCTTCATCAAGAGTTGACAGAACACTTGTGTGAAAGGATGTTGTTTATTAAAGTTCAAACGAGTGACATATGTCACTGAGCTGCCATTGACAATCACCAGTCCATAAGCCTTAGTCTGCTCAACCCCCGCAGCCAACACTCCCAGTCACTCTGCCAGCCAGTCTGCAGAAACTCCTTGACAGAATCCAGTTTCCTAGCCTGTTCCTATCTGGGCTGTTACCAGACTGCTAGCTCAGTACAATCTAACCAACAGCTCGCTGCTGGCCCCGTTTTTACATATAAAGAAATATTGTTTTATGATTTTTCCCATTGGAAGCATATGATATTAATAGCATCTCTAGATTACAATTGAAAAATGCAATTCTCTCCTCAGCTTTTTGTTTCATTATTACCATGATTCATCATTATTAATATAAAAGATCAGTATAAAGTAAAACACTTTATTCTGACCTGGTGCTTTTTAAGGGACAATTAATATTTTTTTTATATTATACTTATCAGCTTATGGGGTATCAGAAATAATTCAAGGACAAATGCCATAATTATGGATACAGAACTCTACAAAACAATTTATTCCTTCAGCATTCACGACATTACCTAAATTTGCACTTAGTTTAGCTGCTTAAATGAGAACTTTACTATTTTAGAATCTAATACTGACAATTATTTCAATTGAAATATATCAAATTCAAATTGGCTATCAAATATTCCTGAAAGAAGTGAACGTAATTACTAATCATATAATTATCGCGTATGACCTATAAACCTGCAAATAGATTATTCTGTGCTTGCAAATAAGTCATATAAGGGCAATCCGCCAATTGTTGATGTGCATGCACAATGCGCAGCCTGTCTGAAAGGTGTGCAGTGAAGCATGACCACAAGGGTGAAAATGCTTAACTATAATATAGTTAATAGACTTCTAATTATTAGAAGTCTATGGAGGGAAAATGCATTTTTGGTCATATCTCTGTTAATATTAATCCAATTACCATACAGTAAGTGACAAAGTTGTACTCCAGAACCTCTGTCATCCATATTTTTTCTTAGATGTGATAGGTTTTATTTTTGTCTAAACCTATTAATAGTTATGTGGGTTTTCTGAAAAAGTTAGAATGGTGACCCCCTGATTTCTTTTCATTAAATGATAGCCAACACTTATCCCAATCAAATGTAGGTATTTCAAGTAATTTTCAACATTGATAATGTTTTTATTACCAATTTCATATAAGAATTCTTTTTTTTTTTATCACCAGATTCACCCAATTAGATACCCCCAAAATAACTTTATTTTCATATTTTTGGCTAATAATGCATTATATAGACGTTGTGCAGATGACATCATAAGTACCCAGGATGGGCTGGCCGCCATATTGGTGATCAGTTTATAATCACTATTGTTTACAAATCTGCACTTAAAATACAATTTTATGCTAAAAATACTAGAAATACCCACATGTTATAGTGTCAGCATTCAAAATTGATCAATTTTCATTTTTTCCATAGCCATGTGGTCTTGATCACCACGTGGTGATCACCAAAAAGTGATCACGTGACCACGTCTGCACAAGGTCTATATAAAGATTAACATATTCACTTCATATCCAAATGAGTTACAAACAAAATCCTGGGCCCGACGGCTCGTAGTAGTCTTAATCATGTCGAACGTCCGTGATTAACTTCGTTTAGATAATCATAATTAGTTTATCACAATTAAAAGAAACGGCTCATTACGCACCCTACAGCATAATATGCTGACATATTATGAAATATTATTACACAAGCAATCTCATTGGTCTAACCTTAATCACATCCCCCTTAATCATGATGAGCGGCGAAATATTTAATCTAACTCATATGGTAAATTAAGTTGATAATTAGGGGGATTCCGTAATCATGTCCAGTCTGCCGTAACGTTACGCGCCGTCGGCCCCATCATTTTCATTAATGTGATTTAGGAATCTCTTAAAGTTATTCTAATTTGTGAAAATACTGAAATTTTCGTTTTTTGCTAATTTTGTGATGTTTTTAATTCAAAAGTTAGTGTGGTGACCCCCTATTTTTTCTTCATTTCTGGTATTCATAAACCCTAAACTTGCATTTCCCAAAAATCAAAGGAAATGTCAATGGTAGAACTATAATGGAGAGATTGTCTTTAAGGCACTTAACTTACTGCTATCATTGAACCATTGAATGTATTTTATAATGTCTCAGTATTGATTTGCACTTAACTTTGTGCTCTCATTAATTCATGACTAGCCTATATTTATGGTTTATGTTACCGAATGTTATAATACTTCACTTACATGGAAGATCATCCACGATGAGTAAAGTTTAATAAATAAAAAAAAAGTGACAAAACTATCTCCCTGTATGCTCTCCAGGTTCAAGCACGACTACAACAGCAGCTACAACAACTACAACACCAGCTGCAACAACAACTACAACACCAACTACAACACCAGCTGCAACAACAACTCCAACACCAGCTCCTTCAAGCCCTGTGGCCAAGCTGGCTGGTGAGGCCTACATTGAGTCTCAAACCAACTTTCATGTGCTTATCGACGCCTCAGGCAGTACTGGCACCAGCCTTGAGTACTCCTGGTCCTGCAAGACTGGGACCCACGCTGAAAACACCCCAACTGAACACTTTGCCCCAGACTCCTGTCCAAGCGGACTCAGCTGGGTGCAGTCCCAGACCTATTATCAACTTACGGTAGGTCCTCCATGTTAAACTACGATGAATTCTTTTTTAAAAAAATCTAAAAATTTACGATGCGACAATTTACAAACCGATTCTGTTATCAAGCATTTTTCGCCACAGTCCTATGTAAGTCAGTTATCTTCTGCCAATCATAGGCTCAACCATAGCAAGGTCCCTGGGGTCCCTCACTAACAGAGGGGCTCTGAACCCTAAAGGCCATATTATACTATGTGTCGGCTGGTTCGCGTTGGGGCCGTTTCCTACGTGTTTTTGCCAATGCGAATAGCCAACGCGAATTTGCACGCCCAACACATAGTGTAATAAAGAAAAAATATGTTTGTTTTGCATTCATGACCCATCGCGACCCCAAAAATGCGTAGTATAATATATTTCGCGTTGGGTCCGACGCGAAGTGTAATATGACCTGAACGCGAAGCGTCCGCGTTGGGCAAAACAACCAAACGCAAACACGGATCCAACGCGTAGAATAATTAGGGCTTTAGATTGACTAGTGTTAATAATTATATAGGTATAGATTGCACACAAGAGTATCAAATTGCTTAATGGACTAGGGAATGAATCTATACGTGACATAGGACTGTCCACTTGAAAGTTAATTTCAGTTCTAAACTTACATTTTGTGATAACATTCTTGTCAAATCCTTCAGTGAACTCTACTTTTCTATTAGAATAAACGTAGTTTGACTCTCTCTCTCTTTACTTCATCTGAGCCCATATTTTCATAACTGGTTCTGCAGATTGGTCACGGTGTTATGATGATTGCAGGGTTACCGCATTGTACCTTTTTGAAAGGAATGTCACCTTGCTTCTGCTTTCTTAGATATAAACCTTTTACAAATTTGCAGTCTGTCTCTCTAAAAATATTTTGGAGCTAACGTTCTGAGAGCATACGGTTTGGTCAGAAGTAGTTACAATCAGTTAATCATCTATATTTGAATTATACTCTTATTAAGAGGCGGATAAAGAGTCAGTGTTCTGGGGGTTTCTTTCATGGGTCTAGCAGGGGCGGGAGGGAAAGGCAATTTCCTCTTTTGTCCCCCTTGGATCAACTACTGTTTGAAGTTGAAGTTAAGAAAACATTGTCTATTTCTCTATTTCTCTACCTTTACACACCATGCCTTAACTCTTTTTTTAAATCTTGGAAAGGTCAACCCTGGTAGTCTAACTGGGAACTACACCATACGTCTGGGGGTCAACGAAGGTAGGACTATGGCTTACGCTGACCAAGTCTACTACTTCTACGTCCTTAGTAATCCAGTGGCCAAACTTACTGGGGGTGTCTTCGTGAAGACTGCCACCAACGTAACAACATGGCTTGATGCCTCTCAAAGCACAGGGGGTGATATTAGATACTCCTATTCGTGTAAGGCTGGCAACTTCTATGAGAACACTCCTAACAGCCACTTTGATAGAGGATTGTGTCCATCGTGGATTGACTGGCGTGAAAGTTTTCGAGAAAGTCTAATGAGCGTAAGTATAGTTGTTTTCTGTTTTTCTCTTATGCATATCTATATAAAGAGCATTGCAGAATGATGTAGTTTAGATATAATAATAATTTAACTCAAGTATAATGCTAATCAGAAAATGTTTAATAATAGCCTTAATCCATTGAAACTGAACATTTTCTTATCAAATGAGACCTCCTAAAAAAGAATTTCAACATGAGAAAGCGCCCCATCTTAGTTTTTTGCTGTAATTAGGCTTAAAAGATTGGTAACCATAGCAACTGTCAGTAACTTTTGTTGAAAACAAGGCTGCTGTTCCATCTACTGGCACCCTCCCCCTGCTGTTGCCTGACAGGATCTGCTGTCACAGGGAGTAAGTGCAAGTAAGGGAGCAGCTAGTCTCAAAGCAAAGCAGCAGCCACAGTTGTGGCCATAGGCCCCTTTAACACAGTTCTAACAACAAAAATCAAATTCAGAATCAATTTTCTGATCAATTTGAATAAAAAGATTGTCATAATCGGGAAACTAGTAACTTTGATAGTTAAAACTTGGAATGTCAGGTTATAGGCTATTCTGACAAATGGCGGCCGTGTTTGCGGCCGTATTTGCGGCCATAAAACACTTCTAACATGGTTCTTATGCAAATATTTGGAAAGCTCATGAAATTCTGATAAGTTTAAAAAAAATGATTGTCAAAATCGAAGCAGTAGAAGCTTAGAAATGAAACATTTCCAAATCAGTCACAATCGCGGCCACGGACGCTTAGCAACGGCCGCGGACGCTTAGCAACGGCCGCTGGGGCAGCTCTGCAAACACAGATTGGGTTATTTTCCCGCCCAGAGTGTCGTAGGGTCCTGTAGGTCGAGTGTGGAGCTGTAGGTCGAGTGTGGGAGCTGTAGGTCGACTCTGGGAGGTGTAGGTAAGGTCTACTGACAGTTGGAGCCGTCGGAAGTGGCCGTCATGGGTCCCGCGGCCGTTTCTAGGGGCGGCTGTTGCATAGTTACGGTGATTGTGACAGCCCCTGCAACACTCAGCTAGGGCTCTGCTTGCTTTCTTGTTGGGGCTATGGGCAGTGTATAAAGAATTCATGGAGGTGTTGGGCAAGCAATGCCGTTGCAGTAGAAGCTAAGAAAGGAACCCTATTAAGATCCGTCACAATCGCAATGGCCGCGCGTAGCAACAGCCACGTGTAGCAACTTGCCGGGTACCAGCCGCCGGATAACGTTTCCCGCCACTATCAACAGCCCTGAGGCTGTGGTGAGTGGAGGGTGTGGGAAGTGTGTGAGAGCAGTGTTGTGTGTGTGAGGGCGTAGGTTAGTACTTGAGTGTGGTTCTAGCTTGTCCAAAGAATAATGCCAGGGTAATCAGAATTTGTTTAATAAAAGCATAAATTCACTCAAATATATCATGGTCTTATCAAATGATACAAACAAGATACAATTTCATAGCATTATACTTGAGTGTGGTTCTAGCTTGTGTAAAGAATAATGATAATCAGAATTTGCTTAATAATGTGATGGATTTACACAAACTATCATGGTTTGATTAAACGAGACAAAAGATATATAAATTACATAGCATTATACTTGAGTGTGGTTCTAACTTGTAATAATAATAATAATTTAACTCAAGTATAATGCTAATCAGAAAATGTTTAATAATAGCCTTAAACCTTTCAAACTAAACATTTTCTTATCAAATGAGACCTCCTAAAAAAGATTTTCAACATGAGAAAGCGCCCCATCTCAGTTTTTTGCTGTAATTAGGCTTAAAAGATTGGTAACCATAGCAACTGTCAGTAACTTTTGCTGTAAACAAGTCAGCTGTTCCATCTACTGGCACCCTCCCCCTGCTGTTGCCTTACAGGATCAGCAGTCAAAGGGAGTAAGTACAAATAAAGGAGCAGCTAGTCTCAAAACCATTTTGAAAGCCACATTTGTGAACAAAAGCTTCCTTTAACATGATTCTGATAACAAAAATCCAATTCAGCATGAATTTTCTGATCAATTTGATAAACAGGATTGTCATAGTCGGCCATTTAGAAACTTGAATGGATTAAATTTAAAATGTTAGGTTTGAGGCTATTCGACCAATGGTGACCGGGTTTGCGGCCGTTTTTGTGGACTTAGGTCCCCTCTAACATGGTTTTCATTACAATATTTGAAAACCTCACTAAATTCTGATGAGTTTTAAAAAAAAGATTGTCAAAATCGATGCAGTAGGAGCTGAGACAGGAAAGAGATACCATAAGTTACGATCGCCGTTGCTACGCGCGGCCGTTGCTAAGCGACGGCCGCGCGTAGCAACGGCGACGTGGCCCGAGGGCCGCCGACTCGGCCCGCGGCATGCGACATTGCCGTTTTTTGAAATTTGACATGCCTGATCACGCTGGTGGACAGATAATGCGTATTCCGGAGCCAGCCCTGAGAAAGTGCATACCTCGGCCCCGATAATGCATACTTCGGCCCCTCCCGCAATATTACAACATAAACAAACTGTATATGTTTTCAATCAAATAACATTTTACTAGATAGTTACCTTACCACGGAATGTATTATAAGTTATTAACACAAATTGCAACATTCAATTCATTTTTATAATCCCCCTTTCATGAAGAAAGTGTGGGTTTTCAGAGTACTTTTTCGGAATCTAAACATTTTGTCCAACACGTCTTTTCTCAAGTAAGTAGATGAATTTCTCTAAATAACATGACAAGAATATGAGGCTTATACCCTAAGATATTCCGTGGGCAAACTAGATGGCAGAAATAGTTGGTATTTTGTAAAATAACATGCAGTGACTTTCCGTACCCGGCGTTTCAAAAAGGGCCTCCAGAGCCCCATGGGTCGAGTCTGGTCTTACCGAACAATACAAATAAGATACAAATTACATAGCATTATACTTGAGTGTGGTTCTAGCTTGTAATAATAATAATAATAATAATAATAATAATAATAGAAATATATATATATATATCATTTTCATATTAATTGTAGAAATAGCAGAAGCAAATAGGCGAAATGAGACATTGGCTGGTAGTGCCTCAAAGCATCGATTTAACAAATATGAAAATCGTATCAGGGAAGACAAAAGAAAATGTCGTATAGCCCTTTTTCATTAGGGTGTGGCACCCCCTTGTGAAGTAAATGGAACCAATGGTTTAGGTCATTTCCCATAGTTAACCTATATGAAGTTGTACTAATGGCTTAGTACTTTTAATATATTGTCATGTTATATAATCCAACAAGGATTAGGCTTAGCAAGTCTACTTCTAGTCTACTCTTAGAAAGAAATATCTTGCGCTCCTAGCGCCACCTGTTAACCAGTATAAAAGGTGTCGCAAAGTGGGGAGCAGTTAGTTTTAGTGAGAAAGTCAGCTAAGTAAGTTTAGCCAAGGAGTTATACTTGGAGTAAGTACATCGGCTCCGTGTAACAGACTGGAGTTTACCAATACCCATTACCTCGGACATAGGATTGTGATAGAGCTGAGTACTAGAATGGTCTAGAAGGTGTTAGAGCAACTCGTGTTCTAAATGTGGTTGATTGCTGATAGGAGATGGGAGGTGGACTGATGAAGACTTATACATGGTGGCTTTGACTCGGGATGAGATGTTTATTGAATAAAAACCCTTTCATATTAAGAAGCTCCCTCATCGTTCATTTCTTTTGAACTATTGGGAAGTGAACGGACAAACTTTAAACGCAGTCTGAATTACTCAGGCATTCTGGAAAAACAACTCATGAAGACTTGGATATACACGAACCTTACGCAGTCTTAAATCAAACATTAACAATAGTTCATTTGGTGGAGATTACCCGAAACATGACTTGTGCCGTTTTGCTCATCCTTGATGTCAGCCACCGGTGACTTTGAGGCTTCCTCTAACCCCAAGCCTCAATCTTTGCGGCCCGCAGGACACGATGTGTCAACATCATATACAGGGAATGTGGAAAACCGCCACCTGGTAGGTAATCCCTTAGACGGGGAGGCACAGAGACAGGAGGTCGCAGCCAGACCCAAGCAGCTCTGCCCCGAAGGTGCACAAAATTACCAAACCCGTGGCAGAGGTAAACCATTTCCCTGGCACCTAGGGTCCAAAGATAGGCCGGTTCTTGACGAAGGACTTGAAACCCTAACACACTCGGGACGAGTTGAAGGGAAGAACCGTCTCACGGAATATCAGCAATATTGGAACCCAGGGTACGTACCACCTACGGACCACGAAACTGGTACTAGCTCTCGCTCCACCTGTGAATCCGATGTGAACAACCCGTGGTGTAACCAAAGTGTTCCTTATCGTTTACTACCTGCTGCGGGAGGCGAAGGCGAACAGGAAGTTTCCAATGAAGATAACCTATTTTCTTCAGGAAACCTAAAACAACGACAAAACACCGCGGACAACTCCAGCCCATCAGGGGGAAAACGCCCCGAAAATCCGGTAATCCTACCTGATGGGAGCTCTCTCACCTATCCATTACCCCAACGACTTGAGTTTATCAGTCACCCACTGGTAACACCAACTCACCCCAACCCGGGGGCGTCCATTCCTTATTCCACTGTAGCTAAGGGAAAAACAGTGGGAGGGGATAGGGGAGTGGGAAGGGAAGCAGAGGGAAACGGCGAGAAAGTAGGCAGTTTACAACCCTATCGATTAACTTACGGTGTAGAAACGAACTTAGACCAAGCTAGTAAAAGAGCGGAAGCTCGGGCCTTTGATCCAGCCGAAATATTAAAGCAGTGGGCAGACTCAAGCCCCGAAAAGCACATAGATTTAGAGAGGCTAAGCGATCAGGATAGTGAAGAAAATGTAACGCTCAAAGCACAAGATTTTAACACTCTAACTCATGAATCGTATGAAGAATACGAGGACGAGTACGAGGAAGAAAATAGCGAGACAGAACAAGCAGCCGCAGATGTCAGAGAGGGTAGTCCTGATAGAAAATTAGCTAGAGAAGATAAATCAACCTCGTCTTCATACGAACTTATTACCGAGGATGTTTTAGACACAGGTAAGAAAGCTAAACCAGAAAGTGAGGACGAAATTAGTGTAGAAGAAATACCTGTGAAAGAACAGTGGGACGATCACGATATACAAAACCTCCACGAAAATAATATGGCGGAAGGAGGCGTTCCTTTGATGGATCTAGTAGAAGAAAGAGAGGATAGAGATCAACGCCAGCAACCCGGTGAAGGGGGAGCTGGGGGTGTAGATCTGGGGGCATGGCACCCTAACCGTGGGACGAACCCTGGGGGACCTCAACAAAACAATGGGAATGGCCAGATCCTAATCCAGCAGCCGGGCCGAGGCGTGCAGGCAGGAGGCGGAATAGACCTTGGGCCCATACAACAACATATATTGTACCCTTTCATAAGGCAGGCAATGGCAGCCCCTATACAGGCAGGTCAAGGAGGAGGGGGAAACCAACAGGGTCAACAGGCCCAAGGAGGCCAAGGTAATCAGGCCAATCCTCCTCTTAATCAACAAGTTCAAGGGGGCCAGAACGATCAGGCCAACCCTCAAGGACTTATTCCTCCTCTTAATCAACAGGCCCAAGGAGGCCAAGGTAATCAGGCCAATCCTCCCCTTAATCAACAAGTTCAAGGGGGCCAGAACGATCAGGCCAACCCTCAAGGACTTATTCCTCCTCTTAATCAGCAGGTCCAGGGAGGCCAGGATAATCAGGCCAACCCACAAGGGCCTAACCCTCCTCAAAACCTTCTCAACAACCCTCCTCAAAACCTTCTCAACAACCCTCCTCAAAACCTTCTCAACAACCCTCCTCAAAACCTTCTCAACAACCCTCCCCAAAACCTTATTAATAATCCCCCTCCGAATCAGCCCAATCTGGGGATAAACCCTGGGGGACTCCAGCAACCCGGTGAAGGGGGAAATGGTGGTGCGAATCCGGGAATACAGCAGCCTAATCCTGGGGTAAACCTTGGGGGACTGCAACAAGATGATGGGAATGGCCAACCAGGCCAACAGCCTGGCCGAGCCGTGCCAGCAGGGGGTGGGGTCGAGCAAAACATGTTCCCTTACTTAATGCAGGCGATGGCGATCGCAGCCAATCTTAACGCAGGCCGAGGTAGAGTGGGTGACCAACAGGGTCAGCAAGCTCCGGCAGGCCAGAATAACCAGGCGAACCCACCAGGACCTGGTAACGTTCCCCCAAACCAACCTAATCAACCCAACCCGCCAGGTCCGCCGGACCCGCCGGGTCAGAATAACCCCCCAAATCCACCGGGGCCTCCACCGCCCGGCCCGCCGGGACCGCCAGGTCCGCCGGGCCCACCAGGTCAGAACAATCCTCCGAACCCTCCGAACCAGCCAAATCTCTGGAGTATCTTCCCGCAACTGAACACGGCCTGGGGCCAAGTACCCTCACCAGTGCGGGAAACTTCCCATAACGGTCATCAAAGGGGACCAAATATTAGATTACCATGGTTTAGTGGGAAGGAGGATGAGCAGATAGAAAAGTATTTCAGGGAATTGAAGCGACTGAAAGCTATCTATGATTGGTCGGACGCCCATCTCCTGAATATGGCGTTATTAGGCCTGAAGGGACGGGCAGATGACTGGGCAGGAGCCTTAGCTGAAAGCGAGAAGAATACATTTGAGAAATTAGAAACTCAAATGACAAAGATCTTCGGCGATCGAAGAGCTAAGTGGCAGAAACACGCAGAGTTCTGTGGCCTTAAACAAGGAAAGGACCAGAGTGTGATTGAATTTGCAGGTGTCCTGAAACAAAAGCAAGTTAAGGCAGAGGCAAGTGAAAGTATGATGTTAGCTGTGTTTTTAGAAGGATTAAAACAGGGCGTAGCCAGACAGGTAGCTATACTGGACCCTAAGTCGTTCACCGAAGCGGTGGATTGTGCAACGAGACTAGAGTCGTTGGACAAAGGCAAAGGGGGAACTAAAATATCTAATGCAGTGAGCGAACTGGCTGGAAGCCAAGAATCAGAGGAGACCGCGGCCCTAAACTCCATCTCCGAACGATTTGGAGTGGTGCTGGCCCGACTGGAGGCCGCTCCATGGTTCCAGAAACCAAAGCCAGGGCAAAGCGGGACTCCCCAGAGTGGTGGTAACTTTAAACAGCAAGGTTATGAGAGAAAAGATAGGTACGAAAATCAGAAAGGTGAAAGAAATTCAGATCAGAAGCCTAAATCCAATACCGCCCCGAACAGAGAGGCAGATAAGGGAAAGAATCTGCCAACTCAACAGAAAGTAGAGAGACCCAGGTTGCCTTTTGATGAAAGTAAGTTTTGTATCATTCACCAACAGCATGGTCACTCTACAGAAGCGTGCTTGTGGTTGAAGAATAGGTTGAGGGAAAAACCCCCGCGGATCTACAAAGATAGCAAAGCCAGTGGTACCGAACAAAAGAATCAGGGAAACTAGAGGAAGGGTCCGTTCATTCCACGATAGAATTAGGCGCAGTGGACGGACCGGCTAGGAGAGAGATAGGAGACGAAGCATTTTTCTTAACGTTAAGATTTGATGATCAGAAGGAGGTTAGATCTTTAGTAGACACAGGAGCGAGCGATTGCTTCATGTCCACCCATTGTAAACGGCAGATCCCTAAACAATGCATTTTAGATGAATGGAAGGTATCGAAGGGAAACATCAGTTTGGCAGACAACTCGTCTCAAGTAATACTAGAACAAATTAGATGTAAGTTTTCAATCCAGGGATCGGTGGTCTGCTATGATTTCAACATAGTGGACGATCTATGCCACCTAATAGTAATCGGGAGAAACTTATTAACAGTGCTTCGATCAGATTTATCTCTACCAGGCGCAAAGATAGAAGTGTTTTGTGGAAACCCTATAGTTAGCAAAGAAACAGTGAAAATTCCGCCGGGGAATGAATGCATCATACCGGTAACCACTCGAGAGCCGCTGGGATTAGACTCGCCAGTCGCTTACTGCGCACCAGCAGTCACTGCCCCGGTCCTAGTGGAGGGGTGCGTGAATACGGTGGGAAGTCAGTGGTGGATCAAAGTCATGAATCCGCTAGAAGAAATGCAAGAAATCACTCCCCAGGAAGTGTTGGCTTTTGCGGAAGAATGCGCAGTGCCTGAGGTAAACCAAGATCAGATAGAAGAGTTCCTAGACTTGTGTTATCTAACTAAAACAGAGACCCCAATGTCCATCTGTAGGATTTCTGTAGAAGTAATGAAAGACGCAGTGCAAATGGAAAGCCAAACCTCTGAGGAGAAATCCCGAGGTAAAATGGATGAAAATGTAAGTAAAATAGATCTAACCGAGTCGTGCTTAAACGAAGAACAACAGGTAAGGTTTAGACAAATGCTTAATAACAACAGGAATGCACTAGCGTTCTCAATGGAAGAGTTAGGTCACTGTGAAATAGCGCCGATGAGAATCATTGTGGATGAGTCGCAAGGAGTCATAAGTTCTAGACCATACCGATACTCTCCACAGAAAATGGATATCATCGATGAACAGGTTAGGCAACTCATAGATATAGGTGTCATAGAACCCAGCGAATCGGCTTGGCGAAGCCCGCTGGTGGTAGTGCAGAAGAAAGATGGCAAACCTAGGCTCTGTACAGACTTTCGCATGCTTAATCAAGTCACTTTTAAAGATAAATTCCCCATGCCCACGGCTCGCTCGCTTTTCCTATATATGGCTTACAAGAAACCCACTATGTGGACAGCTTTAGATCTGTTGAGCGGCTATCATCAGTGTGTAATCGAAGAAGACAGTAGAAAATATACCGCTTTTGAAACCCCGATGGGTGTGTATCAGTATAAGCGTGTACCATTTGGCTTAGTTGGCGCGCCTTGGCAGTTTACCAAGGTAATGGCCATAGCGCTAAAGGGATTGATTCCTAGAACGTGCTTAGCATATTTAGACGACGTAATCGTCTACGACACTACATTTGAAGAACACCTGGCAAGTGTTGAGGTGGTTCTTCAAGCCTTGGCGAGAGCTAATCTCAAATTGAAGCCGTCAAAGTGTGAGTGGTGCCGCAGTGAAATCAATTTCCTTGGCCACGTAGTAAACGCGGAAGGAGTGGCTACACAAAAGGTAACCACAGAAAAGATTACAGCCTTTAACCGTCCGCATAATGTGAAAACTATTAAATCCTTTCTGGGGCTGTGTAACTACTACCGTCAGTTTGTCCCAAATTTTGCTGATCTAGCTAAACCGTTAAATCGGCTGCTAAAGAAAGAAGTCTATTTTGAGTGGACGGAGGCTTGCGAGGAAGCGTTTCAACAGTTAAAGAAACTGCTCACCTCGCCACCCTTACTAATCCATCCGGATATAGGAGGGCATTTCTATCTGCTAACAGATGCATCAGACGCCGCATGCGGTGCAGCGGTTTGTCACAAACTAGATGAAATCTACCGTCCGGTTGCTTTCTGGGGATGTACCCTCCGAGACGCCGAATTAAACTATTCGGTAACAGAAAAGGAGGCTCTGGCGGTGATTAAGAGTATTAAGAACTATGAGGATATGTTACAAGGAGCTAAGATTACTATAGTAACCGATCACAAACCATTGATTCCTCTGTTACAGAGTGCCTACAAGGCCCCGTCTGCTAGGCTAAGGCGGTGGGCTTTGGCGCTGTCAGACTTTGATTTTGAAATCACCTATGAGCCAGGAGCAACCCATTTCTTACCGGACTACCTGTCCAGAGTTCACCACGAACATGTCCCCGGTGAGGAATATGAACCCGCCGTGGGATGTGAATTGTTCGAGGCTGAAATTCAAGATGGGGAGCTTTCCGTGGCTGCGGTGATAAACGCGCAACTCCAAGATGCGGAGTGCGCACAACTAATTGACTATCTACAGGACGGAGACCTGCCACCAGATCCCCTCGAGGCTAGGCGAATAATGGATCAAGCCGACTTTGTGGGAATGGTCGCGCCAGGAGTGCTTTGTAGGTTCAACGTCAAAAGGTATAACAAACACCAAGACCAGTTGGTAAGGCTGAAACCACGAATGATAGTTCCGGGACAGTTAATTCCCAGAGTCCTGAGACTGTTGCATAATGATATCTTAGCTGGGGGACATGTAGGTATCAGTAATCTCACTACCAAAATCTCTGACAGGTTCTACTGGCGAAACATGAACGCCGACATTACAGACTATGTGAAGGCCTGTGAAACCTGTTCTCTAAGGAGACGGGCCCCACATTTCAAGGCCTTAGCTAAGTCTTGGGAGAGGCCGACTCGACCCTTTGAGGTGGTACAGTGTGATTTCATCGGGCCACTAAAGAGGGCTAGGGATGGGTCAAAATATATCATGACCTTCATAGACCTACTAACAGGTTGGCCGGAGGCTTTCACCACGAAAGACTCCACTGCGCAAACCGCGGCCAACTGTTTCCTGACCGGGATAGTGTGTCGGTATGGGCGGGTAAACCGTCTGCACACAGACCGGGGGGCGGCCTTCCTATCAGGACTGTTCCGGGAGATTACTACCCGACTAGCGTGCAAACAAACGTTCACTACCGGGCGAATGCCGACTGGCAACGCTCGAGTAGAAAGACTACATAAAACCATTGAAAACCTGATTGCTTATTATATCCCTGACGACCACTGTAACTGGATCGATCTACTTCCCATTGCATTATGGACAGTTAGATCCACAATCAGTGTACGGTCGGGATACAGCCCGCATACCTTGCTGTTTGGCAGAGATCCAATTAGCATGGGAATGCCTGAGCAGGGAACAATTCCTGAAACGCTGAACGACTGCGAGTTTTTCATGCAAACCAAGGATAATATTGCTATGTTTAGGAATATGGCTGAAAGGGTAGTTCAAAACTACGAAAAAGATCTGAGGCTGCGAATTGATGAGCGGGCGCGGCCCACTCAGATGTACGAAGGTGATATGGTATACATGTACGACCCTTTAGCTAGTGAAAATAAAGCGTCTAAGTTCTCAAACAGGTATACCGGGCCATTCAGGGTAATTGAGACAAAAGGGGACCACCTTGTTAGACTAGTGTCTTTAAAAACTGGGAAACAGGTACCACATCTAGTAAACATTTCAAAACTCAAACCTGCACATGGGCCTTGGTCCCCCGCCGTCCCTCATAACATTCCCAAAATGGTGAGAGAAGCGAAAATCACTAACTCAAAAGGGGCAGATCCTGACCGAAACCCTGAATTGCATCACACTCCGACGGGTGAAATCGCTGAGGGAGATGGCGAAATAAGGGGTGCTGAGACTGAAAACTCAACGGGAACGACCGGTCCCCGTGAGCATGATGCAGTTCCTATGACCAGGAAGGTACCTACACAAAAACCTGGTCCAAGTCCCACTGATTTAGCAGAAACGGATGGGCAAATCACTGATGGTCAGGGCACCAGTGCGGACACCGCGCTGTCAACAAACTTATCCTTTGTTCCTAATAAAGCCGCCTGTGAACGGGGAACAGTTGGCGCTAATGGACAGAGGAAACGCAAACGAGCTAAACGAAGGGGCAAAAGCCAGCCGTTGGAGGGGAGATCCCCTCCAGGCAACAACAAGCCCATAAAACTACCCTGCGGTGATGTGCCGATCTTGGATACATCGGAACAGAGCCCAGAAAAAACAGTAAAGGACCATGTCCCGACGAAAGGTGGCTATAACCTACGTCGGAACCGCCGCCCTAACTACGTCGCTCTGTCCAACGGCGGGGAAAGCGACGACATGGATGATTAATGCAGGAAATCTAGCCGCCCTGTGAAAATAAAGGTTCGGCGGAGCGGCACCGTTAGCATCAACGCTAATGGAACAGGTGGTCTACCTCACGGCCACCTCGCCGCGCCCAGGGGCGTGGCAGAAAGGGAGGGCGCGCACACCAAGAGAGATGCCAGTGGTTTGGCGTCATCTCTTGGGACCGGATGCAAGCGTTCCCCCCCCACCTGAAACAAGATACAGCTCCAAATATGGAGACGGCATGGACAAGCGGATCGGTTATAATTTCGTGGGATCCGCGCCGATCCACCAGTCGGTCCGCAACTCTGCTCCTAGACGGTCACCTCTGCTGCAGGTGATTGTACGCACAACCCAGCCCGGGGGGAGACGGAGATGGACATTGATTCTATCTCTGAACAGAAGTTGGAGATAGAAATTGTTCAACTTCCGACTTCTCCTGGAAGGAGCAGAAAGAGAACTTAGCTGGGACACTGATCCACCGACTCATGGGGAACTGTCTAGCCCTCCGGCCACATAGCAATCCAAAGGGAACCACTACTTTCCCTGCGGACACGGAGGGAAGGATCATCGTCCCCCTGAGAAGGAAACGAATTAGCCGCCCCCACCAGAGGGCGCTACCTACCAAGGGAAGGTTCGTTGGGCCATTCTTTTAGGATTTTACCAAATGAAAGAAAAGACAGTCGAGAAGGAGAGTGCTAGGAAACAACCGGCTCAGACCCTTAGGCGGTGGAGTTGGCCGGGCCGGGGGGGTGTCCGTCCGGACTCAACCGACGCCGGCATTGCCCGGAAGAAGCCAAGGACACCAACCCGGCGGCCCACCAGAACGACCACAGGCGGAGCCAAGAGGTCCGCTAAATCGGCTCCAGCCAAAAAGAAGACAGCAGATAAAGACTTCTACAATTTATCTGAGGTGAGTGACTCGGAGTCCGAGCCAAGGCTAACGGCGTTGGCCAAGCCGGTTCAGAAGGAGGAAGCGGCCAACCAACCGGTGCAGATTCAGGCCGGCTGGTTCTGGGACCTTACGCAACCACTGTTCCAACTATTTGAGACTGTTGACGAAATTAGAAGGACAGTAGGACTGGATGTGCCAAAATCAAACAAGCAGTTAGCTGAGATTAAAACTCAGGTAGCTCCTTTCATTCAAAGGACCACACAAAACTCTAAATGCGTCAAGGAAAGTACCAGCCTACAAACAACACGAGGCGGCCGACCTCTGCCCACTCTGGAAAGGCGATCGGGAGGGGAACAGCTAACCGTCGCCGCTCCAGGACTAAAAGTGGAGGTAGCACCCGTTCAACACGCGCCAACCCCACCGGTGGGGAACGGGCCAGCGGGAGCTCCCCTCCTCCACCACTTGCAGCCTGCGGACCCCGCTTGTTTAGACTTGAGCAGCTTGACAACGAGCTGCAACGCCAATCCCTCACCACTGCTATGGAACCAGCAGCAGTGGACGCCAACCAGCCAGCCGGGGGGCCCACTGTGGCCGAGCCCACTCCCAACGACAAACCCACCGCAGGTACCGAACCCATACCCCTCGAGCCAACCGTCGTACGATCCAACGGGGGCCGTTTCGGACTGGAACCTACTAGGCCAAGACCCCTCAGAGCAATGCGCCCCTCGTCCTGCGAACGTATGAGAGGCTTGAGGATCACGGTCACCAAGGACGAGAGCGGGATCATCAGGCGAGTGGTAAATGACAACGGGCAAAACCTCTACGAGCATGTCCCAAACTAAACAGACCAGAGGACCCGGGAGGAGAGCATACTTCGGCGCATGGATGATAGTAGTGCGCAGGAAAATAAGGTAACTTTGCTGTGAACATGTTTTAGATAGACTGCAAAATTAACTTTCTCAAACTATCGCTAAGGCCAAAACAAAGACAATGAAGTGGCTAGTGCTGTTCGTATTAGCTATAATAGGGGGCATTAGGGGAGTGCATAACGACTCCAGCCCACCTGAAGGGCTAGCCCCTAACGCTGAAGTGATAGCTTTAGAACAATATGGAGTAGTGTTAAAACCAGGGAAGTTAATGTCCACCGCGGATATAACACACGTCCGACAAGGCTTCCTAATCACTATTCCAAGGAGGCGCTCCTTCAACAAAGCTACCTTTGGCCAAGTCTGTCACCGATATCTACAGGGAGGAGACGCCCTCGATCGGGCCTGCTACCATATCAGGTCGCTGGTCTATTGGATGGATCAGACGTCGCAAGCGCTTAAGGGTCGGTACCGGGAAGTTCTTAATGAAACCTTAAGTTCCCTAATAAAGAACACTCAACAAGACCTTCAAAATCAAGAGTCGGAATTAAATCCAGGTGGAAGGGTCAAGAGAATGAAGAAGTTGCCCACAATGCTGGACGATCCAGGATGGCCGACCTTTCCTCTTCCAACCTCATGGAATCAAGGGCTGGCAGCTGATGTCAAATATAACAGGGAATTGATTAAAGTATTGCAAGAATCTTCGGACCAAATGATCGAAGACTTGGCTCTGATGAATGAAAAACATGACGAGGCTGTGGAAAGGGTTAACCATGTCGTGATAGGCCTACTGGACAATCTAAGATCACTAAATAAGGCACACAACACGACTCGCCGAAGGATGAAACTCGTGCAACATAAAGTGGATTGGATGGAACTGTACCTGAATATGATACCGGTCGCTCTAGAAGACAAGCTAGGAGAGATGGTGTATCTTCAACTGATGGTAGAGCAAACTCGCGTGTTCAGGAAAGGTGTACAGCGCCTGACGCGGGGCCAGCTGACTATGGACTTGGTGCCCCGCCAATATATGGTCGGAGCGGTCCAGGAAGTTAACAGATATCTAAAGGGGATCCACCCCAGGTTCCATGTCGCGTTCACAGATCCTTCCTTCTATTACGAGAACAGTCAACCCTCGTTCAAATTCGATGAAACCACTCAGGAATTAATAGTGTATGTAAGGGTGCCAGTGGTGGCTGACGAACATTTGTTCAGGGTCTATGAAGTACTAACTTTTCCTGTGCCAGTGACAGTTAGAGGGCGACTCAAGAAGGACGCTCTCCAAATTGTTAATCTACCCAAAAGTGTCGCCATGTCCATGTCCCGCCAGTATTACGTACCATTGGCTAGTGGCAGTTGGTCAGGTTGTTATGGACAGACCATCACGCTCTGTAAGGATCTACCCTATATGAAAAAGATTACAGACAACACCTGCACTGCTGCGCTACTGAGGCGCGACGACCTAGCGATCCAAGAAAAATGTGAGCTGGACTATCTACTGGAAGCAGACTTTGGAGAGATGGCAGTGTACCTAGACGACGGAGATATGCTAGTGGTCAGCGCCGACACCCGAGGCCAAATGATTTGCAGAAACCAGCCTGCGGTCGGAGTGAACATAGAAAATTATGCAAGGGTTCAGGTGGAATGCGACTGTGCATTCCAAACACAAGGAGCATGGATACCGTATAGCTTGCGAAATTGTGACCGGCACACCAGGATCACCACGGTTGTGTACCCACATAATGACCTGTTGGAAGCAGCAAGTCGTGTGAAGGGGTGGGACATGAATTTCACAACGTCCAAAAACGAACCCACTATGTTAGAGTCAGACCCTATCCCTGAAACAATTAGGAAAGACCTGCTGGAAATCGAGGAAAGCCTGAAGGTCAAAATACCTGTAACCTCCTTGGCCAAACGAATACAAAAACACCGTAAAGACTTGGCCAAGGGTATCAAGAAAGCGACTGACCGTTACGAGGTAGAGAAACACGCCCCGTGGTTCTCTATAGGTAACTTCGGAGGCGGTTTTGGTCTCCTCACCATCTTCTGCATAGTGGTAGCTGTGACAATTATTGGATGTATCCTTTGGAAGTGCTGGCGGAACCATCAAGGCAAGGCTGCCCTAGCCGGACTAACCATGACTTTACCTCGGGCCATGGCCTTGGAGACGGCGGACCCGGGGAAACTGTTGCACCGTGAAAAGGCACTAACTGGGTGTCCAGACGCGACCGCCAACCCCACTGCAGTGGCAGTGCTTGCTATATTATTAGCAGTACTAGTCATCGCTATAGTGGTCCTCGTGTGGCGAAAGTGGAGATATATCAGAAGGAAGACTGTGGATGGACTGTATGTACAGTTTGCCAACCCACATATGATAGAGACAATCTTTCTGGGGGAACTGGCCATGCCTTCAGACCACACTTATACGGAGGGCTATGTGCTCATTAGGGATCTACTGGTGACCCAGCTGTGTCTGAAATATACTCTGACAGTTACCTGGGGGGCGCAGCTGATGGGAGCAGCGACTAGACCTGGACAACATCCATCTAGGGTACCACTACCAGACACCCTGAGGGTATCTAAGAAACTAGCCCGTCTAATGATGAGTAATTTAAAATACAATACCAGGGCCAGACTACTGAGATATTCCTCAGGGCTAGCCACTCCTGTACCCATGGGAGTACCGCGCCTCATCGACGCAGGCTGGTCCGATGTCGGAGCGGACTGGCCTCAACCGGTGATGGGACATGGAACAATGCCTAACGCTCCTCCTAGATCGACCACGCCCACCTCAACAGCGACCGGAACGGGATCTGCCCGAAAGACAGTAAAGCCAGGGACATCCGAAATAGATCCAGGAACGGTTTATGAAGTTATCATATGACAATGTAACGAGTGTTAAGACCTGACCTAGTGCTGTACAGGTAAAATTGGTGAATTAATAACACAAAGGTACGAATACTAAAACTAAAATGTTACAGGAAGTTCGCTGGGCAATACCTGTTTGGGTAGGTAGGGTTCTGTTGACTAACCTGATCAATAAGGATTCACCAGCCAGGGAAACCTGGGTCGGGTAGGCTGGTCCAACCGTCTCTCTATGGACCCATGGGTTATCTAAATTTCTCTCAAGTCGAGTGTCCCATGCCCGGTAGCCTAGCTCAACACTCTCATTGTTAACGATTTGGCAACTCTTTTAAAGTAGGGAACCATTTGGAACCGATCCTAGTGTCGCGAAATTTTAGCATTTAAAAAGATACTCAAAATTCTGTATAAAACCTAAGAGCGCTCAACGGGACCAATGCTCCCAACGAGCGAAGTGAACTTCCCCAAGCAAGTACCATCTACACCTGACCCCTGTGCTGTTGTTACCGCTAGGATCGGGCTGCAGTACAGGAGTCACTTGGGGAACGCCACTGTCTATTCTTTAGCATGCTTACATATATAATCTTCTCAAAGATGAGGGGGCTGCACAAGCAGCAGGAGCCTGCCCACAGGCCTGGTGTCAGTGGTGCCTGACAGGAGGCAGGACGTTGGGGTTACGCGTCACTGACGCTGCGAAGGGCACTGGGGTGGACGCCCGACCATGGCAGTCACTATGCCCCGGGTGGATTGGCTCCTGACAAGCGGTCTCTTCATCACAAAAAAATCGACGAATAGAAAGAAATTTACCTAAAAAACTGAATATATAAAGCAACCCAATATTCATTTAACTAAGAGCCCTTCCTCAGGGAATTCTGGGCAAGTTGTGATAAGAACATATGAACGCAGAATAGTTAGTAACATTCTCGGGGGGAACGCTCCGTGACAGCACACGAGAGTACCTTATACGTGGCTCGTTTGCTTCTGGTATGGGCGCGCTGCGACGGGCAAGGATATGTACAATTCCTACCAAGGCGTGCTATATTCAGAAATTATAACGGAGGTCACAAGGAAAGGTAGTTACGGGACAACGGTGAACTGGTGACATTCACAGGGTAATCGGCTCTCTCTCTTACCATATCGCGACTCCCTCAGACTGGACAAGCCATCCCTGGGGCGGGAGAAGCCGTAGCGAAAACCCACAAGGCGGTGGAGCGAGGTGCTGTCCTTATTAATAGCCCCATCGTCTTGGTTATGTGTAAATGGCCGCCGGATCATCGTATGTCTTAAGTCGAGGGATCCTGACTTTACCATAAAGTCAGGATCCAACGAAAACAAGTATCAAAAGAAAGAGAATAATGAACAACTGCCCAAAAGTACAAGACTAAGTTATTTAGGCCATGTTTAGACCAGTTTTAACCGGGTCTGAGGCAAAACGGCAAGAAGTCAAGTTTCAACCCGGGTAAATTAGAAATAATTAAAATTAATAAAGAAGACGTGCGGCTTCAGAGTTGACCGCCGTCGAGAAAAAAAAAAAAAATGAAATACTAGTCTTGACCGCCGTCGTGGCGCTAAAAAGTAACTGGGTCTCCGCTCAACAGTTGAGCTGAAGAAGGGGGACACGGTCTACTAATTCCCTAACGAACGGCTGCAAAAACTTAGTTGACACCCAGAGCTAATAGTCTACCCAATCTATTAGAAAGAAACTAAAATTCTAAGGTTGTCTTTAGTACTAACACATTCCTGCCCCGCATGCGCATAGTTAGGATAAGCTGGGGGCGGAGTTTTTTCAGGAGTAGTCTTGACTCTCCACAAGAAAAACGGGCATAGACCTGAACAAAGGACGGGTTTAACCTTGTACTGTACTTCGGTAAAGGCCCGACTTACTAGGTGCTGTCTGGAAGTGAGTGATCTAAGGAGATGCATTTACACATCTCTATAATTTAAAGGGGGTGTAGGCTGCATATTAAAAAAAAAAAAAAAATATATGCAGTCTGCTCCCAATTATAACAATGGGAAACTCGGTGCTGCCCATTCTGGTTCTATGAATGGGAAGGTACCGACAAACCACGTGTAACTAATGAGGACCGGGAATCAGATCAGAAATGAACCTGAGTCTGAGACCCGATCCTCTAGTGATAACTAATGAGGAACGAATAATTTCAACCTCCTTTGTACAGTTAGTACTTAATGTCCTTTAATGACATTTATACCTTACGGAATGAAACGCTACCCCCACCGCTTGTCATGTTGGTTTTCCCCATGTGATGTAAAGTATAGGGTAGACAGTAGGGTGTTACTGTTAACATAGGTATAATATCTATTCAGTGAACCGTTTGGAGTTAGGGGCGCACCTGTTTGTCTCGTTAAAAGGGCGCCACTACCCAATATAAAGTGGAACTCGGTCTTCAAACCCCAGATTGAACATAGGGGGTGAACGCCGAGCTACCACCTGTAACTAACAAGGAAGGGAAGGACTTTGTCTTAATATAACCGTTCAATGAGAACAAACTCTGGTTGAAGTTGCACTTCACAAAAATGAAGTCGGTTATGACTGAACAGCTATCACCCTTGCGGGGGTGTTAATTTGTTTACATATAAACCCTTGGAGTGTATTGGAAAATTATTCTAACACAATGTACATAAAGTGTGTTGTCAATAGTATTGACTCTTGGAAAACCAAAATAGATTCTTAAGTAAATCACCAAAGACCCAGTTCCTATCATTATTCTTATCTCCTCATGTGGTCTGTGAGAGAGTCCAAAACGTGTGAGTTTTGCATCACATTTCGGACACTCGTGAGATCCTGAAAATGCACATTTTCATGGCAACTGAGCCCAGAACGATGTGTGTAACCGTTCCCACATAACGCGCAGAGATATCACTGTTTGGGATGTTTGGTAATCTTTGCTGCGGATTTTGGTGCCTTTCTAGCGCTTAATAAGGACACCATTCTCTCTCTCACAATGACACATCCAGAATCTTCGTCCGAGAGTTCATTCAGTGTCCTGGAGGCTTCATCATGGTCTCCTCACAGTAATATTTTTTCCTCTTCTGGACGATTCTGTACAATATTACTCGCTATAAAATTTATTCTAACACTATGACACTGACGACATCTTGTCGTTAGACTCAACATGGGAAGGGTATTGGTGGTTCTTACCACTCCTTCTCAAACTTACCTTGGAGTCGCCAACAATTCGTTGAACGGCTCCACCTGTGGTGTCGCCTCACGTGGCCGACACGTCAATCTTTCCAGTACCCTGTAAGGGGAACTACTCATCAAAGAATTCTGTCACAGCCAATCTAATGCTGGGCAGTCTGGACCAAAATACTTGGTCACCTACTGTCACTCTAAACTTACCAGGTGAACACCCTAGGAAGCGTTTGTTACCTAGGGCACCCCATGTGAATTGTTTCCAATGTAGACATTTACACTAATGTCCTGTACGAATAGCGACTAAACAAAGAATTCTGTTACAGCAAATCTAGTGTTGTACAACGCAGACCGGAATCTCTGGTCACCCATACCTGATTCCACATGTGCAGTGTCAGTCCCCAACAGTTAATAGTATCAAATAATATCAGAATACCAATACGATACAAATCACCCACACTCCAGGAAGCTTAACTTAAATCGGTAATGTCAACAAACCGCTAGTCAGAAAAACCCTCTATTATCGCCCAACCACGCGCGAGGCAAAATGCTTGATCATGTTCGCCTAAACAATCCTCCCACTAAAATTATATAGCCTGACGCTTTTCAGTGCCAACCGTGTCACATTGCTTCATTTACATCACCCTAACATACCGCAGGACCTGGAAAAGATAATAAGTTTAGTACGCCAGATCCTAGTTCTCAGCCCGCGTCCACCATCTTGAAACCAAAAGTAAACACTAGGTGGCCACCCATACTACCCGTTGCAAAAATCACCAGCGAAACACAGTTTCTGGTTCCGGGAGTGACATCAGCTTCCGGAATACGACAACGTGAAGGCGGACTGAGAAAATTGGCGAAGAAATCCTGACCAACAATCTCCTTAAAATTCAACAGTTAGTAGCCTACCTAACATGTCAAGAACTGTAGAAAGAAGACCAAACTTACCCGGTCCCGGAGCGGTCCGGACGGAGGGCCGTCTCTACGAGGAGGGCGGTGTCCGACGACAAGCCAGCAGGGCGGTGAAAATGTCTGTGTTTTCCCATAAGAACAGTCTGGAGCTCCGTCAAAAGTGTGATCTGCTCCTCTTGGATATATGAACTTAAGTGTACCAATCACTGGCCGGGAATTGGATCGGCAGAATCACTTGGCGAAACCAACCCGGAAAATTAAGTGTTCTAGGCATAGGCCGGGAATTAAATCATAAAATCACTTGGGAAAATTAATGAAAATCAATATATACAAGAAACCGAGTGCCGACGGTTTAGCGTGCTACGACGGGCAGACGGGCGATTAACCGCCCCAACACCCGCGCCCAGCGTCTGATGATCCTGTCTGAAGGTCGGTAGCCGTCCTCCAGCTCACGGAAATCATTCACCGTAATGTTGCCGTCGACGACTGTCCGTATGGCGTGGAGCACCCGCCCCGTGTCCGCGGTAGGCACGCCGAACCAATCGTTGGCTCGGCGCACCTCCCGACTGATTTTGGGTATGAGACGGTTCACCCATTTCTGGAGTGAACCGTCACTGTCAGTAAGAACCCAGCGCTGGACATCAAAACCAGAGGGGGTCGTGATCACGAAGGTCGACGGGGCCGGGTGCGACTTCACATTCAAAAAGGCCCGGTTGATGGTCTCGGCGTAGAATTTTGCTGCGGCATCGGAACTAGTATAGAGTGGAATATACAGTTCTAACTCCTCGTCCCATGTAAGAACGTCCAGCAAATTACACATGACTACCAGGATATCGTCTGGCCACATAACGTGGTGCGCAAACGCATATCCAGATAGTTCAGCCGTCGAGGCGTCTCGGCAGGAAAACACCACACAGGTGTGCTCCTCACCCGTAAGAAGAAGATCGGGGTACTCTTGAATTCCACCCTCTCGGTCTGAGCAAAAGATTGCTACGCGAACCATGGTGGGAGTCGACGAAATAATAAAAAGGGCTAAGCTTGTAAAAGTACGTCCACACGCGATAAAACAACCGTCGGCACTGATTAAAATGACGTCAAAACGAGGCTAATTTGGGAAACCCCTTTTTGATCCAAAAGATCCAAATTTTGAAATCGGCTAGCATGATCAATCCATCGCATAAATTTTTACAAAACCTGTGCTAAACTAAAGCTTAGGTCCCCAACCAACGTAATCAAGCGCCAGAATTAATTCATATCGGCCCAAAATATCAGGTCGAACCATCAAACTTGCAAATTTGTTCGGAAGAGAAATTTGCCATCCGGGCGCTTCGCGCCTGGAGGAATCAAATCGAGGTCAAACCCTGGAGGGGAATTCTAGTCAAGCGTTCCACTAAGTACACATGTACTAAGCATGACTGGTGGGCGCGCGACGCGGATGATAATATTTTCTAGACCCAACTGCAGAATGCTACTAGATTCAATGCAGGGACCTTGTATTTATTGTACATAGTGTTGTTCTGGTTGAAATTTGATTGAAATTTGACACGTATTGTATAATGAACTTCGTTCGTTCAAAATGTCCGAATCCTCTGTATTGACTTATGTTGTGTTAAAATGTCCTACAATTTGGATTTGATGTGTGCTTGTTACTCTTAAAGGGTTAAGACAACTTTACATTGTACATATGTTGAGTTCTGTTGACTCGTGTTACAAATTATAAATATCAGAAACTGTATACATATGTACTAAGTCAAAAAAACTGACAATCATCACTTAATCTGGTCACCTTATGCACGAGTGACACAATTCTTAAACAGACAATAATAGGAGATCTTCCTAAAACCCTTCATGTTCATGAACATTTTCACTGATCTCAAGTCTTAACATAGACTACTGGAAATGTACTTAGGTATTAAGTAAAACTGAATGTATCTTTGTTTACAATCTTCAAATGAACAAAAGAACTTGATTAACATCACACTGTGTTGAATGTACCACGAGAGTCAAGGCCACCCCCACATTGGTTTCTCATGTTAGGAAACAATAATAACAAATATATCCAATCATCAAATTTGGAAACGTTATCCCATTTGATTAAAAATTTCCATTCGGTTTGAGCTATGTCGTCCACCTCCTTAAACTCAAACACCTGACCGCCGTCGAATGTACTAATGGCTTAGTACTTTTAATATATTGTCATGTTATATAATCCAACAAGGATTAGGCTTAGCAAGTCTACTTCTAGTCTACTCTTAGAAAGACATATCTTGCGCTCCTAGCGCCACCTGTTAACCAGTATAAAAGGTGTCGCAAAGTGGGGAGCAGTTAGTTTTAGTGAGAAAGTCAGCTAAGTAAGTTTAGCCAAGGAGTTATACTTGGAGTAAGTACATCGGCTCCGTGTAACAGACTGGAGTTTACCAATACCCATTACCTCGGACATAGGATTGTGATAGAGCTGAGTACTAGAATGGTCTAGAAGGTGTTAGAGCAACTCGTGTTCTAAATGTGGTTGATTGCTGATAGGAGATGGGAGGTGGACTGATGAAGACTTATACATGGTGGCTTTGACTCGGGATGAGATGTTTATTGAATAAAAACCCTTTCATATTAAGAAGCTCCCTCATCGTTCATTTCTTTTGAACTATTGGGAAGTGAACGGACAAACTTTAAACGCAGTCTGAATTACTCAGGCATTCTGGAAAAACAACTCATGAAGACTTGGATATACACGAACCTTACGCAGTCTTAAATCAAACATTAACAATAGTTCAAAGTGAAGCACATAGGTTAACTATGGGAAATGACCTAAACCATTAGTTCCATTTACTTCACCAGGGGGTGCAACACTCTTAATGAAAAAAGTCTATAGAAAAGTATTTTGTCTTGTGAGTTAGTGTAAGTTATGATAATGTTTTAGGATATATGAAAAAACAAAAAAAAAACATATACATCTATGTTCCTATGGGCTATTGGTGAAACTTCATTTAGGCAATATGACAGCGTTATAATTTTGTCGACCTGCAATACGTCTGTCTTTACTTTCTTTTTAAGTTCACTCCGGATGCCATTGGATATTACACCTTGCGTCTTAAAACTAAGAATTCACTTGGTAAAAGTTATGCTGACCAAGTTATGGAGTTCTACGTTGCAGAAGAAGCAGAAAAGGCGGCCGACACGTGAGTCTTACCTTTATGATGTTACTGTTACCGTTTCTTAGCTATTTTTTTCTATGATAAGGGTTGGCCGACTTTAACATCCTGTACGTTTAGTGACCATGTTTGTCTAGGTCATACGTACATTAAAACCACTACCGTGAGAGAAGCAATAATTATCAGAGCCCCCACGAAGAACAAACCGAAATAATAAATTACTGGCCATTGAGTCATTAATCCATATCATGATAGGAAAGTGATCCATTTTAGTCAACGTCTGAATTTATATTTCTATATGACAATTGCAGACAATAGGCCTCTTTCTTTCACATTCATTTCCTGATTTAGTTACTTTGTTCTTATGATTCTGTTACTTTATTGTGAGGAGAGTGTCACAGACTCTGATACTAAAGAGGAGAGTGTCACACTTTCTGAGGAAACTAAAGCGCCGGATGACAGTGTAACTGAAGACCCAGTAATGACCACTCTGGTCAGGTGAGTCAGAGTGGCCCCTCTATATGAATAACCAATCTGTGCTCTGACTAGGTGAGTTGGGAGTGGCTCCTCTACATAAATAACCAATCTGTGCTCTACCAGTTGATTTGGGAGTGGCCCATCTAGATAAAATAAACAATCTGTGCTCTAACCAAGTCAGGAGTGGCCCCTCTATATAAATAACTAATCTTTGCTCTGACCAGGTGAGGCAGGAGTGGCCCCTCCATGTAAATAACAAATTTGTGTTCTGACCAGGTGAGTCGAGAGTGGCCCCTCTATAACCAGTCTATGCTCAAACCAGGTGAGTCAGGAGTGGCCCCTCTATAAATATAACCAATCTGTGCTCCTACCAGGTGAGTTGGGAGTGTCCCCGTTGTGTGAATAACCAATCTGTGTTCTAACCAGTTGAGTCTGGAGTGGCCCCTCTATATAACCAAATTTTGCTCCTACCAGGTGAGTTGGGAGTGTCCCTGCTGTATGAATAGATAAACTGTGCTATAACCAGTTCAGTCTGGAGTGGCTCATTTAGATAGCCCCATCTGTGTCCTAACCAGGTGAGTTGGAAGTGGCACCTCGACTAGATAAATAACCCATCTGAGCTTGGACTAGGTGAGTCGGGAGTGGCCCCTCTACACTGATAATCTAGGGATTTCAAAGGTTAGTCATACATGGCTAACTCACATTAGTCAATTATTGGTTAGTCATTTTGACCAACTTTGTGACTACTGTGTTAGTCATTATGATTAAATAATTGGTCAAAATGACTAAGAGGTCACATGACCAAATAAGTGATCACATGACCACCAGGAAGGAAGGCATACAAAAGAAAACAGACACCTAAACTTGGTAAGTTTATCCATTGTCATCCATAGTGCACATTGTGCATCTAACTTTTAAACACATTCTACTTGAAAGAATAGATATCAAGGATGATATCTAAACTCAATTAGATCCATAAAATAGACTAATAAGTTATAAATTTGTTAACTTCAGTGAAGATAGTAAGATGTAGCCCAGGGTTAGTCATAATGACTAACCTTAGTCAAAATGACTTGGATATTAGTCATTATGACCAACTCTAAAGTAGTATAGGGTGTCATTCTCTATAGATCTATAGATGGGCGGGAGGGGTCTCTGATGGGATGGAGAGGGTCTCTGATGGGCAGGAGGGGACCCTGATGGGCTGGAAGGGGTCCTGCTGGGTGGGAGGGGTTTCTGATGGGTGGGAGGGGACCCTGATGGGTGGGAGGGGACCCTGATGGGTGGGAATGGTCCCTGATGGGCAGGATGGGACCCTGATGGGTGGGAGGGGTCCCTGATGGATGGGAGGGAACCCTGATGGGTGGGAGGGGACCCTGATGGGTGGGAATGGTCCCTGATGGGCAGGAGGGGTCCCTGATGGGTGGAAGGGTCCCTGATGGGTGGGAGGGTCCCTGATGGGTAGGAGGGTCCCTGATGGGCGGGAGGGGACCCTGATGGGTGGGAGGGGTCTCTGATGGGCAGCAGGGGACCCTGATGGGTGGGAGGGGACCCTGATGGGTGGGAGGGGACCCTGATGGGTGGGAGGAGTCCCTGATGGGCGGGAGGGGACCCTGATGGGTGGGAGGGGTCCCTAATGGGTGGGAGGGGACCCTGATGGGCGGCAGGGGACCCTGATGGATGGGAGTGGTTCCTGAAGGTTGGAAGTGATCTCTGATGGCTGGGACAGCCTTGAGGATGCCTCAACTGCAGGGAGGAGACCCTGATGGCCAGAAGGGGATCTTGACAGCTGAGGAAAGACCCTGACAGCTGGGAGGAGACCCTGACAGCAAGGAGGAGGCCCTGACAGCAGGAGGAGGCTATCATGGCTAGGTGAAGACCCTTACAGCTGGGAGTAGTTACTGACAGCCTGGAGGAGGTCCTGTTGGCAAGGAAGAGGCCCTGATTGCTAGGAGGAGACCCTGACAATGGTGATGGGGACCTGACAGCCAGGAGAGAATCCTGACAGCCAGGATGAGATCCTGACAGTCAGGAGAAGACCTGACATCAAGCAGGAGGCCCTAATGGCTAGGAAGAGACCCCGACAGCAAGGAGGTGGCCCTGACGGTTGGATGGAGGTTCTAATATCCTGGAGGAGGTCCTGGTGGCAAGGAGGAGGCCCTGAAGGCCAGCTGAAGACCCTGATGACCAAGAGAAGGCCCTGATGGCCAGATAGAGATTCTGATACCAAGGCGGAAGCCCTGTCTATGTGGAGGAGACCCTGATGGCTGAGAGGAATCCCTAGCTGGAAGGAGGCCCTGATGACTAGGAGTAGGCTCTGACAGCCAGGAGGAGATTCTTACAGCCAGGAGAAGACCCTGATAACTGGAAGGAGACCCTGACAGCCAGGAGAAGACTCTGATGACCAGGAGGAGGCTCTGATAGCAAGGAGAAACCCCAGATGGCTGGGAGGAGACCCTGACAGTTGTGAGGCCCTTCTTCCTAGCCCGTTCCTTGTTTTGCCGTATATCTCTGTTATAAGAGCTCAGAGAACTTAAAAAAGGTTAGTCAACAGTGGCTAATATGCTTAGTCAGAATGACCAACTGATTCCAGGAAGTACAAATATTCTTAGTCAGAACTGCCTGAGGGTTAGTCATAAGCGACCAACCCTTAGTCAACAAAACTAACCTCTGTTAGTCTTAATGACTGATATCTTAGTAATCTTAGCCTATGTTTTAGTATCATTCCTAGAAATATTTTGACTAACTAATGGTAGTCAGAGTTGACTAATATCCAAACAAAAAGGTAGCTAGATATACCACAGCCAAATTGACTATGAAAGTTAGTCACATATGACTAACTTATCTATAGCTTGGATTATCAGTGTAGATAAATAAACCTATATTCCACATGGCAATTGTACTGCCCATTAGTTCAATAATCGGCTGTGGGAATAATGGTTAAGCCCCATTCGCCGTGGCCAATTTTTCACTGCGATTGCAAGCATGAAAAACTATCATTTTGACTAAATAATCGCATAACCTTATACATTGATAGGTCCTTTGTAAACCACAAAGATATTTTCTAAAAATGATAATTCTAAATACAAGAAGATTGCAATTATATCTCAGATCGCAATTAAAAAGTGCCCAGGGCGAATGGGGCCTTATTTACAGACAAATTATATTTGCTACAAGGTTTTACAATTCTCTTTTGAATGGTGTATAGATGAGGGTGTCATGCCATATTCTCAGAGAAAATCAAACGAAAAAAAAATTGGCAGAATCAAAATCAGTATGTACAATACAAGATTCATCAATCAGTGCAACACAGGCAGGGGCAGATCACAGTGTCGAGTTGTATCCAAAATATCCGGGAATTCCACATTTCGTGCTCAAATTGATTAAGAAAAAAGTAGGCACTGAACACAAAGATTAACTTTTATCTCTGATAGGCTTTATCATAGAGATACATAAGATGTCTATGCATTGCTATGTATTGATGTTGCCCTGGAGGTATCCCTAAACACTTGTACATGAATGGCAGAACTAATAATTATCAACATTTTTTTTGTTTTTTTTTGGTTTTGTTTATTAAGTCATCATCACATACATACAATGTGCTTTTCATGATGAATCTATTAAGCTTCAGACCCAAGCTTATTCATAGGAATATGCAACGAACCAATGGTTTCCCCGGGTATTTTCTGTATTAAAATATTGCAATACCAAATTGAATGGCGATGTCACTTGTAAAGCATAATGTTTCCTGCTGACTGTAACTTCATGATATTGCAGTGCTTGTTGCTACTTGTCCTCTGTGTAATCGTAATAGATGAATTTTGACCAGATAATCAAGTGATCACTAACATTGAACCTTGTGATCACTAATATTGAGCCCTGTCCCTTTCTTGGCAATATGACGTTCGTGGACATGATAAATGACATAACCTGACGAAGACCATCCTATGATCTTACTCTTGTTCAATTCTGTCTCCCACAGTTTGCCTTGTGCGAGTGACCCATGTTTCAACAATGCTACGTGTACGGATAGTGCTGACAGTGAAACCTTTACCTGCCAGTGTCCAACAGGCTATATAGGTTATCAGTGTGAACATGGTGAGTGGGCCTAATCTCAATTTAGGAAAAAAAAATCTTTATCTGAAAAATATGATTGAAGGTTGAAAAACATACATTAAGTGTGTACACATATTGGATTTTTAGTTATTTTTGACGCAGGTTATTTAATTACTTTTTAATTTTGTTAAAATCAGCTGATAAAATTAATGTGGTTATTTACTTAATTAAATCCGAAACCTGCTTCACATAAGGGAGGTATTTCTATAGACACACACTCATGTAATTATAGATACACGTCTTATATCATACTCTAGATAATACTGCAGACGCTATTATAACCATGAATTCCGAATACTTGTATAAAATGTATATTAACAGTAAGGAAGTTTCTGCCTTTCCAGCTGACAACTGCTCGACTAATCCATGCCTCAACGAGGGAACCTGCTCCCATAACCTGACGGACGTGTCTGAGCCCACCCTGACTGCTGTGGTCAGCTTTACCTGTGCCTGTCCCGACGACTATAGTGGCGATTACTGTGAAACAGGTAAACGACGGATCCTGCCACGGCCCCCTGTTCTCCATTTACAAAAATAAGTTTAAACAAAAAACATAAATAAAAATAAGATAAAATAAAAATGTATCATTTCCCGGTTAATGCAAGGGACCTATAGTGGCTTTTTAACGTTGAAGTAGCTCGTCTAAGAAGGTTCATTCTTGGAGAATTGTAAACCTGACCACGATGCCTCATTTTATTGTTACATGTATTTGTCATTGACGCCCTAACAATATTAACAAATATTGCAAACATTATCACAAAACAATTTCTAACACTCAAAAGACTATCTGTTTGACCAAAATGCGACCTAGCAATTCTGAGTACCTTTTTGATATCATGAATCTGCCACTTAAAAAAAGTTATCTCCAATAAATCTCTCCACAGAGCCATGTGCCAACGTTACCTTCTCCTCCATATACACCGAGGAGAACCCCTACATCCAGACGATGGCCGTGGGCCGGTTCACCTTCACCATGACGGCCGTCCTCACCAGCTGGTGCAAAGAGAACCAGACTCTCACCTGGTTCTATAGCATATACAAGTCCGACTCCAGCGTCTGGGGGAAGAACAACACCCTGGATAAGTACCAGACGTCGGCCGACACCATACAAATACCGGAGTCTGTGATGTCCAGGGGGCCAGCCGAGGGAGCAATGTACCAAATCTATGCCATGGTTCGTTAATCATCCAAACATTTTGTTGAGTTTAGGTGTCATGGGTCCAAAATAATAGGGTCAAATTTTCTCTTTTTTATTTTTTTTAAAATCACAATTGAAGGGCTCACATTTAGACAAATCCTAAATAGGCCTACACTTAATGCAATGAGCTCTAGCCTTTAGATTACATATTTCGATACAGCATGTGACATTTTCTATATATCTAGTCAAGGGTGGGACGTTATTTCAAAGTTGCAATGATGCTTTCTTAAATTGTTCTGCTACAATGTTTGTCACGTCTTTGATGGGTCTCAATAATGGTGCAGCAAGGTATTGCTGTGACATCCCACTGCGACATTTTTGCATGTTCAGGTTATGCTGTCCAACCAAAAACAGAATGCTATTATAATGTTCTGTTTTGTTTCTGCCTTTACATCACCAAAACTTTACGTTGTGATAATGCTCTAACTTGTTGAACTATCAAGCTCACCAAACATAACTGTTACATGCAGTAAGCATCAGGCTGACCAACAAGAATGGCTGCAGAATGGTACTTTTGTGTCACTGGCTGGGTATTCACTTGCTCAATTTAAAGAAATCGTAATGATTAACTACTTTTGTCCCGTTTCGCGTTTAGAGCAACCATTAATGACGAAAGCAACATGCATAGTATATATAGACATGTAAAGTTATAATACTCTTTGGCACCTGGACAATATAGATACCGTACTTTTAATTCATAGTCCAGGAGCCAAATCTAAAAATATCTTGATCTACCCTACATGGTGAGCACCCCTTAAATACTAGTTCCTAAAAATTAAGAAATAACGCGTTTTTCAAATTTTGCTGATAAAGCACAAATCGCGGAAATAGATAGTGTTTGGATACCTAAATTCTTCGGAACTATCTTGATTCATGGTCCCTAGGATGCTATAAGATGAAAATAATCAAAAAAATCCAGGGGGTCCACCATGTAGGGTAAATCCTTATTTTGACTGATTTCAGGATTTGGCTCCTGGACTATCATAGAATGCTGAAAAGCAACACTTTGAAATGTTTTCCACTAAAACGCAAAATGAAGAGTTTATATAATATGTACAAATACAATAAAATAAATCATTTTCCAGGTGAGTGGGTCCAAATCCCTGATGTCCATGATTGTCATGAGGACGTCCCCTGCCGACCTGGTGGCCACCCTGGAGGGAGGCAGTGGCGTCTCCATATCCCTACCGGACCCCGTCACCCTGGATGGGTCCTCCAGCCACGACCCGGACGACCTGGAGGACACGCGGGGTACGATGAGCTACTCCTGGTCCTGTAAGAGCGGCTCGCACCTGGAGGTGACCCCCACCGACAGCTTCTCCGAGAGCGACTGCAGCAGGAACCTCGCCTGGATCCGAAGGTCATCGGAGAATACAATCATTGTATGTGAATTTTTTGTTCAGGGGGATTATAAGGACGGTTTGTTTAATTAGAATCCAAAAGTATTTTCGAATAATAAATTATTAAACGCTCGTAGCTATACAGTGGGGCCTCGACGAAACCAATATACATGTATGTATCTGACAATTCCTTTCGAATATTCTCACGGATATTGTGCTGCAAAAAAACAACAACAAAAAGAAAACAGTGCTTTTGAAAACACAACACCATAAATGCTGAACATGTCCGACGCTTTTATAGTACAATGACCAACAGAAACCGTAGGAGGAGAACAGAAAAAAATGGTTAATAATAGGAAAAATGTCCGACACGATTTAGCGACTCTAAGTTCTATAATTATGTTGGGAAACATTTCAGCTTTCCCGCTCAATATTTCCGCTGCTAACTTCCTAATTCCGGCTTTTGAGCATTGCAGGTAGAGTAAATCTGTGATTACTATTAATCCCACTCATATTCTATAAATGTATATCTACCTATAAATTATGTGATGCAATAAACCTCATGTTAGCCTTTCCTTTTCATTGATCACAGATTGAGTCTTCTGCTGACCTTGTGGGGGAGTTCACTTTCCGACTGAAAATAGAGAAGTCAAGTCGAAGTGCATACGTGGACCAAGTGATCACCTTTGTAAGGGGATACCTACCCGATATGACTATCAAGTAAGAACAGGTTTCACATGTACATACGTCGAATAAACCACTGGCCGTGCGGCGCCTGTTCTTTTGAGCTCCATTTCATATAATTATTATTTTCGTCTATATGACATGATTCAGACGATAATACTCCAGATTTCAAACATCTAAAATTTCAATGACGTATTATTATTTAGGGTGTTAATTTGGGCTCTTCTCTACAAACTCATACAATTACTAATGGCATTCCCTTTAGTTACTGTAATATCGATTAATTTGGTATATTGCAAAAACACTATAATGATAAATTGACATTACTGCATGAAGATGCATATTTTTTCTCGTTTTCGGACTGGAATATTTTGTTTACTAGTCCAAGGAGAGGATGGTGGGACGTGGGAGGGGGGGGGGGGATCTGAATTTTTTGAATCATACTAAATGGAAGGGAAATCATCTTTTCCTTTTCCAGATGTCTGTTTAACTGCGGCAGTAAGGTGGTGTCCATCAGCCGGTTGTCGCTAACCCTGGAGTGCCCTGAGTGTGTCGGACTCCCCGAGGCCACCTATGCCTGGTCACTCCAGAAAACAGTCTCCAGGAGAAGAAGCCAACCTGTGGATATCACAGACATCTCACCTACTGGTCAGTCCGAAAATAATATCACCGATGTTTTGTGTTTCTATTGTTGCTATATGACGCTATTGCTGTGTCTATGAGGAATATATGTTGCCTCAATGTGTACTGCATACATTTTGATTATTTCATTTCACTCTTAACATTCAAAGCATACAATGTGGTTTCCCTTAAAAGAAGATGCTGAAGCAATTGCCTTTAATAATCTATTAATGACGCAATAACTGATAAATTAACGCTCATGAAAAATATTTCATTTTTGCATTTACTTTGTTTTAATACAGTGTACGTCTATTCCACTTGGCAATTCGGACATACCGGTTATTTGGTAATTCATAAGCTTTTACCAGATATAATATTGCAAAGACCAGACATCAGTTGAAAGGGAATTTGAAAACCATTCTAATAGTACGCAGTATGTACATGATTCACCAGAATTCCCACTGTAGATATTTGATATCGGGAGTAAAATCGGCTAGTAGAATACAGGCTTTACGGTACAATTTCTGTCGCAGGCAGCTCCAGTGAGGGTTTTTCGATCCGGGCCGAGACCCTGGAGGAGGGCGCTACCTACACGGTGGAGGCCTCCTTCAGGTGTGGAATATGTGAAGAGAACACCAGGAGTCTGATTCTACAAATAAACCAGTCTCCGTATGGCGGGTCATGCACCATAGACCCTACAGAAGGTACAACTTATAATCTTTAATTTAGTATTCCTTTTTTCATTTTGTTTATGAAGTTTGTAAAGAGGTTAGTGATCTATTTTTTAAGTAAATATTGATCAGACATCCGGTTCTGAATGTAAAAAAATTGTGAAATAAACATTAATATTAATGTAAATAAAAGTTCATAATGTATCATTACTATTGATTCCTCATAAATTATCATTATCAATACCATACATAATTCTCCCCGTTTCATGATGACCCTACTACTTCTAAAATGATGTCACATGTAGCAGTATACACAGTGATCTTACAACAACTGAACTCATACAAAGAACCAGCGAAATAATCTGCTACCAGCCTTTCCATCTGGTAGCTGCTTTGTTATTAAAACTGCTTGTCAAAGGACCTGTGGGAACCAGCAAATTGGGTCATGACCCCTTTATTTAGTTCCACTCTCATCCTCTATGTAGCTTCATGGTGTAGTGGGTAGGACCCCCCACCTCCAAACCCAAAGTATGTGGGTTTCAATCCTGAAAGAGTTTGTCATTGCCAGTGCTTTTCAGCCTGGCGAAGCCACTTGTTATAAAAGAAAGTATCTGGAATACAAGAACACAGGTTTTCAGCCTAGCGGAAACGACTGCTATAGATGATTTGTACTGTATTTATGCTAATGGCATGGGTTGTAATTCATTGAAAGGAAAAGCAAAATAAAAAATTATTTTCAAATCAATAATCTTAGAGTCTCACGAGTATTGAAATGACATTATTAATCTATTATTGTTAACTAATTAAGAAAAAAAAACATGATAATGTTATTACAGGTGTAGCAGTAGTGACCCCATACAGGGTAACCTGCAAGGATTGGAAGTCTCCAGACAATTTACCACTATCCTACAGGATGGAAGTTAAAACTCAGGTAATCTTTTTACAGCTTCATTATAACGAAAGTTCATGGAAAGCAAGAATTGTAACTATGGATCTATTGAATAGATCTATTATAATTATCTAAAGGTGATGATTATTTTCTTGGTAATACCATGCATGTATCTTGCTGTCAGAAGACATAATTCTATTATAAGCAGGCTCTATAGCAGAATCCTAGTATTTGAAATGGGCTTATTCTGACATTAATATTCATACATGCAAGTAGACTCATGTATAAAGATAAAGACGCCTGAAATCAGAGGGGTTCCAGGTAAAAATGTGGGGTCCCAGGTAAATTTAAGGGTTTCCATCCATGATTTTTCACAATATTTCCTATGTTTTTCTCATATTCTGGAAATCGAAGGGGGTTCCAGACAGCCAGTAACCCTGCTGGCTACGCCACTTGGACCTGAACCTGGGTTGCACATACATGCGGCTTTGGCTTGGAATTCATTGAGCATGTACCCTACCGTTTTATTCCCCTATACTTTGTATTTCAGTACAATTCCAATCTGATCTACTTCGGGCCTCGAGCCACCTCTGACCCCGTGCCTCTGGCCTTGGGGCCTGTCAGTCAGAACTACATGTCAGAGATGATGGTCACTATACTGGACTCCCTGGGGTCACAGGACACCACCTCCATCTGGGTCAAGGTAACACATCTACTTATTTATCAACTACAATATATACTCACTACTTTAAATATTGGACGCAGTAGTGTCGATGGCTGTGTCTTTTGCATGGCTAAATCTTTTTTCTAAATTGTTTATTAAGTAAATCACTTCAGGGTTGCCCCTGGTTTTCGGTGATATTACAATGATAAAGTGTAGTAAATAAACATTTCAGGTGTAAACTATAAGTATGTACGTCAAGATCAATACAATATTTATTGGACCTAATAAAGTAGATCAATATAGACACAGTATCTGTGTTTGATCCGATTCATAAATTCATTGATACAGGTTGCAAATCATACATCAATATAGAGAAATCAAAAGATTTACATGCACATTCACTGTTAAAATGGTGTTTAGAATTTAAATGTGTTAAGGGCATAAACATGTTTATAATCTAAATACACTAAACCATATCTGTTTAAAACCTAAACACTTGTTACTTCTAAACATGTGTGGGTTAACTATGTTTATAATCTAAATGCATAACATTAGTTGTGTTTAAAAGCTAAACACTTGTAACCTCTAACCATGTTTTGAATGGGATATGTTTAGAATCTAAACACATAATATCAATTGTATACTATGGAAAAGAAAAATGGACACTTTGGGATTAGAACCCACATTCTTTACATTCAAGGTAGAATCCTAACCAACTGAGCTAACTTGGACTGCATGCAGTGCACACTGGCATAGTCAGCACCAATGAGTAAGATCAGTACTACTATACAGGTATTCAACATCATGTTGGTGTGACAGACAATAGTTCAGTACTCTCATACCCCTACGTATTCAGTTAAGTAGCAAAGCTGGGCTGTGTCTACCTACAGGCCTCCATAGCTCAGTGGTAGAGCATAGGCTTCATACGTGAGGGGCCCCGGGTTCAAATCTCGGCTACTGAAGTTACCAAAATACTACTATGAAGTAGTTGTACTATTAGTGGTTTGCCACATGCCCTCTATATTTTTGGCCATGATTAGTAAAATAGTGCTTTTCATACACTTAAGAATTTGGAACTTTGTGATTAAAAATGTTAGATTTTTAAGTTTTTGTAGCGTCATTAAGACAATCATTCATTGGCCTGCTATTCTAGGTACGGTCAACCAACCAGAACACCCCTAAAACATTTACAAAATGTTTTAAAACACCTTTTTAGTAGGATTAACATGTAGACACCTTTTTAGTACAAGAACTTTATCAGCTATACCCCTAAAGGTTATACCTCCAACAATCAAACAATCCATGCAAGGCTAAACCAAGAAGGAAGGACATATGTGGTTATTGGCTCAATGATCCTGTAGTGTGATTATAGGAAAAATAAAACTTTCAATGCTGTTAACATTACATCTGGTGTAAACTGAATGGCATAGTACCGTAGCAGTGTTTTACATGTAAGATCTATGTGTTTTTTTTTACACACTACGGTATATTATTGTTAAATTTAAAATGGTTTTCATCCTTAAGAATGAAAGTACACTGTACATATTACGGTATATTACTGTTTAACTTAACACCTAACCCTAAACATCTTGAAGACCTAAATGCTTCATAGATAAACACCTAAACATCATAGTTTTCTAAACACTTAGCAGCTAAACATAAAAAAACCATAAGCGTTTTGATTCTAAACACCTTGGGGACCTAAACACTTCATGGTTAAACAGCTAAACATCACACATTTCTAAACACTTAACCCTAAACACCGATAATTCTAAACATGTTTAGGGAAATAAAGTGTTCCAAAACTGGATGCACCGAAGTGTTTAGGAAAATGTTTAGGTTCTAAACACTTGTTTTAACAGTGTTGTTGATAGTTCGTTACCTTACTAATATTAAAACGACATTACTTCCAATCCTTATACAAGCCTCATCTGTTTGATCCTAACCTTTATTTCTGTTCACTTAGGTAAGGCCCCCAATGGCCAATGAATCGATGGCGTCTTCAGAACAGTTGAGCAACACCATGGACTCCCTAAACCTAAATGATACCCGAGGTTCGGCCCGCACTATTCAGGCAATGGCCTCCCTTCTCAACAGTCAGGGCTCTGATGTAAGTCGCCTATAAAATATCTAACAAAAGTTCATTGTTGGTTAGGGAATAATTTAATTAGGATGACGCAACGTAAACGTCACCTATTTTTTATCCCAGCTTTTAAGATATATTGCAAAACTATTCCTTTAACAGTAGACTTCTTTACTACTATTTAAATAAGTATCTAATTACCTTTATCTAATTTTGAACTTATAGTCTCATAGGTGAATACATTTGAGAGTGCAAAGTAGCTACATTGATGTATCGAGATGCGTTTTGGGATCTTAAACTCCCAATTGTGTGAAATCCTTGTAATTTTGAGTATGATATATTCAATAACAGAAGCATCCTACTGCCCAATGTTTCTCTTCAAATGCCTCATAGTTTAACTTTTAAGGTATAATGTGCAGATGTACTTTTTAAAAAAATGTAAAATGCAATGTACATTTTTAAAAAGGAACCTACGGTTTATCTTTCCGACTTCCTATAGTTTTCTGCGTGCTTTGTTGTTAGTTTACATTTTAACAGCAATGACAAAAGATTATTTACTTATTTACCATGCCTAGATGTAGTCTTTTACATTATTTTTCAGACGGATGCAGGTAACTCTAGCACGGGAAATGCAAAGACAGAAAGACAAAACGTGAGTAAATTGCATTATCAGTTCAAGTAACAAATACCATTCCTTTTTACAGTAATACATGTTTGAATAACATAAAATGCTTGATTTTGTCACTCATTCTAACATTTTCAGGCTATAGGCCTATAATCATATCAGAATAATAATAATATATAGAGATGTGTTGTGTAGAAAGAAAGTTGTTAAAGATATACAGAACCCAAGGACAAGGTAGTGTGGAAGGGAGTGTGGGCAAATCGACTTTTGGCTTCATCTTTGAATAGCCTTCATCAGGCTATGAAAAGAACCACAAGGTGTAGCAATGTTTAACACTGGTGATTATAATTATACTGATTTTCATGTCAATTAGAAGCATTCTACATTGTGGAATAAGATATGTAATAGTTATGTAATAGAAATGGATTACACTTCCAATTGGTACAGGTGAGACAGAAGATGGTGACCCAGATTAAGGCCATGAGCTCTAAGGTGTCCAATATTGATGACGTCATCCTCATCACTGGAGCCCTGGAGGGTTCCACAGACGCAGAGGACGAACTCAACGACGAGACTATGGTAAATACCAGTAATGGGGAGATAAACATATTGAAAAGGGCAGATGAGTTGGTGCATGGTAAACAGAAGATCAGACTGTTGCAAAGGGGAGATGGGTCAGTGCATGGTCAATGGGAGATCCAACTGAGGTCACATAAGATAAATGAAAATGATATGTCTGGATCATTTTGACAGTTACAGACAATTAGTAATCTTCGTGAAATAATCTGAGATTGTCATGTTCCAAAATATAAGTACAAAAACGGTTTCCTAGGGTAATTATTACCTGCATGGCATTGGTAAATGAATCCCAAAACAACTATAAAGTAGAAATGGAACAATACTTTGATCGAATCGGTGGAGAACTATAATAGGGCAAAACGTTATCGGATAAGAATTCTTAACCCCTAAGTATCGAGGGAAATGGATAATAACTGTAAGAATAAATTGCATGGAGTGAACACATTACACACATATATGGTATTATATATGGTTATAATTGTTTTTTCTTCAGGATAATGCGGCTGAGGCCATAACGAACCTGGCCGGTGCCGCCAAGAGCCTCCTCCTTCAACAGCCTGAACAGGCTGTCAGGGTCACGGAAAGTAAGGAAGTGTTCAGCTTTAAAAATTACATTCGCCAAAACAGCGAGAGGGAACAAAGCCTCCGCATCCAACAAAGAATGCATGGAAAATATGAAATATCAAACATCCTCAAAGAATTAATAAAATCCTGCATAAAACAAAATATTGATTAAGCAATAGCACTATATTATCCAAGCAATTTGACTTAAACAATGTTTACCTATATACAAAGCGCATAATAATGCATATATATTTCAACTGTCTGTATAATTATAAACTGCTGCCCACAGACATCCTACCGGCCGCGTGGAACATTGTATACGCGGCCAAGCCCAAGACGGAGCTGCCCACGGACGACCCGCTGCCCCTGGACGCGGAGGGGGTTGCCCTTAGAGAAGAGGCTGAGGAGAGTAGGCCGCTCAGTCCTGACGAACGAGCCTACCGGGACAGGAAACTACAGATCGTCATCAACAGGGAGAGGCAGAAGGTAGGGCGGCATGATATAGGATATTGTGTGACAATGATAAAGAAGATAGTAGCATAATAACACAAAATAATGAAGAAGATTTTGTTATCTTTAAATCGATTTAAAAACCGGGATTTATTGGAGAGAGGACAATACCGTGCAGCAAGAGGGAGTGTTTCCACCTCCTCTCAGACTTAACTGATGTTATGGATTATATGAAAATCTATTCACCAGCTTTATATATAATATTATTGAACCTAGGGTGGATGATTATCTGAAAATAAGATCCAGCGCTATGGATGTTTGTTGGATGCTGAATTACAACGAAAACCCCACTTTTTCACATGCACGTAGGAAATTCAGAATGAACAGATAAATTGGTATTTCATCTTGCTCATATCCATCCCGTCATTTAATGTACACAATAAATATACGTATCACTGTGCAGTTTGAAGAAAACGATATTTACATGAAGTCGGAAAAAACATGTTTAAAAAAATTATTTAAAACAGTGAAAAAAAATCATAATAATGATTGTAGCCTTTTGAAATCGGGAGGCAAACACAATTGCAGTGATAAAATGGGCGCCGCTCTCCCTTGACACCTAGGAAAACAGGGGGCTGTAAACTCACACAATTATTGGAATAATTTTATTAAAAAAATAATCTAATTATGGTTTATGGCCATAAAAGAATGGCACTGTCACCAACCCCGCGGGGAACCAACCCACACGCCATAAAATTGACACTGGAACCAACCCACTCTCACATGCCACGTCTATATATCACATACGGGAATGACACAGATCTCAGAATCTGTCGAAATCGAATCTTTATGGCACGTTCCATCTAACAATGAGTATTTGCCTCCATGTTAATCCATTGCTTGTTTTTCTCTGTACCTGTCATGCAGGCGGAACAGACAGCCGGTTCCATGTCGGAGGTCGGGGGTAGTATGATAGGGGTGGTGACGGACACCCTCAGCCCTGGAGACGACCCCGTCAGCTTCGAGTCGGCCAGAGCTGCCACTTCGGTAAGACGTTAAGAAGTGTATAGGGGGCCGTTCATAAATGATATCACACTTTTTCAGGGTATTTCTAGGACCCCCCCCCCCTGTTACACTAAATTCTCTGATCTAAACATGAAAATAAGGCCCATTTTCAGGCAGTGTCACACTGGTCAACCCATCTACCCACCCCCTTGTGTGTCACGTCATTTATGGATGGCCCCTAGCAAAAGTTTGACATACTAGTCTACGGGCATACTACATACTGGATAAGGATAAAATAATGCATTCATTGCAAAAAAAGAAAAACCCGAGAGGCATAATGCAGACCAAAAATAACATTTTGTCAAACCTAGGTAACATTCTCTGCAAAAGACTAATTAATCAAAGTTGTGTAAATTTGTGCAAGAAGTGCACTCTCGTATCGACTGCTGAATATTGACATAAAAGTATAATTAGGCATAAACAGGTTGCCCAGGACTATCACGATTCTATAGTAAAATAATATTACAATTTACCAGTCTATTCATGTTCCTCCTCCAACCTATTCCGCACTAGAATTCATAGGAATTTGAGGCACAATGTCTTCCAAAATATGAATAAACATGTCAGGTACCTAAAGAAAACTGCAAAAGCTAAGCGCTCAATGGTTCGTTGCAGATCCGCAAGGCGTCTCTAGTGGAGCTGGCCAACTCCACCATAACGTCCAGTTACGGCTCTGTTAGAATGCCCGACTTCGGCTCCAGCAACTCCAGCATCAAGGTTAACGCCAAGGTAAGGGCAGCACTTGAACAAAATTGATAACAGCTATGGTCAAAAAAGATGAAATTAAAAAATTAAAAAAAAAAATGAAATAAAGTAAAATCAAATCAAATCAAATAATAAATCCATGCATTTCAAAAACAACTGTTTTCAAATAGGATATGCGACCCCGGGATGCGACCATTATAGATATTGACGGAAAGGCATAGAGGGGCAAGGGCGGATCTTTTCTCTTTTTCTTGGAAGGTAGGCCTATACAAAAAAAAAGCTGCCTTTTAGTTGAGAAGAGATATAGAGATTGCATACAGCTATATACCGAAAACATCTTTTGATCTGGAGGACATATTTACGTATTTTACGTATTTTATCGGATAACGTTGGATACTGTCGGTCCCGTTATTGCCCTGGTGTGCACAAACCTAAAGCCCTCGCCCGGGAGCCCTCGACGGTATGCGCACTCCAGGGCAATAGCAATAATTATTGATTTGTGCCATCTTGGTCTGTGCGATGTATGTAGACACATAGACTAAATATTAAGACCCGTTGCTAAAACGTCACACATTGACAAGGCACGTGCGTGTTGGTGACATTTTCCCCTGGGCTCGTCGCTACCAAAGAGGGGGGTTACCACCCACAAGTAGGGGCGGATAGGCCTACAGGATTTCATAAGTGGGGGCAGCATTAATTAATTAATTAATTAATTTTTTTTTTTTTTTTTTTTGGGGGGGGGGGTAAGTTTTGTATTATAACAATCTTCGGTTTCCGGATAAATATGAGGAATTGTGAATATATACGATATATAGGCTAATTACTAAAAAAAAAATGTTTCTATTTGTCAAGTTTAAATCCCCACCTCCGCCCCTGGATACGAGGTATTAACCATTGCCTCTCACCCAGTCGGGGTTCTGGGGAAGAATAGGCCCCCAGTAGCCTCTGATGATCGTATAAGGTGACGATAGTGGGGACCCAGCACTGACCAAGTGTTCTTTTGGTTCAATTCCTGGTTGGTGCTGGGTTCACTAAGGTCTGAGGTACAACAAGAATGATTTCCAGGTTTTGATCCCCTGCTGTTTGCCCGCCCTGTCACCTTTAATTATTTCATAGATACAATCACCAAAGACAGAATTTGTCCTAACTTGTTTTCGCTGTGAAAATGACCCATGGCTGTTTGAATGGTGTAAAACATCCATCACTCACTCCAGGGGCGGACCCAGGAATTTGTAGAGGGGGCCCCCAAAAAAAACATGAATGTACGGGGGGTTGGGCCCCCCATCAAACATGATTTAACAGGGGAAGGGGGGGGGGGCAAGGCCCGTCCGCCCCGCCCCCCCCCCCCCCCTGGATCCGCCCCTGCACTCACTCCATTGCCTCTGTGTGCAGGCGATGACGTTCAAGTCCAACCCGTTCCTGTGGGGGTCGTCGTCGGCCACCATCACCTCGCCCGTCACCAACGTCAACACCACCGACGACAGCGGCGCCATGCGGGAGTTGGACGAACCAGTCTCCGTCTCCATCGCCGCCTCGCAAACGGTACGGGTAAAATAAAAACAACGGATTTGTAGAGTGTCAACTGATTGATAAATGAGGAAAGACTTACAAAGAATACTGAAAGTGTTTTCTGGAGGCCTGATCGGTTTAGTTTGGGGAAGCCACATATTCGAAATGCATTTCTCAATATTACCCATGGTCGGTCATTCATGGTAAAGGGTATCCGTCGTTTTTCTGCAGTAGTCTGCTGAACAGTGACTAATATTGATTCTTACGGTGATTTATATTGATCTTTAAACTAAGAAATGCAATTATTGAAGAAATATTCGACCGCGCCCTCCGGGCACAGAAAATTTACATTACAAATTAATATTTGGACCAAAATCGGGGGCCTGGCATGCCCCCCCCCCCCCTTAATTCCGCAAAACTGTAACTGAGGCCAGAAGAGGACAGATGGACTTAAAGATAAGGATTGAACAATAAGAGCTTGGTAAAACTGCAAGGAATCTTGCAAGGAATCTCCCTTCCCTGCCCTTGAGAATTGAGAAAGATGAATTGTATTTCCCCTTGTGTACCAGCCCAGATTTATATTAACGTTCTCGAAATTTAACACCGGAAGTAGCTGATAACAATGAAAAGGACACTGCCCAAGATTCCCTCAAATCCCAGTGGCGGATTAAGAGGGGGGGGGGGCCTTTCTATTAGCACACCCCCACCTTTTCAAAAAGGCTGGATCCGCCACTGAATCTCGCCATATCTCGCCTGCAGATTGCTCCTACAGAGGTGAGTCTGAACGTGTCGCTGAACGCCGTGACCGGTATGGTGTACCACAAGGTGAACGTGTCCACCCAGGGGGCCGCCGTCGTCCTCGACCTCCGACCTCCAGCCTCCGCCGATGCCATAGAGGTAATTAAATCTTATATATCCTTTACAGACTAGGCTAAACAATACTCTTTGGGCCTATACACTGTTAATTTTTTTTAACTATAGTTAATATCAATAGAATACACATAATGTGGGAAGTGTGTAACGAGTATAGGCCTATAACAACAAGTGAAATTGCATGTATAAACGTTGGCAAAGGGAGAAAAAAAACATAATTAGAAGATTTTTTCTTGTTTTGTACTTTTGGGCCAGCGTATTAACCCAAAAGGGGCGCGTTTTCTGAAAACGGAGACGACAATTTCAAAGATACCAAAAAACGTCATGATTTGAGTGAATTTGTCTTTTTTGTTTGTTAACCTGACATAATTGCTTTGGGTGCTTCTCTTTCTGACTTTGATTTACTCGTTCCATTTCCGATTTGATTACTTCCTATCAGTGGTAAATTTGAAAGATGAAATGGGAAATTTTGAAGAAAATTTATTCCACTTATACTTGACGATAATCACTTATCTTTTTCCCATGATCTTTACAAGAAGGAACTTTTTTTGTTTTAAAATGATTATTGATACTTGTATAAAACAAGGAAACATTTTTTTAAAGTATGTGTTTCTTTGACCATCGCATTAGGTGTATGTGAACCCCCTGGTCCAGCCCACCCTCTCCCGCTACGTCTACCGGACAGAGCGTAACGTGACGTCACTGGGGTCAGCGGGTACAGTAGCAGTCACCGTCCCGCCCGCCTCCCTCCCCTCCAGGGGCATATACTACATCGGGGTGCGACCACTCACACTGGAGACAGGTAAATGGGTCTGACAAATACCTGTAAAACTGATATAAATTCCTTTAACCTTTTTTAGTTGAGAAAATATCTAGTGAGTAGTCTCCTGGGGCTACTCTCTTAAAGATTAGTTTTCAACAGGGCCCATTATTAATTTTGGGGAAGGTTAAAAATATTTTTTTACCCTTCCCCCCAAAAAAACACACAAAAAAAACTTGTAAAACTGTTGATTGCACAGGGAAAGGGTTACGTGTTGGGCTGTTTAAACAGTCTTGCATCAATATCTATGAATAGGTTGATACCGGGGGTTGACGTGAAATTATAATTTGTTTTTGTTGGATGCCAAGCAATACCAACCCTCCCAGACGCATTGGAACTTTTCTTTTTGATCATCATGGTGTTTTTGTGCTGATAATACATTCTTAGCCCCAACAGTGACGTTATTATAAAACAATTCGTTTGGACTGTTTCATAAACGTTCAACCTCGTGATGACAAATGCCCATGCAAACATGAATAATAAAAGCCAGAGCCGGGACTATTGCAAAAGGTATAGCCGCAGACGTGACCTGTATTTCCCAGTTTGCTGTAACATGTTAACTAAACAAGATTATCTCTAGTCTGCAGCTTAAAATTTCTCCAGAAAGAAGGGGCCATCCACAAATGATGTCACACTTTTTCAGGGTATTTTAGGACCCACCCACCCCCCGTCACACTAAATTCTCTAATCTGAACATGAAAATAGATTAGTAATAGTTTTAGGCAGTATCTCTCTGTTCAACCCACCCACCCACCCACCCCCTTGCATGACATCATTTATGGACAGCCCCCAACCTTTCAAATAAAAGCAAATTGACAGAGGGAACCATCAATTTTATTACTTCTCACCATTAAAATTCAATTCAATAATTTACCAATATCTCACATTTCCCATTCAGGCTCTAGAAAGAGGCGATCCGTATCTTCTGAAAACACAACAGAGACGTATTCGATCGCCATCGGGACGACGGCATGTCGGGTTTGGGACACGGCCGTCAACGACTGGGTCTCCGGCGGTGAACTGGTGAGTCGGCCGGTCTCTCGTTCGCCCGCCATTACCTAGGTGGCGCCACTGCTCCGCGAACGCTGAGTCATGTTTGGTCAAAAGTCGTCTGCCGAGTTTCGCTCTTCAATCAGAGACTTGCACTGTGACTCATTATGCCGTATGAATGGATTATATCTGCTTGGAGAGTGTTCCTTTGAGAGCTTATGAGTCACAAAAGACTTACCATGGTGATTACTTGGGGATCTTTTGAGAGAGTAAATGATAAATATAAAAGTCCAAAAGGGAAATGTTGCTAGACCGTTCGTTTCTCATGAAAATGACACCCAGAATTAAGGTTTATTCAATTGGCAATTATTTCCACGAGATAGTTTGGAGACATTCAGAACATCAAGATGGATTTAAACATTAATGGTCAAAAAAGACAACAAAGCAGGATAGGCTGCTGTCTCATGCACACTCTTTCGTTTAGGGTATTATATAGAAAGATATCAGCGAGGTCTCACAGACAAACATTCCTTATTTCAAACAAGAACAATAGCATTCTCATCACTCCAAAAGGCACTCAAATATAAAATCTAGGTTCCCAGTCTTCGCGTACCTATGATAGGCATATGGGTCATTGTACCGGGAAATGTACAATTGGGTCTGAGATGAATGATTTCCAAGATTCTTCCAAAAGTGAAAGGTATCTTCTTTTTTTACAGGAATACATATTTTTGTCTTTGAAAAATCTAATTATACCAGGATTATCACAAGATTTTCAGCTTTTTCAAAGATCTGAAAATATATTTAATGATAAACAAACGTCCGTGACCAAAATGCAATATGATTCATATTTATTGATTATAAATAAACCTACTTGCTTAATCTTTGCACTGTATATTGCTCATATGTTTTCCTATAATCATATGGAACTTGAAGTTTCAGATCCAAAAACCTTTTTTTCAGTGATTTTCTAAAAAATATTTAATGTCAAATCAATTGTTTAACATATTTTCAGTTTGAGTCTTTTAACCAAAATAGTCAAATCCAGACATATCTATGAATTATGAACTAACCCTATATATCCCTGAGATATTCCAATATCATTTGATACCATCAAATCATTTTGTTCAGAAAAAATTTGGATTAACAAACTGTTTGTATTGGTCACGAATGTTTGTTTTTTTGGTCACGAACGTTTGCTATCAGATTATAAATGTGTATCATATGGTATATTTTAAGAGCAATTTCATTACTATCTTCTTTAATAATTGATTGAATGTTTATTCATCATAGACAATTAACTTTGATGGCCAAATTTTTAAAAATTATTCCTATATGTCAGATTTTATTTTGGTCACGGACGTTTGTTTTGGTCACGAACGTTTGTTGTATTGCTTTACCATGTCTTAAATTAATGTTAGTCACAAGATCTATTTTCCATTTTTTTTTACATTATACTGTTACTTGTGAATGCTATAAAATTACTTTTTTGATTAGAGAAGGCCACTTCAAGCCAAGAAACACCAGTGGACACAAAAAACAAACATTCGTGACCATAATAAAAATAAAAATATTTTCATTCTCAGTGCAAATGTGTACAAAATAAAAGATCCACTAAATGTCCATCTTTTTTGAAAAAAATCAAACTAATTTGTTATTCTGAAATACTATTTTTTAGCACATTAGCTTAAAAAACGTTCGTGATCAAAATACAAATCTACATGTACACAAAAAAATAAGTAAATATATTGGGAAAAAATGCTTATATCATGAAAAGAATCATAGTATGATTATGTGATAACTTGTGCATTAATGGCAACTTGTGTATTAGATTACATCTGGCAATAAAACAAATTGATACAAACGTCCGTGACCAAAATGTTCTAGGAATGAAATTGCTAATTTTTTCAGTTGTACTTATTTCTGTATGATCTAATAGCAATCATGAAGTATCAAACTATCCATAAAACTCTATAAAACACCCTATTACTCTGTTTCTTTAGGTTCATCATTTTAATCACGGATGTTTGTTTTCATCACGGACGTTTGCATAATTAATTATGATTTCATGTGATATCAAAGTATTCAATGATAAGAAACGTTTGTTGTAATTTTCCTTGAGTACATGTCCTTATACACTTGCAACATAGTGATTATTGACTATGTGTTTCAATTTAAGAATCTATTGGACAAAATCTAAAGCAAACGTTCGTGATCAATCTCAGTATAAAATCAATTAATCTTCCATTGTACATCAACATGAATGACAAGAATAAAACCTTTTTAATACATTTTTCATTTACCTTATGTCTTCATGTAGGTACTATAGATCTTTTCCTAATCCTATTCTTACCCCTTCTTAAAGCTTGTTGAAGTAATGGTCACGGATGTTTGTTTTCAATACTATGTTATGTATTTTTTGCAATTGGAAAAAAAATATTTACCAAAAATATCCAATATTTTTTAGAACAAGTCAGGACTGTCATAGCTTTGGTTTATAGTCAATATATCTAACATCTTCCTCCCAAAAAATAATATGCACTCACTTTTAATTCTAGTAATTGTAGAAAAACACTATTTTTTGCCATTTTCTGGGCTTCAATGCTTCATAGTATCTATAATATTTATTAGAAATACATCAACCTAAACATATTATTGAAGCTCATGGTGTTTATCTTCCATTGATACCATTTTGAATAACATCTGATGTATTGGAGAGATACAGTACCTCATAAAACCTCAAAAACCCTGAAAATACGCAATTGTACATTTTCTGGTACAATGACCCATATGATAAAATGATAAAAACGTGCATAATCAAATAAAAACTTAGTTTTTTCCCGCAAAAAAAGGTTCCTGAGGAGTCGAGCCTGACGACGACGACGTGCCGTGTAAAGCCGACCCCTACTCAGGCCTCGTTCGGCCTATCCTTCATCGCCCCGCCTAACCTGATCGACTTCTCCACGGTGTGGGCCAAGTTCGCCGACATCGCCAACAACGCGGCCGTCGTGTCCATCATCGGGGTGTTCCTGCTGCTCTACATTGTAGGGCTGGTGTTCGCCGCCCGGGAGGACCGAAAGGACGAGTACAGGGTGGGTGTACTTTTTGAACATTTAAAGCAAATATCTCTGGTATTATAGGTGAAAAGAGTACAACGGAAATAGCGACAAATGTGAATCATGAATTTTGGTAAATATGGGAGTTGCAATTGAAAACTCCCAATAAAAAGGCGCAATAAAAGAAACACAAATTTAAAAAAGATTGAAAAGCAACAATACAAGAAGGAATGAATCTAAACTATTACACAAAGGGAGGGAAAAGGGTCTGTCATCGTAATGGATGAGGGTATAGAGTGTCCACCCCTTTTTTGTATCAATATTTTACCTTTTCCCTTTTCCCTTTTCCCTTTTTTTATATTTTTTTCATATCACCCTGCTCCCTATTACATTATTTCATCCTTACAGTACATCCCCTAAACCATTTTCCCTTTTCCTGTTCCATCCATTTTTCTCCCTTGACCACTCTATGCCATTTTCCCTTTTTAGTGTTATTCAATTTGTTTCATTTTCCCTTTTCCCTTTTTTGTAATTTTACAAATTTTGACCTTTTCCCTTTTTCTTTTTTTCACAACTCATGTTTCAATACTCTTCAATCCCGCCCCCTAATTATCATAGCCCCTCCCCCTAGTCACTTGAGCCCTTAATAAATATCAAGCCTAGCTCACTAAAATTATAGTTACTAAATATCCCACCAATGGTGCCCCACCAATGGTGGTTGCAATGGTGCCTGTGAGGTGGGGTAGTAGTCCAACATTGCATACTAATGAGATGGGAGGGGCCTATTTTGTGAGTAGGATAATGAAAAGGGAAAAGGGAAAAGGGAAAACGTAAGTAGGTTTGCCAGTTTGCAAACCATATTCCATTTTTACAATTTTGATAAAACAAGTTAAAAATAATATATTTAAGACCAGGATTTAGTGGGGCATAAAATGAACCTTATCCTGTACTCTCATAAAAGAACACAATATAAGGATTTATGGAAATAAGGAATTGGAATTGAGGGTTAATGGACCCATATTGGTAATAAGGAATAAGGAATAAGGCATAAAAGGTGTTGGCCGGACCATACCCTGACCGTAATGCATGGCGTCAAGCAGACCTCAGGAAAACGTGGCGGAGGAGATGGAATTAATTTAGCGGTACATAATATATATTTAGTGGAATAGAAATAAAATAATACCAAGCGTAAAAAGTCATGTTAAACAGGAGATCAATTGAGAACGAACCTCTTGAACAAGAGACGAAAGTAAAGCTCCATCTCCGTTCGTTTTTTTTTATATCTATAGTGTGGATAATTTCTTTTGTTCAAAATTTAATGATTCCGTAAAAAAAATTGACGGAAAAGAACGCGTGTTTTGATTGGTAAAACAAAGCTTTAGAACCATGCAAAATAAAATCTTCCATTCGTTATGGCAGCCGCAAATTCTTTGATTTTATTTGAAAAATAAATACTTTACTATTAGTGTTGAACCTCTGTTTCAGTGGGAGGTGCAGCCCCTGGCGGACAACCTGCACAACGACACGGAGGAGTACGTGGTTACCATAGAAACGGGTCTAAAACGAGGCGCGGGCACCACGTCCAACGTCTGGTGCGACCTCTACGGCACCAAGACCAACACCGGCGTGCGCAACATCGAGGGACACATGTCTATGGTCAGTTCACAGGGTTATAAACATTATCCACGAAATGTCTTAATACTTCTGTCCCACTTTTAATAATCCAGTTTGTTAAATGGCTGAAAACATTTAGTCCTCCTGTTTACTTCTAGGTTTAGCTTAGGGGCCTTCCATTAAGCACGTACGCACATTTTCAAAAATCTCAGACCCCCCCCCCCCCCCCCCAGGAAAAAAAAAGCATTGAATATGTACTAAAATGTACGCACATTTTAGAAAATCTCGGACCCCCCCCCCCCCCCCCCCGATGCGTATGTACTAAATGGAAGGCCCCCTATCTCTTGTGTGCAGAAGTAGGCTAGACTTGCAGAAAATAAGCAGAAAACAAACGCTGGCAAAATTAGGTTATAAGGTTTCTCATATTTTTTGCTCAACAATAATACAGGAATAATGCATGCCATACAACAATCTGTAGGCTACACATGAAAAAATCGAACCGACAAAATTTTCTGCGCTGACTTTGTTACATACTTAGTACACAATATAGAACTACCAACGGCCCCAAAGGGAGCTGTTAGGACACTTAAAAAAAGAAGGTAAATCCTTAAATTCCATTCCTTCTATATACCTATTGTAACCTATCCCGCCAACTGTCTCTGGATGCCTCTGCGCAGGGTCATGAGTAGCATGTATACACATGAATCGTACCCGGTTTTGGTGACCTCTAATTGACCTCTGACCGTCTGACCTTTCTCCAGGGCTTCCCCCTGGGCAGTGTGCGGACCTTCATCCTGCGGGCCCCTGCCGACCTGGGCCGGCTGAGGGGGCTGAGGCTGTGGACGGACGGCGCCGGGCGGGGACGGGGGGCGTCATGGTACGTGGAGACGGTCAGCGTACTTCACGTCAGGACAAATACACTGTGAGTATATTGATGTGTTGGGGGGGGGGGGGGGGGCATGGTACGTGGAGACGGTCAGCGTACTTCACGTCAGGACAAAAACGCTGTGAGTATATTGATGTGTTGGGGGAGGGGAAGGGGGGTGTCATGGTACGTGGAGACGGTCAGCGTACTTCACGTCAGGACAAACACCTTGTGAGTATATTGTTGTGTGTAGGATGGGGCTTGGGGGACGTCATGGTACGTGGAAACGTCAGGAAAGACATTGAGAGTATGTTGGTGTGTTTGGGTTAGGGAATTCACGTCAAGAGCATGACGCTATCCATAGTATAGGCCATATCATACTGCACTGACGGTCTCCATTCTATACTGGCGTGATTAAAGTACACTCAGTACAGTGTATATAATTGTGAATATAGAGTTTCTAGAATGTTTAATCATGTTATAGCACTATTTGTTTCCCCAGTAACGTCCCAAGGAAGGAAACCGTCTGCAAATATGCAATTTTTAGTTTTGGGTTCCAAAATTGAATTTATACTGCCTGAAAAACAATTTATCAATAAATAATTTCAAAACAAATATCAATATTACAAATTTAACCACACACAAAACAGTATTAAAAACACACATTACACCTCTCTAACCCCTTCCCGGGCTCCTCGGCTCTCCCTCCCGGCAGGACGACCTTCCTGTGCCGGTGCTGGCTGGGCCGGGACCGGGCCGACGGGCGGCTCGAGCGGCGCTTCCCGGCGGCCACCCCGGCCGAGAGGGCCCGCTTCTCCTACCTCTACTCCCGCACCTCCTACACCACCGTCACCGACTCCCACATCTGGCTGAGCATCCTGCTGAGGCCCATGAGGTGAGTAGTTTATTTTGTTGTTTTATGTTGTTGTTGTTGTTGATTTGCATAGCAAGGATTTTATGAATAAAGAAGTACCATATACATTGGGTATTGTAGATATTATGACGTTCAGGCATTGAATGTAAACAAGTGCTTTTGCACTTATTGTTTGTCTGTCTAAATAAAGGAATTAAAAAAAGTATTTATTTTTTAGATGGGGTTTTCTTTTTGCGTCCGACTCATGCATGGGTAAATCCATAAAATTGATGCTTTGATGTTTTCCCCGTAAACTGTCTTAAATGATGTTGTGATATATTGAGAATAAGTAAAGATTATGTACACCAAAAAAGGAAAAAGACAAAACAAAATAAAACAAAAATCTCCGAGGCTATTTCCCGACAAAAAAAAAATCCAAAGTATTGTTCTTATCAAATCCTTTCAAAGACAGCGCCACTGTCTTTGAAAATAAAACAACCGTGGAATGGAAACTATTTAGCACCCACATCGTTTCTCATTTTACAGTTTCATTCATCCCCATTCATCACACACTTTCAATGATGTTAGTCGATACATAAATTAATGTTTTCTGTGTTCAGATCTCGCTTCACACGTGCGCAGAGGCTGAGTTGTTGCATGGCGACGCTGTTCCTCTCCATGGTGACGTCGGCCATGTTTTACGGCACGGAGGACGACGTGGAGAGGCCGGGGGTGCTCAGGTTAGGACCCATCGTCCTGTCCTTCCAGGAAATCTGGGTCAGCTTAGTCAGCGTCTTTATCACCGTGCCCCCGCTCGTCATCGTCGTCCAGATCTTCAGGTAGGGTTTAATGCGCATGAGGATTAATGCATTTAAGTGCGTGTTAAATGCGCATTAAAAAAGAGTTGACAGAAAAATACGTAGGCCAAAACAGGGAAAATCGTTTCTTCCCCTCTCGCATTTAAAAAAGGCAACAACTCTGGCTGGATCCGCTATGAATTCGCAGCTTTACGCTAGACGGATTAGGTTCTCTTAGACTATTGACAATATCATTTTAAACTAGAACATAATTAATTTTGCCATTGAGTAATTATAGTCAAAGAAGATACATTCATGTGGGCCAATGGAAATAATAGGGCCTACTTTCTATATTAGGAGACCTAAATAATTATGATAAGAGCAATGAAATTAACATTTCTATACTCATGACGCGATATCACAACCTGAGTGGGGGACAAAGGACACTGCAGATATGAATAAATGGGGAAAAATATTCAAGGTTCCTATACTTTCAAAAATGAATAGATCTACCCTTTTCCCCTTCGACTATCATTCGTTGTCGATTGATACAATTATTTCCATATCTAAACACATTATCTTTTCCCTACATGTAAACAGAAAAGCCAAGAGTCGCAGTGAGTCGGTGGCTCCCAGTCCTAGCCCGGTGAGCCGCTCCAACACCCACACCCCCTCTAGCGGCGGCTGGGTGAACTCCCAGACTGACCTGCTTTACAACAAGTCGCCCGTGTCTACCCACGACGTGTTGATGGGGTCCGGGATGGGGTCGCCACTCCCCGACATGGCGTCGCCACTCCCGGAAAAACTGTAGGTTTCAAATATTTATATTTTCTATGGATAATATATGAATAATATCGTTAACATTTATATTGATAAAATATGGTTGTGTCTGTGGCAACGACCTGTGCGTTGTACTTGTAGGGAATTACATGTACTTTTTTTTTTTTTTTTTTTTTTTTACAGTTTTGCAATTGCTATGGGGTTCGCTCTCATTTGTATACCCTTGAATCCTTTTGGTATATATATCAAAGATGACACATAATTAGAAAAGACACCCTTCAAAGAGGACACATAGAACTAGAACTATAATGTACTAGAAGGAGTTTCAAAATTTCCTGACATTTTATTGTAATGAATATTACATTTTATCCTAGACACATTTCATATTGCTGCAGGATATACAATTTCCTGTCTCTTCATAACACTTCAATTTTACATAAAAATAAATTGAATTTACAAATTTATTTTTCCTCCAGGCGCCCGCCTTCCTCCGTGTACCGGGCGGTGACCCCGGACGTCCCTGGAGGTCACTCAAAGCAGGAGGACAAGGAACGCACCCTGCCCTGGTGGACGCTGCTGATTGGCTGGTTTCTGGTCACGCTCTCCATACTGGTTCCGGCGTTCTTTGTCATTCTCTACAGCATGGACTGGGGCCCGGAAATTTCTAATGCATGGTTAACCGCCTACTTCTTGTCCTTCTTCGAATCCATCGTTTTCTGTGAACCTCTAAAGGTGTGTGTTATGTGTGTATGCTTATCCCTTATTTTTGAAAATTGAGTACAGCACTCTTTACAATAGTCCACTGCATGGGTTCCATTGAAACCCCAATCACTCGCCTCCGATCATTTGTTCTATATAAATTATCATTCTTGAATAATGATAATCTCGATAATGTCAACTTTGACTAAAATTCAAAGTAGAAATAAATATATGGCGCAGTTATAGAAAAACACATACAGCTTTCTTTTACATGCGAACATATAAAGGTACAGTTATTCAAAAATCCTTTCTTTCACAACAATGTGTAACCTGTCCTAAATTTGACGGCTCGGGAAATTCATGCGTCTAATATTTTCAGTTTGTAAAGTAACAATCGCTTGTACCCGCTTGTGATAAATTACATTATTTCAGGTCAAAAAATGTTCAGTCCAACCGATTTTGGAACCGCTTTCCAATCGGTTCACAATCGCATAATCGATCATTGTCTTTCATTGCAGGCTATAAATGGGGCCCTTGATGGGGGGGTCCCAATGTCACATGTCGAATTTAAAAAACGGCCATGTCGCCCTGTCGAATTTAAGAAAAGGCTATGTCACCCTGTCGAATTTAAGAAACAGCCATGTCGCCCTGTCGAATTTAAGAAATAGCAATGTCCCATGTCACTTAGCCCAAAAAGGGCCCTGTCGCCCTGTCGAATTTAGGGGTCTAGGGCCATATAAATGCTGTAAATACTAATATTATATATACTCCTCTTTCTGCAGGTGGTGCTGATCGCGCTGCTCGGCGCCTTCCTCCTGTACCGGGAGAAGCAGCGCCGGGAGAATGAGGAGCGGGCCCAGCAGGAGGAGGAGGAGGAGCAGTTCGAGGACTTCAACGGTATAATAAATTATGGAATAAGGAAAAATTGTCTATGTTGTATTCAATTTCTTTCCCGGTCAATATCATGGAAATATGATCCTCTAGAGAAATGCGCAAATAGGAATCACTTAATATTTATATGTCTTTCCCTCCTTCATTTTTTGTAGACACTTTTATTTGTTGCAGTGTCAAAAAGACCAATACAGATAAATTTGCGCACTTTGAGTTCACCGGGCTTCAGGAACATTTTTAATAACACAAAAATTATCGTTTTTAATTTTCAATTAATCCACCTTAAGTTCTACTACAAAACAATAACCTCCTTCTGCTAAACATCATTCCATAATAAATTTCCCTCCCATAAAATTTGATTAATCCATACAGTGGCGGATCCGGGGGGGGGGCGCCACTCCCTTTTCCCGGAAATTTTGCGTTTTTTTAAATGTAAAATTCAGCCACAAAAAAATTTCCAATAGCGCCACCCCCCCCCCCACCACTTTTTTTTTTTTCAAAAGCCTATATATCCGCCAGTGCCATATTACATGTATAACCAACTCGTTTTCCCCGTCCCCTCAGACTACTTCAGCCGCACGCACGGGCCTGACCGCGCGGGGCGGGAGGCGGCGGCGGCCCGGGCCGTCCGCGAGCAGGAGGCGAGTGGGCGGGTCCGGGAGCTGCTCGCCCACACCGTCTACCTGGTCCTAGTGGTAGTAGTAGGCATAGGGGCCGTCGACCCCTCCAGCCACCACCTCTACAGGGCCGTGCATGACACCTATGTGCCGACGTTTGAGAGCAAGGTAGGTGCTGTGAGCGGTGATTTTTGGTTGTCGTTCATGCATTTGATCGGGGAAATTGAGATCGGAATGGCTGGTCATTTTTAGTATTTTTATTGGAAAAAGAGCATTATTCTAGTTTCAGTTATACCAATGTCTATGGGGAAATTGTATTTTTTTCCCCAATTATATATGCATAATCACTACTTATACCTTTTTGATGTCATATCTATTCTTGTTCCCGTGAGGTGGCGTAAAGTTGGAACAAAATGAATGTAAATCCTTACCCACTCTTTTTTTTAAAACACGTCCTTGGGTAATTATTACCCAAAATGTTCTTCTTGGTAAATATGAAAAATATAATTTGGCAATTTTGGCAATTTTTCCCAGGCAGCTGGGGCCGAATTAGGTGAACTCCCTTCCGGCGGCTATACATGTGTCTGAGGTCTAAACAAATCTACCTCTTGCTCTCTCCAGGTGTGGTCCCGCGCCTCCTTCTTTGACTACGCCCAGCAGTACTTCGTCCCCAGTTACTTCGCCTACGCCGACATTAACGGAAACAAGTTACCATGGCGTCTACGGGGTTTCACCTCCGACGACACGGAGTTCCGCGTCGGACCGGCGCGCTTCAGGCAGTTGAGGGTCAACGACGGTAGGTGGCGCGGCAGTGCTGAGAGTCCTACTAGGGGGTTGGAGGGGAGTGCTATATTTGTTTTATATTTCTTGGTGGGAATCAGCAGGGGACAATAGTTGCTAGAATGTTTCTGAAAATTAGTTCAGAAGGAGACCGTCACAATAAGTGAAGCAGATAGGCCTATGTAGAGTAAACGAATCCTAATCATTTGGGCAATTTGGAGAGGAAATGTCGGAGAGTTGCATGCTGGTTGGGGGCAGGGGCTTCTATGAAAATATATGACCCCAGATTTGAATTAATCAAAACGCGTGGATTATTCGAATGTCCTTTTGGTCTAGGGCGGGGAGGGGCAACCGCCCCTTTTGCCCCCCCCCCCCTCGTGGATCCGCCACTGGGGGGGCACTATATATAGAGGAAATCTGAGCTAAAGCTAGGCGATGACAAAATGACAGTAGAGGTTCTCCAGATAATAGAAACTACACGTATAGGCCTTTTGATTACGATGGAAAATAAATAACAAACACTGCGACAGAAGTCTGGGCAACCGCATGTTTTTGGTCACTGCATATCTTTTCTAACTCTGTTTTACTCATTTTGACCTGTAAGATGGTTGATACATCTATATCACGCCATATCTATATTATATTGTGATTGTTCTTCAGTAATTATTATGGTGGTTAGTTCTTTGTTATGTTGTTTCTGATGTGATGAGGTGTTTGTTTGTTAAAATATAACACTATATGACATCTAACTGAAATACCAGCAATTTGATAGTGTGGGCCAGTACATGTGCTTTAACTAAACTAATCCCTAACGATAAGGCCCCGGGGATAAAGCGTATGAAAAAGGAAGCATGCGTAGCGGCCATAAGAATCCCTAGGACTATGCCAAGTATATAACCTATATATGCCCGATTTTATTTGATAACCGTTGAATTGAAACATTTCATACGTTCAATTTCAGATCCCTGCCCGTTCAGCTTCAGCTCCAAATATCCCTGTTACCCCGACTACACCTACATGGCCGAGGCGCATGCGTCCTACACACCGGAAGCCATCAGGAACGACACCTATGGGGAGTTCTACGAAACGACGGGGGCATGGGACTTCCTCCCTAGTGCGCAGCTGCGAGGCGAAGCCCTGTGGGCGAAAATAGGGTTATATGGCGGCGGAGGATATGTCGCGAAATTAGACATTAACATAGACATTTCCGAGAAAATCATCAAGGAATTGAAAGATAATAAGTGGTTGGATCGAACCACCCGCGTGGTCTTGATTGAGTTTACTACTTTTAACCCCAATGTGAATCTCTTTGCCTACGTGACCCTGGCCGCGGAGTTCCCACCCACTGGAGGAGTGGTAACCTTCTCCAGTGTCCAGGTGGTGCAAGGTTACGCCCTGGGGGTTTTCACTGTGGTTGTGTATTTTTGTGGAGTTATCACAATACTTTTCACCATTTATTATGCAATCCTGGAGTCTATACGCTGCTATAAAGCTGGGATAAAGGAATACTTCAAACACCTAATCTCCTGGGTGAATTTGCTGTTGGTCATTGATGTCATATTCACCATTACAATGTTCGCACTGCGCATGGCAGAAACCACTTCCGTTTTACAGACTATGAAACTAGACCTGAACGCCTACGTCCCCTTCCGGCGCGTCGTCGAATTCGACGAGTTATACCGCGTCGGGATCGCCTTCTTGAACTGCATGTGCTTCTGGAAGTTCGTTCTGCTCATGAAAATCTACAAACGGTTCCAGAACTTTATGCAGGCGCTGAGTGACTCTCTGCCGCCGCTCATGTCCTTCGCTGTCTGCTACTGCTTCCTCCTGTTGGCCTTCTCCCTCCTGGGTTACCTCCTCTTCATGAATGTGGTGTACGACTATCGCTCCATCACCTCCAGTATGGCCAACATGTTGTGCTCATCGCTAGGAGTCTTTGATATTGAATCCCTGATCTTACAGGATACCACAGGGTTCGCGCGGCTATTTTTCTCGGTCTTCATGGTGTCCATGAACATGGTGATGCTTAACGTTATGGTGGCGATTATTCTGGACTCGCAGGCCGCCCTGGAGCCTGACCCCAATGACCTTGCCGATATAGATGTGCTCCTGGCCAAACTGTGGCCGGATGCCAAGAATAAGGAGGTGGAGAGTGAGGAGGGAAGAGAAGGAGGAGAGGGAGGAAAGGCAGGTGGAAATGGATTTGGAGTGGATAAGGAAGATTTGGTGCAGGAAATCAGCATTAACGATGGCAACACTATTCAGTAATAAATCCTATGGGCCTCGCTGTCTGAACTATATACTAATCGATCTTGACAGGCACAATGGCAATATTACTATAAAGACTGTGATATGATCTGGTTCTGAACGATACTCCATTTGAATTCTATTTACATAGACGCATTCCTCCTTGTAAACAATCGCATTTAACACACCCGGATCTCCGTGCAAGCGCTGTGATATTTATCAATAAAATACACCCACGTATTCTTTACTCTTCAAATTCAAATTTAGTTATGTTCGCATATGTAGAAGAACAGGAATTGAAAAATATGATATGTGAAAAATCAGAACCAAATGTATTTTCATTTCCACAACACAGAAATATGTCACTCACCACATCTGTTTAATCTCAAACTGTGGCCACAGCGATAAACCAACAATAATACATACAAGTATTGAGTAAAATATGAATTCTAGCTTATTTTTCTCAATCAATTTCGGCACAGATCCTCTGTTACAAAATGGCAGTATTGGACCTGCTCCCTGAGAAGCATAGAGCTAATACCCGGTGTCTGAAGCGAGCAGCTCAGCGAGCAGCTCAGCCTGTGCTCATGGTGCTGCCGAGGCCGTGAGCTGCTCGGGGCTAAAATCAATACCTGCTGTGTGGTGGGGAGGAGCAGCACTATACGGGGAGCGGGAGTAGGCTACACACAGCACAGACCATGCCACCTCCTTGTACTCTATGAGCTGCTCACAGCGGCTCGGGAAAATCCTATTACCGACGGAATAGGGACCACTGAATGTGGTGATAGGCCGGGTCGTGAGCCCAGCCTAGAATGTATCTAATTTAGTACACTAAACTTGGGTTTGCCTTGGGGTTTCAGTGGCGTTATAAAACATAGATTTCATTGGGAATTCCTTCGATTACGCTGGTTACTGCATGCTGCATGGCCAATTACAATTTTCTCTTTTATTTGCTCTTATAGACATGAAGTATGTGTATTTATTACACCATGATGTCTGAAAGTAGTAATGATTCCGGTGCAGCTTCGGTTGTCTGGATTTGTCTTTGAAAATTATTATAGGCTGGTGAATGATACATCTCCGCCATGCATCTTCACTGAGACCACGGGATCGAAGGTGGCATTCAGGTAGATTCAACACACACAAACACAATAATACATACATGTATAAATAAACCATGGTATAAGAGTAGATATTGCCAGAGATATTGAGACCAAAACCGTCTACTAAAATAATATACAGTGGTCCCTCTATAAACCCGGCACTACCCTCTCGAAAATTGTCAATCCCCACAAACTGTTACCCCGATGACAACAATGGAGGCTTTTTAAGTTTGATGTTCCTTGTTACTTCTTCGATGGGATCTAATTGTATGTGTTTGTCGGGGAGGGGGGATCGGATGGATCGGATCTCCTTATGCTAAAAGAACGTTTTAACAAAATATTCGGCCTGAATCCCAGTGGAGAAATGTACTTCCAACAGACCCTTCCCATTTTCGATTTCTCAAACACTACTGATATCCATGTCCTCTCGATCTATTTATCCATACCAATAGCACCGGCGGGGTCGATAATCATATAGGATAAAAAGTGAACTGAGGTGCTGCTACAGCCGAGAGGACACCAACGCCTTCAATATTATCCATTTTTCCTCTTTTGGCACTGCTACACTTCTGTTGCCTCTTCTTCAATAAAGCACACGAACTCCTCACAGGCATATTTTCTATCCCAAACATAATTAAATAATTTTTGACGATCCACATATTTGAAGGAAATGTTATGAACATGTATATCGTACAGTCAAAGTCAAGTAATGTTGGGGTGAACGAGTCCTACTTGTGTCTCATCTCAGACCGAAGTGAACATTCTAATTCATTTTATATACAATTCACTCCACGTCTCTATCTTTTTTTTGCTAGTAGTTTCCTTTGTACATTCGTATGCAACTGATTAACTGAAAACTGAGATCTGTATCCACACATATTTTCGGAACAGTTATTAGGCCTCTTATTTTGCTAGTGGGATGGTGACGATGCTTTGTATTTTCCTTTGGAAACCGTATCAAACTTAGAATTTAGATTTTAGTCACTCTATCAAGTGAACATATTCGTTAGTACATTTTCCTGCAAGTGTTAATTTGTTAACGCATTCTTCAAAATCATTTTACGGATAGAGTAAATTGAGTTTGATCTCAAATGTGTGTAAATAACTGGGGTATCACAAAGGGACGCGTGTTCTGGGCAAAGGGACGCTGAACTTCTTTGTTCGGGTGACCCGTTTCTCCATGACCTACATCTAGGTGGCGCTGCTGTGCCAGAACCAAGAGTACATAGCGTCCTTTTCAGGGAAAGCGAAGTAAAGCGGCCACCGTTTTGAACGTTTTTAGTTTTAGTTTTACTAGATGTTTTCCCCAGTTTTAAATGCTTTTGATATTCATTGAGTCTTGCTCTAGGTACAAAGCCATAATGAAGCGGAACCCCTAAATTCTGCATTGTCGCTTGAAAAAAGAGACTGAGGAAGTTGGTCCTGGAGTTGGTCATGTGCTACCAAAGTACTGTTTACAATATAGGGCCTGATCATGTTCAGTGACTTGCGGTAATAAATTGAACTATATCATATAACTCCAATTTATAGAAGAGAAGGCGTCCAACATGATGTGTATGTCATAGGCCTAATCTTGCAGAGGCGGATTTAGTAGTGGGTCCTTAGGCGAGCGCCTTACCCTTTTTTCAAGAATGATTGTATTTGTGAAGTGTCTTCTCGAAATGACACCAGAAATTGTGTCCTATGCTGCAACAAAGTCCTGAAGACATTGCAGCAAACATAAATTTAAAACAAGTATTGCCAGGGCGATGGGCACTAGAGCCCACTATATAGGCTCGATCTAAATGCGTGTACAAGATTTGTGTTCATAAAAATAATTATAATTGCAATGATTTACAAAATACCGGAGAAGTGATTCGAAACTCCCAAGTATCTACATCTGCATGGAAACATGAGCCTTTCTTTTGAATCAAAAGGGTGTCTGGAAAATCCAGAAAACTAATGGGTTCACCGCTGAAAATTGTCTGAAAGCTGCATGATTTTCAAACGGAGATTACCAAATTCCCGTTCCTTATCCCCCTTTGGAATTATTTTCCACTATCATTTTGTCTTGAAAGCCTTCTCTAATTCCAGTTTACACTATTCTTGTTTTTGAGGCATAGCACGAACTACTCATAAATTTAATGGAAATCAGCTAATGGCATTCCATCCTCTCATTCTTTATGCTCCGATTTTAGATGACCTCTCTAAATGACCAAGTCTTCTCTCGTACTTCAGCTCCTTTGTCTATGACCATTTGGCAGACGACATTAACAGAGCAATCCATCAACTGGGCCATCGACACATCGAGCACGGCTTGGAAATTAACTTTATTTCAGATGAATAATGACAGGCGGCCCCGGTCGGCCTAATGATGACTCATCGTGCAGCAGACGACATTCACAACCGGTTTACCGCGCTTTGACACTCTCCTAGCAGAGTAACCTATGCATAGGGTGACACACTCTCCATACTGAGGGTGCAACAAAAGTAGCTGTTCACTGCTTGGAGAGTGAAAAAGCCCCTTATGGTGGAGGTGATTAAGCTTGGAGATTGAGGTTCGGCGGTCTTTGTCTACTCACGGACATTCCACTAGTAAGGGGGCGCCACTGCATCAGATAGTTCCCAAAAAGTCAACTGAATCTCTAAATTCTATCAACAATTTGGTCAAGATAGGGCAAACGAACGGGTCAAACGCAAAAACAGAAGGAAATAAGAGTAAATCCAATGCACTGCAATGTTCCTTTCTGTGTTTGCAGTAGCAAAATACTGAGATTTTATTCATAACGGCTAGTAATACGCGGCAGTTAGCTAAAGGTGGAAACAATGTATGCTAGCATGCAGCCTCTCCTTTGCCTGTCCTTGTGGGAAATGAAATGATTTAATGTGGAATTCTGCCCCAAATCCATACAATAGGAAAATTCGATTACGAAAAGTGCATCTCCATTTCAATATCTTTGACATGCCACTGCAACATGATTTCAAAATAGATATGAGTTGAGAAATTTGTTGATCGACATTTATTTCTATAAAATAATTTGACAGAACAAATGTTATCGGGATCATGATTGTTTAATTTACAAAGGCTAGGACTAGATTGTACAGTGCATTGCATGAAGGTTCAGCATACCCGATATATTTAATCTCGAACTCGTTATGATCAGAAACAATTACAATGTAAATGGTCATGGTGTATATCGCCTCTATTTTCTTCACTGTCTGTACGATTTACCAAAATGCACATTTCTCGAAAGGTTTCAAAATAAGAAAGTATACTATAGAGGCCCCCCCCCCCGGGTTACAGCTATGGAAATAATCATATACAAGTGGGTGAAAGTCACAAAGTGTAGTCTATTCCAGTGGCCGATCCAGGGGGCAAGGCGCAGCAGGCGCCCCCCCCCCCCCCATATATTTTGGGCCCAAAGTCGACCTTTTTTTAGCCATTAATCTGAAACTGGCACCCCGGAGGGGGCGCCGGGACCGTTTTTAATATGCCCCCGCCCCTTTTCTAAATATCGGGATCCGCCCTTGTATAATTCTGTATGGCTATTGAACCACATTGTACATAGCGGTCCAGGACTGCAGGTCTCATAATTGTATTCATTCGCAGTATGGCTGTGTAAATAGAATTGAATCGATAACATAATTATGACATGTGTACTCAAGAGAGAGTATCGACACCAAGATAATAAAACAGTCGGCAATGTGTTTCAAGCTATGCATACATAATATAGATCTTCGTGGGGATGGGCTATCGTTACATTTTATGGAAGTATAGCCGGAATGTAATCTAAAAATAAATGCCTTGATATTTCATTTGGTGAAAGCTGATCGTTTTTTCATGTTTACCCGCTGTTTGACAGCTAAATTTAACTAGTGAAAATAATCCATTAACTGAATTGTATAAATATATAAATATATTCGTTGATAAAATATACTCGTTGATGAAATACTATACCTTCTATGGCTGAATTTAAAGCCATCGTATAGGGAACAACCATATGCAGCTCAGTGTCAATATAGAATCGAGATAACTGAAGAACTGGCTTATAACTGAAAAAAGGTGTCTGTAATTTTTGAAAATGCGCGCAAGTAGGCCCCCTATAGGCCTATTAATTAAGGCCCCACGAATGAAATTTTGCCGCCTGCAAACGCAGGCCAAGCTGCATGTTTTTATTACAATCATTCAGGGGCGGATCCAGGAATTGAAAAGGGGGGGGGGGGGGGGGGCAACAAACATGAATGTACAGGGGGGAGGGGGGCCGACAAACATGAATGTACAGGGGGGAGGGGGGGGGGGGCGGGTCCCCCCGCCCCCCCCTAGATCCGCCACTGATCATTGGACGTTATCTTATTCAAAGTTGTTCCATCCCAATTTCATTGCGCATTGGATATTTACGAAAATTATATCTACCCTTAAAACCAAAATTCACAGCACGGCAAGAAATCGTACAGGGTGAGTTTGGAAGGCTCACGATGGTCAAAACAAGTCCCTGATTCGTGGCTTAAATAGTGCGCTGCCTAAATTTGATTTTATGGTTATCTACATTCATATTCTTTTGGAGCGTTGAACATCCATTTAGAGATTTAAACAGATAGTCCAGGGGAGGCTGCAGACTATCAAAAAAAGAATGCGGTCAGCATGTGTAGACTATAAACACTAAACCGATCCACAAGGGCAACATTTTCTCCTACAATTTAAGTTTAAACCAAAAGCTTGGAGGATGAGGGGGGGGGGGGGGGGAGGCTCACACCTCCTTGACGCCCCCCCCCCCGATCCACCCTTGAGTATACTGTAGTCATCCCTACCTTTTTCCCCATCCGGGTCGCACTACCCACCACCCCCGGCCCATGGTTATAATAGACCCGCCCGTTCCATCCCTCCACCCCTGTCCCCCGCGGGCGGCCTAGATCAAAGCGTCCCGTTGCCATGGTAACCAGGTAGTCAGGTCAGAGGTGACCCACCGTCAGGCGGCCTACCTGTCACACCCCGCCTCGGGCCGTCACCTTTCATTTGATACTTGGTGTGGGAGGTAGGGGAGGGCTTTTGGAGGAAGGCTGGAAGGTTGGGATGTCTTATGTTCCCATGTACGCACTCACGCAAGGAATTTTTGTAGGTCTTCTTGTATTTTAATGTATAAAAGATGAATTATGGACGTAGATCCGGAAGAGTGTTACAGTTTATTGCCTGGCTGTCCTTTTGCTTGCCAGGTGGAATTCGTCAGATGCGTTTGTATCCCTGGCAATTGCTTGAATAGGTCACCGTTTCTCTTTATTTCATTCCATACCTTTATTATCAATGCAGTCTATTTACGTAGCAAAATTTATATGATATTTTTGACAAAGTCCTTACACGTTCCACGGGGGTGCCGCCCCCAAAAACATACATGAAATTTCTTGGCGTTGTTTTTCGTGGCCATGGTGGAAAATCTTGGCCAGAAAACATCCATGAAATTTCCTGGACATGAAAGTACAGTGATAAATCGTACTAAAATAATTTACAATGATATATGTATATTCACCTCGTATACTTTTAACGTGTGTTGGAAGGACATTGGGACCATTTGGGATATGCATATTCACCTAACGTACGTTTTACTGAGTGTTGGATGGAATGTGGGCGGTAAATGGTGGTAAAAGACCCCGGGTCAAATGGAAGGACATTGGGACCATTTGGGAATGGATTAATTTGGATATTTCATGGATGCTTAAATTCCACGATGGAAATAGTGTAACCATGGATATTAAAACCTTTCACGGGTCATGATTTTTCGTGGCTGTTTTTTCGTCGGCAACCCCGGGTCCAAGAATGATTGAAATTTATGGGTGGTGGTGTGAGGAAATACGTCGACAAGAACTTCAATTATCTGAGAGAAAAGAGACGAAGGATCTAGAGAAAAACGCATAGATCTATAAAACATATAAAGTGTATGAATTTAATTTACACACATACATTACAGAACAAGGACGTTTATGCATCATTCATCACACGTCTAGACTTATTCTTATTGGATCTTGGATTTTTGCATGTGGTCATGTGGTCATAGACATGAGTCTTCCTCGAATTATCCTATTAATTGTGAAATATTCTATTACAACTCAATTGCCACCCCATACATGCAGCTCAATGTACTCATTAACCTCGGTATCAATATGCACCTGCAGCTCTAGAAACATTTCCCATTTTATCACTCACAAATGGAAGTAGGGCCTACACATGCATGCACTTTCATCCACCACCTTTCACCCAAGTAGTCACATTGTCTTTTACCATCATTTGCCACCCTCATTCATGATCATCCTGCATGTGTATACATTGCCAATTTAACACTTAAGAACATTTGTTTATGTTAGCAGTCATAGATAACATTTAAGCTTCTATAAATTTCCCGCATATGTACAAAGTACTTTCAGATCTCATTGCCAGGAGCAGTATTCACAATTTTCTTTCTTTGCTTCATTCATAAATAAATTCCTGTTATCATGAACACATTGTTCAGTTTATCATGCAGTTCCTTTTTCTACAAGGCCAACCCTGGCATAGGATATATGACCACATTGACTCTTTGTGCGTGAGAAAGGGCTTTTTGGCTTTGAACACAGACGAAGGCCTTTCACGTTAAAATTAGTTTTTATTTCCATTTGCCTATTGATATGTTTACTTTGATTCATGGTTGAGTTGACAGAAATGGCCGTTGCATGGGGGGTTGAGTGTGGGGGTTGGCTGTGGTGACGACAGGTCTAATGTGACGTTAGAATACCTGGGCACAGAAAGGGTTCACTGATATGGCATTAATTATATTATAGGAGTGATGCTAGTTATTCTAGTAATTGCCTTAATGAATTTGCCTATGGAACACACATCACACACTTGGTTTTGTACTTATAGCTCCCTGTATACCTAGAATGGAAGACAATCATATCGTGCAGAGAAATGGTCGCTTATAGTACAGAGTCGGGGCAAACGAGAGAATAACAAAATGTAAAGAAACAGGTAAAAGGTTGGACATAATTAGGATAATTCGAATAGTGAAAATAAAAAATAGACCCGAGCCATTAATTACTGCTATGTAAAATCAGAGAGAGTTTTAACTTTAGCCTCCATGGTAAAGTGAGACAGGAGACGAGCGTCATATAGCAAAAGTACCGGTGTAATTATATATAGCCTTCTTACATCAGAAAAGAAAAGAAAGGGGGGGGGGGGGGTGACTTGGGTCTCAACTGCCAAACGGACTGGCAAAGTGGAAATCAAAATCGAGGGGCAGTCAGAAACAGACCAAAGAGAGGGCGGTAAACTATATAATCCATCTATTTCATACTATTGACACTTACTGATTTTTGGGGGTGGTCAACTAAAATTCAAGACTGGTCAGTCACAGAAAGTGTAGGGGAGGTGCATGCAGTTTGGCAGTGGGTAGTAACCTTCAAAAAGTCAGAGCCCCCCCCCCCCTCCCCCAATCCCGGCCCCCCTCCCCTATAATAATAACTTGCCATGGCATGATGGATTGGATAAGGGTCAGTGTATAGCAATAGCCCCATAGAGAGCCATAGTGCATTTTTATGCACTCAAAAACAGTGTCGGATTCCAGGGATAGGAGCTAATCATTGTCCGGAGAGGGAGAATTTATAGAGCACAAAAAGGAGACAATGACGGCAGGCACTATAGACCGTGGAAATGCTCAGACATCCATACTGTAGGCATACTGGAAGAACCTAACTGCCACCCCTTCAGTTCGTCCCCCACTCTTACCCTTTCGCCCTCTACCCCCAAACTCTCCCCCAACCCCCATTCGCTACCATTATTACAACCAATCACCACCAGCGACATCTAGCGTCATGACGTGACAGTATCACACCTTATTTGCATAATTCGTCACGCCACGTCGGTGACAATGCGACCGCTGTGCGCATGGGCGGTGACCCGTGAACCGGATCTAATTAGATGGCCCAAAATGGCCGATTCGTCTGCGATGGGCCAAGTTTGAGGTTCGGCGGATTGAGGAGTGCATGTAGGAGTCAGGGGTGTTGGGATAGGGAGACTGGAGGAGAGAAGGCCGGAAAGAAGCATGTATATGGTTATTGTGGGAGGACTCATTTTGGCGGGACGACCGGAAGTTGGCCTTGGGGGGCCGGGGGTGTTGAGAATATTCCCGGTAAACTCTTTCAGGGACGAATCAGGGAAAGAAACCTGATGTAGAGGGGGACGCATGCCCCCCCCCCTCCCCCCCCCCCCCCTCCCCCCCCCCCCCCCTAATTTTGGCCCAATTTATAATCATTTATTGTAAAATTCTAGCCCCTGAAGGGCGCATTTGAAATATTCACATAATTATGGGTGCCCGTCCCCTTTTGGAACCTCTGGATCCGTCTCTGTGAATTTAGGCATAGAGAAGGGCGGATTGGGAATGGTGGGGGCGGGGTGTGTGTTAAATACCGTATTATTTAATGTTAGATGAAGCGGGCGAAAAAAAAATATATAAGGGCGTTCCCATTTTTCTGCTTTATAACAATGTCTTGATCTGCCCCTGTCCACCTACTCTCCTTGGGGAAACCTGCTTATCTGGCGGCACGTCAATGATCGAGGCATAGGTCTACAGAAACGCAAACTATGACAGCATTGCTAACTATAGTATATAACTTTGTTTTAATTTTAAGTCCGTCGATGAAAGGACTCAACTTCAACACCTGCATGAAAAACGCGTCTAGCCAAAACATTCTCGCACAAATAAGTAAATGGGGTGTAAATGTACATGCTTGGAAACGCTGGGGATTTAAAAAAATATCAAATCATCAATCAATGAATATTCTTGATCTCTTAGATTCAGGGTCATTATTAGGTTTTAAAAAGGTGAGAAGGAGACAGTATAGGTAGGGGCAACGAGAGTAGAAGTCCCTTCTACTCTCGTTGGTAGGGGTGGGGGAGGTAAACGAAAAAGATGGATGCTATGGCGTACCTCATAACGACGTCTTGAAGTTTTAATGTTTTTTCCCTAGAGGAAACGGATGAAAAATTACCTTATATAGAATTCGAGAACACTCACTTATGATATAAGCCCATTAATAACTTGTTCGTTAATTAAAGGCGGTGTTTTCAAACTTGTATGTCTAAACAGGCACAATAGTTGTAGGTCAGTATGATTGTGGAAAAATATTTTACCAGAGTCATTTGGCCTCAGACCGTAGACTAAGAGCACAAGTAATACTACTTATCCCCAACGTTTTTGACAACATAAGGATAACTTCGTCCGTCCTAACGCATAGTCACAATGCATAGGGCAACCATGTGTTCAGAATTGTACATAGGCCTACTGGCAGACAATAACCAAGCCCGTATCCAGGAATTTCTGTAGGGGGGTGACCATATCCATGAAATGGACCTTTTCAATAACGGAATTCAAAGTGTAGGAAGATGATAAAGGGCAAGATAGATTGTTGTGTTCAGGTAACTTAGGTCACAAAAAATTGGGTAGGTAGGTCGATTTTTTTTACTTACCAAATGACCTACTGTTAACAGATAATGAAAACCTTTTTCCAAAGAGGGGGGTGAAGCATACCCCCCTCTCCTGGTTATGGGTTTGCAAGGCACAGGGCTGGGGGAGAAGGCACGGGGCTGGGGAGAAGGCATGGGGCTGGGGGAGAAGGCATGGGGCCGGGGGAGAAGGCATGGGAAATCGGGGAGAAGAGCAGGGCTGGGGGAAAAGGCACAGGTCCAGTCGAGGAGGCACAGGGCCAGAAGAGAAGGCAGAGGGCTGGAAGAGAAGGCAGAGGGCCAGAGAAGGCACAGGGTCAGGAGGGGAAGCTCAGGGCTTGAAGGGGAAGCAAAGGGCCTGGAGGGAACACAAAGGGGCATGAGGGGAGACATGGGACCGTGAGAGAACCCACAGGGCCAGAAGGGAAAGAAAGGGAGGGAAGGGGAAAGAAAGGACCAGGAGGGGAAAGAAAGGACCATGAGAGGACCCACAAGGCCAGAGGGGGAAAGAAAGGGATGGAAGGGGAAAGAAAGGACCAGGAGGGGAAAGAAAGGACCATGAGATGACCCACAAGGCCAGAGGGGGAAAGCAAGGGATGGAAGGGGAAAGAAAGGACCAGGAGGGGAAAGAAAGGACCATGAGAGGACCCACAAGGCCAGAGGGGGAGAGAAAGGGATGGGAGGGGGAGACAGGGACGGGAGGGGAAAGAAAGGACCAGGAGGGGAAAGAAAGGGCCGTGCGAGGACCGACAAGGCCAGAATTGGAAAGAAAGGGATGGGAGGGGGAGAAAGGGAAGGGAGGGGAAAGAAATTTAGGACCAGGAGGGGAAAGAAAGGGCCGTGAGAGGACCCACAGGGCCAGAAGGGTAAAGAAAGGTATGGGAAAGGAAAGAAAGGGCCAGGAGGGGAAGGGGAGAAGTGGAGGGGAAAGAAAAGAATGGAAGAGGAGGGAAGGGACAGGAGGGGAAGAAAGGGACAGGAGGGGAAACAAAGGGATGGAAGGGGAAAGAATGGGATGAGAGGGGAGAGAAAGTGACAGAAGGGGAAAGAAAGGGATGGGAGGGGAGAGAAGGGGATGGAAGGGGAATGAAAAGGCCAGGAGGGAAAAGAAGGAAAAACTAAAATATTGGTTTAAAAAAGTGGACCTGGCACAGCTTGGGGGTGTGACGCGTACCCCACGTCACCCCCCCCCCCCCCTGTCTACGGGCTTGATAACAGTACTAATTCAGGCAAAACGTTGGGGGAAAAATAGATAATTTCTAGCATTTATCATATGGAATCTTCCTATTTCACTACAGCTGATAAAGTGCTCTTCCAATAGAGTTCTTTCACATGATAACGACACGAGCCCAGGAATGAGTCAAGGCAAAAACGGCGATCTTCTTTGATCCTGCACTTGGAGGGTTCGAGTCAAAAGACGGTATTTATGAACCACGCCGGTCCTAGTCCTACTTTCGCTTTCAGTTTGCCCCTCCATCCATGCAGACATGGATACTGCGGCAGTGCCTACTCCTCCCCTCCATGGCCGGCGTTAGGGATCGATTGCCACTTACTGTATCACCTTTCATTCCCCTGTTCGCCTTCCTCCTTTCGTCTATGCATTTTTAATCTATGCACTTAATGAGAGGAAAGGTTGGCAGTGCTGGGGTGTTCGATTATTGATGGAAGCATAACCGACAGGACAGACTAATTGGGCAGAAAACGGACGTCTGTGACCTTAGTGTCCTATAGGTTTTCCGTGATTTTATTGGTTAACCTTTGAAATAGGTGATAAATATCTAATACGTGTTATTGTTTCAAAATTTACCATGTACATTTAGAGGGAGAAACCCCCCTTGGACGCCCCCTCCCCCATCTGTTCGAGAAATTTGAGTATCTGTTGTTATAAACAATCCTGCGAGCTTGTATATCCAACCGCTAGCGACCGTCTCTAATTGACCTATCAATTTTCAAATAATTTATAAAAGCAAGAGGCTAAATATGCGGGAATTAGTAAAAATAATATTAAGAAGGAGGGAATAGAAAAAAAAGTACATAACAGAGAAATACATTGTATTGACCTTGTTGTATATAGTTATAATTTACACATAAAATATTTATGTACTACAATTTATACTCATTGAAATATCATCAAAAGCCACGGGCAACCCTGAAGTGAATTACTTAATAAACAATTTAAAAAAAATCCCAATTTTTGCCTCCGACTCCTAGCCTAGAGCTATCAATTTTCACTTTCATTTGATATACTTCAAAGCGATACAGATATTGCTTTTACTGACACAGAGAAACAGGACATCAATGAATTATTAGAAAAAATCAGGTGAAATAATTCTTGATACAGGCATGATATATTACTTTAGAACCAGTGCCCTCCATATACAATAGTAACCCACCTCTACGTCTTACATAACACAAAGGGCCGCTACCGCCTCCTCCCTCCGGTAATACACAAAATGATGATAGAAAAATAAAAGTTTAGACTTCGTTCTTACTTGGTGAACTATGACATGTAATAAGAGGCATATTGCCCAGCAAGTGATCTTCCAACATACACGTATAGATTTAGTGCATCATTTATTGCAACGTTACGTCTTTGACAAAGACCATGGCGTTGTGTCTGTCACCAAGCGGATGTTTAAGATTCAAACATTCTAAGTAGTTAGTTGGTATTTCCCAGACATATAACTTGCAGTGTTTCCTTCTAAGAACTCGTATGGTGTAAAGGATTCTCTTTGACATAACGTTCAACACATTTACCACCTTCATGTTTCAAGCCTCTCTGCGGTCGCGGCCTTTTCTTTTTCTGAAAACAACTTAAAACGAATTCCCATATAGTGCATGGTTTTATTGCAGCCATAACTTTTTCAAGTTGCAAAATGGTCGTTTTTTTCTCAATCAAAGTGTTCAAAGAACGAGTACATTTATTATGCAAAAATGGCGTGACTGACCCTGGCTGACACCTAGGTCAGACCGCGGCCAGTAGGGGGCTCTGTGGTGAGTCAGTTGTGGTAACGGGTTGGGTCAGGGGTTGGGTCAGGGCGGCCGCCAAACTCCTTTCTCGCTTCAGATTCCCGTGTAATCATCGCTCCGACTATAGCACTATGGGAACTGCCGGGACTACTTTTCGCTGGGACTTGTTACCTGCCTGACTTGGCACATTCTATAAGAACTACTTTTTCGCGGAGGGCCACATGCGTGATGCGGTTGCGTAGTACTACAATGAAATTGCTTCACGAAAAAAGGCTATAGTCGGAGCGAGTATTACATTTGGAATCCGAAGCGACGGGGGAGTATGGGGCGGCCGCCGATGAGTCAGCAAAATGGTGGCATGGCGTCACTTCCGCTCACTCGATGGCGTTCATCGATCCGTCATTTGTGACAGCCGAGCGTCCGTCAGATCACAGTCGTCAGTCATGGGCGCAGATTACACCTTTTGAAGGCGTTTTTTTCTCCCTCTCAATCACGCTCTTGATTGTATCATTGTGTGCAGGTTCAATTTCACTCACGGATAAATTATGCATGTATCGTTGAATAATAAATGATTGAGGGAAAGGATTTGATTTAATTTCATAGTCTAAACGAGAACCAGTGGATTGCTGGTAATAATTCAATCATGCCTTTTTTTGAAAACGAGACCAAGAGAGACCGGCAATGTTACAGGTGCGATGTTATTCCAATTTACAATGATTTATAGCCTTAACAAATGGACACATTAATATTCTGCAAAATCTGTTTACAACAAATTTGAGACTAATGGACAATGGCAAGGTTATCATATCGGCATGATGTTTAACTCATTCTGGGTCTAATATACTATTATGTAGTTGGCTAAACGACCTTACGGAGATACATGCATACTATAATAGGCCTATATCTCATTAAATTACTATGAGGGGTGGCGTCAAGAACTCCAACACTGAGCTCCTGCACTTTACGAGCTCCGGCATTTTACTAGCTCCTTCACTGTTTTTTATTAAATCATAGCGGTTTCACTTTTCGGTGCTCTTCCAACAGCAGTTAGAGATACAATGGCTTTGGTGGTAATATATGAGTAATGATTAATATTATGCAATACAATAGATAATTCATGATTACATCCTCCTATATGATTCAGTATAATACATCTTAACACACTGCTGATAATAATGATGAATACCTCCTGCATTTGTAACTTTACTAGTTCCTGCACTTCACCAGCTCCTGCCCTTTTAACTTTACAAGCTCCTGAACCTTACCAGCTCCTGCACTTCACTAGCTCCGTGCTCCTTGGTCCTTTGCTCACGTTATCACAGCTGCTCCCAACCCGTCAGCCGCTCACTAATCTCAGTCTCTCATCACCCCGCGAGATCTCCCGAGACCCACGTGATCAAAGCGCCTCAATCTCCACGTTAATTAGCCCCGTGCTCTCCAAACACATTCAGCCGAGTAACGCTCCCACCTCAGGGAGCTTGGACACACACATCATTCCAGGATTCTGCTTGGAGAGCTGTGCTGTCCCAATAAATACCTGAAGGATCTGCTAACGAGGTCTTCGCTGGTACCGGCCTACTCTCATGCTGCGTTTGAGAGCCCGCCGGAAACTGACCCCTGGAGGAGAAACGTGCTTCTAAGGGGTTTAGCTGGCAGGAGGCATTTGTGGAGCCTGGAGAAGCCCGGAGGAGGCCACTGGAGGGGACCTCGTTACATAAGGATACAGATCCGCTTTCAGGTTGTTTCAGTCTGTGGCAGGAGTGGATGCATGTTTTAGGACACGATGTGTCATGTAGTGTAAAGGCGGGAACCCACCGAGCGACGCGACTAAAATTCTGGTCGGATCTTAGTCACGAGTGACTGAATATTTCATCAGAACTACAACATCTGGAGACCAAAACATTTAAACAAAAGATTAAAAAATAACTTAAATGAATTGAACCTGAAACCCCTGAGCCAACAGTAACCATATGTAAAATGTTGATGTTATACTCGGAAAGACATTGTGATATTTTTCTCTCCTAAGACAAGCTTATTCAAAAAAATATACTCGGAAAGACATTCCATTCCTTGTCAACATCATCTTACATAATCAGATAATAAGTATAACCTGTAAAACATTTAATTGCTCATTGAAATAATTAACCTGTACACTAACCAATACTGACTGTTACTAACATATCGACTATCTGAAAAGCGTTTGTGTAACGAGATCGTTTTGTTCAATAAAAGAAAAAGAAATATGAAATTGTTAGATATTATCCCGGCGATTTATCATTTTCCTGACCAGTTTCTGGTCGCTTAGCTCAATGAGACATCATTTCTGGTCGTTTTAGATGATTTTTGATCGCTTGAATGATGAGGTTCGACCAGAATTACAGCTGCATCGGTCCGTGGATTAACGCCTTTATCGAGAAGACATGATCTCTGAAATCAATTGCTGGTCTTTCAGTGACGAATTTCTTTTCTTTTTTAAAAAATCTTTTTTATTAGTAATTCACTTCAGGATTGCCTCTGGTTTTCGGTGATATATTGATAATTCCTATTCAGAGATGAAACAATACAATCCTGGTGCAAGACAGTTCAATAGCTGACTAATGTGTATGGCCATACAGACACCTCCTTGATCAGAAACACCCAGTCCAACACTTCTGGAAACGAGTTTGATATAGAGTTAGTAGGCTGAATTAACGCTCAGAAAAAGAATGCTCACTCTTAATTTCCATTTTGTGTGGCAAATTTCCTAATATGAACATCATGCAACAGAAGAAGAGAAACGCAAATTGTATCTGTGCTGTCATGTTGAGGCAAACTATACCTATTTTATTTCCTATAAATTAACCACCATCGTTGCATGTATTTGAACAAAGAACATCTCTGTAGCTCCACCAGTCTTCCAGTTTTATGTCTTGGTGGACCGGAAATAGATAGCAGGCCTCAATCTCGTTTCTTGTTTTTTTTCTGTTCTTTCGCTGGGTCTTGTGGAGACCACGGCAGGGGTGGTAGATATACCATGCTGGGCACGCGGGATCATTCCAAGCAAACACCGCCATGTAACTGTGGCTAGACGTGCCCAGAGCCGTAGTAGCAAAACATCACAAAATTACAGAATTATATTCCATAGCAATATTGGTTAGCTTTCAAGAAACAAATCATTTTGACAACACTCATCAGTCGGAGAATATACGACTAATCTAATCCAACAAAAGGATACACAAAAAAGGCTGCTGTGATCAGATTGTATTGACTTCCCTCGTTTCTTTTGTGTGTGTGACCCTCGTGGTCTTTTTTTGTGATGAGGATAAATGTGTACTGCCAATAAAGTAGTAGCAATGGATCCGTCCTTGGCTGCTTCCATGGTGAGAGCATGGTGACCCAACAGTGTTATAACCAATACTTCAATATATTGGACTATAATAACCATTATACAGGGGCGGATCCAGAAACTTTGGAAGAGCTGCCATGGGGGCGCCTACAATAAAAAGGGCTCGAATGTTACATTTGAAAATTGAAATTTGTCCTGTGAAAGGGAGCGCCCCCTGCGTCCATACCTCCCCCCTCCCAAACCTGACCCTGAAATAGAGACATATTGATATAAGTAACAAAAAAGAATCAATTGGGATTTCCCCGCATCATTCTCATCCTTCTCATCCTATTCATGGAAAATCATTTCTATCTAAAGCCGCAGTACTGAGCAATACCGTCACTTCTCCCATGCACTGTCACGTCTATTTGGTGTTTCAACCTTCTTTGAAAACCACAGCTTTGTGTGGCGAAACGCGGCGGGAGTCGGGTAGAAGAAAATGCCGACGAGTGTCAGGAGACAGTGTGAGGGGAGTCGGAGCGGGTTTACTTCTAACAAACAGGGCTTGCCAAAGCAAACACGTCCATTACGTCAATAAATTTCCTTCTGGCTCAATTTCCTTGGCCGTGTTTGAGTTGGTAAAAAAAGTGGTTCTCTGTTGATGTGGTTGGCGCGGAGGTTCGGTGCGGGAGCTCCGGGGAGGCTGAAGTGATAAAATCTGGGATAAAATGAGTTGTTGCCCAAAGGCGGGTTTCCGGAGTTTGGATTATGAGATTTAAATGTGACCAGAACTGAGACTTGGTAACCCCAGCTGGGAATAATAATAGGAAGATTTTGAGACTAAATATAATATTGATATTTTCCATCTAGGAGATATAGGTAAAAATCAGTAATCAGTAATGAACATTGGATCTGTAAAAACGTTTGGAGAAACAATTATAAATTACCCAAATATTGTATGACTCTTCGATTATGCGCCATGTAAGATATGATAGGCTACTCTTACAAATACTTAGACAGATTAAATCTAAAACAGGATGGAAATTATATCACAAACTTATTTCTGTCAATTGTATGTTAGTGAGATAACATCACTATAAAAAGTTTCAACGTTTTAGCCTTCGTGATAATTCTATATAGAATCGATATTATTGTTCCCCAAGTAATACATAATTCAATTTGCTACGGTATAACTAAGGAAAGGGATACATATAGCAGACTCATAGTATAGATGTATTAATCATAAGAGAATTAAGTTGCTTATACCTCAAACAAGAACACTTCAGCTTCTAAAAGTGGAAGACATGCAGTTAATGAAATCGCATTGAGTGAGATATTCTTTAACTCATTAAAGCTGGAACAATGTGGACAAGTGCTATTATTCGAATTATCAGGTATTACCATGAAGACTATTCCTCTAGCCTACATGGCATTACACGTTAACTGATAGTCATAGTCGTGTCTTTTAATTATTGCAAGCAAAATGCCTCTGATAGAGTTAAGATCGAAAGGGCATGATTGTCATGTATGGAAGGGAGGACAACCCAGGGGAGGACAAGTGCAAGTGCCGTGCAAGTGACCCATGCATGCACGTTACAACCGAATTCAAACCAATTCTCTTTTCATGCAATTTTTCATGCAATTTAACAAACATACATTTTCAGGTAACTTTTCCCTTGTGCAGTAACCTCCCTTACAAAGCCACCACTAAATACGTACCTGTTTTACTTTGAACCAATTGTTCAAATCGACTCCCACTCGAACCATGAACCATTTTCGGATTGTGCACATTGTGCATCACCCGCTTCGTCGGAAATTGCCTAATCGCCAGCCGCACCAGTACACATGTGACAAGACATACTCCCGGGACATACTCCAACAAAGTGACGAAGGTTAACAAGGGAAAGTATCCTGTTTGCTTTGGTCCAGTCGTTATTATTTGTTCTTCAGACAGACAGAACAAACTGTACCTGAGACAGTTATCATAAGTGGCTTAGATAATGCGGAAGTTGATATTACACCAGTCGTGCATTTCCTGCCACGTCCTTGAATATGGCCCTCAATAAGCTCCCATGTTGTAATAAGTGACCTGTAAAATAAACATATTATATCAGCGCTTTAGATGAATAGGCAAACTTATTTCCTTCCAATTATAGTTCAGTTTCGAAACGTTGAGGCATATGAAGATCCTAGAAAGAAAGAGGAGAAATGTTAGGGGGAAAGAAGCCAATAGTGATTTTATAATTGTTTTCCGGATGGCTTTGCCTATACAATTTCTTTGTGCTTTATTGCATGTCTTCTCCTGATAAGCATAGAGGTTATATGCAAATCAGTATGATGATGAGAATATGACAGATATGCTGACCGTAATTTATTGGTGACATTGAATGTGACTACTGATTAAAACTGAAGGAATCTCTCATGAATTATCCTATTCCTTTGCTTGGAGATTTAAGCACGTCTAACGGTTTTCTTAATCCTAACTCATGCCGCTGGCTTTCTGACAATGGGCAACTATGCATCTAGATCTATTACCTATATATCCTACAGGCCTTAGCCCTAAGTGAAGCTAGATTTTAGCAAGGTTGACCACACAACAACGACGTTACGTTATACACACACTCACATCATTATCATTCTCGTAGAATTCCTCTAAAAATGTCATGATGCAAACGCCTACGATCCATAATGATCAGGCAAAATAGCATTCTGTCTATGCTTCGAGACGCCACAGCCATGGAAGGGGATGTAGCTCAGCGGTAGAGCGCTCGCTTTGCATGTGAGAGGCCCCGGGTTCAATCCCCGGCATCTCCACACCAACCACGTTTTGCCGCGGCCGTTCCGTGGCTTACACTGCTACCGTGGATGAAGAACAGAACACACAGCGCGGAGCAGTGAATTGCGCTAGATATCAGTACTTTATTTCTCAAAGCCAGTGAGGTATCGTATGGTTTAATTGGTAACCCTATCTACATGTATTGATATAATCTATTGTAAACATGGATCAGCATAATAATGAATAGGGCTATGTCACGTATGTGACTCCGGTGTGACAGCCGCAAAGTCAGACATCTAAATGTGCCATTCCAATTTTGCATTTCATTACACAGCATAGACCTACTATATATAATAAGCTTACATTTGAGGGGTGTCACTTCTTTCAAACCAGATGCCGGGACCCGACGCAAAAACTTAACCTTATTGTGTTTTCATAGGCCCTACCCATTTGCCCTTCAGACTCCCTGTAACACGGCTGTCACATGGCGTAGTAATGGACCGGAAGTGGCTTAGAAGACGAAGTTGGCAAGGAGTCCAGTGCAAATTACAATGTTATATTTCAGATGATGATGATTAATATTCATAGTAGGCTATGTCGTTGAATGAAAAACAGGCTATAAGTTATAATAAAAGAAATGGCAATGTTCGCCTGGACCGTTTCAATTCACGCCGTCTGGCAAGAGAATGACAAGGAATTGGCACAGTCCATACAGCTGGAGTGTTCCTTATGAGGTTTTATGATGACATTGGCAAAAATGAGACGTAATATTATAAAGGATATACATATTCTTGTTGTTTATCAGTTAAACGTCCTGGTCCAGATATTAATATCCTCTTTTCTTCAAGCATAGGTTGGATAGCCAATTGACGTGGACCCACTATCCATACGTTGTGGCAGCTATTAGGCATAGGCCTATAGGCCTAGTTAAACATAACCTAAAATAGGATGTATAATTTTCTGATAAAAACTGAATTTATAGAAAGTAGGCCTATAGCATCGTGCAAGGTGACATAGGCCTACATTGAACACCATTTGGCAGTGCATGGCAGATGATTTAGCTCCCGGGATTTAGCCTAAATATGCATGCCTATTAGATGGGATGGCGCAGGCGGCTTTCTTTTCCATTTTTCTTGAAATATCTGACTTTGAATTAAAAACTTTGGTCAAAACCTGCAAAGACGAATAATTCACCTATACCCATGCAGCCTTTTTTAAATCCTGCATCAGAAACTGCCCAGTAATTTGCTTTTTACTACCTTAATCCCGGCCGATGCCGTATGCAGCGTCCTTGCAATTTCCACACAATTTGCTTCAATTCGTCATTACCATTTAGCACATTTTTTTTTTTTTATTTTTTTTTATTTTTTATTGTTTCTTGGCTTCACGTATACACATGTTCTTCCAGCCACATATGAATGTGAACGGTGTAGTGATGACAATGATACATGACATGAGATGAGCAAATATTATATAAGCCACCATACCCTACCATATAGTTTCTGTGGTTGCAGTTTAAACATGTAACAACAATACATAGCAATAATCAATCATCCGTATCAACCATATCCAGTTCAAACACTCATATTCCTTCAATCAAATGGCAATTTTTGTATCCCACTTTTAAATTTAAATTTGGTGGTCGAACGCTGAATATCCTTGGGGATACGATCCCACAATTTGATACCTCTACTCATAGGACTTTTCCTATATTTTGCATAGCTCCCTATGTCCCTTTTAAATTTTAATTTATCCCGACTCCTCAAATGTATAATGGGTCGAACAGAATCTAGGGAGTTCTTACCTTTACTAAGCCTATACATAATAGCACAATGGTGGGTCCTTCGACGTTTCTGTAACGACTCTATACCATATTGAAGCATTAATTCATCAGGATTCCTACCCTTATGCACTCCATCAATAAGTCGCATGGCTTTTTCGTGCAGGCTATCTAACCTACCAATCTTATTTCTTGGGCCACTCTCGATAAGAAAATCAGCATAATCATACAGGGGCATAATTACCTGTTTATACACGGTAAGTGCTATATCAGTAGTAATAAATTTACGCATATTACCAAGCTGGTATATTTTACGCTTGACCTTCCCTATTTTAGTTTTGAGAAACTGGTCAAACTTCAAGGACTCATCGATAAGTACTCCCAAATAATTATAGCATGTAACGCATTCCAAGGGTTTCCCTCCTAGTCTCAGTACATAATCATTACAAATAGGTCCACCAGGCCTAAACATCATGAATTTAGTCTTGTCTGTATTGACGGTTAACTTGTTATACTTACACCAGGCCATAATTTGATCTAGGGAAGACTGCAATTCTATACGAGTATTTTCTGAATTCATATGAGAACAGTATACAACTGTGTCGTCGGCATACATCAAGATTTTTGTTTCCGTATTATTGAGCAAGGATAATAAGTCATTTACATATATAATAAAGAAAAGTGGCCCTAGAATCGAACCCTGGGGAACTCCACATGTGATAGGACTCAATGAGGAATAACAATCAATTACTTTTACATGTTGCTGTCGATTTGTTAAATAATATCTACACCATTGAATCACTTCATCTGCCATACCGTAATAGCTCAACTTTTTACACAGAATATTGTGGTCCAAAGTATCGAAGGCTTTACTATAATCTATATATACACAACTAATAAACTCTTTATTATCTAAACTTTTGTATATAAATTGTATCAATTCATGAATGGCTGTCGACGTGCTGTGGTCACGTCTAAAACCATGCTGTCTATAGTCCAAAAGTCCATTACTCTCAATAAAATATGACAATTGATTAAAAACAGCTCTCTCAATAATCTTACTCGGAGCAGGTAAGACTGATATGGGTCTAAAATCGCAAACATTTAGTGACATGGTCCCTTTGGGAATTGGTGTAACAGTACCGATAGCCCATTCCCGGGGTAGAGATGATTGGCGGAGACACTCATTTAGCAGGTGAGTAACCTCTACAGGAATTGAAAGAAGAATATTTTTCAGATATTCTGTTGAAATGTTACTAACATTTGATGATTTGCTTGTTTTAAGACCATTGATAAGTGATTTAGTCTCATTGAGTCCTATAAACCTAAAGTCCATTTTTGGACCATTATATCTCACTATATGGTCCATACTGACCCAATTGTCAGTGAATTTAATTGCTAACTTAGGACCTATCCCAATATAGTAGTCATTTATAGCATTTGCAGCATCAATACCAGAGTGTATTTGGTCATTCACCTTAATCTTGATGTGCTTCTGATTGGTTCGCTGGTTACCAAATTTAATATTCTTATTAATCTCTTTCCAGAATTTCTTTGGGGTATGCCGAGTTTCATTTAATTTTTTACTAATAAAAGATCGCTTTTTCTGTATTAGAAGTTTTCTGATGTTTGATTTGAGTAGGCGTAATTCGTTCCAATCATCTCTATTGCGATAGGTCTGAAATTTCCTATACAATAACTTTTTGGCACTAATTGCCTTACGGAGTTCACCATCAAACCATGTTGGTTGATCACCACGAATCTTTATGGTTTTTTCAGGACATAGAATTTCTAGGTTTTTGAGAATTATATTCTTCATAACCAACCACAGTGCATCTGGGTCTAAGCCATCTTGCCAAAATTCACTCCATTGTTCATCATCTAATACTAATGCACAAAAATTTTCAATAGTATACAACGAAGTGTCACGGACCTTAATTGTATTCCAGCTAATACATTCTCTCGGTTTTTTACGTACAATAAAAATTGGTGAATGGTCAGAGATTAGTGTATTCAAGACCCCACTATGCATGACCAAATGTGAGGGGATAGTTGTAAAAATAAGGTCAATAATACTTTGGCTGTTAATGGTAACTCTAGTTGGGTTTTTAATGAGTTGTCGCATATTATATTTGAATTCAAGATCTTTTAATGATTGTCTATTTCTATCTTCCCCCTTCTTAAAATTAACATTCATGTCTCCCATTAAAACTATCTCTTTCCCAAGGGGATTATCTTTACCCAGTAAGTCGCCAAGTGCACTATCCAGGAACTCAATAAAGAGAGGAATATTACCAGATGGTGGTCTATAAATTAGGCCTATAATTAAATGTTTGTTATTGGGTTTTGAATACTTTATCCATAAACTTTCATAATTTTCAGTACAGACAGTGTATTCGGGTATCTTTTCAATGAAAGGCGTGAGAGAGGTTTTCACATACATCAATAATCCACCTCCCTTTTTTAGACGATTTATATTTTTAAATGACTTAGCCCTTATATTCCTATCCTGTCTGATGAAATCAAACCCCTCATACAGTAGAAGTTCGTCGGGGGCTTTAGTGGTCAACCAGGTCTCAGAGAGTCCAATTAAGTCATAATTACCTAATTCAGCTAAGGTCTCATCTTTATGCTTAAGGACGCTGCGCACATTCATATGCGCTATGGAAAATCCTTTAATTGTATTTGTATGCTTCGCCATGTGTAATTTCAACCATATCAGTGAGTAATCCCACTTCATATATACACGACAAAGAGTACATAAGCCTCATCAGTTTAAGTGTACCATCCCTTACCATAAGGACATCAAACAATTCATGAGAACAGTCGTAAGCGGAAGCAATGATGATGATGATGATGATGGTTTTATGCAAATGGTGCGCAATCATTAATTATTTACACGACACCAAGTTCTACTGACAAACATTCGTCGAACATTCCCCCACAATCCATTATCACTTATATCTCTTATTAGGGCTCCATTTAAGCCAGTCATACGGACGGAACTTCACTCACTGTCTTCTATGCTTTTGACCGGAACTGCCCTGGAAGCCGCAGGATATAGAACTATGATTCTGACGAATGGGGCCCTTGATGGGGGGGTCTGAATGTCACAAGTCGAATTTAAAAAACGGCCATGTCGTCCTGTCGAATTTAAGAAAAGGCCATGTCACCCTGTCAAATTTAAGAAATTGCCATGTCGCCCTGTCGAATTTAAGAAATAGCAATGTCCCATGTCACTAGTGCTTAGAATGGCCATGTCGCCGTGTCGAATTTAGGGGTCTAGGGCCAAACAAATACATGTATTAGGAAGAAAATTATGCGTTTTAATCGATTGTCACTCAGGAATTAGACTAGGAAAACAGAATGAAGCCACATTAAAAAGTATTTTGGCGAGAACAAACTGGGCCATGTACCACCGAGGTAAAGGAGATTCGTAAAATCTTCTGGAATCAGTCAAGAGAATGATCAGTCATGTCTTTACACGCGTTTTCTTTGCGACGTAACGGTCACATTCGGCGACGTTCTATTAGTGTTCTGTGACCTTCTGCGACTTCATCAGAACATTCTGCGATGTCTCATTCTTCACCGGGTTTGGTTCTACTTATTACTGCCCTGTAGCACATTTTCAATTGTTCTTCTTTTGTGAAATGAGGTGAGATTAGTTTTTCGTAGACGATATCATCTGTATTGAGTACAATGTAAGAAATATCAACAAGCAGATATTATACATGCAGATAGGTCTAGTCAGTAGCTTTTGATTCGTGTAACTGATACACAATAATGTAATCAAAAGTACTACACATAGGCCTACCAGATGCATACATTACTGGTTTCCTATTTCTGCCACATAAAATTATCTAACATTAGTAAAGCAACCCTTCAATAGAGTTGTCTTCCAAGAATGAACAACCATTTAAATTTCATCGCCGACTATAGCCTATCCATTGCTATCGATTGCTTTAATTAATATGAGTTCCATAGAGAAAATAAGTATTATATATACACTTCAGCTCTATCCTGTATCTAGGTCCATACCAATACACGACATTTCATTTCCAGGGTAGGAAGAAAAATACAGTCATCAATTAATCCAGATAGCATTTTCTATATATATACGAGCTATATGCACTATATTATGCTTAGGACTGTGCACAGCACTGCTGTTCAAATGTAACAATCAAGAGAGTAACACAAACACAAAACAGAAAAGGCCTACAGGGAGCAGGAAATTGGATTTGAATGTCTTAATATGTTTCAGAGAAGTCTCTGGAGGGCAGCGTGTTGAGAGCGAAACGGTCCAAAGTGAAAACGGAGACGTCCTCCATGGCGCGGGGGGCGGCCACACTTCCTCCAGTCGCCCTGTGGTCGAAACCTGATCTGTATGCTCTGTAAAAAGGTCGGCAGGAGAGAGTGTAATACTTAGCGCAGACTGGGTAGTTTTAACCCGGATGTCAGTATACTTGATATTATGATATTAATCATGTTATATTTTCCTCCTAGCAATGTCGTTCTTGTTTTAATTGCAGGCCCGTACACAGGTTCTGCCGTGTGTGTGTGTGTGTGTGGGGGGGGGTTCCTTGAGTGGAACCTTTGCTTGTAAGTACCATAATTCTAACATAAAAAGGGGGGTGACGAGGTTCACCAAGTAAAACATTTCAACATTTTCTTTAAATATTTAGGGTTTTTATATTGAATTTAAGAGGGAAAGGTGGAACGTTTAAAAAAAATCTCTGTAAGGAGCCTGATTATTTAACCGTATTATCAAGGTCTTCAATGCATCAGGCACGATAGGAAGTGCCTAGGGGAGGGGGGAGGGGCAAAGGTTTTGAGAAGAAAACGTCATGTAACTGGTGTGCACATTGCTCGGTGAATCTAAGGCGCATGTAATGCCAAGGGAAACATGGTTAATGCAAGGCTTGCTTAAAACTATACAAGTCAAAAGGATTACAAAAAGATGTCTATAGAATTATGCCCATCTCGAAGCCCTGGACCTTCAGCAGATGAGACCGCTAACCCTTTGAACGAGGTACGACGTATAGGAAGCAGTTGACATTATTATTCTATCTTTGACACGTCCTGTTGTGGAGTATTTTACCATGTTATGGTATGTCCCTCTATTTCCTATACTATTATTACCACAAATCAATCAAGGTGCAGCGGAGTATATGGAATACAGAACATATGTGACATGCTCTGCGAAAAGCAGTCTTATGGCCTGGAATATTAGATTAAGAAGGTGTTTTGGGGAATCTAATACTGAAAAAATTGGGTAAATATTCTTATTATAAAAAAAGTTGTGTTAATTTGAAGACACAAAGGTTGGCTATGCTAAATAGGCTCAAATAGACCAGTCTTTGGTATTTATAAAGATATAACTTGTATATTATCTAGGCCAAAAATTGAGATCGGAAAAATGATTTCAGGACATATACTGCCATTTCCTTTCTATTTAACATATTCAAAATCTGTTTTTTACTGAATATAGCCTAGCAGTCACTTAATTCAGAATTTCCCATTTTGAAAACTTAATTTTGTTCCATGGTTACCATGGAAACCCTCATTTGCATAGCGGTAGTATCGGCAGGTTTGGACGTTCTATCAACATTCCGGTTACCATGGCAACGAAATGCAAACAAATCAAAAAAATTTCACCAGTAATGAAAACTATGAAAAATTTCATTTATAGCATAAATTTAGCTTATTTTTAAGATTTTTATGATTTCTAAGCTAAATAAAGGCTCTAGAGCTATGAATAGGCATTTCCATAAGGCTGGAAATCCCAGAAACTGTCACATATAGCATTCCCTGCGCCCTTTTTACATTATTGTGTGGGATAGGCCTAATGAGTACAATGATATAATCATCTAGTCACTTTTGTCAAATTGCATACAATGCATACTTATGCTGTAATCGAGAAGATAGCATTAGGCCTATATAAAAAAACGTTTTCACAAATTAAAGCTGAACATGCATGTATACGACACACTCTTGTAGACAGATCATATAGACTTGAACGAATAATTACGACAAGTACATCATGTCAAAAAGGAAACCAGTGTCCTATTCCCTGCATGGATTTGATTAATTATGCAAAATCCTATATATATACACATAATGAAAACTTAACAATGGGTACCAGTGTTTCCTCCGGGCATATTATGGGTATCAAAGAGGTTCAGCAGTAGACAGCTGACAGCAGCTTCTCATTCGCCATATAAACCATATCATGCTTCTCTGGGACATTGACACCTCCTCGGGACACAAATGGATTGTCCTATACATACGTCTTCTGATGGGACTAAAGGTTATATATATATGCTAAAATATAGATCTGTGCACGTCCTATCATGTCATAGACCCCCGACCCGTGTGAGTGTGCTTAGGCCTATACCATGCAGTCACGCCAGGCCCCATGTGACGACAGGGTAGACAGACAGTGAGGTCGCCTGCTGCCTCTAGCAGACGCGCCCTAGCAGACTGCGGCGACCTACATTCCCACGGTTTTCCTTCCCTCTGCGTCCGCCATTTTGTGGTTCTCTGTTCATCCACTTAACACCCAGACTTTACATACTAGTGAGGTTATGTGTCGTGTTGAAGGAAGCTCGGGGCGTGAGTGAGAGACCACAAACGTAAGATTGACTAAATGTCGTCTGCAACGCCTGCATATAAATAACAATGGTGATCCGGGTCCTAGTCACGTGACAAATCTAGGCCATCGGCTGAACTGCGGTCGGCAGCCAAAACATCGTCGACTGGACGCGTTTAGCGTTGCTTGTGGCAAGTTCAGGACATCTACGGATTCGTGACAGCTTCCACGAGGTAGGTAACACCTTCCGTTGTCTATATTCGTCAGCCCTCGACGGCTGTCGGCGTTTATTGCTGCAATTGAGGCGCAAATGCGGTCCAAACGGGTCTGACACAGTTTGGTCGGAAATCCAAGATGGCGACCATGTACACAGCGGAGAGGAACGGTCGATTAGTGAGCCTGCAGCGCTGCAGGGACGGTCACTGAGGTCTGTTTAAGGTTAGAATTGAGGAGCTGTGGTTATCTATTATGGCGTGTGAAAGTATGAATCCTGTAGGTTCAGATGATCAAGGTGGGTGCACGATGTAAACATCTGACAGCCCTAGCTCCATCTGAGGTCACGGTATACTCGGCCATGTTTGACAGATCGTCGGCGACGCAGCCATAAAAATGCTTTCATATTTATGCAGTGACTCCACTAATGCGCTTTCCGTGTATATTGACTGACTAAACACGACCAGCGGATAATTACCATGGAGTCGTTTTGTCGGGGGGAAGCTCAATTCTCCTGCTATTCACGTGTCTTTGCACTGACAAGCCACCCAAGGTGGCCATGTTAACATAAGTAAATTGACATTGTCCAACATAAACACTGCTAATGTCGAAATGCTTAAAGATTTTAAATTTATGAATCCATGGTAATTTTCTGCAAATGTTCCCCTTTCCATACGTATATGATATGTGGGGGTTCATTCAATGGTAAGCGAGAACGGAACTTAAATTGGTTATCGAATCTAATAGACTTATACTCGCGGCGCAGTTCCCCCTCTACACAGAAGCAGTTGGTTCACAGCGCGTGCCCTCTCCCCCAGTAAGCGTCGTGAGTTGCCTCCACCTTTGGTCGTTCCTAGCCCACATGCCAGCCGTTTTATTTCAATTCCTAGCCGTGTTTCCTTCCTAACAGTCGTACCTAACGAGAGAACCAGACCCCAGGTATCTACCCTATACAACTCCCCCCTTTTGTGCACTCAATGGAGGTAATGTCAGTCGGCAGGTCAGCGAATCAAAAGGAGAAATCAATTTGGGGCAATGCGGGGAGGTAGGGCCATAAAACTTTGACTTGTTTTACATATGAAAAGGAAATGGAAATAGAGGGAAAGGGTTAATGGGAGGGATACATATGCTACTGGTTCACTTGTCTTGCCCTGCTTTAAATTTGAGAGTGTCCAAGTCAGTGACGGCGTGGAGTGACGGCCGCCGCCTGAACTTTATGACGAAATAATTACCCTGGAGAAATCGCACTTCCTCCAGGAGTTGGGAACGGTAGGGACTCCCTCCTGATCGACCGGAAAAAGAGATGAGACACCATGGGGACGTCCCTGAATGCATCCCAACCCCAACTCCCACCCTCTCCTCAACCGTCCCCTTCCTTCAGAAAGTCCCTGGGGCCACGGAAGTCTATGGTTAAATTTTAAAAAGTTAAGTTTGTTTTAAAAAGGTGTTTACACACTCACCAAACCCATTCATAAACTCCTTCTGCAATCTTCCTGCCTCAGTTGTGAATAATTGATCGTTTTTACATCGCTCTTCCTCTATTCAGAAAACAATCATCTTTTATGTTTATCTCCCCTTTAAAAATCAGACTTGTCTCATTGATATTTTGCTTCCCTTTGCTTTCCTTATCTCGAGCCTGCCCGGAGGGCTGGGTAGGTCGGTAGGGTAGTCCTAGAGGGGGTGGGTGGGTGCTGGAGGCAGGTACTGATGTGACCGGAGATAGGGCGGTGATCCCGGCAGGACGTCCCGGGAGGGGGTCGGTCTCCCCGTCCCCCAACCACCCCCGCCTCTTCCCCGGCCCCAGGTCCTTTGATGCCTCCCCGCCGAGCGCCCAATGCAAGCCATAGGTATAATGAGATGCACACTGCTCTGTCGTTCGCGGTCGGCGCAACAGTGGCAGCTTTGTCTGGTTTTATGGGACTTGGCGGAGTACTAGGTTTTTGATTGCTAATTGATTACCGAGCTAAGAGGGCTATTATTTTATGGGGCTGTGATGATGTGCATGCAACATCTACTGGTGTTTGAAGAGTCAAGTGGAAACAGTTTTTATTTTGTTCTGGAGTACTAACATAAGACTAAGTATTATTGGCATTTCTTCGTCGATAGGAGTAAAAAGTGAATAGCTCTATGCATAGCTTCAAAATAATCACTCCGCCGTAACTATTAGAAGAATCTTTTAAAAACTATGTGTGTGCATTTAAGACTACTTGAATGACTTGATAAACCCATCATCAAATTCTATATCTTCATTAGAGATTAGGTATATTTTATTCTATATCTTCATTAGAGATTAGGTATGTTTTATTTCAACAAATTTCTTGTTGATAGTAATATGACTTTCCACAAGGAAGACTTCTATGGCTTTCCCCTTTAAAATGAGTGACCAGAACGTTTCGGTTTCTAGGGGCCTATTGCCAAATACCTTCATTGCTCTTCCTCTTCCCAGAAGATATGATAAAAGTAGTTTCACTCCTCCTTACTTTATCTCCGAACAAGTGTTCATGGCCGCTGAATATGACATTGAATGAGCGGAAAAAGCGGCAGGGAGAGGCAGCAGTGGCGGTTGGGCCGAGCTGTTGTGCATTCCCGACCTGTTCAAAATGTTTGGCGGCTGCCATCCACTAGTCAACTTAACACAACACTCAGGGATTAGGGTCGGGTGGCAGTGCCGGTCAAAGTTTATACAAGAATTACAAAAATACTTTCAAGACAAGAATGTTGATGTTATTATTGGTTTTGGTTAAATATTTGTTGTCAATATTGGTTAGAAATCGGGGGCTGTGCCCCCAAGCCCCCCTTTTTCTTTCATTTTTTCTCTTTCTAAATTTTCTTATTAATTGCCCCATAAACAATAACCGACCTAAGACAAACAAGAGGGGATTATCTTCTATCAACACGTTGACTACTGAGGTGCACCCTGTTTGGCCACCAATAAAAAGCAAGTAGAGGAATGCGCCGAGAGAGGGGGCTTCTGACGGTGTTAAAAGGCGGACGCACTCTAGACCTAACTCCCGTTGTCATTCTGTACGTGTTTTCAGTGTACTCTAGAAGAAGTAAAAGTCTCCCCATGTACACTCAAAGTTTTCTTCGGATGGTTTTACACTCGTATTTTCTTTGCGTTTGTCGGATGCTCTTCACATACATGATACTATATCTTCCTTTCAGTTTTTTAAGCTTTTGTTACTCCAGTTGTTTTCCCAGTCCTTTTCATGCGTTTTCACTGTCCTTCATCCAACTTTATACTGTTGCCATCTCCTTTACGGAATTGCGCATAATTATTTTACTGTGTTCCAATTTCAGATCCACTTGTTTTGATCGGTCGTTTTAGCTTTTTCATTGATTCTATAAAAATGTTGCATAATTGCCTTTGCCCTTCACTTTACCATCTTGGATTACCACTCAATGCCCTGCCCTTTTCAATCCTTTCCATTGCTAGTCATTCCTAGCCCTCTCTTGTTCAGTCTGTTTTCACTTATCATGTACCTCCGCACATTATACCACTGAGTAAGAATAGAAGTATTTTTCCTACTTGGTATTACACTCTCCCCTTCCTCGCCACATCACAGGAGACAAGAACGCCCTACACTCCTCAGTGCTACCTACAAATCATACCACATTGATGTGAAATGTAGCAGAAACTCGAGACATGCCACTAACAAAAACACTGCCTTCCTCTCTACAGTGAGATATTCTGATGTGGCTGGCCCATTATGAAGCCGTCAAATGCCTCCCCCATACTCACTCCCACCTTTCCATCCTCACTTTTTGTGGCGCTTTGTGCTTGAGATGTTCCAAGCCTCTGAAGGCTCTTTTTTATACATCTGAATGATTAAGGGGAGCAGGCAAGCTGACAGTAGGTTCCCCTCTGCTGGAACCATAACACGAATGTTTCTCACGGGTTGATGAAGAACATCACAGAGAGATGTAGAACATCACTGAGAAAGACCCATGCATATCAATCCACCCTGCTGCAGGGGGAAAATAAACATAAGTAGACAAGACAGAAACATAAACAGTCACATCATATAAAACCGAAAAGGAACAGGATCTGGGTCCTGTTAGTTTATTTCTGTTATTGCCAAAAACAGGGCGATGAATGATGTGTTTTGAAAGTAAAGTAAGAGAGTTATATTTCATTATGACCCCAAAAACTGAAAAAAGAGCACAAAAATAAATTCCTCTTCGATCATGTTTGGTGTACCAACTACAGTCGAGGCAGGGACTCTAAGGCGATTTGGTTCCTTTATAAATACCCTGGAGGCGCTGTGGGATTGCTCTGAGTGCAGGTTTAGAGGTTAATCCAGCGTGTGTATATAATCTGTAGCCGTGCCCCTTGTGATCCGCCCCTGCCGCCGGTTTGCACCCAGTGCTCCAGGGTCTGGATCCTGGTGGTGGTCTCGGCCCTACATGGAACATCCCGAGACACATCCGGGTTCGTCTAGACCCACCCTGTCACTCCACACACCCCTTTTTACTGAACACTCTCTGAGGGGTCTAGGAATTGGTCGTTATTCATCCCAGGCTGAAACCTCGTGGGTAAAAAAGGACAAATGGAAGAGGGGAAAAAGGATGGTGAGGAGTGCTCCTGATTTGTGGATCTTGCCGGTAGTTTTTTTAAATCTGTGTAGTCATTGACGGTAATTAGCTTAAGGGGATCTTTCTTGTGGTTATACTTGTATAAGGTAATTGACACATGCTGTGATTAGGTAAAGTACCCTTCAAGTAAAAGCTATCTTGCAATAAGAATATGATTAGATTTACAATTCATATGATTTATCAAATTGGTATATCAGTTCGGCGAAGAAAATCCAAGTACAGCTTGTACATGTATACATTAATCGGTGATATCATTTACGTTATCAATACCAAAGATAAGACACGCGGCCAACATTTGCGGTTGTCCAATCAGATAGACATGTCGTATTCCAAACAAAGTATAGTATCTTGAATAATAGAAGGTCATCAAAGATAGGCAGAATAGGTTCCAACTGGTACCCAACGAAATAGGTGATGATATCCAATCGGTGCAATATTTTGGGTTCCATACAATATATCTGGTTAGCTAAATAATAAAATGTATAAGGGGGGTATGTAGTAGCTATAGGAAATCTAATGTAAGCTTTTGTAGTGTGAAATGAGGGACCTGGCAGTGGCAGCCAAGATGTCCCCTTTCCTTACGTTAGAAAAATGTGCCTTTTAGAAGTTTCACCCATGCACTGACTTATAGGCAGTGGAACATTGGATGTAGGCTCCTGAGAAAACATCCTTTCACCCTCCTGAATTGGCCATACAGGTAATTGGTTTGCCACAAAAGGGGCCGTCCACACTGACATGTGTTGCCCATTTCTTTGGTTGTTATCGTGATGATCTGATAGATTCGGAGAAGAAAGTGTTGGGTCCGGTCCCTCCATCCTGATCTTTATCACTCACAAAAAGCTTTATAAGAAATCAATGGATCCTCCCAATGACAGCTGTTGTAATAGCCAATCTAACACCCCCTCTGATGTGGTGGATTATAAGCCGATAAATCACTTGTGACCTGGAAGGGGTCACAGAATTAGGGTCATGACCTTTGACCTCATATCCCTGAGAGTGTGGTGGCCACTAAGTGGTTATGGTCAGGGATGGGGTGAAAGAAGGGAGTGGAAAGGGGCATGTGTCAATATGCGGTGAGATCATCTTACTGAAATTGCCCTTTTACCACTTAGTGACGCTATTGGAGACAGTTTAGGCACCCTTTAGTCAATCAGAACAGAAGGCATCCGTTTAACCTGTAATGCACCCTTGATCTTGGTTGTGATTGAATTTGGGTTTCTTGCCACTGTGTAAACACGTTATTTCAAAAGCAAGTGTTTTTCAGGACTCTTGATTTATATTAGCTAAACATTTAAACTACAAAATTAGTTCTAAAATTGTTGTATGAATAACATATTTGTGCATCTTATTTATGGCGTAGGCCTATACATATAATATTAGGTTATACTAATAACATTACTTCATGACATTTATTGACCTATTCTAAAGGCCAACTAATCATTAACAATATATACATTGTACTCACCATTCCATCACATAATGTGTTGTTGCTCAGCTTTAGCTATCAAAGCACGGGTGACGGCAGGAGGGCCATAACAATCTGTAGTACATGTAATGTCAAGCGACGCCTGCCATAAAACATTTTATATCCAGGAAATGCCCCTGTCACATTAGAACATTCAAAACGTCTTTATTGGGGGCGGGATCCGGACTTTTACAGACCACAATTTGTCGCAGGCTGGTACTGTGGCCGGAGTATGACCATGACACAGTATGAGAAACAACTATACAATGCCCCCACCACTGACTAATACGTGTACCCCTCTGTGTCAGCATTTGTTTAACACGTGTCCTTCACATAGAAATGTGTGTTTTAATACATTATAATATATGTGATTCTTTAGACAATTATACATCATACAGTTGTCGGAATTTCAAGTACAAAAACGTTAGAATTATGTGGCGTATTTTTCATAAATGACATCATGTGACATAGGTTAATATAACTCAGTTTTACTCTCATTTGAAACCACATCTAACTAAACTTATTTGTATATAATGATATGCAATGCAATGATTGTAATCAAATCTAATGTGTACCTATTTTAGGTAAACTTCATCCATGCTTCTGATGTAATTTTATTGCGTAATCGATTAAATCTCTAAGACAAACGACCAATTGCGTTGCCTTTAAAAAGTCTCGGCAGCATAATTATTAACTGTTATGTTTCTAGAGGTTCCACATTTCTGTTTGCAAATTAAAGTTAAGAGGAAGTCTGCATTGAGAAGTTGGAGAGAAGTTGAGACATAAAATCCACTAATTCAATTAACTTAGGAAAAAAGTCCCATGGGAGCAGTTTAATGCCCCTATTGCCATTGGACCTGGATCACGCTATATTCCAGCCACTTAAAGCTCCGGTCTCGGCCAATAATAGGTGAGTGTATAGGGCATAAAGAGGGCCCCTCCCCTACTCCAACCCTCTCATAGCCCTTTTCTCACCCCTGCCACCCCACCCCAGGACCTCAGCCCCTCCTGTTGGGGGTTGCTTCACGCTGGGACGTGACCGTGACATTGATTGGGGGCTGTTTGTTTGTCAAACTGACAACAATGTCGTCTCAAGAGGGCGCCTATAATAAGGAGGTTCAGCGATGGAAGGGGTGGAAAGAGCGAGGGAAGATTGAGTGATATGTATATCTTCCTGCATCTTTGTGCATGAAGATAGGTAGTGGGGGGACGATTTCAGATGTCTAGAGGGTGAAGAAATCAGGTAAAATCCCTTGCTAGTTTTTATTAGTAGTTTTACACCGTGCAAAGAAATTGAGCATGATTGGTTCGTCCCCCCCGGCCGCTCCCTGCTGATCTCCCCGGGCTCCAGAGGTGGGCGACCCGAGAAAATCTCGACCTGATTCGGCCTTTATTGCCGCCCCAACGGCAGGGGGTCAAAGACACCTTTGACACGACCTGTGCTATTTAACCCCGACTTAAGGGCCTTGGTTGTAAAGGAAACACCCGCTCATCTTTGGAGGACCTTTGGAGAACCTATAGAAGACTCCCAAAGGATCGACGTGTTCCCATGGAGGTGGACAGTGCCGGGAGTCCTTTGTAAAGTCACACACTTCGTGTTGGGTGACAAAAGTCGGCCGGGACTCGTGTATAAAAAGCCAATGTCAGTAAATCACAATCCCGACAGCTGCTATACACGTCAAGAGAACAACCAATGACAGGAGAGCAAATCTATGATTTAGGAACACTAATTGTAAAACTACGTGCAGCTTGCATTGTTGAATCTTGCCTTTGGCATGATAATAACAGCTTTGCGAGGAAAGTGTCAAAGAAAACACATTCTGATCCCATCCATCCTTTACTTTTTCTCCCCGATAATAAAAGGCTGGTCCCATGATCCCACCCTAGCCGCCACTTGAGATTCCTTGACACCTGTGAATCGTTACAGCGCCCCCAGGCCACCCCTTCTCAGCCCACCCCGCGCACGTTTTGTGGACTTTTCATTTTTGCCATTATTTACACATGTCATAACACCTGCTGCGTCTGTACCGGCGTCCTCCAGGGTGCAGGGGTGGTAAGAGAGGGGTGGGTGGAGGGGTGGGGAACTAGGGTGAACGTTTATAGAGATTCAATTGTAAAATTTCTGAGAGATGAATTCGAGATCAAGCGAAATTTGTGACAAGGTTACTTTTGGGGAAAATCGGATGAGAATTTCATGATGGGAGATAGTTTGGTACATATCTAAATACCTAGATTTCAAATTTAAGTTTTAAGGTTTAGGCTCTAATTCATAAGCCTAATTCTTGCAGGCCCTTGTTAAGCTTATAAAAGGAACATTTCCTGTTCGTTTGCCCAAATGCACTCAGTAGTCTATATGTATAGGCCTACATCCCAGGGTACACCCTTCCCTCTTTGTTTTCTTTACTTTTTCCCCTCAAATCATGTTAAAATGTGAAGAGGGATTTTGCCCTCTGTATACATGTCCTTCATTTGGATCAGCCTACATGCTTTCAATGAGGTCCTTCTATGTCACCCCATTAGCCGTTTTCTCGATCCTATCCCGAGTCTACCCCACTGGCGCATCATAGCCCTGTGACTCCTTCTCTTAAAGGGCCGCTCTCCGGTATCAGCAGTGAGAGCGGTCGGGCGTCTCGCTGTCTGTCTGTGCGTCGAGCGGTGATGGTAGCAGACGACATTTGAACGAGCGGCGGACGTAACCGCCTCATAATACGGGGACAAGGCGGCAATGGCTTTGGTCAAACGGGGAATAATGGCCTTTAAAGGGTTGGTCGGCCCACTGCAGCCAGCCAGCAACTAATTAATTAGTAATCTATGTAATTAACGCATAATAAGGCTCAAGGGAAGTGGAAACGTCGAAATTTGTTGGAACGTGCTCTGGCATTAGAACCCATATAAAATCATCCGACGATATTCCACATAATTATAGTAATTATGTCAAATTATTAATATCCCTTTTTAAACGTTTTTATCGGATATTTGTTCTCCAACATTACTTTAGTAAAAACAGAGAGTATTAGAGTAATTAATGTTGATACGAAATCGAATGCAATCAAATCTTCAAATGACTGCAAACCTTAATACATGTATACGCGCGCTGTTCAGGTCTTTGTGTTATAGTAATCCTTAAACCCTACGGTTTTATTTTTCGGTTGGATGTTATTACATGTAGACCTATCATTTTGACTAATAATCCCTGTGGCAGGGAAAACAGGCCAAAACATAAATAAACCCTGTTTTCTCAGCTATCATCTTTAACCCTGTGATGTGGTGAAACGACTCCCATTGGATCACGCCCTTCCCCCTCCCACAAACAACACCCCCCCCCCCCTCAGATCTATCAGAGACGGACGGGTGTTTTCTGGATCAAACAATTATCTCTTTTATTTCTTTTTTCTTTCTCCCCTGGGAAGCTGTATCGGTGACACGACCCCTTCTGCCTCTTTTAGAGGAGCACCATCATGCAGGCAAGGGACATGTGAAATCACGTCCCATGCATGCAACCCTCAATTGGAATTGGATTCTGCCATGTTATTAGTTACTGTTATTGTTCACAATGATAATTAATAGCTCCATCACTGCCCTGTTAAGGATTAGTGTAACCAACTTGGGACAATAAATCAAATTTGGATTATAATTATAACTATTATAATGTAACCAATACAACGCTGACGCAATAATATGTACAGCTGTATAAACAAAATGCAGTGTTAGTACTATAACTTTAGTCAAAATGAAAATAATTTTTCTTAGGGGTTTCATAGCATGGGGAAGATTTTAGTATGTTGGTTGTCATAAAAACTTGTCATATTATTATTAAAAATTTATCAAGAACCTTTCTATAGCAGTTGCATGTGAAAATGCTGACGTCTATATCTAGAAAATAAGTCGCCGGTCATAGTTCGATATGCTGAGTAGTAGATCTAATTGTTGTAGATATGGGATTGTATTACAGAATATCCTTGCATAAGAACAGGGCATTGAAAGTCAAGCCCAAATTATAGTGCACCTTTTTTTCATAATCCTGCACAGTGTAATCATAGGCAATTGACAGCATTATCTGGCTCCGTCAATAGAAAGAATTATCCTGCATATGGTCCCATCCCGGGGGTCCCATGTAAACGGCGTACTTTTTTTTCATACGCGTCTCTTTAATACATTTCCCCGAACCGCATGCAATTTGTACATCCACTCAATGGCCTCCAAGCAAACAGGCCGCCTCTTTCAGGATACTCTCAGAACGGTTCGCTTTCTTATTCCCCAGCACAATGCTCCCCTTTCTCTGCACCATAAGAAATAGTCCCCCTATTCCTTGGCTGGGCAATTTGAAAGGCGAGGAGCAAAAAGGACGCGCTTTGCCGACCGGGATGACAGGCTGAGGTCGTCGCGTGACGACTCTGCTTGGAGATTGTCTCGTCAGTTGTCAGGCGGTGCCACTAGGGGGCGGGTCGTGCAGGTGTAAGTGGGCGGAAAACTGACCTGTGGGGGGCAGGTCCTGGATCCGGGGACAGGGGACGGGTCGGCCGGTTCACCAAGGCGGGTGTCAGACTGCGTTGAAGGTGTTCTCCAGCAGACGCCGTAATATACAGACTAGACGGTTTCCACCATCTTGTTTGTTTTTGACATCTATCAGGGGCGGATCAAGGGCAGGGGGGGGGGGGGCTCCCCTGTACATTAATTTTTGTGGGGCCCCCTCCCCCCTAACATTCATGTTTGTGCCCGCCCACCCTCTTCTTTCAATTCCTGGATCCGCCCATGTCTGTTCTTTGCAAATTCGATTTACTGGTATTGAGTTTTGTAATGATAAATTAAATATAGGAATGTTCTCCAAATGTTATTAATAAATTCTCCCTGAAATAATAGTGAAAATATCAATTCAATGAGACTGCCTTCCAATCCAGTCATGAACCAGAATCTCCATATTGCGCAAAGGCCTTTTGGTCACAAGGAACTTTGAAATGAAGGTCCTGTTCTTCGAACGTCATGTTTGAGGTTTTATTACTCTTGAGTTTGAAGTCTTATTGTTCTAAGATTAGTAGTCCTGTTGCTTTGATATAGAGTCTCGTACAAGTATGTAGATCTCGTTTCTCCAGGAATACAGATCACATTACTTTGCAAATAAAGATTTTATTGCATTGAGAATAGATGAACAGTGCTGTGTTGCCGATGGACACGTGTTGCCGCAGCTTGTCCCCGGTTAGTAGTTCCCGGGACATTTGATGCATAGCTGGTTAGAGAATTCTTGCTACTTTCTCGTTCATTTTCTTTCAAGGGAAGCAGATCATGGTTAATGTTATGGAAATTTGTTCGGGAATAAACATGTTGCTTGGTCTCCCCTGTTATATTCAGGAAGCAGCGGTCGAGTCTATTACAGAGGCCTATTTCCTGACAGCTCCTGATAGGCAGACCCATTAGTTAGGTGTGAAATCTGATACAGTGGTATTGACGGACACACTGACCAGTAATCCATACCTCACGCCACTGGTCAGAAGGTACTGACCACGATCTTACACCCGTAAGTAGTATACACAAAAGTGGGTTATTGCACTTGGACACAGCAGACCCACAAGAACATTGAAATTGAAATTGCCATTAAAATGATTACATCAGTAGCAGTTTCCGTATGAAACTGTATAGAAAACAGGTATAAATGACTTAAAAAACGAAATAGCGCGGCCATTTTAGTTAACTATCTTAGTTTTTGACAGGAACAAGTTAACAATCATTGTTATTCGAGCATAGATAGGCAGTGCGTACCTGGTTAATGAGTTAATCAAGAGAAATGAGAGAAGTCTTAAAGTAGGACCTAGAACAAGTCTACCTGGTACCTGGGACACGTGTTCGGGCCCACGTGACACGTGCTGGGCGCGTTAACCTGCCATTAAGACACGTGACAAGCCCACGGTCGGAAACCTTCGGCAATTATCGGCCGTCGTCGTTTGGCAAAGAGACTGGCGACAAGGGGCTAGTGACAAAGAGAGGGGGGTGGATGGGGGAGGGGGGGGGAAAGGGTTGGGGGTCTCAGGTGAGAGGCCCCCAGGTGTGAACCTCCAAGGGACGTCCCACTCACAAACCTAACAAGGTCACTGACCACTGGCCACTCTATTCAGATAGGTCTAGCTAAATCTATTGTTATTGAGGCACATAATTGTGTATTTCTGATTATTTTTAATTAATAAAGCTGTATTAATGCTAAATAGTAATTCTGAATCACTATAGTATTTTTCTTGAACCTATAGCGGAATTTCCATTGCTGAGGTGTATTGATAGCATTGGTCATAAGGTCACGTCCAAATCGTTTGCACTATGCATTCTTAATCTTCATGTCATAATACCGATACTATGTAAGAACATTAACAAATATCCAAGTTATAATATAGATCTTATTGCTATATATATATATATATATATATATATATATATATATATATATATATGCTGACAATAGATTCAACAATGACTGCCTATATATCTATATAAGCCACTATTATTACAATGTATATTGCTTCTCTATAAGAATTGATTCTTATCGTTTAAATGGTCCATTCAATGCTTGCACTTATGCTTGAATAGCGCTTTCTTCATCTTGCAGACTAGAAAATACCAAAGTGTGCATGCGTAAGCGTTCTACATTGTAATCACATTAAATCCCATTTAAATGAAAACTGGATAAAGTTGGGGTAAGTTTATTTAAGATAAACAGCTAATAAAATCGCGCGCGCGCATTAAAGTTATAAGGTATAGGAACTAGACATAATGATAATAAGACAATTGCGCTGCCCCTGGGTTGACCCTCAGGGGAGATGATCGCACATGCCGGGAGGTCCCGTGGACCCCTCCCTATGAAGGTATAAGTCAATCTTCCTGGCGACGGTGGGGAGGAGGGTGGAAAGACGTCCGCGCGCTCTGAGGGGACTGCCAAGAGTGGGTCAGCCCCCTCGTGCTGCCCCCGCCGAGGTGGGGGAGGGGGGTCAGGGTGTCCCCCTCCCCCAGTGTTCGTGTCTGTCTCTAGTCGCAGCATGGCGTTTTAATTTAAAATATATTAATAGATTAATACCCCTTAAATGAAAACTGGATAAAGTTGGGGTAAGTTTATTTAAGATAAACAGCTAATAAAATCGCGCGCGCGCATTAAAGTTATAAGGTATAGGAACTAGACATAATGATAATAAGACAATTGCGCTGCCCCTGGGTTGACCCTCAGGGGAGATGATCGCACATGCCGGGAGGTCCCGTGGACCCCTCCAAACCCAGAGTAGGAAAGTAGTTACAGTCTCGTGGCATGGACCATCGTCCTGGTAGCCTCGGACAGGCCCCTGTCCGTAGGTAGAATATATGCTGTGTAGCTGTCCGATTTCCAGTCCCCAAGTTGGCGCAATCTTTCTACCGGGATATTTTGCTCAAAGCCAAACATCGCTCCCCCTCTCCTGAAGGAGTGACCTGCGAACTGGCTCACATCCCGTCCTGGGGACCGAAGGGCCCCCCGCACTGAGTCCACGAATATGTCTGGGGTGAGGGGGGCGGGGTCCCGATTGCCACTCAGCACCAGTGCAGGACCGTCACGAGGGGCCTGAGGGGACAGTCTAATAGCGTTGAAGGCAGCCTGAGTAGGACACAGTGCGTTACCTTTATCCCAGGGGTATGGAATCGTCAGAACTCTCTCCTTGAACTGAATAGTTTTAGTCCACCGCACATGCAATATCAGTCCTTCCTGTGTGAAGTGTAGATCTGAGCGTCTCAAATGTTTATCTGGGTCAAAACCCGTCTTAGGAGACAGAACATTGGATCGTCGTAGTAAACCAAAGAACATGAGCAGACAGGCAGCCCAAATACTGGCCCCCTTTACTGTAGAAACGTCCAGCTTACCCAGAATCTCCCTAAGCAGGGAGGGGGTCATAGGTGATTTACGACATACCTGGGTACCCAGGTGGCGTTTAATCCCTTTTAGTGTCAAGTCTAAGGGGAAGCTGTCCGTACATGGATTTTTGAGCCCCCATTCCCTATGCAGCAATCTAATAATATTCATGTATTGGCGAATAGAATTGTATTTCAGCTTTTGAGCCAGGTGGGCTGCATAACGACAGAGGAGGAGAGAGGTCGCTGGTACTGGGGCGGCCCCGATAGCCTCACAGAAAGAAAGGTAGGCCTTTCTATGGACCATATAGGAACGCTTAGTTGCATTTGCGAAGGAGATGGACTTGTAGAAGCGCACCTGCCGGTCCAGGGCACATTTTGTTGCCTCCATGATTACCACACAAAGACACTCCCCAGGGCATTATACAGTTTCCCATATCCTCCTGGTTCACCCAGTCGAGATGCCCTATCTGCCAAAATGTTGTAGGTTCCAGGGTAATAAACAGCATGGACTCGGAAGTCATATGCAACTGATATCCAAAAGATGCGTCGCATAACTCCCATCACAAAGGGATCCTTAGCAGTGCCCCTGTTTAGGATACCCACAGCAGCTTGGTTGTCTGAATACACTGTGACAGACTGGCCTCTCCAGGCCGGGCCCCACAGATCCACCGCTGGGGCCAAGGCGAGAACTTCCTTATAGTTTATGTGTAGGTTCTGGGCCTCTGGCCAATGATCCCAGTTTAAGTGGTACCAGTCTCCTGCGAAGTACCCCCCTGCTCCTTGGTCACACGCGTCGATGCACACAGCAATATTTCCCCGCGACTCTGATATGGGCGTGTAGCCGTTGAAATGACCCACGTTATCCATCCACCATGTCAAATCCGCTCGGATCGCCTCCGTAATGCGTGTTTTGTGAAAAGGTGCATTGAGGGTGTTACTACGATCAATAATGCGTCTTAGATGAGCCCGCCCCCCATAGATCACCTGGGAGGCCCAATTTAGTTTTCCCACAAGAGATTGCAGCCCTCGCTTCGTGATGTTTTTTCGCTTGGCCACCTCTCTGATTTCCCTTAAGAGATCCGTTATTTTCTCTCCTGGTAGACTCAACGTATACTCCTCAGTATCAATTTTAACTCCCAAAAACGTCAGGGACCTCTGGGGCCCCACAACCTTGTTGTAGTTAATGCCAAACCCCAGACGCCTTAGGGTGTACATTAGGTTGTTCATAGAAGTCCTGCATTCCTCATATGATCTTCCAATCACCAAAAAATCGTCCAGGTAGGCCACTATTCTATCATGGCCTTGTGTCCCTAGAATATGTCGCACTGCTTGAGTGAGGGCATTGAAAAGTCCTGGTGACCTTTTGGCTCCAAAGGGTAAACGTTCATCGTACATGTAAGTGGGATAAGTATCCCCCTTGAATGTCCAGTGTAATCCTGTGAGATGGTAATCCTCTGGATGCACCCTTACACTCCGGTAAGCAGAGGCCAGGTCGACCTTGGCAAGATAGTCTCCTGGCTTAATCAACCCAGCGGCATCCTGGAGGGATTGGTAGCGGTAAGTGTCTGTGGCTGCTAGGTCGTTGAGTGCCCCCCCAGCTGGCCGGCTACAGTCGTGGATAAGGCGTACTTTGTCCCCCGTCTTGGGGACAGCCCCCAGTGCCGACACCAACTGCTGGGGGTGGCCTGTCACCACATAACGGCCGTTGGTTATCTCCTCCTTAATCTGGGCCTCAACAGCCCCCCTTGTATCTGGGCCAGTGGCTGAGCGATAATTCCTCTGCCAGACGTCGGGCCCCTTGTATTCTGAGGTTGTAATGCGAAACCCATCCCTGACCCCTGTGAGCAGGTTGTCACGGTCGGGATAGTTCAGAGGGAGTAACTCCGTCCAGGCCTCATATATCAAGGCCCCCTCCCTCTTCTGTTCCTGCTCTAATCGTTTTTTGCCACAGCTGGCACTGGTTTCTCATGGCGGTACTTACAGAACTTGCCGAAATTACACAGTCCTGCAATGTAATCCCTGCACAGGGGGGCTGGGGCCTTGGTTTTATCTGCACCCCCGCCCCCAAACCCTGTTTTCCCTTTCTCCGCTGGTTTCTGGTAAGGGCGTCTGGGGACTAGGAGATGACGCTCCGTGTGGGGGTGGGGGGTTCCCCACGCGAAACCATGCTCCGCCTGGAGCTCCCGATAACGGGTATCGTATTCCAAGATACTGGACCATTCAAACTTTGACGCTAGGTCCGATATCATGGCGGTGTATGCTAGGTAATATATAACGTCCTCCTGCTTGAGCACCTTGGTTTTCAGGAGCTGGGCCACTAGCCGCATGTTGGCCCCACTCCACTCATCAAAGGATATGTAGTAACGACTAGAATCCTCCTGCTTAAGGGACAGTGTGCCCCCTGGCGTTGTGGTGAAGGTTAGCTGGTCTTTCTTCCTTAAATTCACACGGAGACGGACAGCTTCAGGTAGAAAGTTTACAATCTGCAAGGCCTTAGTGGTAGTAGCCTTGACAGTCAGGTGCATTAGTGGGTCGTAGTATCCCATGTTTTGTTTCCTCGCTGGCTGTGATGAGGCCGGGCGGGTGGCGTCAGCACTAATTTCCCCGACGGCTCCCTCCTCGTGTTTCTTCGTTTCCTCCTGCAGGAGGGCCTCTAGCTCCTGGCCCGCTTCCTCGAGGATCTGCTCGTTCTGATCCGGCTCTGCTTCCTCGTGCAATGCAGGTGCATCTTCAGGTGTGCCCCTTCCTGCCAGATCCCCGGGTTCGTCCCCCACTAGTATGGGATTGCCCAGGCTTCGAAGGGCTGTGCGAAGCAGACGAATTTGGCCCACTGAGATGTCTATGCGATTAATGTCACTCCCAGTCATTAGTTTCAGGGAGGCCAAATCTTCGAACTCCTCCTTTCGCAAGGTGCCTGTAGTCTTCCTACTGAGCTTGTGGAGGATGGCCCACCGATCCATATCAAAGGATCCATCCTCAGTGGCTTGTTCGGCCGCTGCTCCAGGGTTAGACATCTTGAGCAGCTGTAAAGACGTCCGCGCGCTCTGAGGGGACTGCCAAGAGTGGGTCAGCCCCCTCGTGCTGCCCCCGCCGAGGTGGGGGAGGGGGGTCAGGGTGTCCCCCTCCCCCAGTGTTCGTGTCTGTCTCTAGTCGCAGCATGGCGTTTTAATTTAAAATATATTAATAGATTAATACCCCGCCTCTACCTCGATAATCTGAAATCAATGTATCCTTTTCCTGATTGAGCTGTATTGCCGTAGGGGTGCACATCTCTGTCGGCAAATCCTGTTACAGTCCTAATCCTGTTTTGTGTTGACGCTTGACTGAAAGCTCCCACATTCAGCTCTATTCAAAAAGCGTTTTCAGCTGGAGGTCTCTTATAAGTTTGATAGGATTGACTTACAAGCTTTTCTACAGATAGGTAGATTTCTGTGTGTTGTCGTATCTTAAGATTATCTTTTATCTGTTTCATTTATTATATTGGTAATTTCAGTTCATACCTACCAATCTACCAGGTTATTCAAAATCATTCTGATGGCGCTTTTTATTAACGTTCTTTGTGATCGATACATATTATATGCTTTACTTTAGATAAAATCTTCAGTTTTAGCTACATTGTAGGGAGTGGAAGGATGTGCTTTTTTAGATTGTGAGTCTACATCTGGATATGATTGGGACCCGTATGCTTTTGTGCAAAAGTTAAGAAAAGTGCAGTTGAAACCCACTGAAATTACCCAGAACCCACTCTGGAAAGATGTTCTTGGAACCCTTACAAATAATGAGGGATGCCCCCCCCCCTCCCGTTTGAACATTTTCCTGCTAACCCTTTTTTATGTCTTTATTTCCACAAAGCTTTCAAGTTGATAACTTTATCTTCCAAGCTGTTGCTATATATTCCTACTTTCAGTTTCCAGCTTGTGATATTAGAAAATATAAAAGATGATGTAAATATAAATGGAGGATGAGGTATGGATATTTGAAAAAAAAACACCTTCAAACCCCAACCCTCCCAATGCCCCCACCATACCCACCCCAACCAAACCATCCCCAACCAAACCCCCCACCCCCACCCCCACCCCCACCCCCACCCCCAACCGTCTCATCCCTTTTCATCGTCCCCTCCCCGGGCGCGCATTACCCACTCGCCGATAAGAATGGCTGACGGCCTTTATTGAGACAATTTATGCCTTATCCGCCGGCCGCCTGACCTAATATTGCACCAGCCAATGAGAAGTTAATGCTGCTGCTGGGACCGGCGGGCGCCCGCCACCAGCAGCTATTTCACACTGGGGACCAGCGGAAGATTAACCAAACGGAGCTCCCACTTACTGGAGGACGGGGACGAATGGGGTACATGGGGGAGGGGTGGGAGTAGGGGGCTGAACATTTTATACACTGGCGGATGGGAATGGGTATTTACTATTCATTTTTAGATGAAAATGAATTTTATATTCCTTTCTCCCAAACTGGAAAAGTCTCATTTTCATTATGTATTATGTTACATAGGAATTTAGATGTATTGCCCTGAAATAGAAACTATGGGGAAATATTTATACGAAAAGAACATAATAAGTATGGTGCTGCAGTTATTCATTCACAGTTTATCTTACTGAGACATACATAAATGATAATTATTATGAGCCCGGCCTAGGGTAAAAAGTCCGATACAATCTTTCATTTAGATTAAATCATAGGCGATTTATCCCTATATGAGAATTACAGGCGTAATAGCCTATATTTGATATGAAAGAAGCAAATTCAATTTTTTGTACATCTAAGGTTATTGTGCCGACAGTTGTTGAATCCAATTACACTTGTCCCCCTACAAATGATATCCATTGTCAGCGGTAGGGGGCGGGCGAGGACAAGGTCAAGGTCACCGCCTGGAGGCCAAACCCCCTGCGCGCGCAGCTGTGCTCGTCACTGCGCATGCGCCAGATCGCCTTACTAGACCTGATCTTTCGGGAGATCTTTGAAGGTCAATATAAGAACACGACACAACACCCAAACACACAAAAACACACACACACACACAATATCTACATATTTCATTTGATGAGCGTTTGATCATCACAGTTACAAACATGTGATATATGGGAATCTCAATTTGTATCCCATACATTTAATTCTCCATCTGGAGCTTATTTATTCGTGTAGCTTAATTGGACTCACTTACCTATGAAATTAGAATTGCCCGGCGACCCTACCCTGGCTGGGTAAAGCCGTTTAGTATTGTGACTGCTCGTTTACGTCCAATTATCCTCAAAGGCGAATAAAAAATAAACAGTTCAAGGGGCGGTTACTGCTCTGCTTGATGGGAATGGCGCATTAAGTGGTCTACTTATTTGAGGCACTGTACGCATCTAGCCAGAGAGGGCAAGGGGTGATGACTGTCCTAATAAGAGGGGTGTGATTAGAAGGTTAAAATAACGACAGAGGTCACATTAGTGGGATGAATGTCATTTATTTCTATCGTGAGAGGGTGTGAGGGAGATGGTATTGGGCCGGTATATGCGTAGACTGGTAGAGGTCTACGAAAAAGTATTGTCTGTTCAGTGAAAACTAAAGGCCCGGTCACATATAGATACTGAACTCAACTGCATAGGGGCGAGGGGTAAACGTGAAAGATAATATAGATAAGGAGTGACACCTGATAAGATGGGAAACTAGTCCGCATTGTAATATACGGTTAGGGAAGTGATAGGAGGACAAATGATAAGTCAGATAACTAGCAAAAGTGAAAGTGAAAGTGGTCGAGTCCGAAGGATGAGATCAAGAGACCAAGACTGAAGGCGACAAATAAAAATTCATCGAAAATAGAAAAGAAAAAAAAGAAAAGAAAACACGTGGATGCTGCCTGCATGCGCCTCAAATGAGTCAAACATGCTTCAAATAGTTACAAGGCTTTTCCTTCCCATTAAGTGGATAAGGTGTGGCACCTACATGCCTCAGAAGTTGCCCCTGCATCACTCAGTGAGTGACTAATGAGTCAGTAAGCAGTTGCTAAGGTTACTTTCTCAAATCCATCAGACACGACCAACATAAGCTGACTGTAGACAATTTAGATTGTTTGTAGGGATGATATATATAAAATGTACATTACCAGTTATTATTTTCATATGGGTATCTTTTATTATGATGGTATAAGTTCATAGTAGAGCAGAACAAATGTTATCAACTCATCATGTATTGATAGTAATTAAGATATTAAATGAATGACCAGGGTAGAACGCAACGTAAGATTTGTTGACTGAATTAAAAAAAGAAATACTCAAGTAAATGTAAGAAACGATTTTCAATTAGATCTATCTATCGCCGTAACATAATTACAATTATTTCTATTCTTACAATTTGGCAGAAAACTACACACTCACAAAATCAATAAAAAGGTGTGTAAGTAGTGTAAATGTTATAAAGTTGACTAGAAACATGTACTAATGCCAAAACCACCTTCACTGCATAGATCTGGCTAGATCTACCACGACATTATAACAGCTTCCCCTACGCAGCTAGTCCCCATTGCATGGACCCTCTTGGTTATTGCAAAACAGTGCAATGTATTGCAAATTGAAATGGGAGGGGACCTCTTGAGAGGGGGATTTTCCACCCATCACCAACACCACGAAGAGTCAGTAAACAGGAATGTTTGGGATGGACTAGTATTGTGAAGTGTGTCTGGGCATATATATGTGATTTGTCATTGTGATAATTTGAATAATTCTAAATAATCTGATACCTATTGAGATTGCTTGCCGTATGTTAAGCAAACATAGAAATGATATTTTATAAAATGAATATTTGGCAGTAAGTATATTAGGGTCATCTGTAAGCTCAAGTAGAATTGCTTGATTCACGACTCTGAATCAGAATAATATATCGGACCTCCCCATCGCCACCCCATCAAATCTGCGAATAAACCTTTCTGTTACATTCTCCACCTTCAAATAAACCTCATTATTCCTTGCTATGAAAGGAGAAGTTTCACACCATATACACGTACCCCCTTACCAGACAGCCAGGTCATAAAAAAGGAAGAAACTGATGAAAAAGGATTGAGGCGAGGAGGGGTCGATTCCTGGAAAACCCATTAGGCGTTACCCTTTTCTTCCCGGGGTGACGCCATTTGGGTATACAGGCTCGGCTGGGCGGAAGGCATGTGTTCCTAGAAGCTGGAGGTGTGTAGGGTTCCCAATAATGAGGGAGGGCCAGAGACCGGCGGGGAATGCCATGTGATTCACTGGAGTCTGGGGTATAATCTATCACAGTGTCAGCCTCCCATATGAGGCTCTCGTATCTCACTACTACAATGTATATCTTGCAACACTACCATGCACATTAATATATAAAGCAGGACAAGTGTGTAAGAAGATAACGTTTAATTTGTTTGGAATGATACGTGGTAATACAAGTTAGATATAAACGACAAACAGGTCGAACACAAATTGTAATAGACAGTGAAACTGATTTAGTCCGATTCTTCTGTAAGTCCATGCGCGTAGCGCGTTTAGAACCCTATGTTGTAATTAAAAAGTTTAAAATAGGGCGTGGCGGGCGGGCCAAAATTGTGGACATGTAAGAATGGCGTCCCTTTGAAGAATGGCGGGAGAACACAAAGTATCTGTGAGCTGGTTGGTCAGCCTTGTCATGTGATTGTCCAGCCAATAGAAACAGTTCTTACAAGTCCTGATATAAATGTCTCGCAATTAGACATGGGTATAATTCCTGCACACATTAATATATAAAGCAGGACAAGTGTGTAAGAACATAACGTTTAATTTGTTTGGAATGATACGTGGTAATACAAGTTAGATATAAACGACAAACAGGTCGAACACAAATTGTAATAGACAGTGAAACTGATTTAGTCCGATTCTTCTGTAAGTCCATGCGCGTAGCGCGTTTAGAACCAAACCGTAGGTCCTATAGGCGGCTGAGGGCTTTATGTACGGAGTTGAATGTGTCCGCTGGCTTAATGTACGCCCTCACCGCACTTGATTTCCACGTACCGTGCGTCATGACATCGTTTATGTCGGCTGACCCGTGGTTGTATGAGTACTGAGCCCCTCCCCTACGAAGGCTATGTAGGGAGTAGCGGGACGAGTCCAATCCAGCCGCTGTGAGGAGTAAAATCCACTGGCGTCTTAGGAACGGAACAGTAAAAGGGTTCCCATCTTTATGTACAAGCAGTGGGGACGTCGGCGACATAGCAGGCCGACAACTCTTGATGTAGCGCTTGTAAGCCCGAAGGGGGCAGATATTGGGGTCAGTTGTGGACGGCAATAAGATAGACGTTGCATTAGCGGCCGCCTGTATGGTTTTAGACCACGTAATGCTAACTTTCAGGCCCGCCCGGGCGCACGTAACGTCTGCCATAGTCAGGTGCCTTGTAGGGTCGAATTGTGCAACCACCTGAGGCCCAAGGTTACTCTGCCTCATAAAGCCCATGAACATCAACAGTACCGCCAGGTGAGTGGGGAGCGGGGACGAGAGGGTATGAATGTGAGAGACCAGCTGGCGGAGGAGACTGGGAGTCACAGGTGTTTTTGGGGCAGTGACGTGGCGTATAGATGCGTTGACCGCTCTGAGAGCCAATGACACGCGGTTATGGTGTAAGGGAGCCACTGGAAGCCCAGCCAGAGCGTAGTAGGTCCTCAGGTGGGAAATAACATTGCTAATGTACTGTGGGGTGGCTTGGGAGCGAACCAGCCACTCGACGAACCAGCAGATGTAGTAATACTGTGGGCGTTTATAATCCACCTTGATGATATTGCAGAACACAATGTACTTCTTGAGAGCGGCCCTCCGGCCCTTGTTGGTTCCCGGGCGGTGGGCTAGTCTCTGCCTCTGGCGCGCCGCCGCCTGGAGGTCCTGCTGGACTGTGCCTGAAATCACACTAATGATGAGTATGCGAACGCTTTGCGATCGACATGGCATGAGCGGAGGGAGAGAGAGGAGACAAAATCATTGGCAATGGCTCTGTGTTTGGGATCAATGGAGACTCGGCTAAGGGCATCGGGGAGGGCCATCCCCTCCCCGGGCACATGGTAGAACCTCAAGTCCTCGCCCGTGCTGGCCGCGTGGTACCACATGGCGCGGCAAGCAGCGGCGAGCACAGGATCTCTGGCCCGACCCGTGGTATAGGCAGCGACGGCGCCAGTGTTGTCGCAGTAGACTTCGACGTATCCGCCCGCGTGCTCCCGACCGACAAAGGTCCTGACTGCAGCGAGCACGTTGAGGGCCTCCAACTGCGTGATGTGGTGCCCCGCCGCGAACCGCTTGTCGTACTCGTAGGCGTAGTAGTGCGTTCCATCCGACGCGCCTGCACCACGGAGGGATGAGTCGGCCCATATTCGGAGGGAGGTACGACCGTGAGGGATAACCGAGCGTACGTTTTCTTTGTCCAAGAAGCGGGCAAACCAAGCTAGGTCCGCCCTGACTTGTGAGCTGATGACCACTGTTTCGCCTTGTGCTGCCCTTAGTGCGGCCAAGATCCTTGCCATGAAGGTTCTCGCTGGGCGGACCACCTTGGCTAGGTGGTTGATGTATCCTACTACAGACTGTATGTGCGTCTTAGAGACGACCTTCATCTTCGCGGCGGCGGCCAAGCAGTGCTGTATCTGGACTATCTTGTGTAGCGGGATGGACAGTTGATTCGCCGCGACATTAATGTTAATGCCAAGCCATGTCACCCGGGGGCTGGGAGGCTGCAGTTTCTTTACTGCCACTTGAAGCCCGAGTTCCGCGAGAAGCTGCAGCGTCTTGTCGTAGTGTTTCTGTGCCAGGGCCTTGGTGGGTGAGATGACCAGTATGTCATCCAAGTACATGTGTGCAGACACGCCCTCCTGGTGCAGAGCCCGAACTATGAATTCTGCGATGCTCTGCATCGCAAAGGAGGACATGCGGGCCCCAAAGAGGAGTCTTTTATCGAAGTAGTATGCTCCTTCGAAGGCCACTCCCAGGAGGGGCCAGTCAGCCGGCGACACTGGGAATTGGCGGTAGGCCCTTGATAGGTCGACTACCGCCATGTGTATGTCGCCGGGGCAGGTCCTGGAAATGGTCCTCACGGCCCTTTCCACGGTTGGGAGTGAATGGGCGACCTGGACTCCATTAAAGGTGTGAGGGCGGATGTATTTGTTTACGCCCCCATCTGGATACGAGAGGTCCACGATAATCCGTCTGTCGGCCGAGTCGCTTTTCTCCCGGGTCATCAGCGGACTAACACACATCCAAGGGGTGAAGGGTGGTGACGTGTATGGGCCGCTCAATGCTGCCATGGTAGTCTCCTTCTCCAGGTACCGTCTGACCTCGTCTGCGTACTTCGTGGCCGATGAATGATTGTAGATTTCAGTGGTGCCGTACCTTGGTGGTCCAGCATACTGGATCGGGAACCCGAATTGAATCGAGTCCAGGATCAAACAGTCGTCCTGGTGACCGGTCACGTAGTCGCGCCATCGACTAACTATGAGGTCCGTGCAGAGATTTATGCGTGCACCACGATGATTGGGGGCGTTAGCTGATCTGGCCTTGTCGTATACGAGGGCTGTGGCGTGGTCCACCTGGATAGTGGGGAATGGCCATGAGGTATAGTCATTTTGCTGCAGGTTGGGGTACCTGTCGTCGTCGTCCGGATCGGCGGGGGGGGAAATATCCTCGAACTCACCCGCCAACTCCTCGTGGACTGACTTCTTTCCCTGGTCGTCCGGATGGGGGTATCCTATGTCCCTGAGGAACTGTGGGACTACTGTGTCGACATGGGACCCGAGTTCAGATGTCGGGCGATGACCGATGTCGGGTGGGGTGTCGGCAGCGGGGGTGTTACGGTCGCCTGTTGACCGTTCGACCGGGGGGTGATCAGCACCGAGGGCGTCGCCTGTTGACGTCCCCGCATCGAAGTTACACTGTTGGTCGCCTGTTGACCAGGATGTGCGTTGATGTCCATTGTTGCCGTCTGATGTATGAGGGCCGTGATGTGAGTCTTGGGAGTACTTCACTAGCTTTCCCATAGCCATGTGCTTCCGTGTCTGTGGGCGTGAGCGTACTGGCGTCGTCGTGCGAAGGAGTTGTGTGTCGTTCCCCGCTAATGTCAGTACACAGTGAAGGCCTTTTAGTCGTTTCGACAGCCGACTCGTGCTGTTTATGTAAACGGTGTGATACTATCCCTTCATCCACAAAGGACGCACGTACCTCCGTATCCATCGTTGTGTTGGCGCGTGTCAGTTGTTGATGGGGGCCGCCATGTTGGGGTTTGCGCACGGTGCGCTCCGCGGAGCTGGAGAGCAAGAGCCGCGCTGATTGGTCGGCGGACCGGATGTTTACCTTGTCGGTGAGCACATGGCGGTGTTTACCGCCGGCGAGCACGTGGGTTTGTTTACGTGCCGTCCGCGCGGGTTGAGTCAGGGTGGTTTTGGGGTCGTTATCCATTATAATCGCCAGATCGTTGTAGGGCCCGGTTCCTGGAGTATGTAGAGCCAGGCCCCTGCCTAGTTTTTTGGCTTGTCCGGTTTATCCCTGCGATTCTTGTTGAAGGATTGTTTGTTTTTGTTCTCCATCCTGTCGTCTGATTGCTGGCGAAGGGTGTCCTTTTTTCTGCAATTTTTTGCGATGTGTGTGTCGGTGTCAAAGTCGCTTCCATAGTGGCAAAGGGCACATATGTGTTTGTATGTGCGTCCCTCCGCAGAGTGGGTTTCCTTTTCCTTGCACTTACCGATATTGTGTGCTGGGCAGGGGAACACATTCGCCAGATCGGGGGTGCGTCCCGTAATCCACGATAGCCTAGTGCGTTCGCTGGCAAATAACTCCGCATCATGCCAGGTTGCCTTGCCATCTTCAATATGGGCCATGCAGGCCTGTGTCCATTCCCGGACGGCCTGCCATGGTATGGTGGCTGCGTCCTGCGCCACCTGAGATGCGTGTGTTGTGACAGCGAAGGCTTCGGAGAGCGGATCCATGTTAGATGCCATGAGCCGCAGGAGGCCGCACATGTGCTCGGGGAAAACCAAGTCCCTACGGGATCTACGAGCGCTTGCCTTTTTCTTAAGATCAGGGGGGAGTGACCTATAGGGTTCCAATGTGAGATTTCTAGTGGGAAGCAATTTACCTGTCGGAGCGCCCATCATAGGGAACTGGGCCTCCATGGCGCGGTCCATGTCAGTCTTAGTGGTAGATCGCTGTTGGTGATCGTGGCGGGCCGCAGGTCGAGGGGAGTGGGACCGGGATCTGTGACCTCTGCGTGATCTGTCTCTTGACCTTCGTCTGGACCTCGATCTTGTGTAGTCCCGGGATGACCTCCTAGTGCTCCTTGAGGAGGAGCGTCGCCTCCTGCTTCGCGCGCGTGAGCGATGTCGTCTATGCCTGCTGGGGCTCCTCACGCTATCCGGTGAGTAGCCGCGGCGTGGGGTACGGTGGCGGTGTGACCGCCTGCTTGACCGCGACCTAGATCTTGACTTCGAGTCTATGGCGCGTGTAACTTTGTCTGCCAAGTCCTTGACGATGGCATGCAGGTCGTCGATCCGCTCCCTATTGGCCTTAGGATCCGGCGGAGGGTCCGGCTGGGACGGGGGAGGGGAAGCGTCCTTGCGTTGTCCGTTTTCTTCAGTGGTATTTAGGGGAGGAACCGTTTCCTCCTGTGCCGCCATGTCGTGACTCTCAGGGAGGGGTGACACTGACCGTCTGACAGCAGGGGACCTACGCAGTGGAATGGAGTGTGACCGGGTATGCCTGCCACGCGACCTGACTGCGCACTGAAGTAGTTTGACGTTCGCCAAGACTTTTGCTGCCCGCTGCCTTCGACGTTCGATGGTAGTGGTATTATCCATATATCAAGGGTGTGCCTTCACGTTCGCTGAGAAACATATCAAGCGAACGGGCTCCCAAAATTGTGGACATGTAAGAATGGCGTCCCTTTGAAGAATGGCGGGAGAACACAAAGTATCTGTGAGCTGGTTGGTCAGCCTTGTCATGTGATTGTCCAGCCAATAGAAACAGTTCTTACAAGTCCTGATATAAATGTCTCGCAATTAGACATGGGTATAATTCCTGCACATTTATTAATCGCTATGGTGTGCACATACAAGTGTATTTATTGTATCAAAAAAGACTTTTCTGGCTTCATATTTGAGATTGTTCCGAAGTATAACTAATTGAGTAATTCCACATTAACAATTGATATCATTATGTAGATGGAATATTCTAACCTGCAGAAAGAATTTGAAACATATGGCTTCATACTCAAGATTGTTCTGAAGTATTACTAATTGAATAATTCAAGAGTAACAATAACAATATTCTAAACTGCAGAAAGAATTTGAAACATAAATTATTCATTGAATGGTTAGCCCTACTCGTGAATCCTATAATTCTAATCACCATCCCAGCCTTTTTCAACAAGATTGATAGACCCCTACCGAAAGACCCCTAGGAATGCATGACCATCAGATATATTACCAACCTTAATGTGATTTGTCACCAGCTGATTGCCTTAAACCATTCTCCTCCATTCCCCCTCGGATTAAGACGCCCCGGCCAAGGCCTACAACACGATCCGACTTGATTAGAAAATCGATTATCACAGAAAGGGGATCTGGGCGGCATTAAACGCGCCCCCGAGTTAGAGAAGGCGCCGACGGGGCGAGGAGATGGATCACTATTTAATGTTACTACCGGCGGTGGTGTGATCGGGATGGGCAGATAGGGGAGTCAGTGAGCGCCGGTGGGCTGAAGGAAAAGCATTGGATTCTTTTATACCACAGCTGCATCAAACCTGCCTGTAACCCGCACTCGCCAAATATATATAGGTGTGATGGAAATACCTAGGTGTTTCTCCAGGTCCGTGTAGCTGGCTATCCCAACCAACTTTAATTCTGAGCGGTCAGCTTTAAAAACCTGAAGGTGGTAAAATATATTTAAAAAAAAAGAGAGGAAAATATTCCTTTAATAAATTATATTATAGGGTTAATTTTGTCCTGGGGGAAACCCTGAATTATTATTTCCAATTCTAGATAGCGGTATCACAAGAGACCTCTATCATCACCTACTACTTTGCATCCATCCATTTGCAGATAAAAATCAATTTTTGATATTGGAATATTGATATTCGGAAACAGTTTAGGCTTTGTCCCTCATGTCTCATGGGAAACCCTAAACTAGGCAAAGCAGGATTGCTCAAGGATCTCACTGAAGGCGCTTCTGAGTTGATTTGTGTATGAGCCGGTATTATGGTACGAGCCAGAGACTGACGGAGGAGATGGCAGGGTAGACCTGGCAGTTCCAACTTCCCCATACGTCACTGTGGGCTTGGGAAGGAGGCGTCCTGAGGAGGGGCACTCCGGGTTTATGGCGAGCAGATAACCCGAGCTGCTCCGAGCAATACATCACCTGGCCCGGTGAGCCCGTAACTGCTCGGGAGGGGCTGGGGTGAGCAACTCAAGCGACGGATGTAGGGACTAGACCTGCTCACTGAGCTGCTCTTTAGGTGGGTGAATGGGTAGGTGGGTGGGGAGCAATACATAAAGAACTCAACTAATCACAGACTACCTCGACTTTTACTCTATAAACACACATTGCCTTGCTAAACGCATGCCGCTGTACCGATAACAGGACCCGTTTTTATCAAGATAATGGAGGATATAGTCTCCATGATTAAAGGAAGTTATGTGGGAGGCTAAAGGTTATCATTTAACCTGAATGAAGGTCAGGACGTGAATAAGTAGGTAATTTGGTTTGAAAATATGCCAAGGCTTTAAGAGTATTAATTCGTTTATGAGGAAGTAAAGAGTAATTGCAATAAATTTGAACTCATGTAATTGCTCTTTGTTGAGATCAACATCTCGAATATTTTACGATGTCATTAATTTTGCAGTGCAGGGCACGAATATAAAGATACATTTTGTAAAAAGTTGTTATCTTATGTGCTTAACAAAGTACCTGTATATCGCACTACATTGTGACAAAGACATAAAAATATTCTTATGTAGATGTTTATCACAATATTCATTAAAGCAACTAAGCTACCTCATGTGAAATAGGGGCATGTGGCAGACCGCAGTTTGAGACGACCAAACAAGGGTTACATGTCACTTCATTTTCTGAAAGTGTAAAATAATCGGTAACAGTAACTGCAACTTGTGAAAAAAAGACAGTGAGTCAACGTCTAACGCCTGCTTGCATTCCTTTGGGATGAGCAGTTGGCATATCAACTCACTGATCAATAAATACAGGAGTGGACTGAGCAGGTCTGACACCTTAACTTTGAGCTGCTCATAGCCGCAGACCTAGCGTGAAGGTCACTTATCGGCCTAAATAAAGGTTCACGGGAAAGGTCAGGGAGCAATTGGGTGAGCTGTTCATATCTATGAACCATCGGGAGGGGAGGAGTCGTCAGAAAACTGAGATTACCTGTCAGATCTGAGAAGGAGTAACCGACGAGCAGATGTGAGTCATTCAATAAACTTGAAGACAGGTCAACATGGGAAATATAAAATATCGGTGCCATCCCCCTCTGTATAGCCAATTTTACTGGCATGTGACCTGGCACCACTGGGAAACAGAAAGGACGATGCTTACGCTTGGAAATGATATACACCAAGGATGCGTTCCATGAATACTTCACGTCATCTGAGGATAATTTCATTGGCTTATTCATAATGAATTATAAGCCCCAGATATGTTCATCAGAATCCAGGATCACAATACATTTGAAATTCAAATCTTACGTGCAGTGAATCTCACTGTTATTGCCTGTTGCTCTGTAAAATTACACGCCCTCTATAAATACTTTTGATATTGATTTAAACATTTAAACGATGTGCAAGCACTTGGACTCAGACAATTCAGTAAGAATGCAACATTTATTATCAAATTTAACACTGCCCCCCCCCCCCAAAAAAAAAGGAAAGAAACACAAATAAAATAAATGTATAAATAAATGAAATAAGGCAAGAGAGGGCCCTGGCCGTATATGGATCTGAAGGCATAACGTATACTATGCAGTGGGTGCCCAATCCTTCCCAGAATGCATGACCTGCCGCCATTGCGGATCACCGACGCTAGAGGGGGCCTCGGGGTGGGCTTTGATCTGTCCACTTCCGGTTCATTAGTGCCCTTTGATGTGGGTCACGTGGTCACCTGTGAAGCGTTCGACGTGGAAAATGAGCCGCGTCATTGTATTTTATTGCCATAAGCTTGGTTTGATATCATATTAAGGATATGTTAATTGTTATATGTTCAGCTTTGACCCTTTTTTACTTAGTGATGAAACCGGATTGTTTCTTAGTAGTACGTTTCGTGGAAATTTGACAGCATTAGTATCTATAGGGGCCTACTGCAGCATTACTATCTATATCTGTTTATTATAATTTTCCATTATTCACAAATTATTTCCTATACTAAAAAGGGGATTGGATAAACTTATCGGCAGATGCATTCATTCTGACCTTCCATACACTGCAGGCAACAATATTCTATACTTTCATAGAAGCAGAACCGCCAATTTCAATGCGCTGCAATAAAAACAAACGCTCACAATAGAATACTAAAGGCCGCTCATCTCATACCCGCAGGACATATTCATATCAGTCTGCACATTGCGGCAATAACAGGGGCGGCGGTGGCATACATCAGAGAGACTGCAGTAAACCCCATATACACTAGACGATTTTGACATAGTCGGCCGATTCTACCAGAATAATTGGCCGATTCTATCAGAATAATCGGTCGATTTTAGCACCGATTCATATCAAACTTTTCATACGATTTCATATGATTGTAAATACTGAATCAGTGCCAAATCGACCGATTCTTTTGCTAGTAGTCGGCCGATTTGTGCAACGATTCCGCCCAGTGGGTATGGGGTCTCTCCGCATACATGTACATGCACTGCAGTGACAGAAGAGAAGTTCATTTTGTAAGTGGGTTAATGGCTGCGGGAGTCGATAAATCACGTGTTGGCCACGTGGAGAGGCCACCAGCCGGTCGTCGACGGGCAGGGGACGGACGGGCACGGCCAGGGAGACCGCTCATTGAAATTAATTTTAACGTGCGTCGGCGTTGTCATTGTTATCGCCTATGCCATCGTCAAAATACATGTATACATGCACCAGAGCGATTTGGACCTCGTGCTTTTGAGTCCTCGCTCGTCAGTATGCAGTATGTCATATCATATCATATATCATATCATATATATCATATCCTTAGCACAACCAGGACGTGCCATTGCGTATTTAAAAAAATGATATCATATATCCTGGTAGGATCTTGAATTGGATCGAATGGGTGGTTTGTGATATAAAAATCATGCATTCAACTGCAAGGTGGCTGTAGATATTTATCTGCATGAACCAGCCGTTTTCACGTCTCCCTATTGGTTCCGACAGCTTTTGGATTTTGGATTTTGTTTTGAACAACTACAAATCCATAAGAAATATAGGCATTAGCCTCATAATGAAACAAGGGATTGTCCATTTCACGGAGCCGTTTTTAACCTAAAAGTTACGATGAATTAAGGAGGAATCCTAGCGGGGGAGGGTAATATGGTTTTTTTTAGGAAACAGGGTGGGAAGAGGCTCGGGTAGTAGGCTGCGTGCGCACCTTCCGCTGCGCTAATTGGCAAACGGATGGTATGAAAAATTAAAGCTGAACGGCTCCTAATTAATGACGCCACTTTGATGCCAGCCCAACATCACATCCCCCGGCATCCCCCTCCCTTCCCCCTTATTCCACCCACTCATCATGCCATTTCTCCTTCAGACCCAGTTGCGGATCCAGCTTTTTTGAAAAGATTGGGGTGTGCTAATAGAAAAGGGAGGGGGATGGCGCATCCCTTTTTTTCTTGAGCTTTACATTAAAAAAGTCTAAACTTGGCCCCGCGCCCCCCTCTAAATCCGCCCCCGGCGGACGGTTCCAAACCCTCCTCCCCCCCACCTCTACGCTGAGCCGGGTGCGCGCCTTATAAACGGCCAAATTAGTGAATTATTGTCAAATCAATGAAGCCGCCCTGGAGGCGCCCTGGAGGCATCCTGGCGGGGCCGGCCCCCCTAATGAGGCGGGCGCGAAGTCGGACGTGACAAATGCCGCGCCCTGCACGTGAACAGCGTCGACAAATCCGCCCCCCCCCCCCAACCACTCCGGACCCCACCCATCACCCTGTGGGTCCAGAGCCCGGGGAAGGGGGGAGGGGAGTACTCTGACCTTATCGTTTGGCCCACCAAAGCTGGGATGGGAAACTGCCAAAATGGCTTAGAAAAGAAATGATACTGGCCGTGAAAGAAGTTAACACGTTAGAAACTAGATCAATGTTCATTGAAAATACATTGTGGTACCAACACCACTGAATTAGATATAGTAAAATCTAAATTACTAGAGTTGTGACACAAACTTTTCTTTTGTTTCGCACTGTTGAAGTAGCTATTTTGAGCCATGGACACAATAAGGAAAGAGACAGCGGGCTGTTAATTATAACCAGGGCCAGAATGCTGATGATGACCTTTATTTCATCAGTCGGTACTCAATGGCACCATGGAGAGTAAAATAACGCATTATTTTACTCTCCATGCTGGCACCTTTAAGAGAAGTAACCTATAGTAACCCCCCCCCCCTCCCCCGACCACCACTTCCCTGGCGCTGAGGGCACTGCTGATAGCGGCCAAATATCACCCCTGCCGTCCCACCGCTGTCATGGCAACGCATCTTTATTGGCGACGGCCCCAGTTTGATCCCAGCTTGATCTCAGCACGACTCGCCGCGCATGCGTAGGGCGCGGAATTATGGGATGGCGCGGGGCAATATTTCCTCGCGCACGCATGCGCGGAAGCCGAAAGTCGTCTGCTACTAAAACAGATCGGGCGCCATCTTGAAACAGCGCGGCAGCGGCAGCGAGGCGCAGCTAAATGACCGTGATTAATGTTTACGCTGGAGAATTAGAGAATTAATTTCGGCAAATGTGTTATTGGCTTCCGGGAAGATAAGGCTGGCGGGGAAATTGAGCATGGGAGCGCGGTGCGTTCGCCTGCACGGGTTTGGGAGAGGAAGAGGACGCTAATTGAAAGATACTGTCAATCCGAAGCAGCATCTTCACTCATCTCATGCGTCTTATAACCATTTTGCCATTACAATATTTAATTAAAAACTCTTTTTTAGTACAAAAGTCAGTGATTTATTGGAAGAGGTCTTAAACATTTATCTAAAGGCCCCTACGTGAAAACAAAATACTTCCTGATTCCATGCATGATTAAGGCGTGAGTAGATATGTATTTTGCACTGATAAGATGAAAGAGAATGGGATAACAGTAGGGGAATAACCTATCCTATTCTCACACACCGCAGGTGTATCTTTATACATAATCGTATTCATACTTCCTGGTATATGAAATTACCTATGTATAGGCATCAAACGTCCCTAGCATATAACATCCATGCACAAAATGAAATGAAAATGTAAATCTAGGCGAAGAAGTAAGTGAACAAATCCTTGTGACTAGTATGAATCACCAGAGATGTAGCGAGTCGACCATAATAATGAAATACAGGCGGAAATAAGCCCCAATCCAATGACATTCGCCTGTAACTCAGAGATGAATTGCCGGTCATATCCCTTGTTTTACATCACTGTAGAGCGAATAACTCACGATTAGTGGGAGGCTGTAGCCGCAGGAATGATGACTCAACAATTCTTAGTCGGTGACATTTATGTAGGTGGCGCTGCGATCAGTAATCCCTCCTTCACCTCCCCCCTCTCTCTTCCCCTCTCCTCCCTCTCTCTCCCTCCCCCTCTCTCCCCTCCCCCCCTCTCCCCGCCCCTCCCTCCCATCGCTCTCCCCTCCCCATCTCCCCCCCTCCCCCTCCCCCTTCTCCCCCCACCCTCCCCTCGTAATCCTGGCGGCCATTGTTGACACTGCGGCTTCCGGCGCCCTCTCGCCACTTCTCGCGTACCACGTGACTGTGTTCTCGCGGCGACGAGAACACATGTTAGCTGTCACCGGGTGGTGATGTATGACAATTTGACATGGCGGATCCCCTCCACCTCCCCTCATCCTTTCCTCTTCTGTTGTCTCCTCCTCTCACCTAACCTCCTGATCCACAGCCCTCCTGGCTCCTCAATAGATACATCCATATATATTGAGGAGGTATTGGTCGTTTTGACTTTGCCATGCTTTTCACTTGTGACCCTTAGCAGATCAATAATTATGCATTGATGATAGGCCTCCTTTGATTGGTGATAAATACATTTGCTGATCCCTGTAGGTGAGGTTCTCACCCGTTGAAGAGTCCACCCCTAAGAATCCACCAGAACGTCATTATTTGGTCTTCATTTGGGCGAAAAAAAGTGTGAAACAGAATACACATTGATATAGTTATTACCTCATTTAATTGAGACACAACTTGCAATGTGTACTGCCCTTTAATGTCAGGGACTGTTTATGTTCACGAGGTTTATACACTGATCAAAATATCCTATTGTGCCATAATTTATTTGTAATGACTTCCTAGTGAAAGGGACAAGTAGCCGTATGGAAAAGGAAAGGGAATTTGTTTGTTCCTAGCAAAGTAAAAACGACCAATATTTGACTAGGTTCGCTATGTGTGTTGTCACACCACATTCACATAATACTCAATTATGGCACAGCTTCTTTCCCTACGTAATTTGCAGTTATCGAATGTATTTACCACCATTTCTACCACCATTTACCATAATAAATCACCATTTCAACCATTTACCACCAGCCTGTGGCACCATCAGTCCACAACGTGTCACACACTGACTGTCCATATCCAAAGAACAATCTGCACGAGTTCACTCACAACCACCACTTTTATATGCCTCGGATCCTCCACACACAGACAAAAAAAACTGTTTGCACTCAGGAAACCCCGAAGAGAATGTGACCTTGCGTTCTGCCTGTCAAATTAGCATATTTCTCACGGCACCATAAGACCCCTCACCAGGGAGGCAATTATTTCCGCCGCTTAGTGTGACAAAAGTAAGAGCCGGCGTTGGTGCACCAAGGCCGTGTCGGTTGTAATGGCGTGTAATGCCTCTTGATTGTCGAGATTTTTGCCAGTAATAAGAGGTTTGCCATTGACAGGCCCAGTTATCATGGCTTATGCTGATGACTCCTGCTCAATTGTTGGTCATTTATCATTCATTTATCTGTGACAAGTCGTCTCCGATCATTATGTCATTTGTTTCCAGGCGAATTAAGGACAGAGATTTCTATCTTTATTATACGCCTTCTGTCCATAAACATACATGTACATGTATTATGTTTAGTATTATACTGACCTATATTGAGGCTGTCTGACATTATATTGAAATGTTTAAAGTGTTCTTTCTAGATACTTCATGGTCTGTACACCGTATTTAATAGCTTACATAATTAGACAACGTTTTTCTGTTTCAATAATAATTATCATATTAATGTTTCTGCTTCGATAAGTCGACAAGTCATTTCTTGTATCCGAAAGTACTTTGTCCTTGGATATGGCCATTATTGTTGTAATAGGTAAATTTTATTAACGTCTTGAAGTCTGTATGCTTCTTCCCGAAAAGCCTAGCTGAACAAAAATACTCTTATAGAAGATAACATTTCAGAACTACACACACAAACACACAGCTTCCTCTTGAAATAGATGGTCTCTTCGAACCGTTTAGTCATAATATTCCCTTATTTGTTCAACAAATTGTAAAAAGACCCCCATGACTGTATACTATGAATCTATTTCTACGGAAATTTACCCACTCATTTCTTTTGAAATTTATATAATTTCTGATTTTGCTTCAACTTAAGTGCAATGCCGCGGTTTTTCAGAATGCTACTTTGTAGCAAGAAAAATACAATATCATAATGTTTAACCCCCCATTGTCAATATAACCAAAGGTCGGTGTCTCTCCTTCTATATCCATTACTCCAGTTGTAATCTCGACCTCATATTTCATCGACAGTGTCCCTATACATCTTGTAAAGCACACCTGTAATTAGAGTTCTCTCACCTGATGTTGCAGGCGGCAGGGGCCAGGGACCATGGCAGGTGGGACGACCAAGATCAAGATCACCGACCTCAACCCGCACCTGGCCTGTGTGCTCTGCGGGGGGTATTACATCGACGCCACCACCATCATAGAATGTCTCCACTCCTGTAAGTAGTCAGGTGTTACCTTAACTTTAGTCAGGTGTTATCTGACCATAGTCAGGTGTTGTCTTACCTATATAGTCAGTGGTTATTTTACCCGTCTTTGTCACTATCTGATATTGTGATATGGTGTATTGATGGTCACCCCTGCAATCGTTGATTGCAATCATATACCTCTTTTAATCAAATCAGGTGATTTGTATAATTATATAAATTTCTTTTATACTGGACCTTTTCTCGTCACAATGATGTGCTTTATAAATATTCACACGGGATGCTAAGATTTCCCACGCTACTATTTGTGTTGTTTACAGAAGTTTTCATTTTTCATTTTAAAGTATCTAAAAGCATTGGGAATAAGTGTCACAGAAACACCAATTTCGGTATTGCATTTATTTCTATGGCTTAAGGGGAGATCAGTGCAACTTCCTACATTCTAAAACAATTGATAGCCATTAACTTTCCTCTGGCGGTTTAATTTGTAAAGTGTAAAAGGTTCTCTTCCATTGCATCCTTTTGGCATCCCAAGTTATGAACTTCATGCTGGTCTTGAATTTTGAATCGTTTCTATTGCAGTTTGCAAGACATGCATTGTACGATACCTGGAGACGAGCAAGTACTGCCCGATCTGCGATGTTCAGGTGCACAAAACCAGGCCCTACCTGAACATAAGGTAAGCATTTACACTTTCCAAATTGTCACATAGATCTGCATGAACCCTTTCTTGCATGAATTTGAATGCTTATTATATCTAAATTTGGCCTTAGATGTGGTGATTTTCCCTCTAAATCAGCATCATTGGTAATACTTGTGTTATGTCAACTTGGATGAATCATGAAAATAGACGTCATTTTAATCACATTTTAATATTTTTTCTTTCAGGCCTGATCAAACCCTACAGGATTTGGTCTACAAATTAGTACCAGGATTGTTCACAAGTAAGTTGATACCCTCCTTCAAACGTTTTTTTCTTTCAATTATTATGTTGTATACGTCATCATGTAAAGCGTTATTCAATGATATAATTGTCATTTATTATCCTTCTTGTATGTTTTATGGACGACTTATAGCGTTTTTAAAATATGATTTCTTCTGGTAAATATTGCTCGTGCAGTTCTTTTTCTCCATGACTGTGCTCATGATTATGCTCTGCTTTCCAGATGAAATGCGAAAACGTCGCGAGTTCTATGCGAAGCATCCTGTCGCAGGTAATTGTGAAAATAATGTCTTTCAGATTCCTTTTACCCTTAACGTTTCTGTGAGAATGTCACTGGGATTGTGTTTTTAAAAAAGAAATCAAGGAAATGCCCGTCCTCTTTTAACCCCAATTTACAATAGAAAATACATAAAAATAAGAAAATGCAAATCACCCATAGTAATGGCATAACTTGTTTTTAAGATCTCTGCTTAATCATTCTTATTCTTATGCTTAGGCACAAGCAGTGGAGAGCCAACGGGCGACGTCACAGAGAGGGATCGCCTCATTTACGCCGAAGATGAGAAAATCAGCATCAGCTTGGAATTTAGTCCAAAGTAAGTAGCACCCTCTTGATATCTATTTAATTTTTCTTAACTTATGAGTTGATTTTTTTAGCTGCAATTGATATCTTGCAGCTTAGTATTTCTAGAACAATAAAATAGGCAGTTTAATGTTATTCAGGGAGAGCAGTTGTGTCATTTTATCAAGAGTTTATATTACTTCATTATTTTTACAGAATGCTGTTTGAAAACTTGTGTCTTGGGATTAGAGTTTTTGAAATACAATATGCACAATTTTAGAACGCATCCTTGCACATAGTACTAGTAGACCATTTGACAGTCACTGAGTACAAATTACCACTGTTAAAAAGACGTCAGGCAAAAGGCAAACAGGGGGTATTTTCACGTCTCCTTAGCGACCCCCACTCTCCACACATTGGTGCAATCTGAGCCGCCTGGGCACGCCCCTTGTGTGTAGATATATGTACAGAGACTCTCCCCCCTGAGGCAACCACAAACACAGGGGGCCGTCTCCCAGGCCTGTGGTCCATGCATGAGTCGTCTTGTGGTCCTTGTGGTTAGGCCTTGTGGTTTGGACCCCTTCAGAGCTACGCCTGACGCTGGGCCAATGTTATAATAAGACTTCATCCCAACACAACAGTCACATGTAAGGGTTCCCAGGCCCTGGGTGTTGTGATGGTTATAAGGGGAGATTAGTTCTGACAGGGGGTGCGATTTCTGGCTCATATCTCCGGATGAATAAAAATGTATTATAAGCAGAAAGATAGCATGGTTAGGATATGATATCATCAGTTCTTGGCATCCAATCCATCATGTTACTCCGATGTTTTATCGCACTTTTAACCCTGATAAAAGCCTTTGTTGTATTACCACTACCAAATAAATAGATAAAAACAAGGTTTTCTTAACAACAAAGTAGTATAAAAAATGGGAGTCAGCCGCACAAAAAGGAACGTTGATTTCTGTGGTATGTGTCGCCGTGATGGCAGTTTTCATACTGGGGCACACATTAAATACACTACATTCGTGGGAAAGGCCCGCCCTGGAGGAGGTTGTACTTAGAGCAGTGAGCTGGAGTGGCGGCGGGGTGATGACATGTATATAAACCACCCCAGACCATGTGGATCCCATCACCCGCCACCGACCCGCCTCCAGTACCCTGAGGCCTTATCGTAATTTATATTTCCTGTAAGGGAAAGCGGCTTTATCACCAGGCGCTGGAGGCCTGGAGATGTCATGTTATTTGGTCGGTTGGCTTGAGAGTGTAAGGGTTGTAAGGGCTATACAATAATGTCAATGAGGCGCTGATGATCACTTTATTAAGATATTTAATCTAAAGTCGTTATGCTTTCTTATGTAGGTTCAGAGAGTACGTGCTCAGTGCTTACACCTGATTTTCTGCTGAACATGCAGATTTTCCATCATTTCCCCACAGTGTACCTTGGCACAGATAGTAACTTAATGCACACAGCTGCCTGAGAGCTACCCAGTGATAGTTCCATGAACTTTCAAAAACCATACTCAACCATCTCAAACTTTTTTAGACAAGAAATGTCCTATGTTTTATAGAACACCCAGTGTTTTTCCATGCATCTCTATCAGTGGGTTAGACTTGGTTGGTATCAATTTCACGGGGAGTGGTTGCGCCTTCTCCAGACCCATAAATCACCGGTGTTACATGACCCCTCCTGCGCCCGCCCACCGCGCCTTATCTCCTCCAGGGGGCTCGGTTAGCGGGATCCAAATACCGATTTAACACGCAGAAATCGGCCTCAGAGAGAGACCTCAAGCCGGTTTCACACTAGCCATTTTATTTTACTCATTTCTTTTTAAGTCACTTTCTTGAGAACCTAAGACTTTTAGGCAATTTGAAATATATGTATATAGGCAATACAGTTTTGCATTAGTCATTATCTTTTTCACTGGTTGATTAGAAATCGCAGTCAATACTTCTCCCATGAAACGCCTCAATTATTTTTTATGAAATGTGTTACCTTATACCTGGAGGTCAAGACAGCAGGACTACATCCAACCTACCTCAAAGCAGGATAAGTACAATTATTGTTCTTATAAAAAAAATCCTCATCTTAAAATCCTCACATGGAAACCAGGCTTAACGTTTGGAGGGGGTTTTGATATACGGACACGAACCAGAGGGGCCGACTGAGGCAGGTTGGAGGAGGAGATGGCTCAGAAGATCCATGGGGGAGAGATAAGGACAGGTGCACCTAGGGGTCACTGACGTGAGGGATTGGGGCGGACAGGTTGTTGTGACCTTACTGTCAGTGAGAGAGGTGTGGTATGTACGTGTGAGGATTGTGAGGCAAAGCAGCGGCTTGTTTTGAACATAAAGATTAAAGGGAGGATTCCATGTGGCGACAAAATTTGATACAATTTAAAAAAGATACATGGGGAACACAAGGGAATTGCACAATTACCAACCTTATATCAAAATGATATTATCATGTTGAAGTGCTTCCATTAGATTTACCATATTTGATTGATTGCAATAGCTAGGCAATGTTATTGGTATGGGCAACACAACAGCAACAATTCAGAAAAGTTGTTGCCTATACTTTTGCTGTTTCATGCATAAGCTAACTCTTCTGTTGTTGTCTGCCACAGGAGTTTCGATCCTGTGTGGAGCTATTAAAGCTGAATGGAGTAAGGGGCCACTGACAGAGGTATTCTCCCGCGCGATAACCCAAGTTTAAGTGACCATTTTGGAATATCCTTTATTTTCCAAACACTAAAAATTAACAAAGAAATGATGACATAGATAGAATGACGTAGGCACTACTAGCAGTGATATTTTAGGTTTTGAGCTATGTTGTACAAAATCAATCATCCAATGGGTATAATACTTAAGCCAAATGAACCTATAGATCAGTAGTGCAGTATGCAACACAGTCAATTTCCTCAACACACAAACCCAGACTCTGGAGTTCTATAGAGATCGAGGAGTCCTCCAGGCGCCCAGCAGCCTCCTCCAGGGCGTTGTCTTATCCCTGTAAACACCTCCCGACAGGGGGCGCCCGCCACTGGCCTGTTGGGCGGCCGTTTAGGTGGCACGCGTCGGGTGGTGGGGTTTGGCGGGGAGGGGAGTGGAGGGAGGGGGGAGTGCTGCTTGGGGGCTGGGGTGGTCTATGTGGAATGCCGTTAGTGATGGTGTGGTGAACAAGCTTCCTAGCCGTCTCTTCGGATGCAATGCAACCTTCTGTGGGGTTCGCGGCTGTGTATAGTGGGGGATCTTTTTTGTTGGGCTTTTATTCTTTTTTAAATAGAGTCAAGGGGTGGGGGGGGGGGGGCGCTATTGGGAAACGGTGGTGGCGGGGGTTAGATAGGGCAAGTGGTGCATTACCTTCCTGGTAAAATTGAATTTTAGACCATAAATCCACATAGGGCATGCAGCTTTTCAAAAGCGCCCGCTCCTGTGTCTGTCAATGGGAAGTCCCCTTTCCTCCCTTATTCTTTAATAACAGAAGCAGGGGAAAAACATAGTTACAAATTAGATTAAAAATTCTATGCATTCTGGTGTATCTTGCAATGGTGAACGGGTCAGTAAGGTTGTCAGTAAGGTGGATAATATGCTGTATATGAAGTTGCCGATAGGCTTCATATCAATACATTGATCACCGGTGTTGCAATGGATAAGACCAAATAATCAATACCGTGTACTAACCTCAGGATGAACCTATACACAGCACGGGGATGGGACAATCCTTTTTTGAGATCAGTGTGAGATCAACTGGAAGAGTATTATCCTTTGAAATAGGCTATATATAGGCCTATTAGATCTCTAGATAATGTATGCCTAGGACTTATGTAATAATAATCATATTAAACGATTTTTTGTTTTAGGCCTAATCATAGTAATGTCTGTTATTTTTGTGGTGAAATTCATGAGTATACAGTAACTGATAAAAGGAAAATGTGTGTACACAGGAAACCATTTTTAACCTTGTATAATATAAAAATATCATCCTGTGAAAATCCAAAGTTTTCAGGCTATCTGACAGTCTTTTTGAACAAAACGGTTCAACCTCCAATACACAAAAACAGCCAGCTTGCACATTATCTTGCGGGATAACTCTGGCACAATGCATCGGTCGGGGGCATGTGTACTTCTCTCCTACCATCCCACTCACGCAGTTGATCGCACTTTCTGAACGGCAGCCAACATGGAGAATGGAGTGGGATGAGGCAAAAACAACAGCTCTAGCAGGAGAAAAAACAATGAAATAAAAGAAACAGAGGGAAGTCAGGGTAGTAGATTAAGCGGCGGCATGGCTATGACCTGTATTCCACTAGGCGATTTTAGCTACATACATGTACTAGCAATTTGCTACTTTTCAGGTTTTCGTTAGAAATATTTAAAGAACACCTGAATGTTACATACCAATTGGAAGATAATTCCAAATCCTTTCTAGTGATATAATTATAATATGTCTATGAATAACGCTTATTCCTTGTCACGATTTTCGAATTTGGATGTAAAATCGGATATAGTGGAATATAGCTCTATGTCGGCCTGCCGCCTACTGTTTACGCTTGCCGCGCTTCGGTGCCGGGCAACACGTGGATTCCACAGTGCGGATCAGGAACGGACACTAGGTAAATATTTCCCCTGGGCCCGTTTCGTTTAGACGCCGCCTCTCGGGCGTCAACCATTATCAGGTTTCTCCGCCTTCTCTCTTTGGCAGCACGGGTGTGCATCTACTCAGAAATTCGGGCAAAATTGCGAATTTCGTTGTATAATTTTGCGCATTAATGAGGAATCTTTACGCATTTTTCTCAATGTTAACTTTCTATATGTGCACAAACTTGCATTATAAATAGACCGTTTTTTTTAAATTTTTTGTTCTATATTATCAAAATTGTGGAAAAAAGAAAAAAGAAATTAATCTTGGGTACCATGCCTCAACCTCCCCATCCTTCCTTATGCATGCTGAACTGGGGACATATCACTGATAAACTCCACGCACGGTGTTTCCAATCCCGCTCGATCTTTGTGTATATAAACACAAGGGTCGTTTCTTTTTTTACCGGCGGCGGCAAAGTTTGCCCTTCGTTTATCCAATGAATGTATTGTACTCAGCGCTGGCGTTGAACGTTAGACGGGGCATCGCCGTGACTGGAATAACAGATTATTGTAGGCAGGGTTTGTTCTGTGAATGTTGTAGTCTAATGTGAGATGTTGAGTTTGTCATGGAAACATTATTATGGAAAGTGTGATGTTACATGGTTTTGTGCTTGATGTAGGGAATTTCCCGTGATGGTGGTTGTTGTATCAGAAAATGTTCAATGTAAGGAAAATACACTGTTGCGCTCTAAACTCGGGTTGGTCTCACATGATAATTTAATTGGAATGAAATGCTACCATGGCATATTCATGTCAAACTGTATTTGGACAATTGGGAAAATTTGGGCAATACAAAGAAAATAGTGGATAGTGAAATTATTCTGTAAAGGACACAATTAGATACAAAAAGATAAAAATAAAAAAAGATCCAATTGGTGACACTCACACATGCATGGTAATACTCAAATTGGTATACCAAAGCAAAGCTGTGTGGCTATCGAGCGTGGCGAGGGGGAAAGGATGGCAGCAGGGAGAGGGGAAGGTATTTGGAAATCGGATTTTGGAGGAAACTTGTTAGGCTAAAAGAGTGATGTTGTGCACAGCCATGGGTGTTCAGTAAATACAAAGCTGTATAGGGGGCCCGGGATAGGGGCAGGGGGTTGGGGACAGTCACACATGTGGTCAAGTTTTGAAGATAATAGCGGCAAGGATCAAAGCCCTACATCATATCAGACACGTGGCCCCTCCACCCTGGTTGTCTCTCATTTCCACTACTAGATCAGCTACTTCTCAGGTAACTTCGGAAGAGTGATGGAGAAAGGGAAGTCAAAGTGTGAAAGAGATGGTAGAGAGGGGAGAGAAGGGAAAGAAGGAGGCAAAGGTATGGGGAAGGGAGGAGATCGGAAAAGCGAAGTTTTAATTGTCGTTGCAAAGCGCTGTTAATTTTATTTTTGGAATTTCAAGTGGTTCACGTCGGAGAATCTCCCCGAGAGGGACAAAAAATCTCCCGGTTTTTTAGTTTCCAGAAAAGGCAGAGCATAATAATTATAATATATTGTCAGCATCATTGTACTAGGATGAGAGGGTCTCATTTCAAACTGAAACAGGAAAGAATGAATTCACGTTGGGATGCCAGGAGAATAGAAAGCATTTAAAGATAACACTTACGAATGAAAGTGAGGTTGAGGAATAAAGCGAATAGGCTACGTTTGAAAATAGAGAGAGTAATAGCCGGGCCTTTTTTAGGATGAGGAAAGAGAAATATGCTGACAAGAAAGGAAAAGGTTAGATGGAAGCATTGGGTGGGTGTGAGTGCAACGTAGGACCATCTTCTCAAGTCAAGGCCCCTGACGCCGCTACCGCCCTACTGATCGCGGTAGCGGCTGGGGGCCTGGTGTGCGAGGATGCGTAGGACTGGAGGGAAGGTAGACAGGAAGGGATGGAGTGAGAGGGGAGGGGGACGGGGAGGGGGAGGGGGAGTAGTTGGGGAGGAAGATCAAGGGTTTACGTGGTAGGAAACGGCGCTAATGCCCACTTAGCAGTAGGCGAGGGGAAGGTGGCAAGTAGGTGGTGCATGCAGAGTGGTGGTTGCGGATCAGAAAAATCGATGACTGCGCAGAGACGCAGCAGCGGCAGCACTATAGCCCCGGACTCTAGCCGCTCGGCCTGTAGCGTGGGGATGGTAGTAACGGCAGTGTATGTGGGGCCGGGCTGTGAGCAGCTCAGTGAGTATGTCACCTGTCAGAGAGCAGCTCACTGTAGTGGTTCAGTACCAGGGTGGTGATATGCCGCTTCACTTAGGGCTGGTGTACCCAGTGTAATTAATTCGGATCAATAGGGAAATAGTTGTATGTAGATATGTTATTGTATTCGGCGTTGAAAGGTTTGAGAAACAGCAGTGGTGAGAACCTAAGTACGTTGTTTCACTGTGCAGATTTTGTACGGTAAATTTTCTTTAGTTTTAGGACTCTTGAGTGATCATTCAGTTCAGTTAAAAGACCTATATTCTATCGTTAATCAAGATTTCTAGCACCCTATATAATCCATACGACCCTAGCTGTGATACGTGCCTGTCCCCTTATGATGTAAATCCTATATACGGGGAACTGTGAATAAATCCCAGTCCTGGGGCCGCGGAACATGACGGCGTCGGGGTAGAAAGGGTTAACCCCGCAAGGCGCGGCGGGCGGCTGGGCGCGGGGGAGCGGGAGGAGGAGGTGGAGGAGGGCCGGCGGGCGGGTGGCGGGGAGGAGGCGGGCGGAGGGCCGTTAAGGGGGCCCCTCTCTACCCTCCCTGCCCCGGGGTCCTACTCCATCCTCCCCGGCCCGTGTCGGCGACGCCCGACCGACCCTAAGCCCGCTGACCCGGTCAGGGTCGGCGGGGGTTGAAGCATCTGATTTCGGGTTGCCCGAAACTCAACCTGGTTGACCGTCGGGCAACACTATATTACGCAATCGGAAATTTACTTGCCGTTTACTTGAAAACAGAGCGATGGAAGCTACTCGTTTTGTTCTATTTTGTTTGAAAAGACGGGACGCCATTAAAAGAACTAGAAGGCACTGCATGCGCCCGTAAATCCCCTTCACTAAACCTGTCCCCAAGTAAATTTATTGTTATACAAAGTAGAAATTATATTCAAAACTAAAAACTAAAATTGGAAAAGTAAAAAGATTAATTAAGATGAATAAAATATCAATGATAAAAAAATTCAAACTGATAAACAAAATTTAATGTTCATCCATCACATTTTCCTCCACCCCCACCCCTTGTACCATGCCATGTCCTCCAGGCAGGGTATGCTCTCCAGGGCGGCCCGACGTCCATCCGTCTCCCGGAGACATGCACGTGGTGATCCGGGCTGACAGGACAACGGCCAGTGGTCAGAGGGGGTCAGTCGGCCCCTGACCCCCTCCCCTCCTCCAGCCCCCAGCGCCCCCCCACCTGTCACATCGTGTCAGACACAACTCCAGGGCAGAGGCCACCACCTCCGGGCTGGATCAATACCATGCAATCCCAGCAGGCCACCCACTCCTCCAGGGGGAGGGCAGGGAGGACGGCTTAGGGGAGCTAGGGGCTTGTATTAAGGGCACCTCCTGTTGTAAGAGGCCAGGCCAGATCAGTTTGCGTTTCTATCTGTACCTGTCAACTCGAATTCTTTGGAAAATTGATTATTTGCAATAATACACTGTTAAAACAAGTGTTTAGAACCTAAACATTTTCCTAAGCACTTTGGTGCATCCAGTTTTGGAACACTTTATTTCCCTAAACATGTTTAGAATTATCGGTGTTTAGGGCTAAGTGTTTAGAAATGTGTGATGTTTAGCTGTTTAACCATGAAGTGTTTAGGTCCTCAAGGTGTTTAGAATCAAAACGCTTATGCTTTTTTTATGTTTAGCCGTTAAGTGTTTAGAAAACTATGATGTTTAGGTGTTTAACTATGAAGCATTTAGGTGTTAAGTTAAACAGTAATATACCATAATATGTACAGTGTACTTTCATTCTTAAGGATGAAAACCATTTTAAATTTAACAATAATATACCGTAGTGTGTAAAAACAAAAATAGATCTTACATTTAAAACACTGCTATGGTACTATGCCATTCAGTTTACACCAGATGTAATGTTAACAGCATTGAAAGTTTTATATTTCCTGTAATCACACTACAGGATCATTAAGCCAATAACCACATATGTCCTTCCTTCTTGGTTAAGCCTTGCATGGATTATTTGATCGTTGGAGGTAAAACCTTTAGGGGTATAGCTGATAAAGTTCTTGTACTAAAAAGGTGTCTAAATGTTAATCCTACTAAAAAGGTGTTTTAAAACATTTTGTAAATGTTTTAGGGGTGTTCTGGTTGGTTGACCGTACCTGGGATAGCAGGCCAATGAAGTGATTATCTTAATGACGCTACAAAAACTTACAAATCTAACATTTTTAATCACAAAATTCCAAATTCCTGAGTGTATGAAAAAACTATTTTACTAATCATGGCCAAAAATATGGAGGGCATGTGGCAAACCACTAATAGTACAACTTCATAGTGGTATTTTGGTAATTTCAGTAGCCGAGATTTGAACCCCGGGCCCCTCACATGTGAAGCCTATGCTCTACCACTGAGCTATGGAGGCCTGTAGGTAGACACAGCCCAGCTTTGATACATAACTGAATAAGTAGGGGTATGAGAGTACTGAACTATTGTCTGTCACAAGAACATGATGTCGAATACCTGTATAGTAGTACTGATCCTACTCATTGGTGCTGACTATGCCAGTGTGTCACTGCATGCAGTCCAAGTTAGCTCAGTTGGTTAATGTACAGAATGTGGGTTCTAATCCCAAAGTGTCCATTTTTCTTTTCCATAGTATACAATTGATATTATGTGTTTAGATTCTAAACATATCCCATTCAAAACATGTTTAGAGGTTACAAGTGTTAAGCTTTTAAACACAACTAATGTTATGCGTTTAGATTATAAACATAGTTAACCCAACACATGTTTAGAAGTAACAAGTGTTAGGTTTTAAACAGATATGGTTTAATGTATTTAGATTATAAACATGTTTATGCCCTTAACACATTTAAATTCTAAACACCATTTTCACAGTGTAGACAGATAGGAGAGTGTAAAAAGGATTGGGTCCAGTTTGTAAAAGATTTACAATGAAATTGCGTTGGTGGTGTGGGTGGTGCCGATACATTTTAGCTTGAACATGTTTGTGTTTTATTTGCAGTATGCTTTTGTTTAAACATTGCATTTGTATCCACGTATGGAAACATAACATGCAGAACCCCCCCCCCCCCCCCCCCCCTGGATTTAGGCCGAAGGAATTTACTCTAGGTAGATGACAGAACTGTAGTATGTACATGTGTAAATGTGAAATCAAAACAACCATCAAGATTGTATATCACAAACTCTGCGTTTACCAAAGTACGCGCGCATATATGATATCACACAAATAAGCATAATTGTCATAGCTCACATTTTAGCACTTCATTTGTAGATAACATAGTCTAATTCAGACTTCCTTCTTATAATGAACTAAGTTGATTCTTCTTTAATTGCATGATACGCTTCCCGTTAGAGAATACTCAAGACTATAATTAAATCAACGTTGGAAATTAAATTCATCACTAATTGAATTCTAGCACCATTACCCGCATTCTTATTGCGCTGTGGGGAAACAAGAGAGAAGTACCGCTCCTGTTTTAGTAGTATGGCCATGCGTAGATGTTATATATATAATCATGTCCGCATTTAGAGGTATCCATGTACTATACGTCATCCAATGGCCTCCAGTGTGACCCATCCCCCCTGAACGAACCAACAGGTGGCCTAACAGTAGAGCATCGAGAGTAAAATAAGACTTATTTTACTCTCCATGAGTAGAGTGAAGAATAAGAAGCAGCCCCCTCAGTGCACATTCTTTGTCTTTATAGCCTACATCCTCATAAACAAATACAAGGACTTTACCATGGGACTAAAACCTAAGAATAATGCATTTAAAAAAAAGAAAAAAAGGTATACAATAGTTCACTACATGTATAGCCCTATCCAGCCGTGGTGACTCCCTGAATCTTTTTTTTTCTTTTTTTTATTGAAACATCTCTCCAAAATACATTTCTTCCGATGCTCTGATAAATGAACTTATGGCCATGAAATTATAAGGGGAACATTTCAATCCGGACCTGGTGACTGTCCTCTACTAACAGAGCCCCTCCAGGGCGTCCTCCAGGGCGGCGCTGCAGTCGGATGACACGTGGGGCCGATTCCCAGGTCGGTCGTCACGCTAATGGCGGCCGCCCGCTACTTCCGCCGCTCGTAATGCCCGACCCCGCCGACGACGACGATCACCGGGGTAATGACCGCTTGTGTCGACGGCCCCACTGCGCCTGCACCAAGTCCCCAAGGTCAAGGTCATTCCGACTGGAAATGCCGCGTCCTAATTCTGTATGCAGATGTGGGGCCCGGACTGATACCCGGATGTATCCCCGGAAGGACTAACGATCAATCGATGTGGAATTAGTCTGTATGGCTGGGCCGATTTATACTACATGTATAGACCCTTCTCAATAGTGTGCTTCCCTGCTAACGGTATAGGCCCGAACCTCTGTTTTGGGATATGAAGTCCAATGGGCGCAGGCTAAAAGTTTTAACAGGCATCTATATAATATATGGGAAGGTTCGTTTTGCATGTTCGTGGAAAAGGTGCATTTATAGACCTATGATATATATTATAGTGAAGAACTGGCTCTTGTGTACGTTGCTCTATGCCATAGGCTCTTCTTGGATTCTACATCAGACAAATTGCCTTTATTTCCAACAAGACTACACAAATATTGGTCTTTAAAGTCTCGTCAGCAATAAATGCCAACCTCATTACACTCTGAATATAGAATGAAAAGCCATATCACAATCGGCTTATAATCCCTATAGGCTAACCCTATGCATATATAGTTAATCACGCAATGATGCATAGGCCGGCCATGTTCAAATGATATGGAGTCAATTCTTCCATCCATTTGACGGAACAACAGATTTGACTCAGTACGTGGGAGCTGCTCCAGGCTGAAGAGCCGTGAGCCGCACGAGAGGCTTTAAAGCCAATCTCGCCCAGTATCCAGGCCGAGGCATATCGGCCGGCAGCAGGCCTTGTGGTAGGGATCCCCCTGGGAGCAGCCCCGTCCAGATACATGCCGATAGGCGCCGCTAGTGGCGACACGCCGCGTTGTGTTCGCCAGGTCGCACTCGTCGATCACCGCCGCCGATAGAGGGCGCGGGAACCTATCTGCCCCCACCACCGCCAGGGGGAGTGAGCGGCGCGCGCGTCTGCCGGTCGGCGCGCTTGGGGACTGGGGGACAAAATGGAAATCGATAAGCGCAACAGCGGAAAATTGAAGGCGGCAATCGACGCAGGGAAAGATGGGGGTTGACTGGGGGAAGGGGAGGGTGACTTATTGTTGTGTGGAGGAGGGTCTGGAGGATTGCCAAGCCCTGGAGGAAGGGTAAACTGCCAGCAGGTGGTGTTTGGTGTATGTAGGCCACACACGGTATACAAGTGTGTATACACAGGAGCAGGGGGTCTGCTGTCTCCTGCAGATCAATACCCCCCTCCTCCAGGCGGCCTTTAGGCGGCCTCCAGTAGGGGGCTGACTGCTGCAGGTTCTTGTGTAAGAAGAGTGTTGACTGACTAAAGGAGGGTGTTAGGGGTACTGAAATATTGATGGTGTATTGTGCACAGAGGCTGTTCATTATGTGCAATATATAGGCCTACGTTTATTGGATATACCCAGTGTGTATACGCTCATTGGATATAACAAGTGTGTACACATTCATTGGATATGCTAGGTGTGTACACATGCATTGCATATACCCAGCTTGTTCATGTATATTGGATATACCCAAAGCGTACACAAACCCCGATCCTTATGATGCATGTGTCTCTCAGATCAACATAATATTATACACATCTAGAGGGTTTCTGTGAATTGCTCTATAGCTACCAAATTTGCTATCCCCAAATTTCCTAGCTGCCCATTTTATATGTGGATATCATAATAAGTAGTGAGATTATAAACGGTAATATAGCCCCAAATTCCTCTTTATCCATTGAAAATAAAGTGGCAATGTCATAATCTCTGTCATTTATGACGTATCTCATTGAACATGACTTTTTATTCTTCTTTTCATAATGAGTATTCTTTTCATTTTAGTGGAAAGCCGGTCCCCGACATCGATGAAAAACTGGACAAGGAGCAGGAAATCCAGAGAAGTGAAAAAGAAAATGACAAATCTTCGAAACGTGCAGAGAATAAAGATCAGGAAGACGAAACCTCGGTGAGTGATGTTTTGTGATTGGCAAATAATGCAGGACATTTATTTGAGTGAAAGGCAAATACAAACACAATGAGATGACATTAAACGGCATCAAACACAATACATGGATGTGCTTTCAATAATGTGTTTAATTTTTAATATCAATATTGAAATGGCAATTTGAAAAGTTTCCCTAAGACCATGGAGACTAAAATAAGATCTTATTTTAGTCTCCATGCTAAGACATAACCTCTGTGCCCTATCTATTGACTGTGAATGCGGAATTGTACATCTGTAAAATGGCATTGACGTAGGCCTACCTATCCTTATTTGTATCCATGATCTGTATTTGATGTATTACATTAGGATACATGTAACATCAATACAACTTTCTTTCTTGATGCAGCTCCCTTCTCGGCGGTTCCTGCTATGTCCTGCTGCCTTCTCCATTGGTCATATCAAGAAGTTTATCCGGATGAAGTTTGGTCTTGGCACGGGCTTTGAGGTAAGTTTCATACATACTGGACCTATTGTTTATTTTAAAGGTTTTTATTAGAAATAATCATCAAGGTTTCCCTTGGTTTTTAGAGTTATTACCCTTACAAAGCGTGAAAAATATATACAGGATCACATTAAATCATTACAATATGGCTCATTTCATGCAAATTTCAAGTAATGTTCAGTTTATGAAAATATATAAAATAGATCCTTGGCAATCAACATCGACTACATTGTACCCATCATCACTCAGGGTTCCTATGATTTGTACATAAACCCATGAACATGATACATAATATTAATGTATCAAAAAGGATTCAATGCAGATAATGATAGAAATCATAGGCTGATTATGAATAAGGTCATAGACAAATCTCACGCATAATTATGGAACATAATACAATCTTCATCTATATATCTTTATGAAGTGATAATACTTTTAAAACGATTCATGTTCAGTAATATTCTAGTCTAGATAAGAAACTAGGCTGCCCCCATGCACTCTGAAAAGATGGGGTGTGGCAGAGAAGGGTAGTTTACACACCTGGTTGGCCTACCAGGTGCAGGTAGAAATGCACCCTGGAGGATCTCCATGTGGACAAACATAGCACACCTGATGCCCATCCAGGGCTGTGAAAAATAAAAGTTTGAAAAGAAAAGTGCAAAAAATACTTGGAAACCTGCCATATGGGATCTCCCAATTAAATCCCACCCCTTCTGGTTTGGAGTAGGCCCGGTTCATTTCCTGGATGTCAGGCTCATTTCCTGATGTTAGACTGATTGCATTTATCATGATAGTAATAAAAAGAAATAGGTCATACACTGATGATTTAACATAAATTTGATAATATCTATCATTATGAAATAAAACATGAACTGTAGTGGGATTAACTATAGTGTTGATTCTTCTCCTTCCACAGATCGATATTTTCCACATAGAAGAGCCTCTGTGTGACCAGTACACACTCATGGACATAGCCTACATCTACACTTGGAGAAGGGTACGTATTCTGAATCTGTATAGACCTTCTGCAGATAAAGCTATGTACGTAATTCAACATTATGGGTGGCCCCATCGTCATTTCAGTGCAACAACATTTAGTCAGTGAATTATGAATAAGAAAGAAACAGAGGGAGTTTTGCAAATGGGAATATTGCCATGAAATAGGACGACCTTGATAGACAAGTACTAGTAGTTGGTCAAATATCATTTAAACAATTTAGTAACCATATAAACTTGTCCTTCCATATTACTCGGGTGGGAGTTTTTGCTACGTTTAAGTTCATATTTCAACTAAGTATCAGTCCATACTTTAACTCCCATATTAATGTATTGGGAGCGTGTTGGGAGGGAGATTTCTATGAGTTGCTCAGTTGGCTGCAGCGGCCTGTGGGGGAGCTGCTCACTGTGTTTCTGCCCTGATGCGGAAAGGTGCACTGAGCTGCTCTTTGATGTGAGCCCACCCATTGAGAGGGCCCCATTAAGTAATTTGCTTGGCACCTTGCCAAAGAGGGCTCCGAGGGAAGAATGACTAGAGATCGAAGAACGTGGTGTGTGGGAAATAGCACTGGGGACCCCGAAGTCCTAAATATTGAAACAGAATTCGACGTTTTCCTCGGCAGACGTCTAGTGGTATTATGGTATTAATACAATGTATCGTATTGAACTATAAATGGGTAAGGGAAGACTCTGTATACTATAATGTACATGTACATATGTCGCATAGCATATCAACGTCCTTTCATATTCACATTCATATGAATGTATTTGCCTTAGATGCATACTCTGGATTACTCTATTAGGACATTCTAATAGTATACCAGACTATTCTATATTGGCCTGTAATCATACAATATACTCATGCGATCTTTCTACTTCTTTCTTTTAGTTGGGTCCACTGCGGCTGTTCTACACAATATACGAAACTAACGGACCAACGCCTCCAAAGCGGCCCAAACTGGAGAAGCCTGCACAACCTACTCCAGTACCCTCTACATCACAGCGGCAGCCATCTAAGCCCCTAAACACAAGCCTACCACTCAAGGCCTCGGCGTCTCCTAAGCCTGTTATTGCCGCTTCTCCAGTGTCTAAGAACAATTCCTCCTCCTCTTCCTCCTCCAAGTCCCCAGCAGCTGGGGTCAAGGATCAGACTAGGGACCTTTCCTCCAGTAAACGAACTGACCAATGTTCTGTGACCAGTAACAGACCTATCAGCTTGAAGGTCAAGTTGCCGGACCCAGAATCCCTTAATAATCTCAAACTGAAGGTAAAATCCAAACACGGGAGTGGGTCTAAGAGCCCCAGCCCCAGTGCCTCCCCCCAGGACTCCCCCAGGTATAAGTCAGAGGTACAGAAGCAGCACCCCCAGAGGTTAATCATCAAACAGACCAATCCACATGCGCAACAACAGCCGGGCAAAAAATCCAGTCCTCCTGTTAACAGGGATGTGAAGATTCAGACTCTCTACCCCAAAAACAGTCCCCCAACTCCAACAAAATCACCCTCCAAAGCCACACCGCCATCTCCAAGTGTGAAACCACAATCACAACAGCAACAATCACAACATCAACAAATTCAAAAAGGACCTTCGTTAGAGCGCCAAAAACAGCTCCTGGCGGCGCGCCAGGAGTTGACGGGTCACAAGCACACTCATATACGCGCGTCGCTCAGCACGGCTGCGCAGACGCATGCGCAACAGAAAAATCCGTCATCGTCGTCCCAGTCGTCACAACAGCGCGGGAATCACTCTAGCGGGAAATCCAAGCACCAGACGCCCTCCCGACCGCTGCAGCCAATCAAGGCCAAGCCCCAGGTTGAACAGGGTTGTCTGTCGCCCACCTTGGCGTCGCCCATCCCCATTTCGACGACGTTACTCCAGTCGACGCGCACCTACCCGCCGCACCGCTCACAGCTGGGGGCCACGCACCAGGCGCACATGAAGACTCAAACCAAGATGTTGATCCAATCGACGCGAGCCCTGACCGGCCAGCCGGCCCAGCACGTGCACGTACAGGCCACCCAGTCACACCAGTCTCAGCAGACCCAAGGGTCGCACCTACAACAGCAACACCAGCAGAGGATGTTGAAGCAACAGCAGCAGGCTCAACAACAGGCCCAGAAACAGGCCTCCCAACACCACCAGCCCCCCAGGCCCATTCAGCCGGCCCGGACTGCTGGTCAGGGGATTAGCAGTCAGTCACAGAAGGTTAAGACTACCCAACAGGTGCTAAAACGACCTCACAGCCTCAGCCCTAAAGGTCAACACCATCCACAACAACAACAGCTGCAAACTGGGCAACCTCCTGCCAAGCAGACCTGTAAAGGAGATACCCAACAAAGCTCACAGCAACAACAACAACAACCACAACAACCACAACAGCAACAACCGCAACATCATCATCAACAACAACAACAAAACCAACAACAACAGCAACTCCAAAGGGTACAAAATATGAACCAACAAGTGACAAAGCAACGTCATATTCTCAGTGTAGGCAGTCGATCGCCGGGATCGTCGCAACCTAACAAAAAAGAAATCGCTACCCAGGTTCTCCTACAGCCCTCCAACCATAGACACGGACAGAAAACAGTGACGTCACCCACAATGAGTGGACTGACGTCGCCGCTGACGTCTCTACACCGCGCGCAGGCGCAGTTGGCGAGCAGCCAGCAGCACCAGGCGGTGCCCCGCCATGGAGTACAGCGGAACGCGGCGTCTATACAGGCCTCCTCCAGTCCACATAAGGCTCAGCAGGCCAGCCTCCAGCAGAAGGTATCGACAGGGCCTACCACGAACGGCAAGGGCGCCTCTGGGCAGCAACAACAGCAGCAGCAGCAGCAGTCCCAACAGCAGCAGCAGCGACAGTCAGCCCCTACGGGTCAGGCTGCGCCCAAAGCCCCAGCCCCAACGCCACCTCCTCCCTCCTCCCCCCGACTCAGCCCGACCAGCCCCCACCCGGCGCTGCCCGGAGGAGGCGGTCAACAGAGCCCTGCCGGCCCGAGGGCGTCGGCCGCCACGGCTAACAAGGAGAAGGGCCAGGGAGGTCAAGAGCAGGCTCAGCAACAGCAGCAACAACAGACGCAGCCCCCTCCGACCCCGGCCAAGAACGTCAGCGCCCCCGGCACGTCCGGCTCTCCACCTGGTCAGAAAAGCCAACAAGAAGCCTCTCAACAAGCGCCAGCCGCGGGTAATAAAGCCGACGGCAAACAACCCCCACCCCAACAACCTAAGCCGCCCCAACCCAAACCGCCCCAGCCACCCGCTTCTACTGCGCCAGTAGCGCCACCTACTAACAACACACGCCACCCTCAGAAGGACTCCGACCAGGGTCATCAGGCAACGACGCATGCGCAAACGTCCACCACTTCCGTGGTGGCGTCTACTTCCGGTAGCAAACCATCGCCGCAGCAATCGCCTCCGACAGGCGAGCGCCCCGCGGAAACGGCCGTCTCTAACGGCAAACCGGAAGTCAAAGCCAAACTTCCGGTTCCAGAAGAGCGATCAGTGGGCGAAGGTCAAGCCGAGGTCAAGATGGCGGCGGCCGTGACGAAGAGTGATCACCAGGGGGCGCCACAGGCGGCTGATCAGTCGGCGCCGACAGCCAATCAGACAGCCGCACCTGCCCCCGCGCATGCGCAGAGGAACGCGTCGTCGGCCGACAGACGGCAGCACCAAGACATGCACACGCAGACGGCGGAAACGGAAACGCAGACGGACCAGCGGCAGACCGTGGAGGCCGAGCAGGAGGCGCCGCTCGACCTGCACCGACCCAAGGTGGTGGAGGTGCGCAATTAGATGAAGTATAAACCTGATGGAACCCAAACCAGGAATTTGTTATCATGAGGGCAATATCGCCCATTAACTATAGGGTTGTTTTTCCAGGCTTTTGCCCACTGAAGATGTGATTTACTGAAATGGATCAATTACTGGAAAAGATAAATTGTAAATGTCAGAAATTAAAGTATGTAATAAATGGGGTTTACAATTTCTACCAACTGTAAAGTACATGTAGCTATCAGATATAATATTGGAAGCTGAGGTAATAGAAGACTGTGGTCAGTGAGAGGCACCTGAACGTGCTTTATCAGCTTATCTCCCGATAACGCGACATAAAAAAACACGATGTGATACGAATCACTGTTGATGTGATGTTGATTTAACCGAAAAGGGCCAATGGTGACCCCTTCCAAGTTACGAATGTTTACGTTGTAAAAAAATTGCAGGTTGATAATGAATGGAGTCAAGCAGCTTTTAACCTAAAGGTAACAATACCTTTTAATAGTTGTATATATATTTCAGTATACAGTGTGCTTGCTTATATTGTGCAATCGACTAACCTACGAAGTCTTCATTGAAATCAACTTGTTCTGCGATATCTCGATTGTTGCTGCATGTAATGCATTGAATGTGAACTTGGAAACGCCGTTGAGTTTTCAGAAGGTATGCCCAAAGTCGTGTAAAATACGGTCGTCATTGTAAAAGTATAGATACAATCTACTACATCTCATACTTCACTAATTATCACCAGTTAATGTTGAAGTGAATATAATTCACAAGAGTCGCCATGCATGAATAAAACCATTGCACGGAGGTTTTCACTTCATATTGAAGTGAATAGGACCGATCCTAACGGTGCCATTGTCCTTGGGATTGCCCACGATTCCGAGGAATTCTTGCACATATTATCATATCTAAAATTAAAACGCTTTAAATATGTTTAGTGGTCTGACTACGAGAAGAAACCGACGATAATACCTGCCTTGATTGAGACGACCATAGGCAGAACATAAGAATAATGATTGGACAAATCATTAGTTGAGTGTTGATTGAATAGATCATTAGATAATTGTTGATTTGTCAACCGATCAGAATTGTCATTTTCAGCCAATCCCAAAGGACGGTGTTTCATCAACCGACGATGTTCATCTATAGATACATACATATACTCAATAGCATACGTGCTACAAGATATTGTTTGTTGGTCTTGTTATAATGCCGTAATATCTAGGGGTAAACTACTAACCGTTATCTTCTACCATTGTGTTTTGTTACCTTTATTTGTTATCCATTGTTGGTGTATCAACTATTTATTACCGTAACCATTAGGTCGCAGACCTCCCTTTGTGGATAGGGACTTTTATCATTGTGTGTCATTGTGTATAAATAACTATTACTGCGGGGTCGAGGCTACCCATTCATTGTAATGTTACTCCTCAACGTTTGGTAGTATTCTCATCAATATTCGTAGATCACAAAATATCCCATGCTTAATGAACTCATTAAAAAATAAATCTGTTTCTCATTGACATGATGTAATTGATGAAAGACATGTTTTTAACCAGCAGGTTGATTGGAATGACAGATTGTGCGTCGTAATAACGAGACTGCGACCCCACTCTCTGGGACACTGGATACGCATCAGCGTTCTAAAAATCGCGGAGAAAGGGGTAATCTTAAGGGAAGTTCGCATGTCCGCGAAAATTGAAAATAGGGGGTAATTTTCACCCCAAATTTCGCGAAAATTAGAAAAAAGGGGTGTTTTTTCAACCTAAAAAATCTGAATTGTTATCTATGTATGTATACACTTCATAAATATGGCAGTTTTTAGTGTACATCAGTCATCACTTCAAATTGAGAACACTTTTACATACAGTTTTCAATCCTCTAAGAATAAGTTTTTTTAGTAGGCTATATTATGTATGTAAGGTGACTCATAGTTCGCATTTTCAGAAAAAAGGGGTGTATTTGAGGCCCCAAAAATTCGCGTTTTATTGAAAAAAGGGGTCTTTTTGAGCCGAAAAATTCGCGAAAAGGGGGTATTTTCCCTATTGGAGAACACTGATGGGTTCCCACATTGTTGGTTGAGTGGGGGTACCGGGACTGCGACGCAATTCGTCTATAGTGGCAAAAACATAAACATACCTAAAGCAAGACCGTTCCTGTGAAACCTAATTATAGTAAAACACGTTCGCTCTTTAATAGACTTATGTTTTCCCTTTTCGTATGGATCAGGATGTTTTTAATTTTGCTAAGAGGGAAACACATTTAAAAAGAAACCTATTTGTTAGTATGAAAATAGCCCAATAAACGTTAAATTACGTTTCCGAATACGTTCCTCTTGTTGAGACAAGGCTTATCTGTAAGTCCTTGCTTGTAAAGTAGAACTTGTTGTTTTATTGGTTCACTTCTTCCAGGTACTGGTACATATGTAAACACTCTTTCTAATGTATTGCTGTTAGGAGGGAGTCATCCTCTCTTTTTAGCAGCTGTGTCATAACAGTTTGGTTGGTTTGGTATTATTATAATACCAAACCGTTTGGTTGGAAAGGTATTATTATAGTATGATATTATCTGGAAAATGAAAGTGCTTTTAGGTTTTTTTGAACACCACAGAAATAGAATTCCTGTACAGCAATGGTCAGTAAAACTATGACCACCGGTCGTTTAAAAATTCAAATATCATGTGTCATATTATGAAGGTATTCAAAACCGTTACCAAAGGAAGAAAATGCCTACACACATGCAGGGTCATATTATTATTGGAGATACAGACATATTTCGTGTATGTTTCAAATTACATGACTGTTATAGTAAAACCAATCACGTATTCTGTGTATTATGTGCACATTACTAGGTAATGATAATTATCTGTAAAAGGTGAATGTACAAAATGTATTAAATGTTATTGTCCACATACAAATAGCTTCCTCCACCCTTCTAAATGCTATAGACTACTTGACGGACAACTGAAACGTGTAAAACTTCAGCAGGTAACTCTCCCTGTAATGTACAGAATAATATTATTGGTTGCAGTTTATTGGACGTCAAACGCGCTAATAAAAATGCAGACTCGCTCTGAAATTCTCGCAGTTTATTATTCTTTCCAGTGTGTTATTATATCAATAATTCAATATCTAGTTGACCACAATGAGAAGATAGTTTTGAGTATTGCTTTATTTCGGAAGGAAGCGTATAGAACGTGCAGGGTGCTCCTCACTAGTCAACGTGTTGATAAAGGTTAATCCGGGACTGTTTGGGTTAGGGGGGATTAGGTCATCGGTCGGTGGGTCCCCCTGGATTGGGGTTGTTTATACAACAATAGTAAGCATTGACAAACTAGGCCCAGAACAGGCCCCTAACTAGGGGGAAATTTCTCAAATAGTTCCACTTTTCCTTGCAAAGTTTAATGTAAAAACCCCTAACAGGGCTCATTTATCTAGTTAACACCCTGACCACAGGTTGGGAATTTCATTGAGGACTCCGGTCTAGAGTTTATGAATTGAGATCGCTGTCTGAAACATACATGGAGCACATAGTATCACATGTTTATAGAAATAATGGTCGGATGATAACCTGCAATATACCACCTGAAAGCCTATTTGTTGTTGAATCTGAATATGGTACTTATTTTCAGATAGATATATATTTGAGAAATATAATTATTTTTTAGTAACTAGCCATTTAGACCCAACAGTTACATGGGTTTGTCAATGTATTAGTGTGTATACAGCCGTCACCCCACCCAAAGTCAACATAGGCCGACCGAGGGGAGACCCCTAAACCCACACTGACCGACCGGTCCTTAATCCCCTATGTTATGATATGTTGACTAGTGGATGGCAGCCAACGTGCACAGTAGGGGTATAACCCACGATGCACCTTCTTTTTGTCGATTTTGGACCGATTTCGAAAAACGGTGTATTAAATAAATGTTATAGAAATGTAATCTATCAAAGAGAACAGTCTTAACCTATTTTTCTATCGGAGAAAGGCACTTTTGACAAGGAAATTTAATCCCAAATAGTCGGAAAAATGTATGGGAAGAGAAATTTGTGTTGGTGTATTGGTGTATTGTGGATCACCAACTATAGAAAATCCTTGTTATGATGACAATAGCTCTTGATAGTGCTGCAGCATGGGAGGTAAAATGTCTGACCACCGATGACCCAAAATTAATAAAGGTTGACATATATCATCGCGTTCGGGAGGTCCTAAGCTTTTCAAAACTGCCTGATGCCAGACCGAACACGAATTACAAACTTCAAGGTCACAGGTCAAAGGTCAAAGGTCACCAAATAGAGTAAAAATCTGAAAAATATAAGTTTTTATCTTATAGCTCCACATTCATAATAGATGGAGCTTAGTTATTTGGCAAATATTTAGCCAATCATGGGGCCTAACTGTGATTTTCATATTGGTGACCTTGCCCAAGGTCAAGGTCATCAATCTCAAGGTCAAACTTCAAAAATGAGCATGAAATGAGGATCTAACCTTTTATCAACTCTTATAAATGTTTTAATATAGCTAATATCAAGTGTTATTATTGAACTGTTTGACAGAGGAGATCATGAGCTTTCTTTTGATACCTCATTTGGTATGATGGGACTTAGGTTTCCATGGTAACAGAGCTATCATTAGTCACAACCAGTTTCGCGAAAAGACATTAAAATAGGTGAAACATACCCAGAAAAGCACAATTCTCTTAATAGTAGAGTGGTCATTCTCAAAAAGAGCCTTATTTAAGGAAAAACTCCAAACAAAGCATGCCATAAATGTCTCAAATTCAAAGTATAATAGTTTGTACTGAAAGGAAATTGCTCCAGCATTATGATAAATGGCTGGTTTCCATGGCAACCACCCAAGATAAGGTATTCCGAAATCAATAGTTTTTTTGACATATCTCCCTTAATATTCAAGATAGAAGCACAAATGAGACATCAATATTAAGCATTCCTAAAGTTCTATGGGATAGAAAGCTGAAATAGGTTGTCTTGGTTACTGGGTTGCCATGGTTACCAAAATTATCCTAGAAATTGACCATAATTTCAGTTTCTCTTCTGTTCCTGTCACCATAGCAGCCACAAATACGGGTCTAACAAGACATAACCCATCTCTCTTATGAGTACATATACATAGAATCATGTGTTTTTGTCCAAACAATCATATGGAATGCAATAAATGAGTGGTTTCCATGGAAACCACTCAAAATTCAAGTTTTTTTTTCCAAATTTGACAGTATTTGGGATATATCTCTCTTAATACATATGATAGAAACACAAAATGATACATCATATTGATGCTTTCTGAGAGTTCTATTAGATAAGATGCTAACATTGGTTGTTCCTCTTACTTAGTTGCCATGATAACCAAAAACAACTTCAGAATTGACAATTATTTCAGTTTCCCTCATATTTCAGTTACCATAGCAACAATGAACATGGCTTTTAAGGTATAACAGAGTACAATCTCTTTCATAAAATAAACACTAGAATTGTTATAATTATCTTCCTTAATTTTCAAGATTGAAGCAAAAGTGAAACATCAAATTGATGCACTTTGATAGTTCTATTGGATAGTCCTGGATAATCCATGGAAACCAACAAAGAAATCAGGTTACCTCAAATTCATTGATATTTGGGCTGGACCTTTCTTAATGGAAGATTAAAGACAAATGAGACGTCAATACATTCTATGGCATAGAAAACTGAAAGTGATTGTTTTCATTACCTAGATGGCATAGAAACTAAAGGTGACTTCAAAATTGCTTAGAATTTAGGTTTTCCTTTTGTTTCTTTCCTATAAGTACTTACCATAAGATGAGCTTATGGTCCCTCAAAGATGAACCTAAAACCCTCCTACAATGCTCTTAAGATACACCTTTGATGCACCTAACATAACTTGAGGAGCATCTAAGATGTGCCTATGATACTCATAAGATGCCCCAAAGATGTGCCTTAACCCTTTAGACACCACTAATTGAGATGTATTGTATTACTGTATTGCTGCATTTCTCCCGGGTTTCCATGCATTTCCCTAGAAAATTCCATAAGTTTCTAGTCACTGAGAAACTTCAAAGGATGACCCATCCCTATCAATGAAAATTATTGATACCTAATTTGGAGTATTGGCACAGGAATTAAATAAACTTATAAACAATATATTTGCTGTTTTGTATGTTGAATACTCTTTAGAGTGTTCCATTTGGAAAAATATGGAAAAATTACAGGGAAATGCCTATTTTTCTGGGTGGCTAAGGGTGGATCGGGGAGTACACCCTTAGGCAGCTGTGGCCAGATCTTTAGGGTTAACCTTTGGACCCCAATCCAGCCGTAGCTGCCCGTAGGTGTGCTCCCCAATCCAGCTGCAACTGCCCGGAATAATGTAAATTTTTTTCATTATTTTTCCATATTGTTCCAAGGTGAATATGTGAATGAAAAGTCGGCCAATATATCATTTAAAAGCTGATTTAATTTCCTATCTAATGCTTCAAACCTCATTTCCATAATGTTCATTCATAGTGGTTGGTTAGCCTTTGAGTCTGCTCAAGTACAAGGAAATTAAGGAATTCCGGAGGGAAATCCATGGATATCCTGGGGTAATCTTGCAAGTTATGTATACAAACTTTGGGATCTAAAGAGTTAATGCCCCAAAGATCCTCCTAAATGCCCCTATGATGTGTTTAATATGCCACAACCATGTATCTGATATGTGCCTAAGATCCCCCTAGTGTTTGCCTAAGATGTACCTAAGTCACCCCTATGAGGCACCTAAGAGGTGCCTAAGGTGTGTGTACGATGCAGTCCTCATAGGATTATATAATGATCTCTTAAAATGCCCAATAGATGCATCCAAGATGTACCTCAGCAGGCCTGTAGCCAGCTTTTCTCAGAGGGGGGGGGCGTTCGTTTTCTAAATAATAGGGCTAAAATGGAACCCCCTGAACCCCCCGTGGCTACGGGCCTGCTCAGATCCCTGAAAGATCCACAATAAGATAGTACTGTATAAAACATAGGCTAGGAGGCCTAGAACTTTGGAGGAAATTCATTTCATTTTTAATTATACCACTCAATTTGATGCAGATCAAAATCCTTTTTTCAAGATCTTGATAATGAAAGGATATTCGAATCCTCATAAAATATTGAATTAAATGTGTTCCCCCACCTCATAGTTTAACCCTGTGGACCCTGTAGACCCCAATCTGGCCATACCCGCCTGAGGGATTACTTCTCATACTAGCCATACCTGTCTGGAAAAATAGTTAATTTTTCCATATTTTTCCACATTTTTCTAATGATAACAAATCCAATAGAAATGTCAGAGTTACACTGAATGAGGCAAATACAAGCTGGTTGAAACACTTAAGCCCTAATTATACTACATGTCAGGTGCCTGATAGTGTTGGGTAACGTTGCCCAATGCGAATGATTCGCATTAGAGCCATTTTAAGAGCATATCACACTACCTTGGGGACCCAATGTGATCCAACTCGTATTACATTATACTATGCATTTGGCAAGCATTTGTTGGCATGTGTTGAGTCACATTGACATGTTGGTAAAATAACGCGATTCAGACGGGCAATGGGCAATGGAGCCCAACGCAACATGACCTGACATGTAGGTTGCCGTTGGAGGATGTACGAGCTTTTCATTTACAACATGACCCGACGCATTGAGTAATATAGCCTTTACAAAAAGCAACATACCTTATGTCCTAATCATTTTATCATAGGGAACACAGGACACTTTGAAATGTGAAAAAATCATGCATTTTTAGGAAGTTTCAATGGAAACCAACTATGTGCTATAAAATCTCTGGGGCCTAAAGGTGTAAATTGTCATTAATATACCTTTGAACGGGCAGTTGGGGCTACAGAGAGTAATGTTGTGACATAGTTTTGATGTTCATGTACATAGCGGTAAGGGTGAAAAGGGGTAAAGGGATAGAGGGTATTTTAGGGACATGTTTGGGGGAAATTGGGGGCATTAGGCACGTCTAAGGGAGATCTTTGTGGCATTTTTGTGTAATCTAAGGTGTTTCAGTGTTGTGGGTTAGGTGCTTGGCTCTCACTTGGCTAGACCAAGCCTGGGCTTGGCCCATTACACTACCTTGCCTTGCTTCTCCCCCATAGATACAATCACTGTGCCTTGCGCAACCCCAAAACCATGAGTTAATCCTGATATAGCTGAAATATTGCTGATATAGGTGAAATATTGATGAAGTAGTTAGCACAGCCATATGATGTGTGGGTTTGATCCTGGGTTTGGCTTGCCAAGGCTGCTACACCCCTCTGCATGTCCCTCAGTGGCAACAACTGTGTTATCAAAGGTCTTAGAGCCTCCTGCTGATGTGTATCTAGCCCTGTCTATGGAACCAGGCACATCAAAGAACACCTGCCTTGGTAAATGTGTAAGGGTATATGGTCTCTCTTCATAGCTTCAATTATCATCAACCTCAATATGACCCTGGTAGTTGATCAGGGCATAAAGCAAACAGTAACCAACCAATCTAAGATGTGCATAAGATGACCAAACGATGGTATATGGTTGTGGCATACTAGGCATATCTTGGGGTCATTTTAATGTGATTTTTGGGGCATTAAGGCGCATCTTTTGGCCATCGTTGGGGCATCGTACGAGCATTATAGGCACAGTTTAGATGCTCCTTAGGTTTACCTTAGGTGCAACTGCAATTATTGTAAATTCTGAGTTCATTTGTGATTATCATGGCAGCTGAGTACCCAGGAAAACTATTTTTGATCTCCTATTTAATAGAACATTCAAAGTGTATCAATTTAATGTTTCACTTTTGCTTCAATCTTGAAAATTAAGGAAGATAATTATAACAATTCTAGTGTTTATTTTATGAAAGAGATTGTACTCTGTTATACCTTAAAAGCCATGTTCATTGTTGCTATGGTAACTGAAATAAGAGGGAAACTGAAACAATTGTCAATTTTGAAGTTGTTTTTGGTTATCATGGCAACTAAGTAAGAGGAACAACCAATGTTAGTATTTCATCCATTAGAACTCTCAGAAGGCATCAATATGATGTATCATTTGTGTTTCTATCATGTGTATTAAGAGAGATACATCCCAAATGCTGTCAAATTTGGAAAAAAAACAAAAAAAAACCATGAATTTTGAGTGGTTTCCATGGAAACCACTCATTTATTGCATTCCATATGATTGTTTGGACAAAAACACATGATTCCATGTATATGTACTCATAAGAGAGATGGGTTGTGTCTTGTTAAACCTGTATTTGTGGCTGCTATGGTGACAGGAACAGAAGAGAAACTGAAATTATGGTCAATTTCTAGGATATTTTTGGTAACCATGGCAACCCAGTAAACAAGACAACCTATTTCAGCTTTCTATCCCATAGAACTCTAGAAATGCTTGATATTGATGTCTCACTTGTGCTTCTATCTTGAATATTAAGGGAGATATGTCAAAAAAACTATTGATTTCGGAATACCTTATCTTGGGTGGTTGCCATGGAAACCAGCCATTTATCATAATGCTGGAGCAATTTCCTTTCAGTACAAACTATTATACTTTGAATTTGAGACATTTATGGCATGCTTTGTTTGGAGTTTTTCCTTAAATAAGGCTCTTTTTGAGAATGACCACTCTACTATTAAGAGAATTGTGCTTTTCTGGGTATGTTTCACCTATTTTAATGTCTTTTCGCGAAACTGGTTGTGACTAATGATAGCTCTGTTACCATGGAAACCTAAGTCCCATCATACCAAATGAGGTATCAAAAGAAAGCTCATGATCTCCTCTGTCAAACAGTTCAATAATAACACTTGATATTAGCTATATTAAAACATTTATAAGAGTTGATAAAAGGTTAGATCCTCATTTCATGTTCATTTTTGAAGTTTGACCTTGAGATTGATGACCTTGACCTTGGGCAAGGTCACCAATATGAAAATCACAGTTAGGCCCCATGATTGGCTAAATATTTGCCAAATAACTAAGCTCCATCTATTATGAATGTGGAGCTATAAGATAAAAACTTATATTTTTCAGATTTTTACTTTTTTTGGTGACCTTTGACCTTTGACCTGTGACCTTGAAGTTTGTAATTCGTGTTCGGTCTGGCATCAGGCAGTTTTGAAAAGCTTAGGACCTCCCGAACGCAATGATATATGTCAACCTTTATTAATTTTGGGTCACCGGTGGTGAGAAATTTAAAGGGCTTATAGGCTGGCTGCTGCAGCACTATGAGTAGCAGGACATTAATTTTTTCTAAAAACGTATAGGATCGGTATAGATACGTCTTTTTATATATCCAAGGGAACTTAAATCGTAGTTATTTTGTGAGGAGTAAAATGTACGACTGCCAAAGAATTATCTGTATAACAGTTGTCAAAGGCTCAATAGCTGCATTCGAATTTGGAAAACGTGAGAACATCAGCCCCTATAACATAAATTGCTGGTAAGAAATAATGTCAACCATAATATATGTAGATGATTCCAAAAGTAAAAACTTTATGAATGTTGGTATCGGTGAATGAGCCATCGAAATTCTCGCTGCTGCACTTTTAATTCCACCGACATAGATGCACATGCAGGAAACGTTTTTCATTGTCATTTCATTTCCATTTATAAAGGTACTGTATCTTTAGATAAAGGTGGTTTTAAAGATACTGGTAGTATTATATGATGAATGCCCATTCCTAAGTTCTCTCGGACAAGAAACAATAAACAAAATAGATATTGTCGAAAATGCTGCTGTAATTTTGGCCCTTGTAAATACCCTTATCTCTATCAATTCTTTAGAACAAGATCAATGTAATATTCGATTTGGCGACACTTTTATATGATATAACATTTTACGGTTTCCGACCAAAAAAAGTGCTATTCTTGCGACACAGACCATTCACTATAAAAAAAAAGGTTTGTTGAAAAGGGGATGTATAAAACGAACACTCATAATATTTATGCGCTGAAAAACTATCCAAGAAACTACAAGTTTAAGGGCTCAAATCGCTTTTAAGAAATAATGAAATTAAGCCTGTTTTAAAACCCAGAAGAAAAGGGTATACCAATCTGATGGTCACTGCATAACAAGCTAATCTAAAGTTTTGAAAACGAAGAGGACAGGACAAATCCAACCAACACACAGCCACTAGATTAATCATTGAATTATGTAGTAGTGTGATTCAAGTGAAAATCAATAGTACAATGATGAAAAGGTGCATTAGTGGCCTATAACTGCCGTCACTATGACGTCATCAGCTGTAAGGACCCCCCACGAGGTGCGGACAGGTGTGGGATGACACCAGAAGTACCTGGTTATGATGAGCGTGTTTAGAGTGTCATAAAACCTCTAGTTTAATATATTTAGGCCTAATTAAATCGTATTTCCATCAATACCTAATGGCTAGTTTTATAATCTAACAGAGGTTTTGAGATCAATTATTATTTGACATCAATAGCACCGATCACCGCGACGGGGATTTGTTTCAAATTAGAAAAAAAATCAATGCCTTATGGCTGTATATTATTACTTTAATTTTATCAAATAATCCCAAAATCAAGTGTTATATATAAGTATTTTATTGACAACAGTTATAATGATATGATAGGCTGCGACTCAAATCAAAATGTTGTTGAACGACTAATACAAGTGCCGTGACACGTGGACTAATCTAATTAGTCACCCCCGGCCGTGATGCCCTCCCCCCGGGGGTGACGACAGGAGGAACACCTGCCACCTCACTCCTCCAGGGCGGGACGGGTCACGTGACTCAGAGCACTGAGTCGTGACTGGTCAGAGGTGAGTAAAATAGGGGCAATCTCGCATGTCGAATATAAGAAAGGCCCATGTCACCTGTCACTTAATTCCCCATGTCCCATGTCGCCTTTAAGGGGCCCTCATATCGTTTATTTTTTTACTTCATGTCACTAAGGCCCATGTCGCATGTGGATTTTAAGAAAGGGCCATGTCGCCGTGTCGAATTTAAGGTATAATGAGTCAGCGTTCGAACTCATGTTTTACAATGCACGTGTTTATACGCGGTCACGTATGTATTTGTCCTTTTACACTTTTTATTGACAATGTTCCATCATATTGCGCTTGAGTTAATTACACTTTATTATATAGCCTGTACTTTATTACTTTTCCCGAAAGAAAAAGTCTGGCTGGAGAACCCGGGTATCGATCCCGGTACCTCTCATATGCTAAGCGAGCGCTCTACCACTTGAGCTAGCTCCCCTTGCCTTGACCGCAGTGTGACCATTCCCAGCTTTGATACAGAGTGAGACAAGTTGGGTCCGCCACCGAGAGTCGAACCCCGGTCGCCTGCACGGGACACACGTGGACAAATCTATATTCCATCAGATAACTCAGTTTTCTTAAAAGCAGGCCCCTATCTGATTCAATAAAATGATTATCAACCGTCGTTCAACGCTATCGACGAGCTTGGTGTATCTACAAATCAACTTTATCCATTTATATTTTAAGGAAGAATCTAGACGGACACCCTCCATGTAAAGCCGGTGATCCACGATGAGACAAAACGGCAACCGATTTTCTTCTCAATCATTTTTCACATATCTAGAAATATATGCTATGGTAAATATTCCTTTGGCATCATAGAAATTGAGGAATGTTTGATAATAAATACAATATCATACAAGAATTATCATTGTTTGTCAAACAGATATCTAAAATCGGTCCATAATCGATCCAAAATCGCGTCGTGGATCATCACAACTGTTATATTCAGATGGAAGAGTTACAGACAGGGATGGCAGGTCACTTCCCTGGTTGTTCTGCTTTATAGGGGCATGAATGAGTTGATACCTCAGCATTTATCTGAACTGGCAGTCAAGCTCTGGTTTTGGCTCACTCTAATCAATGGAGGCGAGCATTGAAAAGGTTGGGCTTGGGTAAAGATTGGAAGCAATGCCCTTATAGTAATAAAAAATTAGTACCTGTATGTGTCCGTCATTATTGTTGAGCCCAAGTTTAGCTTATATAGCCTGGGCTCATATAGTTGTAATTTTATAAACATAATTACTTTGACTTCAATATTACGACCTCTTTATTTAATATATTTGATTGAATTTTGCGTGCACCCCACCCCCATTCCCCTTTCAAATCAAAGGAAAGGGGGGGGGGGGGGAGGGGCGGTAAAGCATGCACGTGCGGAAAAGAGAGAGTGAGCTACATAGACATATCCTAAATCAAAATCCAAAAAGACAGACATTTTCCGTTGATCAATTTTCATGCACTTCCTATCTGGATCATAATGCGTGAAAATGCAATTTGAATGCAGAAATGATTGTGTTATGGAGCATAGTGCGTATATAATACACACATAAATCGACCATGAATGTGTAACTTTTGAATTATGATCCACATAGCGGTAAATCGAATGAGGTTTCTATGTATGATATTTCATATGACTAAATGCATGCTGCCCCGGCGGGTTCTACAACATTGTTTTTCAATCTGTTCCATGTCATTTCAAAGGGATGAACTATGTTTCTGTTAATCTTATACTTACCACAGGACACCTTTAAAATAAATAGATTTATAAAAATTCAAATTAATTATTATGATGGCGTGGCTTGATTAGACAAGTTCCAATCATATACTATTCATATGACCTCCGGTCTTTCTGACTGGCTTGATCGGGACACTCATATGCCATATAATATTATAGTTCTACGTATTTAGATACAGGCCACTCCAATTCCTGACAATGTGAGATATCATGATTAATATAAAATGTTATGATGTGATCTTCCATGTGTTCTTACCTGTTACCACTCGATGGATAATACACACAACATATATATAATAATTATTATTATAGATACCCGGAACCATGCAAAGATATCAAATTTTTCTGTGTATGCATGCGTGTAGCACCCATCGTTCGGCAAAGGACGCTACTCCTATGCACTTTTCTTTCACAACCTTTGGTCCCATGCATAATTTACTGCATTGACAATCTCTCAAGCGAGGTTACGTTTCCGTGCGCAGTTATCCGCTTCCCTTTCTATGCATACAACCTTTGATCCGTCCCCTCTGTACCGCCTTCCCTCTCCCCCTGACCTTTTCTCCCTCTCCTCCCGTGTAGAATCCTGGCCCCTCGAACCGGGGGGGGGGGGGGGGGCACTGACTCTTTGAAGGTTACTACCCACTGCCAAACTATCGCCCCTGCTTTTTGTGACTGACCACTCCTGAATTTTAGTTGACCGCCCCTTGTTTTTGAGGGACACAGATCACCGCCCCCACAATCCAGGTTCCGTCATTACCAGAAAATATACAGAAATTCTCAATACTGCTTAGGAAAATTTCTGATAACATTCTATTAGTTTTATCTGTAAAATAAAGTATCAATAAAGTTAAATTTAAAGTTATTGCACTTACATATTGATACATTGATGCAGTTCACCACCACCTTTTTTTTTGCCTAAAAAGTGGTTGACCTCCCCTCAATTTTGGCATTCACTGATCCCGCTTCGTGGGTCCGTTTTGCAGTAGATACCTGTTCAAGCCCAAGTGCCCCCCCCCCCCCGCGGGCCCCTCCAGTACCTGGCACCCCACCAGCGGGAGGTAGTGGTGCCCCGGGCTGGGTGGTCTGCCAACGAACCAGGCAACAGCCCCTGGAGGCCTGCCAGCCTGAGTTCACTCCTCCAGGCCGCACCACATCTATGGTATTGAGTATAGAGTACAGTAATGGCCACACAAGTTATTCGTGGATTTTTAAGAGCCAGTCTCAAACTAAAAAGAGTTCATATTATCATCCGCACGGCCATTACGTTATCAAAATACGTATCTTAATTGTCCTGTTTTCCCTATAGTAATGGGACAGGCTGTATATACCGCCATTAATTTTTAGTATTTTTGAAGGCTGAAAATTGTTAGAGGATAACATGTAGAAGAACCTTTGGGATCATCTTCGGGCCGCCGCACGACCCACGGTGATGAATATAATATTAGGGCACACTCGGACGCCTCCCTAGGCTCTTCTTATATTAATCAAGGAGTCGAAATGATTCAAGTCTAGAATTAAATTTTCGTTTTGATGAATAGGTCTCAAAACCGTTCGTGGAAAGACCGAGTAATATTAAATTCAATTCATTTAGCATCCAAAATGATTAACATAATTATCATGTCTACATGGTAAAGAATTTATGACTGACACAAAAAGTAGTCATAAACTTGAAGTCATTATTGAAGGTTCGCTACTTTAGTAGAAACGATAAAAATAAATCCAAGAAACCCATTATAGGACCTTTACAGTTGCAGCTGAGCGAGACGAGAATTTACTTCTTTTATTTTTCTTTAGAAGAGACAATCTTCAATGGGCAAAGCACGGCCTCTTGACTGGCTACGCTCTCAATTCGTGTACCAGTGTGCACACCAGGGTCAGGGACGGATTTAGAGGGGGCTGCATGGGGCGTGCGTCCCCCCCCCCCCCCCCCCCCCATTTTTATTTTTTAGGTCAAAATTACTTTTTTGGGCATTTTAATATAAGCGCCGTCCCTTACTAAAATTCCTGGATCCACCCCTGAAGTTAGACTGACCTTTACTGCATTTGACATTCTTATGCAGAATTATAAACCGAGCGGACTCTAGCATGCACTCAAATTACGCGTGTACCAATATTTTCCAAGAAATAATCCTATGATGTAGGACGGGTCAACAATCACAGGTCTAGGGTTTGAAGGAGGGAGAGGTTAAACTTAATTGACAAAACTGAAGTACAAGTAACCTCTAGGCCTACTTAGCGGAACACGCAGGTGCCTGGATGATCATTTCAGTAAAATGGAAATTGGAAAGGATCCTTCACAGTCGATAACAATCAATTTATTCTTGGTTACGGAAAATGAAATATAAAGACGGGCATAAAGCATATCATGTAATCTATATAACTTGTCATGTAGTGTCATTCTCGGCACGTGAGAAGTGCACCTTGAGTGATTAGGCCTATATTAAACCAAAATTCTGGTCGTTTGGACCATTTCTCGTGGCTTCATTTTGGTCAAAAAGACCCAAAGTAAACTGGTTGAAAAAGGCCAGAAACTGTGTTCCCATGGAACAATTTGACCAGAAAGCTATAAAGAGTTGCCAATCACTTGGGAAATTATTATGAATTTGTCGCTGCATATGAATAGAATTCCAATTGCGTCGCTCAGTGGGTTCCCAGTTTTAAGTTATAGGCATGCATGAAAGCAGCATTAATTTTGTTTTAATTAATGATTATGCTCAAATCTAGGGAACAATTAAAGGTTCAGTTATTCTGATATCAATTACACCTAATTATTTTGTGATTTATCGTTTGGTCTGTGCAATTTTCCTCTTGTTTCTTTTAATTAGTTTTGTACTAATTTAGACTTCGGGGGGTTTACACTCGTCCTTTGATGGCTATCAAGATAACGTAAAGCGTCTAATTAAGGAGGTACCAATTATCTCAGCAGTCAACCAGTGCCGCAATTAATCTATGCCCTAAAGACACCTGAAAAACACCGAAGACATAACCTTAATTGGTTAGACTGCAATAAGCAAAGGTTCAAACATACAACTGGAAGTCAAATGACATCGATATCTGTTCGAGGTAAGAAATTAAGCGCTTAATATCCCTTTCAACATCGTTCAAAGAGCAATTCAGTTGTAAGGAACTAGATGAATTTTTCAGAAATTCTAATTAGAACCATGGTCGTTTGAATATACTACTATCAGCACGAGTGAAAGGGTGAATGAAAAAACAAAACAAAGTCCGGTATAATTATAACAATGTAGACGTTCTCCTTTCCGCTGAAAACCACACGCTGTACATCGATTATTTTTAGATAGGAATTATACATGTTAATTTTCAAAAGAGATAAAGACCCCGGGTAAAGACCATGCAGAAAGTCAGAGCAATCTTTTAAACATGCATGCCTTTTTGATTGGCCTTTTAATTGTTGAATGAGTTCGCATGTATTCTGAATCTGTACCCATCTGAAAATGGTGCAATTGGAGTCGTTATTACATGATATAGTCGTATATCACATTGTATATTGTATACAGATTATTTTACTTGCCAGCTGTAGACTTTGTTTTTTTTAAATTCATTTTATTTATCCTGAATATATTTCATACAAGTATGGTTTTCTTCAATATTCAGCCTGTAGTTTAGCCTCTTCGATAATTTGTATATAGAACAACAACATATTAAATTGCCAGCAGGGCACCTTATATCAGAACATAGTGTCTGATCCTCATATCTTTATATGAGTGTCTGATCCTTATATCAGCGAACATAATACTCATACCCAATTATACATGAAGCTGGGGTATCCTATTGCAGACTGTAATGTAAACTTGCGGCAATATAACAGATAGCATTGACCAACGTGTCGGTAAATTTATCGGCGAAACAGAGCAATTACATTTATCTCAATTTCTTTATACATGTATCACATAGGCTGTAAATCGCGAGGAAAACATCCAATAATGGTAATAGGATCTACTTAAGCATTGAGATTATCATGATTAAAATTTGAAGCATGTTCAGTCTGTCTTGTCACCGTCATCCGTGCGAACTAGGAGAGAGTCGTCTCAAAGGAAAATTTTGTTTCAAATCTTATTAAAGAAATATGGATCAATCTCTTTTTTTCTGCGCCGAGAAGCGTGTTTTTTCATTGTGATACACTTGAAAAACACACTCTTCTCATTTCTACAAGAAAGCAATCGCAATAATAATGTTTTCTTTTGTGTAGGAATCATTTCCTGGTAATTCTTATCATGCATGCTTTGAGTTGCGTTCTCGCATTATGCTGCTTTGTGACTACAAAACATGCATCTACCATTTCATACATGTCCTTGAAATGAACCTGGATTTTAAAAGTTCTCTTTCAAACAATCGGTTAATAAGAAAATTATTCACAACACCTTCTTCAGTACAAAGTCTTGAAAGAGGACTGTCATTATTATTGGATGCATGCAGGCATGCATGTTTGACAGACCTCCAACAATAGGATATATTCCCTATAGAACTTTATACTTCAAAAAGAGGGTTACTGAGTTGTATCTAATCAAACTTGCTTAGCATTTCTCCAGGTGGTTGAGAAACTGAAGGGGAGTAGAATTCCACATAAACACTCATAATCATATTTGAATGAAATGAACTGTTTCTGTTTGTTTTTGTTTTTTTTTAAACATTTTTATTTATACTGCAGACAAGATCAAATTATACAAATCTGTTCTCTCTCTTGTAAACAGTATCTATTAGCTTTTTTTTGGTAAGAATTAGATTTCCTGAGATAACATTTTCACCATTTTTAGAGCTAATAGGCTACATGTATCTAAAAGGTGTAAACAATTAATTTGTAACACAAAAAGACCGAAAATGTTGTTCTTTCCCTGTTTTTTTCCCCTGATTTTTCTGATTTTTCTGAAAAAGAAAATACTGGTCCAATTTTGAGGAAAAGGGCCAAGAGTAATGAGGACGCCAATACCCGGTCCTACTCGCCGATAGTGTTTAACTGATAAAGGCAAAAAAGTTGTTCAATTTTATATATAGACATAATCCTAACAGAAGCATGAGGAGTCTCAAACCATAGAGATGAATAAATGAAATATAGAACAGTGCGAATAACCCAGGGTAATCAATAGACAATTTCCTGCCATAATTTGCTGTAATTTGGACCAGTCATGATCATAAGCGGCAATGATTTCTGAAGCACGCTTGATTAGGTTGAGTAGTATAATGAAAGGGTGGAAAGCTGCGGGTATTGTTAGCTTTAAGTAGTATACGAAATTACCCCAATCAGCAGGCAACACCTTCTAAGGCGCCTGAGGCTATATAATATAATATAGGTTATCTAATTTAGAATCTGAGTGTACGTGTATACTATACACACTAAATATAGATTGATTGCTACGTGGGATATTCGACTATGTGATTTGATAATACAATGACATAGGCTATAGAAAGGGGCCTTCCATTAAGTATGTACATATCAAGGGGGAATGGGTGTCTGAGTTTTTTTTTAATGTGCGTTCATCCATGTACAAATCTAATAAGTACTTTAGTTCAAAGGGGGGGGGGGGGTGGCTCTGAAATTTTTGAAAATATGCATATATGTACTTAATGGAAGGCCCCAAAGAATGGTCGTTTTTCAGCCCTAAGGCTTCAACAAATCCAGGATTTCTTACTAGGGTTTCTGGTGTGACCCCAGTAGGTGCCCCCAGTCAGATGTGATGTGCTCGGGCCGGCCTTGACTCACTCACGGCGAGTCGGTGAGGTGCTCATTACTCATGGGCAGGGCCCTATCGGTGACAGCCAAGTCGGGGAGAGATAATTAACTTCCACGGCCAGCCTCGGCTCCTGGGGGGGGGGGGGCACTCAGTCTTTGAATGTAGATACCAACTGTTAAACTACAGTCACCTTCTTTTGTGATGAGCACAAGCTGAAAGCGACCCCTTTTCAGAATATCTTATCTCATGGACAACCCCTTCTTAAGAATTTGTCGACAAATTTCATGTTTGCAATTTGATTTCAGAACTCAATAATTTGTTTGAGATGTATTATGAAGGAGTTCAATTACAGGAAAAAAATTGCTACTTTTATCCTAGAGTCTAAGTCTATTATTGACAGCTATTCTAAAAGGTGGCTTGACAACCCTAGTTTTTCAGCCAAATTGGCGACTATTTTCTTTTTTTATTTGAAAAAAACAACATCATCAGGGTAATATGATATGGCCCATGGAGGGTCTGGTACACATTTCTAGACCAAGTACCCTCTCCCCCCCGTCCCCGACCCCGGCCTCGCCCGCCCCCCGCCCGCGTGTCGCCCGGGTCGATTACGACTCGCCCGGCCTAATCAACGCACAACGCCCCGGTTTGACTCGATTTCAGAGGGTCATCGCTTTCTAAGTAACCGCGCATGCGTATGACAGCTCGACGTCACGTGACCGGTCGCCATTTTTACCCGTCGTCCCGCTGAGCGCTGTCACTTCCGGTCTATAAAGCCTGTCACTTGGGGGCGCTGTTAGAGCCCTGGTAATGTTGGGGGGGGGGGAGAATCAATAGGATTTAGGGGGCTGGGAGGGGTTGTATGCAGGGGGAGGGGGGAAGGGGAGGATAGAAAGGGGTGATTTAAGTAGGGTAGGGCGCCAGCAAAGGCCAACGTTGGATCAGGCGATGTGGGTGCAGTAAAATGTTGCCATGAAAAGGATTTGCTCATCTGAACCTCCCGAGCCGAACCTCAGTTCATGGATAAAACTGCTGGCTTGAAACTCTGCGCATGCGCGAACACCGCGGGTGTGATCCGCTAGGGGGCGAAACGTGCGCAGAAATTATGGGATGCATCATGGACGAGGTTTTCTCCACTCGCTCTCCAAGCACAATGTTGGCTCGCTCGGCCCAGCGTGTAAATTATCTGAGGGTCGACGCGCGAACAGTCTGAAAGCCCGACGCCCGCGAGTAAACTTGTTAAGGCGGGCGTAATGCACAATAATCAAATCGTCGGAAACGAAGTCATCAAAATGATTGTGTCGTTTTCGCCGAGCCGCCGACAGAGGGACGCCGCCGCGCATGCGCTGAGAGGATCTGCGCATTGTGGGCGGAAGTGGGACTGAAATGTACACGAGGAACGCCTCGGGGAGACGCTGATTAAGTTCAGCTGCTCGTGAAGCCTCGTTTTCAGCTCCCACTGGAGGCTGAAGGGACGCGGGGAGGGTGTAGGAAGAGGGGGTGGGCAGGAGGAGAGGAGAGACGAGGAGGGGTTCGCCCCCACTCGTGCCTCGGAGCTACGTGCTTCGAAACGCATTCGCCACAGCACCTGAAACTCCGCCCGGGGTCATAGGATGTTAATGGGTTCTCGAGAATTAAAAACATTTAAATGGCGCGGGCGTGAGGTGAGGTCTGGCAGGCTGGGGGAGGTTAATTTGCACTGGTAAGGCACAACAAATGGGGGCCGTGCTCGGGTTGCGCTGCCGAGTGCATCGCCCGAGGTAGGGTAAGGGTTGGGTAATGGTGGGGTAATGGTTGGGTATTGGTGGGGGAATGGTGGGGGAATGGTGGGGAGGGTAGGCAGTGGGTTGTGACTTGTCGAGTAGCAGCCTGCTTTATGTATGAGTGCTTCCCTCCGCCACTAGCCTGTGGCTCATATAACGAGGTGCTGAACACGTTATGTAATTATTTGAATACAGATTGGAAATAGCAATATTTATATTGCTTCTATGTTATTAGATTCATATTTTACTATAAGAGAAACAACATGAGTCACAAAGAAAATACTCGGCATGATCATTAAATTTTGTGAAATGGGGACAATTCCATCATTGTAATGTAGGGACAACTCTATCATTGTAATGTCGGGACAATTGCCTGGCCACTATAAGCACCGTTAAATATAAGCCCAGCATAACCGTACATAGATGTTACATCAAAATAGGCCTATAGATATGACAAAATATGTCATTTATCCCTGATGAATAAATAGCTTCCTGGTTGTCTTAAATGATTGATTCTATGAGTTTCTTTTCAATCATTGTTTTCTAGTAGATATTGCAGTTCTCATGTTACTTTTCCCATTGTATCCACGTCACTATTAATCTCCCTTATTCACTGTAGGTGTGTGACGTCTCTGCTTCTATATCCAAGGGAATCGTGTGTGTCTGGAACAACTAAGTTTCATAAAATATATTATGTCATAACATTGTTAAACCCCTGAAATTTACTTGGAGCTACCCTTATGTCTGTCTACTATGAAGGAACTCTCTCAAATGTTAGGAATAGCCAATTCCTGATTTCTCAATCGCATTCCATGCGCAAACTCCCCCAATATCGCTCCCTCTTGATCCCCATCTCCAAGCACAGCCATCACCATTCGTCTCTGCTGATGTGCAATAAACCGGCGGCGTCGACGATGGGAGCGGGAGATCGGCGCCGGAAATGAGCTGGGCTCTGGGGGCTTAGCGTTACAAATCACTGGTCAGCGGATTGAGTGGACAGCAGGGGGATGGAGGAGGCACTAGTGGTGTGTCTGCTGACCACCGGTGGCGCTGACCATTCTCTATAGGCACTGCAAGTACTATCCCCTCGCTTACACTGTAACAACGAGGTCCATTCTACACTCGTTGCTGTAGCATAGGGGTCTTCAATCAAAATACACGCCCATCAAGGTGGGGGAACTGATTATTTTTATGCGTACGTTCATAATTATACAAATCCAAGGCACCTTTTTGTGCAAGGGGGACGGGGATCTGGAATCTTGAATCTAAAAAAAATGTGCGTACGTACTAAATAGAAGGCCCCATGGTGCTGCTTGTAGCAATCTATCATTCAGCACGAGATAGGCTACTCTATTTGGAGTACACGTAATAGAATAACCCTTACAGAAAGATGCATGTATTCGTATTACAAGTATATTAATTCTATTTAGAAGCTTTGTTCGAAAAATGTATACATGCAACATCACCTCTGAATGTATTAAAATATCTTATTAAAATCCTTTAAAAGGGACGCGAGATTGTGCATTCACGAATGCAAAAGGCAGGATTATTGCAACTGGGCACCTTGGGTCAGATAGAAGCTTTCTCGGTTCAATAATACCGACCACTGGAACTGACCAACAGTATTGTAACAAGACGTAAATATACCAAATTGAGTTCTATAGTTAAAAGTTATATTCGTATAATGATAGCATGCAAATAAAGAGTCAATACTCATTCCAGTCCCCCCTGAGTCACCTAGCACCACAGAGTATAGATCGGGTGGGATCCAATACTTCTCTGTGTATAGAACCCTTACCACTTTAAACAGACACAGATCCAATAACACACGTCCCTGAATTATTGACTTAACCCCCTCCCCTACCCGGCCCTGGAGACGCACCCTTGGACACTGGAGGGCCGTGGGTGGGCGGCGGTCGACGACCCAACATGGTTTTGTCATTTGGCCTCCATGGTGACCCAGATAGCTTCACCACTTGCCCCCTCCACCACCAGAGGGAACCACTGTGATTATACGGTTGGTGGGTTATGGGCACGCTCCTGTCATATTGTGATAATTGATTTCCAAATTAGATGCAAATCGGAGCAGTCAGCCGTGTTGTCATGCCATACATCGAAGAGATTGTGTTCCAACTGCCTGCCAGCAGAGTATTGTAAATGTGACTGTGAACGTGTGGGTGTTGGTGTGTGGCTGTGAGTGTGAGGTTGTAGGTGCGTTGCTGCATGGGAGGCCTTTGATGTGCATGAGTGTCAATTTGGGGATGTAAGTGTAACTTAGTTTTTACAGTGTTTGCTGTAAGGATAACCCATCTAATGGGTCTGATATGTAAAGGTTGAGTATGCAACCGTAAGAATGCATTTGTTGTGTTTGTGTTACTGTGTAGTTATAATGTTTAATGTGAAAATAACCAATTTACAGCATTTACGTTGGAAAAACAAATGCATTGCTGAATTACTGAATCACGTATAGTTGAAACTGACCCTGCCAGTGTCGCCAGTTCCTGCCTCGACCTAATTAAGTACATGACTATTTCCTTATTAGTAATATAAACTGTTCCTTTCAGAGTACAATGTACATGCAGCTACATTCGTTTGCAATAGCTCGTTCTTATTCCAATGCAATAACAAAGTATTGGGGGGAAAACAAACACATTTCCTTCACGCGGCAATTCGTTTCACCTCCATCTGTAAATAATGCAGGGTCCAAACCACGCGGGGCCTCCCAATAATGACCTTTAAGGGCAGGCTGAGTGGCAGATAGGGTACTTTAAATCAATTACCTGGACACATTGCGGATGAATCTTTAATAACACAGGAGAGCCGGGGGAGGCGCACAGAGAGAAAGGACCCCTGCCCACAAAGCGGGTCGATGGTCAGTGTAGGTGGCCAGCCTGGTCTATTGACCAGTAGGTTTGACCGGCGCTTTTGACCATTACCCATGCAGCCTTGGGCAATCATTGGCAGGGTCGAGTCCAGTACATAACAGCTCCATTGCGCCCATGATAAGTAGACAATTACAGGAAGACTGAGGCCATATATCGCCCACAGGATTGCAGTCATTATGGGTCTGGGCAGGCCCATTGGGTTTGGCCAGACCCATTGAGTAGTCAGGGTTGGGTTGGGTTTCAGTAGTAGGTTGGTAGTGCCTGGGGCAGTGGGCTGTGCTTTGGATCAATACTGCTATATAGGGTCACATTAGAAAGGGCATTAGGGGGGATCTGGTGATGAGGGCTTGGGCTGGAAATGACCTCACCTTTAGTGGGGTTATAGGGGCCCTGATCGGACGGGTGAGAAAGAGGTCAGAGGTGAAAAAGGGCATAGTGGTTGATGCGGGAATTTAGGGCACATCATGGGTTGTGCTGAGGGAGAGGACATAGTATTACAGCTATTAATATATAAACAGCATGTGTTAGGTTGATAGAATTAAGATAGAGAGAAATTATTCCATATGCGAAAAATGAATTGCCTATAGCTATTTGTGTACAAAATTGATTGATTAGGAATGAGACGAATGGAAATGGAAATTTCAATGGCACAATAAATGGATTCAATGTAATTCAAGTAGCAAAAGGGAAATGGTATAGGAAAAGAGGCCGAAGAGAGACTAAAGGGCAGTGGGTCAGATGGAAAACAGGACAAAGAAAAGAAGGATCAATATGTCCCTGGATATGTTTATACAGTATTTTCAATCTGCACCATCTTTTTTAAGCCCCCTACTAATTATGATTAAATTTACAATTCAATCACATTTCATGTAAATATACCATGTTAGGCCTAATGATCATTATGGTATGTACATTTAGATGTGATTCATTAGAACTGTTTTTTTTCAATTACATCTCATAATAACGATGTGGCCCTGAAAACAATACCTCTGGATGTATTGGGCGTGTCTGATAGGGGGAGGCCTGGGGGGCTTTGCCTTGGACCTGACCAGGCTATCATGACTGATCATGACTTTGGGGAGAGGACTGATGAGCCTTAATGACAACTCGTCAGGCCACCCCCTCCCCCCATCCCACCAGCACCCTGCAACCGCACTACCCCCTCGACAGGGACAGCGAGGGGAGGGGGGAGGAGACACTCTGTGCAAAAATTGGAAGAGCTGCAACTGTGTAAAGGAATACGCATTGGAACAGAAGTTTCTTAATCTTGAACACTATAAGGTAGAGTTCGTTCATGCAATCCAACCACAGCCTCATTATTATAAACATTTTAGGGTTATGTAGCAAATGAAAAAGTAACAGAAATGTTGATGAAGGTAGTTCTTGCAGTTTTTGGGGAACACATAAGAAGAGCGGATGGCAATAGAAGCTAAGGGTTTTGGAGCCTTCAATGAAGATTTGGTTAACAAGAAATAGCGTTATATATCTCCTGAAATACTGATAAAGATAATATTAGTTTCTTTTGGACGAGGTGTGAAGGGGAAGGGCATGCACTGCTTATACAATATTAGAAATTGCAGTCAGTACCCCCCCCCCACCCCCACCCTTCCTGCACACTCCCAAGCCTCAACCACCACCCCCGCCCCCAACACCCAGACGGCAGGGGAGGAGGTGGGGGAAACAATAGGTGACTTATTACCAGACAAGTCCACCTCCCCCTGGACTCATTAACGAACAAACATCACATGGAATTACAGCCGTCATTTGTCTCTAATTACACCACCCGTGGGGAGAGCCTGAGAGGAGGGGAGCCTACCGATCTGTCAGGGCTCACAGAAGGCATAGGACACATGGGTTTGTGGATGGGGTTCTTTCTATGATTGATATTTTGCAAAAATAAAGTAATGATATCACCTATGACACACTGCCGCCGCTATTGATTCCTTTGTTGTTGTCATTGCAAATTTGGATTCTGAGTGTTGCTGGTTACCAGCCTAATCCGTTCATATCCAAATATATACAGTATATATACACCCACCGAACTACATATCTCTATCTTTGGTGTTCGCGGTCCGTCTATATAATATTATACATGTTGTTACCACGTTGCTTTGAAGTTTAGTTGCAAACCTGGAAGGAGTACTACTGAGTAAAGTATCAATAATCTGTGACAGTTATAACGCAAGGTTAATTTATGGACTTACGGTAAATTCAATCAAACCCATATATCCGGGGTGGTGGACAGTTTCAATTTATTTTTGGAGATGATTATTTCAGTCGGTTATGACCTGGATGAGACATGTATATTTAATTCTTTAGAGGCTAAGGGAAGGTTGTGCATGGTTTTACAGAGGAAATTTTACCGGAAAAATGTATGATTAAACAAATAAAAAATGTATGAGGAAATACGTTAGCGTTTTGTCGTATCTTTGATATCTACCCCAATGCTCACATTTAAGTTGTTTGAGAGCTAGTTAATGATCAGCTAACAATATTCATCTAATTCTAAAGTATTCATCACAAGCAAATTCAATCTGTTATTGAAGGAAAAATCACAAAATATGTTATTTTGTGACAAGAGCAATGTTATCGCTTCTAAAATCCAAGTATGCACATAAAACTCTCACTATCTTCAGGAAGACCCAAAGGGTGAATTTCCTGCGTGCTCAGGTGTAGTCATGGACAGGTGTCAGTTACCTTTCACCTGGTGGGCGTTACCTGTGTGGCAGTGTGTACCTGATACGTTATGTCCACCAATAGTCCACATACAGGTGAGATCAGGTAGTTCAAATACGGGTATGGGCACTGGACTCCAATGTACGTAAGGCAGCCATTTATACTTCATGGTTACACCAAGGAGTCTTACACTGGATTTACAGATATAGCCTTAGGAATTGTATTCTGCTTCTATTATCTGAAATGGTGAATCCGAGAGTGTGACCAAAAAAATTACATGTTACACCTTGTTGATTTAAATCATTTTGTGAACTACAATGTGGCTACAATGACATTAGCTGCTTCTCACCAAGTCCTCTTGCTGTCAGCTTTAATACAAGCATTCCCTTGATGTCCAATATTTAGATTAGATTACATTGTTATTTATACATAATGTTAATTTGTAAACTTTGCTTTATGTTACATCCGAGAACCAGAGGTAACTCTTTTTTTTGATAATATTTTATTTGTCATCTTCAGAATATATTATCTGCTATTCCAGATGTTACAATTGAATGATCTTGCATAAAATACAATTACATTATTATCACTTTTATATAGGATATGAACAGTGAAATGTGAGATTATATTAATTCAGTTCTATAGTTATGTAGTAGTTAGTACGGACAGATGATTCATATCATATTTCATAGGGATATAGACAGATATTAAATGCAATGCCCTAAAAAAACACATAAAAAAGACAAAAAAACACCAGCTTCTACTGATAAAATTATCTTATAAAATTATCTTATTTTTAATCTAAAATTCATGGCTACTATATCAATAAGCCTAATAGTAGAGCGGCCAAACTCAAAAAGAGCCTTATTTAAGGAAAAACCCAAACCCGAGGTATAACAAAGCATGCCATACCTCATTAGAAAGATAAATATCTCAACTTTATGGTCTGATAGTTTGTACTAAAAAAAGTGCGTCCCAGCATATCGTAAATCACTGGTTTCCATGGCAACCATCCAAAAATCAGGTAATTCTGAAATCAACACTATTTTTGATATATCTTCCTTAATTATCAAGGTAGAAGCACAAATGAGATATCAAAATTAAGCATTCCTAGAGTTCTATGGGATAGAAGGCTGAAATGGGTTGTCTTGGTTACTGGGTTGCCATGGTTACCAGAAATAACTCCAAAATTGACCATAATTTCAGTTTCTCTTCTCTTCTTGTTACCATGGCAACTGTAAATATGGGTTTAGCAAGGAACAACATATCTCATCTCAACTGTACATATCCCCTCTATATGGAAACAAGTGTTTTTTGTCAAAACAATGATATGGAATGCAGTAAATGACTGGTTTCCATGGAAACAACTCAAAATTCATGTTATTTCAAATTTAACAGTATTTGGACAGTATCTCCCTTAATATACAAGATAGAAGCACAAATGATATGTCAAATTGATGCACTCTGAGAGTCACATTGGATAAGAAACTGAAATTGGTTGTTTCTGTCACTCGGTTGCCATGGTAACCCAAAATAACCTCAAAAATGACCATTTTTTCACTTTTTCTCTTATTCCCGTTACCATAGCAACCAAGAACATAGATTTTAAGGTATAACAGAGTACAGTCTATCTTATCTGAAGTGTATTAGTCTCTCGTGTGTATATTTAGGGTTTGTACTGAAATATCTTGAGCATAGAATATAATAAATGACTAGTTTCCATGGTAACCGCCTCAAAAAAATAATGGTTTCTTAAAACAAAGACTAAAACGGCCATATCTTCCTTAATATTCAAGCTAGAAGCACAAGTGAAACATCAAATTAAAGCACTCTGGGAGTTCTATTGAATGGCACATTGAAATTGGTTGTCTTGGATACTCAGTTGCCATGGTAACCACAAATAACCTCAAAATTTACCATAATTTCAGGTTTCCCTCCTGTTTCTGTTACCATAGCAACCATGAATTTAAGGTATAACCAACCAACAACTATCTCATCATAGGGGTAAATGCTCTTCCCTAAAGATTTGGATGAAGTCATTTCAAAACCATGCTAGGAAATATAGTAAATGACTGGTTTCCATGGAAACCACCCAAAAATCAGGTTAGCTTAAATTCATCAATATTTGGGTCATATCTTCCTTAATATTCAAGATAGAAACACAAGTGAAACATCAAATTAAAGCACTCTGGGAGTTCTATTGAATGGTATATTGAAATTGGTTGTCTCGGATACTCAGTTGCCATGGTAACCACAAATAACCTCAAAATTTACCATAATTTCAGGTTTCCCTCCTGTTTCTGTTACCATAGCAACCATGAATTTAAGGTATAACCAACCAACAACTATCTCATCATAGGGGTAAATGCTCTTCCCTTAAGATTTGGATGAAGTCATTTCAAAACCATGCTAGGAAATATAGTAAATGACTGGTTTCCATGGAAACCACCCAAAAATCAGGTTAGCTAAAATTCATCAATATTTGGGCTGTATCTTTCTTAATATACATGATAGAAATACAATTGTCTTATCAAATAGATGCACTCAAAACATTCTATGGCATAGAGGACTGAAATGGGTTGTCTTGGTTATCCAGTTGGTATAGAAACCAAAGATGACCTCAAAATTGATCATAATTTTGTTTTCCTTTTATTTATTTCAACATAGCAACTAGTAGTACAAGCTTTTCAAGTCCAAGAAATACAACGTATGACATCTATAAGGTGTACAGATTTCATCTATAGTCTCAAGAAAAGATGTATGACCATGATGCTGATGCGGTCCTCCTGCCATCATCCATGTTGACATGCGGAGAGTACTAACCTTGCTGTCGATGCTGATCATGAATATTGACATGATTCTTCATTTCATATTGACCTGGACCAACTCTAAATATTAATAATCCATAATATATCCTCCATAATGCCTGTCAATACTGATTTAAAGGTGTACAAAGGGCTGAAAAATGGAGGATTGAGACCACCGTACCAACCAGGACCACACCATGTTGACATCAGCTGATGCTGTTTTGACAATACCAGTGAGCAGTCTGTGATCCGCCTAAGATGCCATTAACTTACCCATAAGGTGCAATTAAGGTGCATATAAGATTTGCCTATGACACACCAAAGATCACCGTATGATCCCAGAAAGATTCACCTGAGATGCATCCAAGATTTTTCTGGGATCCAGAAGATGTGCCTAAGATCAGAGATATCATTTTCCCTTTATTTTTTCAGAGATTTCCAGATTTTTGCCAGTTCAGTATGAACATGAGTTTTTTCTCAACCCAAATCACCAGTTCTGCTTTTCAATGTATACATCTGTTGTTTCTAATCCATTTAAACCATAGATGTACATTTCCTGGTGAATATGTCCACTTTTTTAGTTTCTGAACTAAAATTTTTGAAATATCCTCCCTAATTTCTGGATATTTCATACCTCCTGAATGGCAACAAGATTCAATAATAATTCCCTAAGATGCACCTAAGATGTTTCAATGATGCACCTAAGATCACATAAAGATTCCCATAACATTTGCCCAATTTGCACTTGAGATTCCACAAAGATGCACCCTTAGATCAAAGATCTCCCAGAGATGCCCTAAAGATCATAAAACAGATCCTGCAAAATGCCCTAAAGATGTACGCAAAATGTAGCCAAGATGTACCTGTAATGCCCAAGATGCACCTAAAATTCCACAAAGATCCACCCTAAGAACCAACAAAGATCTCCCTAAAAGATGCACCTAAGATCCCAAAATTGATCCCCTTAAGATACACCAAACATGCACCTAAAATGTTATATGATGGTCCTAAGATCCCCTTAGATATGCCTAAGATGCACTTGAGATACCATTAGGATGCCCCTTAGATCCCATAAAGATCCCCCTTAAGATGCATTTAAAATCTCTTTGAGATGTGCCAAGATGTGCCTAAGATTCCACCTAGATGCCCCAAAGGACCACCTAAGATGCCAATAAGATGCCCCTAAGATGTGCCTCGAAATTCATAGACCCTGTAGCCTATGTTCTATATAAAACCACTAAGATCCCACAAGGATTCCCCTGGTAAATGCCTAAGATGTACCACAGGTGTGCCTAATAGATCCACTCAATAGCCTCCCAGATGTGCCTATTATGCACTCAAGTTGCCTATGATGCATCCAACCTCCCACAATTATGCCTGAAAGTCCCCCTCCCCTAAATACCCTACCGATGCCGACAGCTGACCCCAACAGCAGCCAAATTTTGAAACATGCTTAATATGGATTCACATGGCCATCAGCAGCAGTGTCAGTGGTTGGCACCGATGGCTGTGGTAATACGCGTCTTTCGACCTACGGGTTTCCCACGGTTTTAAGGGACTGGAGCTTGTTCCCAGCCTGTCCAGACACCAGAAGGGCGGACACCTATCCCCTCTCCACTATAGAAATGCATGGGAAACATATTTCATTTCCAGTTTAGACAAGGAATATAATGTTTTTAGGGGTGGAAAATTGTATATTTGGAAAAAGCAAATCCTCATCTGTCCATTGAATCTGATCAAAACACTGGAAATACTTCCATAAATGTGTAAAGTAATAATATACAAAACAAGTTGGGTAAATATAGGGAGAAATGCTCCATGGTTCCCTGAAAATAACCATCGATATCCCCACCCTATGGTGAGATCAGAGGGGTAGTTAGTGATGGCATTAATTAGCACCCTCCTGTAGTCAGAGACCCCTACTGACTGATGACCATTTTGTACATAAACCTCTTGACCATGGGGACAAAATGACCCATTAACTGTGTTGTCATGGCCTAAGATTACACCATTACCTAATTCTAAACTGCTCCCATCCCCACAGGAGGTACCAGAACCGAGCTGCTCAGACTGAGGTCAATTCCCCCCTTATGTCTGACCAAGGAACTGTCCTCCCTTCCGGCCCTGAGACCCCCGGGGGCACCGATATTACATCATCTTCCTGTATCTAGAAAGCCAAGCTAATTGTGCGTTGGTATGCCTTGTTCAGTCAGCGTCTATCAACTGCCGCTCCGATGGGTGGGCTGGTGGGAATGCTGATTCACCCTTCCACTGTCCCAAATCAGTTAATGGGCATGGGGCTTAATGAAAAATCCCCAGCACAAACCTGTCAGGCACTGAGTAAAAGCTATGTCGAAGCATTACCCTCTTCAGTCCCACATACCTGTGCAAAGGTATGTTTATGATAATTCTAATCCTTTATGGATTCCTCAAAATAAGACGTTTATGTAACCTCTGACTGCAAAATAAGACGTTTCTAATAGCCTGATAAATGACAGCACCAAAATGAAACCTTATAAAACATGTGTGGGCACCCCGCAGGTGCATCTAATGGTAAGTACTCATGGGATTCTTGGGGATACTCAATTTCTTTTGGTATAACTGTTGGTATTAACAGGGAAACTAGTTATGACAGGTACATTTTGACTCATGAACTTCGTTCATGATCTTCATTAGACATTCATTTTTTTATTGTAAGAGAGATTGATTAGTTTTAGATGGTTGTCAATTCAAGCATCTATACTGGTCATCAGTCATATCCTTTTTCTCCAGAAACGCAATGCTGTTGTCCTCTGGTCAAGCCCGAGAGATGAGCTGGTCATTTATGCTAAAGTCACCATTGAAATATATAGGAAATTGCTGGCAAATTCAGAATTTGGAATTTGGCAATCAAAAACCAGAAATACAGAGAAGATTGTAGGTTTAACATAGAGTTCCTATGAAATCTGGGTCCCCAATTCATCCTCTTCGAGATTGAAGGACTTCTATATATGGTCATATTTGGGGGTACACATACTCTACAAACTAGAAAACCTATACGGTCTAAGCTGCCATGCAGTGTGAAATAAATTATGAAAAGTAGGGTGAAGACTGCGAGCATGGCAGGTGCTAGTGGTCTGACCCGAGACTAGTTCAGGGATGCACACATATTTTCCAGGGTGGATCACAGACTGCTCACTGGTATTGTCAAAACAGCATCAGCTGATGTCAACATGGTGTGGTCCTGGTTGGTACGGTGGTCTCAATCCTCCATATTTCAGCCCTTTGTACACCTTTAAATCAGTATTGACAGGCATTATAGAGGATATATTATGGATTATTAATATTTAGAGTTGGTCCAGGTCAATATGAAATGAAGAATCATGTCAATATTCATGATCAGCATCGACAGCAAGGTTAGTACTCTCCGCATGTCAACATGGATGATGGCAGGAGGACTGCATCAGCATCAAGGTCATACATCTTTTCTTGAGACTATAGATGAAATCTGTACACCTTATAGATGTCATACGTAGTATTTCTTGGACTTGAAAAGCCTGTACTACTGGTTGCTATGTTGAAAGAAATAAAAGGAAAACAAAATTATGATCAATTTTGAGGTCATCTTTGGTTTCTATACCAACTGGATAACCAAGACAACCCATTTCAGTCCTCTATGCCATAGAATGTTTTGAGTGCATCTATTTGATAAGACATTTGTATTTCTATCATGTATATTAAGAAAGATACAGCCCAAATATTGATGAATTTTAGCTAACCTGATTTTTGGGTGATTTCCATGGAAACCAGTCATTTACTATATTTCCTAGCATGGTTTTGAAATGACTTCATCCAAATCTTAAGGGAAGAGCATTTACCCCTATGATGAGATAGTTGTTGGTTGGTTATACCTTAAATTCATGGTTGCTATGGTAACAGAAACAGGAGGGAAACCTGAAATTATGGTAAATTTTGAGGTTATTTGTGGTTACCATGGCAACTGAGTATCCGAGACAACCAATTTCAATATACCATTCAATAGAACTCCCAGAGTGCTTTAATTTGATGTTTCACTTGTGTTTCTATCTTGAATATTAAGGAAGATATGACCCAAATATTGATGAATTTAAGCTAACCTGATTTTTGGGTGGTTTCCATGGAACCAGTCATTTACTATATTTCCTAGCATGGTTTTGAAATGATTTCATCCAAATCTTTAAGGAAGAGCATTTACCCCTATGCTGAGATAGTTGTTGGTTGGTTATACCTTAAATTCATGGTTGCTATGGTAACAGAAACAGGAGGGAAACCTGAAATTATGGTAAATTTTGAGGTTATTTGTGGTTACCATGGCAACTGAGTATCCAAGACAACCAATTTCAATGTGCCATTCAATAGAACTCCCAGAGTGCTTTAATTTGATGTTTCACTTGTGCTTCTAGCTTGAATATTAAGGAAGATATGGCCATTTTAGTCTTTGTTTTAAGAAACCATTATTTTTTTGAGGCGGTTACCATGGAAACTAGTCATTTATTATATTCTATGCTCAAGATATTTCAGTACAAACCCTAAATATACACACGAGAGACTAATACACTTCAGATAAGATAGACTGTACTCTGTTATACCTTAAAATCTATGTTCTTGGTTGTGTTAGGTCCCCAGGGTAAATCCCCAAAGACCAAATAATGAATCTCTTGTAGGAAGAATATATAGTCCTTTATTTCTATGAGAATACTATGGGTAAATCCAGTGTTACAATAAACATGGTGTAAACTACTCCAGGGCCTACAACAGACTGAACCCCCAGCCCCAACATCCTGGGCTTTATATACCCCAGGAGTTCTGACAGGAGTTCTGACAGAAGTTCTGACAATACTTCTGACCAGGGAGTGGGCACTCAGTGACCCCCCAGCTGTCAGAAGTCTGGCCCCCTTTCCCCACATGTATAAACAAGCACACTGTGTAGGCCCTACTCTAAGCAATGTATATCAATAGGAGACTACATACATACTTTTAGGTCTAAAAAAATACATGACATAATAAACCAGGGGCATGACACTACCCCCTACCAAGTCAATACTATCTCCTGATAGTATGCTAAAATAATGTCCTTGATAACATATTCCATGAAAGCAAAGTGTCTGGGTATTATGGGGCTATTGGTATCCAAGCCCTCAGATATAAACTAGTCCTTCTTAAAGGGGCTGCTAAGTCACACAGCTGTTTCCAGTCCTTAGAAAATTAAGCAAACACATTGAAACAAGCACACAGAAAAACATAAGTCCAAATAGGTAATTATCCATTACTAGGGCCTATTGTTCTTTTAAGTAGGCTTTGTGGTATTTCCTTTGAAAAAGTTCACAACAAAATTACTTTCTGTAAAAATATCCAAGTCTCTAGATAATCCAATCTGGACATATAATTGTCAAGATAAGGAGTGGTCAGCTGTCCTCAGCTGTCCTTCATTTGTCCTCAGGAGGTGGCCCTTCCTCCTGCTTGACAGGCCAATTGACAAGGTCCATTAGCAACAGCTGACTTCAAAGGGGTGGGTATCTGGTTCTCCTGTCCACCCCCTTTCATGGGTCAATTATGAAGACTAATGGTCCACTTAAGGTGTCTACACACAAACTGTACACAAAAATATATTTTTGAAATCCATGATGAAAATATGAATTTAAACCCTCTTATCTGGGGTTGTGCACTTCTGGATTTGTTGCAAAAGGTCGGTGGCATTTTTAGCCATGTCCATGGCAATATTTGTGAGTGTGGGGCTCACGGTGGCCAACTTATCCTTTTTCAAATGGTTGGCCAAGGTGAGCATGTATTCCCTTGTAGAATCATGCTCAGTCTTGACCAACCCAGTGAGACCACTCACAGCCATGGTTAAACTATCCACAGACACTGAGAGTTGGTCAATCTGTTTCTGCAAAGGGGAAACTTGGGGAGGTGTCTCCACTTGGCCCTCCACCCTAATCCTCTTGGGTGGAGGGGGGAGACTCCCAGAAACACAACCAGCCTCCCCCTGGATCTCCTGCATTCCCTGCATTCCCTGGTTATCCTGGCTCACTTCCTCCACTGACTCTCCATAGCCAATTGTGGGAGTTGGGGATCCCGCTGGAGACCCAATGGGGGTTACATCCTCAAGATCCATTCTCCCCAGCTGGGCAATTGTGCTGGCACAGGAATAGGGTCTATCCAACAGGGGCTGGAGAAATGGTCCAGGTATGGTAGAATCCAAAATAAAGGTGCTCCTCAGGTGCTTTATATCCAAAATAGTACATGTATCTCCTTCCTTTTGAACTTTTGCACAGTGTTTTCCAGACTTAAGGTGATTTAGAAATTTTCCCTGGTTAATCCTTCCTATGCAACACACTTCACACACGTAATCATAAAAGTAGAAGGGTAGATGGCACAAAATATGTCTTAAAATCCTCTTAGTTGTAATCCCACAGGAAGGGCACACAGTCATACAACAGTCATACAACCTGCATCACTGAATGTCACAACAAGAATGGGGGACTGACCACCTCCCTGGGCCAACCTCCCCCCCCCCCCAACTCCCCTCCAGGGGCCCCCCTCATTCCCATGAGCACCTCTGGTTTTTTCCATGTCAGGCCAAGAGTGACCTTCCCATGACCTGGCAAGGTCACACAGGTGTGGGGGCAGAATTTTCCCTGGACTCTCACTGATTGAATTTTAACTTAGTTTCCCAGGGTGTCAGTGTCAGTTGCTGTCAACATTTAATTACTGTCTTGACACACCAAACCTTTCAGGAATTTTAGAAGTTCTGCCACTCCTTGTCACTGTACCTCCAGGTGGTGTATTAATGGCAGGGTTACTTGGTACATTTCTGGGTAGAGAAGGTTCAGCCTGTCTTTTCTCCAGGCCTCTGTTTTCCCCTATTCCCTTCTCCTGGGGGGCACTTTTCAGGGGGGCACTTTTCAGGGCTTTTCTAACTGTATTTACCCAGTCTGGTATTTCACAACTTTCATAAGGTTTTAGTCTGTCATGATGAAGAATCTTCTGTTTTGATTTCAAAGAACTTCTCACCTCAAAAAGAATGTCACTCAGTTTCCTGATTATTACACATGGACCTTTCCAATTGCAAGACTTTAGCTTAGGAGATAATCCAATAGTCTTAGTAGAGTCAAGATAATACACAAGGTCTCCAACTTGGTAATTGTTCACACTAATCCTGGTATCATGGTCCTTTCTTTGTCTCTCAATAGCAGCACCAGTGCTTTCTCTCACTAGATCAAATATATAGGCCATTTGATCTTGTAGTTCTCCCACATACTCAGGTATAGTGGATTCCTCACCTCCTTCTGATACAGGGACATTACAGATAAGTTCAATTGGGAGATGGGTTTCCCTGCCTAACATGAGTCTATTAGGGCTAAAGCCAGTACTGCTATGAACACATGATCTATATGCAGCAGTCAAAAGGGGTAAGTGAATATCCCAGTTCCTTTGGTTATCATCCACATAGGCTGAGATCATATTTACAAGAGTTGAATTAAAGCGCTCAACCATGCCATTCGCAGAAGGATGGTAACCAGAGTTGCGGGTCTTTGTGGCTCCCAGCAACTTACAAAGTTCCTTAAACAGGGCTGACTCATAATTTCTCCCTTGATCTGAGTGAATATCCAAAGGTAGTCCTAGACGGGAGAAGAACTCATACACAATTTTATTCGCAACAGTTTCTGCTGTAAAATCTGGGATTGCATAAGCCTCAATCCAGCGGGTAAATTGGTCCATTACCAAAAGAACGTATTTGTTCCCACCGCTAGACACAGGAAAGGGGCCTAAAATGTCTGTTGCGACCCTGTCCAGTGGGGCCCCGACATGATAATCTGTCAGTGGGGCTTTTGGCCGTTTCACTGGGGATTTCCTAGCTCCACATTTAGCACATTTTCTTATCCAATCCTGGACAGATCTCTTCATATTATACCAGTAGAACTTTCCTTTCACTTTCTTATATGTCTTTTTAACCCCTAAATGACCGGACCACACATGGTTATGCATGGCTTCCAAAATAACTGGCTGTAGGCAGCGGGGTGCCAAAAGTTGAAAATGTCTCTCAACTTTGTTCCCTGATTCCCAAATCTTGAATAAAACCCCTTTAACCATCCTCAGCTGATCCCAAGACAGCCAAAGATGCCTAACAAAAGGGCTTTCAGCAGCAACCTGGTCACGGCCTGGCTTCTGTGGAGTTTCACTGTCTGTGAACCAGGACATGACCTTCTTTAGGTCCGGGTCTTCCTGCTGCATCTTTTGTATATCCTGTGTTGAGTATCCATTAATCCAATTGGGCTGTGTATCATCTTGTTCCAGGTTTCCATTTTCATGATCAGTCAATGGCACATTTTCCCTCATCATATTATCTGGTGGATCATCAGAGCGGGAGTCAGTAGATGACCCCCTACCAAGCCTCGGTTTCCTTCCCAAGTTCATGCATCTCCAAATATCCACAGGTGTTGGGAGTGGTGTGAACTTAATTTCCTGTGATTCCCGGGGTCTCATGTATTTCCCAAACCGCAAAAGGGCAGCAATTAGTAGTAAATACAAACTCGTCAGAGCAGAAAAGAGCCCAGCCCAGAGGTGACTCATAGATTTCCTCCAGGGCTGACTTAATGTAGAGTCACACACAACTCCATTGCCTTGAGATCCGACTGAGCATGTATTATGGCCCACAGCTCTCATCATCAGAGGTTTTACATCCTCCAACTCAGCGAATGAGGACCATTGTTTATGCAACTTTTCACACGGTCCACAACCGCCACAGGGAAGATCCTGCAGCAGGTTCTCAGTCCCATAACATGCACACTCCACTTCACATGGTATCCTGGAGAGAGAGTCAGCATTTCCATGTTTCTTCCCAGGACGATATTCAATCTTAAAGTCATACTCAGAAAGAATTTCGATCCATCTTGCTGTTTGATCCCTAGGGTCCTTAAATGACATAATCCATCGCAATGCACTGTGATCAGTCCGGATAATGAATGACCTGCCAAGTAAGAAATGACGGAAATACTGTGTGAAATACACCACAGACAACAGTTCACGCTTGGTCACACAATATCTCTTCTCCTCCTTCCGAAGGGACCTACTAGCGAAGGCAATAGGTCTTTCTTCATCACTTTGACTCTCCTCACTCCACTGTAACTGGGATAAGGTACACCCTATACCAAATGCTGAAGCATCCGTATCCAAAATGTATATCCCATTGTCACTGGGATAGGCCATTACATCATTGCTGGTAATAGCTGCTTTCAATCTCTCAAATGCGCTATTGCATTCTTCAGTCCACTCAAATGTCTCCTTGGACTCTAGAAGACGGCTCAGCGGGCTGGCTATCATTGAGCATCCCTTGATAAACCGACGATAATATGAACATAATCCCAGAAATGAGCGAATGTCATGCACATTCTTTGGGATTGGCCACTCATGGATTACAGACACTTTTTTAGGGTCAGGTTTTACTCCATCTGAAGAGACTATATGTCCAAGGAAAGCTACCTCTCTTTTCAATAGTTCACATTTCTGGGCTTTAAGCTTCAGTCCAGCTTTACTCAGACGTTCTAGTACCTCTGTGAGCCTCTCCAAGTGCTGTGTGTAATCACAACTGAATATTATCACATCATCCAAGTAAACTAGGAGTGTTTTCCACTGCAGGCCACGCATGATCAATTCCATTGCCCTCTCAAATGTACTTGGGGCATTGCATAACCCAAATGGCATTGTTACATATTCATAAAGTCCACTCTTGGTTATGAATGCTGTTTTAGGACGGTCCTGTTCTTCTATCTCAAGCTGCCAGTACCCACTCTGTAAATCGAGGGTCGAAAACCACTGTGCACCATGTAATGAGTCTAAACAGTCATCTATTCTTGGCAGAGGATAAGCATCCTTCTTTGTGACCTCATTTAGCTTTCTGTAATCCACACATGGCCTTGTTGTGCCATCAGATTTCCGCACATAAACCATAGGGGAAGCCCATGGGGATGTACTTTCCTGTATCACTCCTGCCCTCATCTGATCAGCAATAATTTTCTCCTCTTGGTCAGCAAAAGCTCTGGGCGGTCTGCGAGGAGCTTGCCTAACAGGAGTAGCATCTCCGGTATCAATCCTATGTTTCGCGACTGAAGTCTTCCCTATGTCATCTGGCCCTTTAGCAAACACATGCTGGTATTGGTTTAAAATCCAGAATAAGTCACTCTTCTCGCTGTCAGAATGCCCAAGGGTACTCCTCTCAAATAACTCCACCAAAGTCACTGGCCATTCACTTGTGTCCATAACTACTTGATTCATCTGGTTGAGAGTGACTTCCCTTACTAGTGTTTCAGTAGTTCCAGACTGAAATACCTGTTCCCTTTCCTCTGATGGAGAGATCACCTGAACATCCACACATGGCTCTATTACTGCAACTCTCATACCCTTATATAAGTGCACATCTTCTGAACTAAGATTCAGCATCCTAATAGGTATTTTCTTATCCATTTCTGAGGTATCCACTATGCAGCTCCCTACAAAAACTCCTGGGGCCAACACCTTGGTTTTTAATGGTTCCACAACACACATCTTTGAGGAGAGTCCTGAAGTCAAAGTCCCCTCTAACAGGCATTCTGCATTTGCAGGAACAACATAATCCTGCCTTAGGGCCACTTTACATAAACCTCCACAATCATCCTCAATGTCAATGTCCACAGAGTCACCATTCAACTTTAATCTGCCTGCCCCCATCTCAAAATCATGGGCATACAGAAAATCCCATCCAAGTAGGCCTTCCTCTTTTATAGGAGCTACAAACACTCTCCATGGATAAACCTTACCATTGATGTTAATATCCACGTTTATAACACCAGTGATAGGAATTCTTCCTTTGTCTGCAGCCTCTAGAGTCACATTAGATTGTAGTTTCTCACATTCTGGTCGAAACTCCGAAGGTATTTCTTCATAGAAAGTAGTAGAGATAACTGTCACCTCAGACCCAGTGTCAACAAGCATACAGGTTTTGATGCCACACAACTCAACTCTAACAAATGGTGAGAGTCTGTCCTTAAACCCGGCACATCCTATCTTAAAGGCGACTATCCCATTTGTCCTTTTTGTTTGGACCGGATCCTGGCCATCAGAGCCGGCCCTCTCTAGTTTTCCTGTTTTGGTTCCTTTCCTGTGGAATCCCCAACTGCTTCTGCCTTATTGGTTGGGCACTCCCTGGCATAGTGACCTTTATCATGGCATGCATAACATTCTACATCAGCCTTTTTCTTCCTAGGACCGTTCCTAGCCGCCAGCTTTTTCTCAAGCTGATCCAGTTTCTCCTGAAGTTTCTCTAGGGCTGTCTGGAAGTCGGCAAGCTGTGGTACCCCTTCATCCACTTTTGCCGCAACAGCTCTTACTCTCGGTGGCTTACTTGTAGAATCATCACGTAATCCATTGTAGGTGTCAAGTGCAGCTCGGGCATCTTCAATTGTGGTCGGGTTTGACATTCCTATAAACATGACAGCCTGCTGCTCTGGCAAGCCTCTATAGAAATGCCGAATTGCAATGCTCTCCTTGGTCTGAGTATCAGCTGTTGGATATCCTCTCCCTACCATTTTCTTCAGGTCAGCAATATACTCAGACAGATTTTCCTTTGGGCCCAGCTTCCTTGACTCTAACTGTGCAAGCCAAGAAGATGTAACTCTCTTCTCTGTGAAGCGGCTTGACAGCGCTTCAGTCAAAGAAGAAAAGGTGTCACACACATCAATACCCAGTTCATTAAAGACATATTCAGCTGCCTCACCTCTGAGACTTGAAGTTAGGCGAAAGAGCTTTTCCTCTTCTGGCCATTCACAATGAGAGCTCAAGGCTGTAAACGGTTTGATAAAGCTCTCCCATGACCCACTGCCATCAAAGATGTTCTGTCTTGGCGGTGCCACACTGGGTGTTTTCTTGGTAACATCTCCAGTATTAGGGTTATTGATAAATGAGTGTCTCCTACTCGCACTTCCACTGACTTTGTTTAGTTCCTCCTGAAGTCGCAGCAACTCTTTCTCATAAGTGTCCTTCAATACCTTTTTTTCACTATTCATCATCTGTTGTAGTTCTTTAGCTTCCTGAGAAAACACCTTATGTAGATCTGCACTCTCTTTCTCAGCAGAATTAGCTTTTTCTTCTGCTACAGCCAGCTTCTCCTGGGCCAAATCCAGCTGCTCTTGCAGCTTTTCAACCATGTCAGCCATATCCAGCTCCTTACCAGTATCCTTTTTAGGAGGCATTTTGACTGATGATATTGTCTAAGTCACAAATAAATCCAGTTCTCACTCAGATCAGCTGACAATATACTCCCAATGAAGAAGATCTGAGGTCACATAAGAGTCCTGTAGTCAAGCTTCAATGTAGTAACTCTGCTAATCTGATTTACCACTATCCACAGCAGGGCAGTTTCACAAAGAAATTATTATGCCAAAGTTGAGTAGTATCTTCTAATAAGGTAACAAACCTGTCCAGTTCCAGTTCACAATAGAACAACCAAACACATAGTGTAGTATACTACCAGACAGCTTTGGCTAGCACTGTTAATCCCATGTTGATCAAAGGCCAAACTTAAATCCAAGGCCACACCAATAATTCCAAAGTCACACATGGTACATCACAAGGCCTTATTTTGGTAGCTGGTAATCCTTAAGAAATGATTTTGCATGTATAAGTCCTCATCCCGCCGCTGCCACCAGTGTTAGGTCCCCAGGGTAAATCCCCAAAGACCAAATAATGAATCTCTTGTAGGAAGAATATATAGTCCTTTATTTCTATGAGAATACTATGGGTAAATCCAGTGTTACAATAAACATGGTGTAAACTACTCCAGGGCCTACAACAGACTGAACCCCCAGCCCCAACATCCTGGGCTTTATATACCCCAGGAGTTCTGACAGGAGTTCTGACAGAAGTTCTGACAATACTTCTGACCAGGGAGTGGGCACTCAGTGACCCCCCAGCTGTCAGAAGTCTGGCCCCCTTTCCCCACATGTATAAACAAGCACACTGTGTAGGCCCTACTCTAAGCAATGTATATCAATAGGAGACTACATACATACTTTTAGGTCTAAAAAAATACATGACATAATAAACCAGGGGCATGACAGTTGCTATGGTAACGGGAATAAGAGAAAAAGTGAAAAAATGGTCATTTTTGAGGTTATTTTGGGTTACCATGGCAACCGAGTGACAGAAACAACCAATTTCATTTTCTTATCCAATGTGACTCTCAGAGTGCGTCAATTTGACATATCATTTGTGCTTCTATCTTGTATATTAAGGGAGATACTGTCCAAATACTGTTAAATTTGAAATAACATGAATTTTGAGTTGTTTCCATGGAAACCAGTCATTTACTGCATTCCATATCATTGTTTTGACAAAAAACACTTGTTTCCATATAGAGGGGATATGTACTGTTGAGATGAGATATGTTGTTCCTTGCTAAACCCATATTTACGGTTGCCATGGTAACAAGAAGAGAAGAGAAACTGAAATTATGGTCAATTTTGGAGTTATTTCTGGTAACCATGGCAACCCAGTAACCAAGACAACCCATTTCAGCCTTCTATCCCATAGAACTCTAGGAATGCTTAATTTTGATATCTCATTTGTGCTTCTACCTTGATAATTAAGGAAGATATATCAAAAATAGTGTTGATTTCAGAATTACCTGATTTTTGGGTGGTTGCCATGGAAACCAGTGATTTACGATATGCTGGGACGCACTTTTTTTAGTACAAACTATCAGGCAGGCTGCGGGACATGGTGTACAAATGGAAAAAATTGGTTTCAGCTTGTTATACCTCCGGTTGGGGTCAACTCCCAAAAAGCCTCCTTGGCCGCAGTACTATAAGATCCCTCGGGAGTTTTGCTCCCCTGTAAAATGAAACTCTGAAGATGTTTATATGAATAAAGCCTTTTAAAAAAGGAAAAAAAGAAAATAAAGCTACTTTGACCATAACGAAATATGTATTGACCTATATTTAATATATAGGCCCTGTCCGTATCTCGTTCTCTTTTATCAGAAAGAGAAACCGGATATCACAAAGTACAACATCCGTATTTTTACTATAAGCTGATCTCAGCTTTCTAGTTCTCCCTGGTGAGTCCTTGTTCTGAAGATTGGTCACACCACAATGTTGACTAAACATTTCACAGGGAAGCCCAATGTTAGGAGAGAAATTACTGAGAAATTGCGGACAATCGGAGACACATTAGTAGTAAAAGAGGGCAGGGTGACCAGGAAAGGGAAAAACAGGAGAGTAACTGGGGGAATAATATTCCTTTTTTACGATTCAACCACTAAAATACCAGGATAACATGTTGAGGGGAGAGAGATACAAACCTAAGGGTCCAAAAATGATATGCATTAGGATTGTTTCTGCCTGGGACTACATGTACATTTGAAGCCACTCAGCTAATTAATGCTCATTATTTTTATGAAATACCACAAACAATATCACATACTTAAGTTACTTAAATTTCGCAGCATTGGCTATGGGTTGATGAAAGTGGGCAGTGACTGATGAGCTGTGGCATGAAGGCAGTGAGCAGTAGTGGTTGGTGAGGTCTGGACAGTGAGCAGTAAGTGAAGGGGTAGTGAGTGGTGTGTTAAAATTGTGTAGTGGGTAGAGGAAGGTGGGAATCAGGCAGTGAATGGTGAGCTCTGTGTAGTGGGCAGTGACCTGTCACTGACAGGCATTGAGTGGTGAGTTCTGTGTAAGGGCAGTGAGAGGTGGGCGTCAGGCAGTGAATGGTGTTTTTTTGTGTAGTGGGGAGTTACCTGTCAGTGACAGGTAGTCAGTGGTGAGTTCTGTACTGTAGGCAGTGGCCGGTGAGTGGAGGGCAGTAAATGGTAAGTTCTGTGTACAGTTGGAAGTGGGCTTTGGATGACAGGCAGTGGGTTGTGAGTTCGGTGTAGAGTGAGTCACGGGTGACAGGCAGTGAATTGTGAGTTCTGTGTAGTGGGCAGTGAGTGGGGGGTGGGGGGGGGGGTGGGGGGGTGGAGAGGAGTCAGTGGGGAGTTCTCTGTAGTGGGCAGTGACCTGTCAGTGACAGGCAGTGAGTGGTAAGTTTGGGGTAGTGGGCAGTGAGTGGCTGGCAAAAAAGGCAGTGAGCGGTTAGTTTTTTGGAGAGTGCAGAGTGTCTTGAGCTGTGGATGGAGGGCAGTGAGTGGAGAGTTCTGTGTAGTGGGAAGTGACCTGTCAGTGACAGGCAGTGAGTGGTGAGTTTGGGGTAGTGGGCAGTGAGTGGCTGGCAAAAAAGGCAGTGAGCGGTTAGTTTTTTGGAGAGTGCAGAGTGTCTTGAGCTGTGGATGGAGGGCAGTGAGTGGAGAGTTCTGTGTAGTGGGAAGTGACCTGTCAGTGACAGGCAGTGAGTGGTGAGTTTTGTGTAGTGGGCAGTGGGTGGCTGGCAAAAGGCAGTCAGTGAGTGGGCAGTTTTTTACAGAGTGCCTTGAGCTGTGGTTGGAGGGCAGTGAGTGGTGAGTGGTGAGTTCTGTGTAGTGGGCAGTGACCTATCACTGACAGTCAGTGAGTGGTGAGTTCTGTGTAGTGGTCAGTGACCAGTCAGTGAGTGGTGAGTTCTCTGTAGTGCATGGGCAGTGAGCGGCGGGTGACACCAGGTCAGGCAGGCCGTAATCTTACCCGGCCCCCGGTGGCCGTGAGCTGACAAGCAATCAGTTCCCATTCTTCACCGTCCAGAGCCGGGCCGACCGCGGGGCAGGGCCCGGCGGGGGGTCAGGCGATCCCTACTTTGGGCGGGCGCCAGGAGGATCGGGCATTTTCTAAGGCATTGAGGCCGGAGGATCAGTCGTTGGAAGGCCTTCTTTATTTTCACGTCCTTCAGATTTTGTGACCTCTATTTTCTGTCAGTTAGCCTTAGGGCAACGCCTGTGGTCTAATAACTGAGTCCGTTTCATGTAAGGGGCATGATATCATAGCAGAAAGGGCTAAGGACATTGATTTCAAAGCTACATGTTAGGCTATTGGTTATTATATTAATATGACTGAGGGGAAATAAGAGAAATTACCTTCTGTCTCAATCATGGCATTCTTTTCAAAATAGCAGGTTTTTTGTTATCTTATAAGTAGATGGATGGCATTCTCATGAAAATCAAATGCCTTACAGAAACACCTTTTCCAAAGAAATGTGGAGTATTCGCAACGCTTTTTTCCTTGTATTAGAATTAGAAATAAGAAATGACCAAACCTCCGTGCAAGATCACTACACGCACTCCTAAAAAGAGTGACAAGCTCTTATGCGTGTATATATGCGGTCATTACATGCATGCATTCCAATTTTGTCCGTAAGGAGTCTTTTATACAAAAGATCTCATTGCATAGGATACATTTGGAACAGAGAAAATGCTAGTATAGGGCCTGACCAAATTAGGCGGAGAAAACTAGGCCTTAATGATTTTAATTGGTGGAGAACCCTCCGCTTAAATCCCACTGCTCTCATGCATGAATCACTTCACAATTTACCTGCAATAATCAAATAAACAAACCACCAAGTTCTCTACACAATCCACCACAAACAGATCGATACCATGTCCACCCGCCGTGCATTACACCCCTCACCGCACAAGTTCTGTTTTACAACTCATTACCGCCAATTAGACCGGGCTGGGGTGGTTGGGGTGGTTGGGGTGGCCGGGGAGGAGGCCGGGCGGGGCCGGCGGCGGGCTGACCGGGGGAGGCGGGGTGTGACCTCGGCGGGCGCCCGGCCCCCGACCCGTGGTCAGAGGGTCAGAGCCGACCGGTAATCCTGGCTGATTGGACGGCTGGCCGACTGACCGGCACTGACCTCCAGGGTGCCCCGGTCACGTCGGCGGTGATCTCCTCCCTCCCTCCCTCTCCCTACCGCCCCTCCTGCGTGTGATCCCGATGTCTCTGGCCGTGCCTTTCCAACCTTCCTACTCCTATCGCATTCTCATACTATGCCTTTCTCATGGCCCTAGACCCTTAAATTTGACATGACTGTTTCAGGCATTTGTGACATGGGACATGGCATTTCGACAGGGTGGCTGGGCTATTAATTTTCTAAAATTCTGCAGGGCAACAGAGTAATTTATTAACTTTTACATGCGACATTGGGAACCAATCATCATTAGCCCCTTTCTCCTGCGTGCCCTTCTTTATGCAGTATAGGCCGGGTACTAGGCCTATGGCTATATGTTGTTATTTTATTACAATTTCTATTTCTCTCTTTCAGACTTTATCAGGGTGACAGCCTGTCCCGCCTCCAGCTTCGGGGGTCGTTGGCATAACAATACATACTTTGTTTGATAGTGACATATACTAAAACGAATGTAAGTAAGTAAGTAAGTAAGTTATATATAGTAGGCCTAAAGTTTGAGTAAGACACAATTCATTCAACGGTAGAAAATTGGCCTCTGTAGTTCTCATACAGTCATTCATGTGCTGCAAGATTGATGAAATTGTTATTTGTAAATTGATTTTATTTAATGTTTACTTGTATTGTCTATGCGTTTACTAAACTCTCCTCGAAAATGCTATTTACCTGAAAACAGAGGTTGAAAAGTGGAAATTAGTACGATAAAAAGACACTTATGAACTTTCAGCAAAATTATGATTATTATTTATTATTCATATTATTTCAGTACGAATATAGATCTCAATCTCCCCTACCTCTCTCACAATCAACCTTTGCAGCAGCTTTAAAAATACAGTCATTCATGTGCTGCAAGATTGATGAAATTGTTATTTGTAAATTGATTTTATTTAATGTTTACTTGTATTGTCTATGCGTTTACTAAACTCTCCTCGAAAATGCTATTTACCTGAAAACAGAGGTTGAAAAGTGGAAATTAGTACAATAAAAAGACACTTATGAACTTTCAGCAAAATTATGATTATTATTTATTATTCATATTATTTCAGTACGAATATAGATCTCAATCTCCCCTACCTCTCTCACAATCAACCTTTGCAGCAGCTTTAAAAATACAAAAATTTGTGAAACTCTGCTATTATACTTCGAGTCCATATCTGATGAAAACGTAGCTTTCCATTACCGGGGTATCATGAACATTTGATAATGGACTGCTCCTAAGAAAATAACGACGGGAAGTCATTTGAAAATCAATCTCCGCAATGAATGCCCGCGCTAATGCTTTTATCGTGTTCTTTCCATTGGGAACACTCTGCTTTAATCAGCCTTCAAAATGATTGCGATGCAGAAAAACCGCTTTCATCATCAGGAAAACGTTATCAATCTGACCCAAATGAGTATTTGTTGCTGCTATAAATAATTCCAAAATGAGATGTTTTTTATTGGTGCCGGACGACCTCCCTCGGGATGTCTACTTAAGCCTGGATGATTGAAATGCCACATTCTTTAATAAAACATCGATTAAAGCTGCATTGATCCGTGCTGTTAAATAGAGTATCGTTCACTCATATAGGCCTACCCATGCAGGTGCCTTTTATTAATGGAAATATAAGCTATGATAGTTATACCAGTCTCTATGGTTATACGTATGCTGGCTCTACATACAGGGCATAAATATAGCACTGGACAGGATCTGTGATCTAGAAAATAGGAAAACAATAACGTTTTGGGGGTGTACAGTTTCCTTGATATTTCGTTACAGAATTTCTTACAATTTGTATGTGAACACCACTATTTTTTATATAATATGTTATCAATGATACTGCATAAATATATAGCCTTATAGGCCTTATAACATAATTATAAAAAGAGCTGCAGCCATAGCCTATATTAATTTTATTTGATGTCAATTTAATGATCTAAATTTGTATGATGTGGTCATGTGCAAGTCAGATCAGTGGTCAGTGATTTATCGCCCCAAATTGGCGCTTATGGCAAGGTCTGGAGCCAATAAACGAACCACCAAAACCCGAGGTTCGTACGATCCCCATGGGTCGTACATCCACCCGAGGACAACCCCTAAGGTGCTTCTTTATTTTATCACCCAATCATTATTGAAACTGTCTAAAAAAAAAAAATAGCTGAGAAACCGCAGTGGTGCGTATGGCCTGTCAATACGCCCTCCCTGCTCAACGGCCGTGCGGGTGATAAAATACTGGACGCGATTACCTGCATGTGAAAAAATAAAATTGGACCTTTTGGTGCTGTCATAAAAAAGACTAACTTAGTAACTAAGATACAAAGAAGTCGATCTCAAATTAACAGTCTGTTTATTGTTGTCAAATAGATATGGCCTGTTTCTAATACTCTATACTGTATGAATTGTAATGTGTTTAAGATGCGCTATAAAGGGCGCTTTCAGGTAATGAGAAGAAAGGGGAGCGTGCACAGCGGTTTATGTGGACTTTTAAAAGTGCGTGAAAACATTTGAGTGGGACTCTAGCCGGGGACTCTAGGCCCTGCCTTTTGGAACAAATCCATTGAATGCTAAGATAAAATGACAAATCTTTCAACTGGCCCCTTTCAAACAGTTTTGAGGCATTTGATTCTTCAAAGCATGTTCTTCAGAATGCTTTAAATGGACGAATGTCCAATGAGCTTTATTTGCTTTTAAGCCCTATTTCAGATCGATTTCAGTCTCAGTTTAAACCTCTCCCAACAGCCCCATTAACTCAAGTTCCTCTTTAACTTGCAAAACAACAAAGCGTTTACATGGAAGCGACCCTGAAAACATTCCTTGCGACACTCCTCTCTCGGCTCCCCACTTCCAGGCCCTGTGCAGAAAGAAACAAATCGATGATTCAGCTTTTCTGATGAAAAAAGAGACATGCTCTCTTCCCAGATTTCCCATTTCACACCCCCACCTTCTCCCAGGCACCGACAGACACCCTTCTCGGCGTGCCGCAGCCTGTTCCGGTTTAATTTGCCGTTAGGACGTAATGGATTTGCACTTTCCGCCATTATCGCTCATCGCTGCCGCTTTACGCTGGTTCTCGGGCTGGTTATTAGGACAAATCGACGTTTCCGCCGGCTCCAATTTGTTTGTGGAAATGATGCAGGCGTGCTAATCACCCCCTAGGTGTCGCTTCGACCATTGTCTCTGTGACGTCATAATTATGGGTGTATTGTAGGTGGGAGGTGGAGGAGGTATGCTCGAGGAAGGGGTGCAATGGCCATTGGATTTTGGCATTTGTCTTCGCTTGTTTTATTTTGTTCAGAAAAGACGCAAGTTCGTTTTCTTGAAATCAAATCCCGAATTTAATGTAGATTGGGGTATCCATGTTGCCCTGTCAAAATCACTGTGTCGCCCTGTCGAATTCAAGAATTGGCCCTGTCACATGTCACTAAGCCAGAAAATAAAAATTGTTATATCGCCTTTCTCGAATTTGGGGGTCTATACCAATAAACTGGGCTACGTGTTTGAGGAAATGTCTACCCAATCATTACATGCAGGGTGAAAATTACATTGATGAAGAATTAACTTGGCTGCCGGGCTTGTCTGCCGAGCGGTTAAAGAAACTTATCCAAACTTGCAGTCAATGTATTGATCTTCAATTTGTCAGGTCGGCGTTATCACTGTGGACCAGCGGGGAAGATTTGCATACCATGAATTAGGTCTAGAGTTCCTTTTTGCTGTTTCTTCAGACGTCTGAAAGTAATATTGATCTGGGCCTCTAGGGCCTAGGTCTTAATGAAGTCGTTTGAAAGTGTTTTTTTTATTATTTTTTTAAAGTAATCTCGCAAATACCATCAACTTTATACCAACTTTGGTGTTTCCACAGTTTGTTTGGTATCTGAAAACCCGATATGTGCAGTCGGTGTACGCTTTCACAAAAATGGAATTAAAAGTTCACTTCTTTTATTAGATAACCCAGGACCTGATGAAATTGCATGAAGCATCAAATTTCAAAAACGGAAAATTACCAGCATGCAGGTAGCTGGAATGGGATTGGGAGGGGAGGGTGTTTGAAAGGGAGGGGGTAGGGGGGCAGGGGGGTGGTGTGGGGCGTGTGTGTATGTGTGTGGGTGTGTGTGTGTGTGTGTGGGGGGGGGGGGGGTCTGCTGTGAACTAACGAATTTGTTTGCCCTTCCCTGAAGCATTCTGGCCAAGAGAGCCCTGGATGCCCAGGCCCCCTCCGCCCGGCTTTTATTTTTTAATTTGACACCGGGGGACAGTAAACAGGGCATGCGCGTTACCCCAACCGCCAGCCCTTCCACCCCCTAACCCTTCTCATTAGCCAGCCCCTCCCCCTTCCCTCCCCCTTCCTTCTCACCCCTCTCCCTCATCCCCCTCCCCAACGTGCGCCTTCCAATCCACCCATATTGATTATCCGAGTAGGCTTGTAATGAAGGCTTAATTCGCGACAATTTGTAGAAAATTTGATATTTGCTTGTTTGCATCATGCAATTTACTGACAGGGGAGCTTTGTTTAATGGGATCCGGAGGGGTCATAGATTTTTTACGATAATCAATAATGGATCTATATGATGTATATAGAATATCTATACTTCTGAGATAAATTATTTTTCACCAGTTTACATTGAATAAAAGAAGATAATGACTCAGACTGTAACTTAAATGTAAATAATTCTCCCAACCACGGATGGCTAAATTCTTGAGTTATATCTGCAGGTTAGACTAGATCAGGATGCTTGCTGTATGATTCATATAATTAGCTGTAGTTTATACCATGAGGAAAAACTGGAGATCATTATTTTGTGAGAGATAAAATCAATATATAATATTTATTCATTATAGATGGATATATGAAAATTGTTTATTTATTTTCTATGGTTTTTCCAAGGGTTTTGTCTACAAAATTCGTCCAAATTAGCCTGCAGGTGCTTAAAATACTGTAAATCAGCTATATCCATGGTAGGTAGGAATATAAGGGGTGACTCATTCAACATAATGTTAGGGCCACAATAATTCTCCCGCAACCTAGCGCTGATTCTAAAGCTTATAAATTCAATTTTATATCACTTTGCTGTAATGACTCCGCGTATTATTTTTCTTTTTTCGGCGAGCGTTTTATGAGAGAGTCCGGGCAACTAGAAACCGGTCCGATTACATTGCTCTTCAGGGTGGATCCGGAGATTTTCTAAAGGGCGGTCGTCCTAATGTACAATTTTCCGGCAGCCCCCAGAGGGCCGAGAAATTTACATTTAAAAAAAAATCAAAATTTGGCCCAAACAATGGGGGCGCGGGGTTCCGATACATGTCATTGGTCGGCATCTTCAGCAGACGGATGCGTTCTCTGGCAGGTATGCTTGGACGGAAGGCATATTTTAACGTCATATTCGAATTCCACCGTGTTTGGTATAATATAGGTCTTGATATAATTTTACAAGATAAAACGAACGTACGGGGGAATATTCACACCACGAACATCAGGAGATTCCCATTGCAGTTTCTCAGTGCACCAATTTTTAACCAAATATCGGCGGTATTTTGGTTGTCTGATTTACTCAAGAGCTGAAAATATTACACTTACAAATTCACATAATTTGATCGTTTAGGCCTAATTTATTGAAAGTGTGTAAAGACAAGAAAAGCAAACACAAAGTATACTTATGGGATAGACCGGGCCTAGAACAAGAACGAACTTCTAAACACTTTCCAATACAACAGATCGGATCGACTACAAACATATATTTAAAAAAGGCGGTGTATGACCCACGACATTTTATCTTCGTTTTACATGACCAGCTCGTCGTTGTATAATTGCAGGAGTTTAATGATAAACTTGCTTCCTTGAAAATTGCAACGAACGACGTGTCTGTTTGTCAGCGGTAAATCATGAAGTGAAATGGGAGATCGGGGACTTCAGGGACACCAAGTCCTGCTAAAATGCTCTTGTGTCAAGGCCTACAATATTGTTATCAATATTTTCTGGGGCTATTTCAGAGAAGTCTATATTCGATGAATTGTTGTTTGCTAAAAGGTCACAATACCCCGGCCTTCTCAACGAAACAAGTAATTTGGGATTAGGCCTATGCCACATAAATTGGTGGCAAAAACGTAGCATTTTCAAGGGTAAAATAAAGGAGAGTGGTTACCTTTCGGACTTTGTCTCCTTAAGAGATTTTCGACCAAATTCTATATCAAAAAGGTTAATTTCACAGAAAAAAATGGCGGTCCAACCCAGCGCCACTGAACCTTACCTATGTCTAAATCGACCAAAATGGCGCTCACAAACCAACCTATTCAATACAGAACGGCAACCAATCTTTTTTTCTCGATATTTGTGCATACTTATAAGCATCTAAGTCACTTATAATCGAATGACCAGTCAAAAGGCAGTTGACCATTATGCGGTCACCCGACTGGACATCGGCCGCTCGCGCCACCTATCGGTTTATTGGGGAGGACCGGAAGTGACCTCTTCACGGGTCACTGACCTTGGGATTTCCCGCCAAAACCCCAGAACAAAGCACCTCGTGTTGGCAGCGTGAAATGGGACTTGGGGACTTGGGCAGACGACAACGTGTGTCTGTATGAGTTTGTCTCGCCTGTTTGAGGTTACATCATACTAGATTAGCCGTAAGAATTGTTTGGCGAAGGATGGAATCAAGATTATTGAGTTCAATGTCGATAAATAGTTCTATACTAGGACTGAAATTACCAGAAATGGAATGAAAGTTCGTTCTGCAATATAATAAATATAATCATCATTGGTCATCAGTTCACTGAATTATGACTTCGGAATATGAGATAATATGTGACACATCGTCTCTCACTGAGTCGGTGTACGTGTTCTTTGTTCTGGTTCGTGAGAAAAACACTGACTTTACCCACAACTTTACAACAATCTGAATCTCCAAAGATTTTTCCCTTGATATTTTCCGGTGGATAACTGATATATTGGAAAACCATAGGTTTTATAATGTATAATTGAAATAGGTAAAACGCTATTCCATTGTTCATTGAAAAGAGTAGATAAAATGTATACTCGTACAATTTGTTGTTCATTGTTAAAGGAAAAGTTAAGTACTTGACTGGTGTTGAAGCATCACACTCAAATTTAGTACCACCGAGCTGGCTCGAGATTTATAAGAAAAATAATGATAAGTTCATGTGGTGCACATATCTATTTCAGACTGTAAACGTCGACGTACGACCTATATATACTTAACTAAACCTCTGCCTGCTTTTTCTCAGTTTCACCCATTTGCCTTGTGCTATGCAAACTTTTGACACCGTCGCGCCAAATCCCACCAAGCCTTCTTTGTTGTCGGCCGACCTCTCCTCCCCTGAGCCCCGTCTTTGTGACCACAGCTCGCACGGAGGGGATTCAAAGTTTATTTGCGGCTTTATGTGGGCAGATAAAGGATAGCCGATTACCGGCTTGGCCAGGGTGGGGTATACGGAGACCTGCCGGGGGAGTCAGGATCAGGAATTGACCGTCCCTCCTCTCTACTATACGGTAAAACCTTAGCAGGAGTGAGCCAGCTTTGAAGTTGGAAGGGGGTGTCAAATAAAACTTGGTGGTCCTAGATAAATTGAAGTGGTTCCAGACTTGATCTACCCCACTACCCACCCCCGGACAATCGTTCTTATATTGTACTACTGGTAATAATTCAGGAAATCCAAGCGGGTTCCAGACATCCAGCACCCTCCTACAACTACGCCGCCGCTTGCATTTAAGCCACATTCACTTTTATGCTCGCCCTACCCTGGAATTGAATTTTCATCATGTATCAAAATATGTTTGAAGTTGAAATTTTAATTAAGAAATATTGTCAGATTGAACATTATTTGCAAAGCACTTTTTGCAAAGCATTTTTTTGCACGAGACATGAAAGGGTGACGCACTTGGTTGCCGATCATTCTGAGCAGAGCCTGCGCCCATAACATATCACAATAACCTAAAAACTTCAAACCCCAGCTAAGAAAACAAATTTAACGCTTTACGGTATAGTCCAAATGGTCGAGCAAATTTAGGCCGGGGGATGTGTGTACAGAAACATCGAGGGGTCGGCCATTGTCCGGTGTCGCTGTAATGAGCTGTTTGCTTTGGGGCCGCCGTGACGTCAGCTGGGGCGGTGACGTAACGACTAATTCAGTAGGCCGACGACCAACAATTAGCGCATTTACCGTGTGGCTGGCGACGGGCAGGGGCTGGGCCAAAAATACCCTCGACCACCTCTTGTGTCCGGCCTTGGAGGTAGGGGTGTATTTCCTCGAGAAGAAAGGCCTTGGGTGACTGGCGGGGGAAAGGGAGGAAGGTTGGAAGGTTGGCGGCGGGGAGAGGAAGGAAGTAGGGGACGGTGGTGGTGGTGGTGGGGCTGGGTGTTGTTGTTCTTACCTGTACAGGCCTACCTGTAAAGGTGTGGGGGTGTTGGGTACATGGGGAGAACGGCAGGAGGACAGGTACAAAAGGTGGGCTACACAGGTAAAAAGGGAATCAGACTGTGGTTCAGGAGGACAGGAAGATTTTGCACTCAGTACATTTTGCATTTTTAGCCTGAGATATTGACTAACGTTATGGTAAGTTAGTGCCATGGGGGGGGGGGGGGTCCAGGGAGTGCTTTATATTACTTATTCTGGTCGGAAATTATTTTTATTATTATTGTAATAATATACCTATTCCACGTGCCTCCATTCCAGAATCCACAAGGAGTGACATCGACAGGCATTTCCGTTTACAGGAGGCTTTGTTATAATTATAAGTTAAACACGTATAGTTACGTAACCGGTTGTTTTACAGGGTCAAGTAAATACATTTATAACCTTCTTAGAATATAGTGTCAGTGCAGTTCCATCTCAATGAGTCTACTCAACTAAATTTACCACTAAACATTATTAACACTTATCACAGACAGCAGCCTCGCATTTAGAACTTATTCAAAGATTGTAGACTCTGATTTATCTCAGAAAGTAGACCATTGTAATTCGAGAACAGATGCGTCTCCCAATAATTTCCAGCTTTCCCTGCTGGTTGCCTTTTAACAAAACCCCACCTGCAAACAATTTGTCCGTCTTCTCCATGCTATCAGGTTTCCCTTCCAACCCAACACCATTACCTTGTCAGGTGTAATGAACTCACCTTTTATCTACCCCATATGGTTCCTAACTGCCCACTCGGCACTATAATGAGCGCACCTCAATGGTCAGGTTACGTCATACCCCCAAATTACGTCACGTCAACGCAGAGCTCAGCCTCGCTCTCAATTGACCGGAAGTTCAAGGGACCACTTAGATGGGGATCGGGATTAGTTTCTCCCAGAAAATTATCCTCCATGTTCGTGGTGTGCAGTGTAGGGGGCTGTGGGTGTGGGTTTAATTTAATCGGATTATCTGAAAGTGGTTTTGACCGCATCGGAAACAGTATATTGCATTTTAGCCAAGTGAAACTTTGTAAAATAAAGATAAAACTTAAAAGTTTCACCTTTCCAATCATGGTATCGTGCGTTTACAAGAAAAAAGCATTTCTGATCTTATTACATGGGTGGGCTTAGAAGTTATGAGAAAGGGATTTACTTCCTGTAGATCGATGTACATTTTTTCTCACTTTTGTAACCTGATAAACTATACATATAGGCATGTAAACGTTTCCTATTTCCCGTCAAATTCAGCTCAATCAAATTTGAGGGGGACGGGAACATTGAATAAAAGATTTCCGATCGAATATTGGATACACGTTTTCCAAAAGACTTGTCGAGTTTCAATTTCGAACACAAGAAAAGAGCGGCATATATCTCAAACGTGTGATATGTGGGTAATTCTTGTATAAGTAAACATAATAAAAATGAAACTTCCTTTTTAAGATGTGACATTACAAATAATGTCAAATTTACCATTGGGCAAAGAGATGTGCATGTAATTCCTTTTTTTTTCGAAGAGAGAACACATCAAAGGCATTAATTTTGTTGTATTGATAATCGAGCGCGGCCTAGTCTTTGTTGTACGTGCAAAAATAGGACGTATACCATACATTATACATAGATCTTAATACAAAGATATACATTTTTCTTTAATATATTTCCTGCCTTTTTAAATTTTCTTTGTAAACTCCCCATGGTTCGCTTCCTCACTTCTCATTATTTGCTTCGATTTGACATTTTTCAATCTTATTTCTGGCACTGTTTTGGTGTTATTCACCTTATCCGATGTGTCCTTGCTTTATTGGCTTCTTTCAGATACATGTCAGATGTTAAAGAATCTCAGCAAGGGGTTCGCGCGTTAACAGAATAGTGTAGCATGATAAGAAAAAAATGCAGGGAAAAATCGGCGGGCCTCCCCGTCTCCCTCTTATGAATTCGCCACAAGCAGCCCTTGAATTTTCAATTCCCGTTCAGAAAGTCTGAATATTTGAAGGTGTTTGTCCGTGTTCCGATGGATGTACGGATGACCAGTAACCAGGCCATGCATTCTGTTCCCAAAGTGGGTCCCTTCTTTCCTTTTTGACTGCGTATTTTTCACTCATGTTGATCTTTGATACATTGATTATGCTCAGACAAACTATGTTATCATCTTTATAAGATTATGCCTCCCCCATGTATTGTTTGTGGTTGTATACAATCAAAGCAAAAACAAAGGCAGAGAGTGAATATGTTAAAATTGGTTTTTAGTGCATATCTATTGTTTACAATGAAGTCAATTTGCGGCCACAACTTGAGAAATTCGTATGAGTAAGTTAGCCCAGTAACGTGTACTTTATTATCTAACAATGATAAATAACACCAATAATTGTGCAAAAATACAAAAATGCTAGGACAACAAATTGTTCTCCGTGCAAGATCAATCAACCTAGAAATTATATACATCTGTTTGAAGTTCCCGTATGACCCATTTTTGCCTTTGGAGGCACTCTCGTGATTAATTGTTGTTTTGATAAGGACGTAAATGAGAGGTTTGGCGGCTTGGTGGGCAGTACCTATGAAATTCCCTTTGATCTAGCCGGGAGTGGCCTAGGGCTAGGGGTGGGGCCGGACGGGAGGGGAGGCGGTATCTAGGGGAGGCACCGAGGGCCAGAGGAGAGGCAGATGGGGAAATTAGTAAGTGAGAATGTCGGCGATATTGGCTGAAGTTTGAAGTAGAGTACATGTGTTGGTGTGTGGTGGTTGATGTGATCTATAATCATAATTATAATGCACCCCCATTACCCCTAGGCTATAGGCGTGGTTGGTTTTATTTTACACCATTGAATGCTGTTATTTAGAACCGTAACTTGTATTCTAGGATAAATTGATTTAAAAGAAAAACATCGTGAGTTTGTCAATTCAGTACAGGGGGCTGGCATTATCAGATTGTACAGCATGGATAAACACAAGCATATACACACATAAAAAAATAAACAAATAAATGAATACTTGCCTACATCCAAACACACGAATATATGTTTTAATTCATAAAAAAAAGTTGAATCTACACCAAACCCAACGACGGACTGTTGTTGACTTGAATTTATTAATCTTTGGCAAATCAACTAGTTTCGGCGTGTTACTGCCTTCATCAGGATGTTTTGATACAGGTATAGATATAGATATATAAACACAATCGCACACACATAATACATGCATTGTGATAGATAGTCATACAAATACACATGTAAGTCAACTGTGTGAGGCCACTAGGCAAGCTCTACATCCTGTACAAAGTTTACTATGGAGCTACAAACATTATCGTTATGGCCATAGTTAGTATTCAGCGCTGCGGCTGGCAGGCATGATTACCACCGTCGTTGATGTACACCGCTGAAGTGTCGGTGAAGTGTGTGGCGTGTTGTTGGCCACTTGTGGTTGTGGTTACTGGGGACGTGGGCAAAGAATGTACACAGTGTGTAGAGGTCCTACTACGATCCAGGGCCCATTTAGTGTGTGGTGCTAGGCGGACTAGCCTACGGTAATAATGTATGTAAATAGGGAATAGTATTGGCAGGGATCTTCACCGCGGTCTCTTGATCTTTATAGCACCTTTGTTTATACATCTACCACATTTTGCTTTAATCTTTAATTCCCTAATCTACATGAATAAGATAAACAAAAATCATACACACCTGAGAAATGTAATGATTAAAAACAATGGTTGGGCAAATTAAAACCTTTTTGCTAAAATAATTAAGTATGTATTTTCTGGTAGCAGGCCGCCGCTGTCGAGAGACTGCAAGAGAGCGTCGGCCCACCGCCGGCACTCCAAGGCTAGCAGCACCACTCACTGCAGCACCACCACTACTACTACCACCACTACGCCATGCAGCACCACGCCATCATTACCACCACCGCCAGCACCAGCACCACCGGCACCACCATGGCGCAGGGGCACCACCACCGCCGGCTGTTGAGGGTCGACACATGCCGGTGGAAAGGCAGACGGTCGGACAGCGCTCGGCCTCCACCTCCCTTACCCTTCTCTCTGGCCGACCGCTCACCCCACACATTTTACCCTCCCACCTCCGCTAACCCCCACCAACCCCCTCCCCGTCCGACCTGGCCGGCTATTTTGGTCTGGAGCCCGCTGGGTGCCAGCTGGCTCAGTGCCAAGTCAGCACATACAACATCGATCATGTGACAGAGAAGGTGAGGTGGATGTATGGTTGGAGGGGACGGTCTGGAGGCAGGGACGGGTAGGCAGCGGAGTGCTAGCTTACTGTGTAGGTTGGAGGTCTGCACAGAAACGACCCTGTTTACATAATATTCTCCGGTCCTCCTGCGTCAGAGCAACGAGAATAGACTTCAGTCTATTCTCGTTGGTCAGAGCTTTATGTCTATGGCTCTGGAGTAATGTTAGGATGTAACATCTAGAGCAGATCCACGCTAACTGTTTGTCGGTGCTTGGGGAATTGTTCAATAAATCAAATAATGTTTGCATTTCTATAATAATTTCAATGTCTCATTTTTTTTCACAAGCAACTAGGGTTGTTTCTTCAAAATGGCTGTGTTAGCAATTATGGAGAGATCTGATTGTCTTATAATAATTTATAGAGAAGACCTGATTGTCTTGTCGAAAGATGATCGTCTCTCAAAAATCGTATAATGAATGGATCTAGACTGAAAGGAGGTCACTGTAGCCTGATTCTGATATGTCTGTTCTGCCATGACGTACGGGAAAATGTCTTGAATCGCATCTCTTAGATCCCTTCTACTGCCTTTCCTCCTTCGCCAAAACCCACTTGCAAAGCCAAAGTAAGGAGAAGTTGGAAGAGGAGAAATACATTAAGCCGCCTACATAAATACACTCTAGACTTCTGAATGGTCTCATCATGCATCATCACCATTTGTCCCCCAGGAGCGGCTGATGTGTCGCAGGGGTCCTATATAAAAAGGACCAAGAAAGGACTAAAAAACTTAAAACTTAAAATGTGTTGTGCCCTATAATAAAAGCTGATTGCAATCTCATAATATTATGTTTCTGTGAATGTTTAATCTATATCTGAGAATTTTCAAACATATTTTCCTCATGACATTTTGTCCTGGTGGTATATTTAAGCACTCATAGTTTTATAATCATATCCCTTTGATTGTTTATAAAATAAAGTCACATGCACAAAATCGGCCCTTTCTTAACCAGCGGACCTCTTTTTTTTTTATAGCATCCACACCCCTTCCTCATGTGGATAATACTCTTTGACCTTTAAAACATCTTTGGCTTATTATATCCATCAGTGTGTATCCATTTTTGTCGTTTCCCAGAGTCCAATCAGCTTGGGGTTATGTGCTTCCCAAAGCGGCCGTCTAACCGCCCCCAAAATTGGTGGGTAGTAGAAAGATGTTTGATCTTCCGCTATTTATGGATTTTTCTTTTTGGTGGAGAGGTTGCAAACCAGGCGGGTTGTAAAGGGATTTACTATATTCTTATATGACTTGAATTCCTTCTGATTCATATTATTAGCGAACCAATCCCATTTCATTCATCGATGCAATATGGATACCTTCAGCATAATCAACACGCACTTATTTGCGTCCTGCTTTAAATCCAAGCAGACAAGGAATTTAAGCGAGCTCGTGGTCGTGGTGTTACTGAATTTTCAAATGTATGGTTTACAAAGGATTGTATGCATTAAAAAACACGAATAGGGCTACCCTTCTTGATTTTGAAAAATCTTTTGATAAGACTTATTCAAATACCCCCTTTCAATGGAAGGGGGGGGGGGCATAAACAATTATCAAACTCCCACACGTCTTCTTTTTTCACGTTCCCTAGTTTCAATCATTATACTAATTATTATGGTCTTATCATTCTTACAAGTTTCTCCGGCATTATGATTTTAATTAATATGTTTCCTGCATGCATGGATTAACAAGCAATCGGTTTTGGCCATACAATCAACGTTTTTTTGTCAGACATTTTCCGCACAGAAAAGACATCTTTGAAGTGCATGTACAGTTTTTTTTAAAGTTTTTGCTTCAATCTTTATTTCCCTGAATCATAGTTGTGTTATAGAACGGAGTTTTACAACGGAAAACCTAAAGTTTCGGTGGGTTATCAGAGATCAGCTATCGGAACTGGATTTGGAACTAGGTACCGAGAATCAGGACCGCATGGCGCACTGACATCTTTTTATCCAAGTAACAAAGTGTGGAAAACCGTTAAAAATGTATAAGAATTAGAAAATGAACATAATATTATCGCCTTTGATTTACGTCTATTGCGTGAAGTCAAAACAGAGGTCACCATGAGAATGTTGAGTTTCGGCATCATAGCCCTATAAATACTTATTCTAGTGTTTTTTTCTAACTAAAGATAGTATAGCCCATGCAAATAACTTTCTTTATATAAATATGTATATCATTTCACTTATGCACAGGGAATGTTATCCATTTTCGAAGTTATCTACAAGTCCTTCAAAAGTAGTATTGGAAATCTTTGCGAAGAATAGGGAAACTTATAATTCAGCATTCGCATTTCAGGAAGCTTGAAGTTTTGAAAAACGTGGGTGCCAGTGGCGGATCCGTGATTTTGAAAGGAGGAAGGGGAGGAGGGCCCTTTTGGAACATTTTCTCCTCAATGGGAGTAGTTTTTGCCAGAAATTTCCTTTGAAAATCGTTAAAGTGTTAATACTTGTAAAATAAAAATCAGGTGCCCTGCATGACTTTATTGAGGTATCATTTGTATGTGTGTGTTTTCTCTACAAATCGGCCCAAAGATTATCAAAGGAACTTTTTCAATAGCGCCCCTTTTTTCCGAAATCCTGCAGATCTCCTACTATATCATCAACTGATACATTTAGAAGGTTAAACCTGATAATTTTCCATTTTTCTAGGACTATCGTTGCATTGAGCTTTCTTGTTCGGTTTTCTTTCGGATACAAATCTGTACACCGTTTTATCTGTTTATATGTAGTTTTTACAATTTGCAAGTCATAGCGAAATTTTCTAGGTCTGCACATGCGATGTGAATATTCAAATACGAGCAAATACATCTCTTTATTCCAAACGCATTTATAAAGACTTACGTTATATCATTTTGAATTAAACTCGACGCAAAAAATATATCTCATTGTCGAACTACACGCATGTACAGTATTCATTCCAAACAATGTAGGGAAAGTAACATTTTCTATTCCGATGCCGCATTCATAACAAATGGAGGCGTTTGGGGAAAAGATCAAATTTCCTTTTCGTGCGGTTCTACATTTGCACAGGCACATGTATGCACGTGCACACATGCAGGGGACGCATTGCATTACCGGCTGGCATATACTTTTACCATGCACACATTGACAGCTTCCTGTGTGAGCTGTGGGAAAGGGGAAAGTGGATCATGTGAAATTTGACCCCCGCAGTCATATAGATGTTTTATCAATAACGGATTTCTATATTGATCCCTACTTCAAACAGAATCATGGAGCCCTCTTCTTTGACTCCCCGACGCCGGCCTTTCACACAACGTTTGCGGCATCGAAAAACCTGACGGGGCAAGTCGAGCTCCCTTCCAAATGCCACGCATATATTGATTTAGTCAGGCTAGGGTGAACAGAATGACAGTGGATTTTGATTTTTCTTGCCATGACATGTAGTGTAGAGATCATTTTACGCGTGGGATGAGGGAAGTTCTTTTCTGAAGCGCTGTCGTTTGACATGCAAATCCCGCCCGGCGATGCAGAAGCCGGAAAGGGGTGGTGAACTCTCATGATAATTTTGTATTATACATGTTCTTTATGGAAGTGAAATGGAATCTGTGATGTTCTATACGAGATGGCTTATATTTACAGGAGAGGTTTTAACTAAATCTTTTAGGATTCCATTCATACAGAGATGGAATTACATTTGAATGATTTAGTTAGAATATTTCGTCTTTGTGTGGGCCAAATGAACACTGTAAGTAGACTTTAGAGTCGATTGTTTTTCTCTCACAAAAATTTGAAGACAATCTCAAAGTTATTTCAATTTACCGATCAACATTAGTAAGTGGGTATATAATTGTACCACCATAAGGGGACATGTATAGATCAAATTCGCATCGGAAAGTCACCAAAAATACGGCATAATGAGGAGTTATATTCGATTCAATCATTCAAATATCCTATTCTGAATTCTTTTAAGATTTTCTTACGTATTGGTCAGGTTTAAGATGTAAACTACACAATTGAAGAACATTGTTATAGTTTACCATAAATACAAAAAATTGTATTGATAAAGAAAACAGCAAAGGAACCAGAGGGAGAGCAGTTTTTAGGACGTTTTTAGCTATAGAAATCTTTTTGTATAGCAAACTGTATCTGTTACAATCATATTTTTAATCAAAATATATGTGGCATGAATATTTGAACTTCAAAATTTAAAAACTTTTATAATAGAATAAAGCAGGTCAACCAAAAAGACAACAAAACCCGCCTGGATGATTTAGAAGGAAAACGTATACTTAAAACACATCAAATAAGGACACCTGAATGGCAGACATTTAATGTTGAAAGCAGAACATGCACGTCCATAAAAGACACATACACACGAATACGTCTAACAAACCTCCCGTATACTATTTCATTGAATTCCTGCACCTGCCACAGTGAATGACCTGATAGAATGCTGAATCGACCACATTCGCCATAAACCTAGTATGTGTGGCAGAAGCGTAGTAACAGGATATATATAATAAGGGGCCTTCCACGTAGTACCTTCGCACATTTCCAAAAATTCCAGACCTTTCCCCAACTCCTCTCTGGAGTAAAGTACTACACATTGAATTTGCACAGGAGCGCACGCACATTTTCAAGAATTTCAGACACCGCCATCCTTTTACTGCATACATACTTGCTGAAAGAACCCAAAGAACATAACCATTTTAGATGGATTGCTTTATTGAGTCATTGTAACATCGGCGTTGTGATTAATACTTATGTATCGCTAATCTGAATAAATGCATTAAATCTATGGAATGGATAACGATGTGAATAAACCTGCATGTAATAAACTATGAAGAAAATAGAAGGAAACAATTGCTTGTATAGCGTGTTCTGATATCTCCTGTCCATTGAAAACCATGCATACATTATTTAGCCATGTACAGGATACAGTTTCCCCAAACTGATAGCGCTAATCTACAATTACCCTTTCAATTCTTTCCAGTAATATCACGATAATTGGTGAAATGTGCTGGGTCAAAATAAATGGTCATTGCTCAACTGTACACTGAAATTTACTTTTCGGACTGGGCTAACCCCGAAACAGGGGATCCCCAATTGTCACGTCGGCCATAAGGTTTGACACTCATCTTATGCACAGGCACACCTGTATCTTTGTACAATGTGTAGGAGGGTGCGGTGGGGAGGGAGGGGGCCTTCTCTAGTGACCAGTTTGTCCACCTGACACGGTGAGACGGGCACAGAGGGCGGGTTACCTTGGCACATCACCGGGCAGACGACATTCTGCACCTGGCGCTGTCTGGCTTTTTCCCGCCCTTTCCGGGCCGGGCCATTGTCCGGCCCTTCACTGAAAATACCCCCACTTCAACAGCAGCCCTATTCATCTTCACAACTCAGTCTGCTTACAGCCAATCAGGGACGAGGAAATATTCACCCCGACCACCTGTCTTCCCCTTTTCCTTGTCAATGGGGAATGTGGTAGTTAGCGCCCCGCCAGGCCGCATGAGGTCGCTGACTCAGGGATATTTGGGTGGGGGCATCTTGGTTAGTCCTTCTATGACCTAGTTTCCTCTTGCATAATAGTTTAATGACTTTCGGACTTGGATGGAACTACAGTCTACATCTTGCGAAGCCATGCAGAGTGATGGATTTTAGATTGAATGCCATGCCCTTTTTCACACCTGCTTTATGCAAATGTATTGCGACCTATTGTCATAAAGTGGCAACTTATTTAAAATATTAAGGACATTTTTTATTTCCTATGTATATATGTGTGTATAATTGCCATTTTTGATGGCTAAAGGCTAACCAGACTATTTTGTGCCTTCTTCTTCTTTGTCTTGAGCCTGGTCTCAAGTGGTTGATGGAATCTTCATGTGAACTATATTCTGAGGCATTATCAGCGCTGAGCCATCAAGGGTGTGTCGGTGGGGGAGAAACTGATATGACCCTTGGGCTGACCCCGGGGTGAGAGGTGAAGGGCGGGGAAATTCTCAGCGGGTGGGGGAGGGGTGGGGAGTGAGGGGAGGGGAGGGGATGAAACAGGGAGGGGACGGGTGGGGGAGGGATGGTAGGGAGGGGGTAGTGGTGATGGGGTGACCGCACATGGGGGCAGATGAGAAACAGCCTAGTCATCAAATCTCAGTCTGATAAGGGAGGAGACATACGAAAAGACTTGCTCTCGCACTGGATCCGATATATACCATTATATAGCATTAATTGTTTTAGATTTTATTGGACATCTTACCCATAAAATATGGTTTACATCCTGGCAAACATGACCGTTTATGATAATGTACATCTGCCACTGTTGCATTTCATATTCCTTGACCTAAACTTAGATAATGTAGCCAATCTATCTGCCCAGTCAATGTCAATGTAGGGATAGGCTCCATGAAGGTTAGCTGCATGTATAACATTGAAATTTATTTTGAAAAGAGGTCATGCTTGATGCTTGTTTTGTTGTAGCGCTTGGTGCTTTTTTATTCTTTCATTATTTGTTCATATTTCACGGGGTTCATGGATTATATTTGCCATTCCTTTCATTTGTTACCGGTTCGATTTTTCCTCTTTTATGTCTAAAATTAGTAGGAGGCAACATGTACCTGCATTCACTCCCCCTATTATCAAAGTGACCTTACCGGTAAAGCCTGGAGATGAATAGGCTTTAGTAGTAGCTTTAGGTATTAAAGGGCGACTTGATATAGGGAAGGTGGAGAGGGGCTAGGAGGGGGGTGGTGGTGAATGGAAGACTGACTGAATAACTGAATGACTGAATAGAGGGTTGGCTGGCTGAATAAATAAATGGATGGATACCTCCCACCGCCAACAGGCTCGGCAAGCATGCGTATCCCAGGAGCGTCATTCATCAGAGAGGGTTGCCGGGCCAACAGGCGGCCCCGCCCTCCTGTACCGGCCTCCCCCACTCTGGACCACCGAGACATGAAGCCTGCTGGAACCGAGGGTGGTTCTGGTGGTGCCGATGGTGGTCCTGGTGGTTCCTAAAGTGGTTCTGGTGCTGCAGAAGGTGCTTTTGGTGGTGCCGTGGGTGGTTGTGGTGGTGGTTCTTGCATGTGCAGGTGGTGCCGAGGGTTTCTTATGGTGGTTCTGGTTCTGGTTCTGGTTCTGGTGGTGCCGAGGATGGTTCTAGTGGTGCTGAGGATGCTTCTGGTGATTCCGATGGCGGTTCTGGTGCTGCTAATGCTGATGGCGATTCTGGTGGCGCCGAGGATGGTTCCACTGGCGCTAAGGGTTGTTCTGGTGGCGCCGAGGGTGGTTCTGGTGGTGCTGAGGGTGGTTCTGGTGGTGCCGAGGGTGGTTCTGGTGGTGCCGAGGATGGTTCTGGTGGTGCCGAAAGTGGTTTTGGTGGTGCCGAAGGTGCTTTTGGTGGTGCTCAGTGGGGTTTGTGTGCAGGTGCCGTGGCGCAAGGTTACTGATGGTGGTTCTGGTTCTGGTGGTGCTGGTGGTGCTGGTCATGGTTCTGGTGGTGCCGAGGATGGTTATGGTGGTGCCGAGGATAGTTCTGGTGGTGCCGAGGATGGTTCCACTTGCGCTGAGGGTGGTTATGGTGGCGCTGATTGTGGTTATTCTAGTGCCGAGGGTGGTCCTGGTTCTGGTGGTGGTTCTGGTGGTGGTTCTGGTGCTGCCGATAGAGGTTCTGGGGGTTCTGGTGCATGTTGGTAAAGAAATCACTGAAAAAGGGTGCCAAGAAAAACCTCAACTGCAGCGATTCACCTTGAGGTTTCACTTTTAACACATTTTTACCTCACTAAAAGAAAAGATTTAAGAGAATATGTTAGACCAACCCCCTCCCTTGTGTTCTTTTTCCATGGTGGAACCTATAAGGAGTTAAGGACCACCCCAAAGCTGGTGGTGCCTCATCCAAGTTTGCTGAACACTGGGGCTGAACACTTCGCATCTTCTCACGCAGTTCCAGTCCCTCTCCTCTTCCCGCTCCCCTCACAGCCTTCCCCTACCTCCCCCGTCCCACCCCACTCTCCTTTCTCCCTACCCCTCCCAGCACAATAATGCTTCATTTACATGTGGGAAAAGGGCGGTCTTTGTAGGGGCGGGGAGGGGTTTGATGTCGGGGCAAACAGACGCTGGTTTATGTGGCCAAGCACCCCCTACTCTTTATATTACTACTCTCACAATCACCCATCAATCACTGGGGCCGCCCGCCCGCGACTTGAGGCATTTAGAGGCTCCATGAGAATGTGCCGGGGACAAGGGCCGGCCCTCCCCTGAAACGTCGAGAAAGACGCTAAAAGGGCCATTCAATTCATCACCAGTGTCATTCATGTATAGTCAGAGATCAGTGGGTGGATGTATGTATTTAGGGCAGCTCACACCGCCATGCTATGTTTTATTGTATTGGAGCAACCAGGATAGAAGCAGCATAGCATCCAACAGAGACATAATTTTGTACATGTATGCATTTATGGCTTTTGAATCTAACAATTACTACCTTTTTTCGTGGTCTGTTTTCTTTATTAAAACATAAAGCTAAAATAGAGAAATAGAGCTATTTCTTGGAAGTTGATATGAGGGCGCAAATGAAAATGCATAAAGAAACATTTTCATTAGGGGCCATCCATAAAGTATGTACGCATCAAGGGGGGGAGGGGGGTCTGAGATTTTTGAAAATATGCGTACATTTTAGTTCATATCCTATGCATATTTTTGCCCAAGGGAGGGGTCTGAGATTTTTGAAAATGTGCGTATGTACTTAATGGAAGGCCCCTTAAGTAAATCTATGCACATAATATGTAGATATATAGCGTCTCTGTATGTGGCACACACAGTAAATGTAAGTCAGTCAGACATGTTCATTTGGCTTGTCAAAATCTGGTTTAGGCCTCGGCCTAAAACTGATCAAAACCTTCTGGAGCCGGCAGGAGCCTGGCCTGGTGGGGAGCCTAATTTCGTCCTGTGGTCGGTCACTGCCTTGGTGGTCACTTGTCAGGGTGTGGGCAGGAACTCATCACTCTAATGACTTGACCATGTGTTGTTGTGGCTGACCCCTGGTCATCCGATCTGGGCGGGAGTCCCTACACCCCCCTACACCCTTGGTGAGGAGATATTAGCCAGGAGTCCTTGGTGGGAAAGGGCAGGTTGACTATACAGTGGCTGAAGATTTCGCTTGGGCTTTTGCAGTGTATTAGAACTATGTATTATTATATTGCCAGAAAGTATACTTTGATTATTGACCCAATTGTCAATTACCAATTACTAGTATTAGATCCTACAGGTTAATTGTAGCCGATGTTCATGAAAGAAAGTATTCTTATTTGACCAGTTCTTTTGCGGCCTTAGCAGAATTTAGTCCCATACCGGGGTCCCATATACCTTGCATGTCATCATCCAACCGCAGCGTTTCATGGTATCGGTGATAGGTGCCTTGACTTGTTAAGATGCTTGCATATATATGCTGATTAGTGTCTTGTTTCCATAAGGTGATCCCTTTGAGAACGGACAGGGTCTAGTGGGCTTTTTTTTAACCAGATCTACACTTACTCCTGTCGCATCCTGTAGTATATATTGTGCAGTTTGCTGCTCAAATCACAGAGGAATCTAAGGCTGTGGAAGTATGATCCCTCTGCCCCTCTTCCATCTTCCAAATCTCAAATCCCCTCCTCCTTCCCACCTAACAAATCAGCTTGAGCATAAGACACCAATTCCACTTACCTATAACACCACTTTACCCCGAGTTCCACCACAAACCTACCTCCCATTTCACTAAGAGCGGTGTGTAATTTGATCAATTTACCAATTGCCTCAAGTTGTTTCCCCTGTATAGCCTTTCAGTCGGCCTTTGCCCTCTTGATCCTCTGTTGGCGAAAAGTAAACCCGCTGAACTCGTCTCCCTTTGAAGTCTTAGACCAAGGGGACACCACTTACCACCCCTATATGTCAAAAGTGGGCTACCCCCATCGCCTACCTTTCCCTCCCTCCACCCTCTACTCACCTCATTTCTGCATCCCCCTACTCTGAGTGGGGAGAGGGGGTACTATGGTCCTTGCAGAAATTCGTTAGAATTGCGTACCTTCTTATAGATCTCTGAACTTAAGTAGGCTATCTATATCTAATTCCCTTTGTCTATATTTTCATGATCTCTACTAGTTATAAGTGATTACATCTGAAAACCAGAGGAAACCCTGGGGAAACCTATTGCAAAAAAAACATTTTCAAAATTAGATCGATTTACCAAAGTCCAAATTCCCTGTGTCTACCAGATCTGCGGCGTGTGCGCGCGGAGTCTGAGCGCTCCCCTCTCAAGTTTTCCTCCGGAGTACCCCCTTTCCTGTCTCCCCCATTCCTCCCAGCACCCCTCCCAAACTCCCACCTCCTTCCCCAAGTGAACAGGTCGTCCATCACGCCCCCACCCCGTCATCAGTCCGCCCGCCTTCCCCCCGGGGACGGCCGGCCGGCCAGCCTGCCGGGGCTGGTAGGGGGAGGGTCCGGGAGGGTCCGGGCTCCACGGGTTTGGAAGAGAAAGGGGTCCGGGGCGGGGGGGGGGGGGGGCACTTGGGCTTGAAAAGGTACCCACTGCCAAACGGACTGGTGCAGCGGGGGAGGTGAACATAAAAAATGAGGGGTGGTCAATCACTTTTAGGGCAAAAAGGGGGGCAGTCAACTACATCAGAAGAATAATACAATGGCAATAACTTGAAACTTAACCCTTTTACCACCATTACTTTAAATAAGACAGAACAGATAAATATAAGACGATTTGTTTTAATCACTGTGTGGTAAGATAGTAAGTCTTTGATGAACATAACTCGAACAAGATAACATAACTTGTAAAATTATCCATCTCCCGCGTACGTATAAGTCCGTAAGGCCCTTTGACGTTAAGAGTAAGTAAATATAGGGCGTGGTGGGCGGGGAGAAAAGTTCATGTCCGTGTGTAAGTGGCGGCAAGTAAGGCAGAAGTGGCGGGAATGCCTTTGTGCTGCAGGGAATGAGTGGTCAGTGGTGGTCAGGTGACCGTGGGCCAATGAGATCTGTGCTTAGTTCTCTGGCTGTAGAGTAATGACCTGCCATTGCACAATCAGTTCAATGCCTAACCACATTACTTTAAATAAGACAGAACAGATAAATATAAGACGATTTGTTTTAATCACTGTGTGGTAAGATAGTAAGTCTTTGATGAACATAACTCGAACAAGATAACATAACTTGTAAAATTATCCATCTCCCGCGTACGTATAAGTCCGTAAGGCCAAACCAACGGTATCACATGCGACGAAGGGCATGGTGGACGGAGTTATAAGCGGACTGGTCCGGGCGTATGTAGGCCCGTACTGCCTGGGATCGCCAGGTTCCATGGTGCATTACATGGTTAATGTCTGCAGCCCCTTCATTAAATACATACTGTGCCGCCCCTCTACGTAAGCTGTGGAGGGAGTAAGAGGCCGTAGATTCTCCGGCCAGGGCTAGAAGCTTAGCCCACTGCTTCCTAAGATACGGGACTGTAGCGGGGTTGCCATCCGCGTGCCTTAGGAGGGGAGACAGCTGGGAGTCCGGAGGGGGAACCGAGAGGTTGTACGCACGGAGTGCCTTGACTGGGCAGAGAAGAGGGTCCGATGTCGGCGGGAGAAGGAGGTGCGTAGCGTCGGCTGAGGACTGAATTGTCTTAGTCCATTTTACCCTGTATCGGAGGCCTTGTTGAGTAACTCGTACGTCCTCGACCGTGGGGTGCCTTGTTGAGTCAAATGCCGATACCGCCTGTGGGGCGATGGAGCTTTGTCTGAGGAATCCTACGTACATAAGAAGTACGGCGAGGTGAGTCAGCTGGTAGTGGGGCAGATGACTAAGGCCGGCCAGGACTTTCCGTAGGAGGGCCGGAGTGACAGGGGCCCTAGGAGTAGGGACATGCCGAAGAGTTATATAAAACGCCCTCATGGCGGATACGACCCTGGAGTGAAATAGCGGGGAAGAATCCAGGCAGGCCGATGCATAGAACGTTCTGATATGTGAAAGGGCGTTGGATATCGATGCCGGGTTGCCGGTGGATCTAGCTAGATATTCTAGGTACCAGCAAACTTGGTAATATTTCACCGATTTGTAGTGTATTCCAGTGCGGGTGCAGAAGGCCAGGAAGAGCCTTACAGCTGAGTCTCTGCCCTTGATGGTGCCCGGTCTGTGTGCCGAGCGCTGTCTGTGCGTGGCCGCCTGCTCCAGGGTGTGAGTGAAGGGATCTGAATTCAAAGAAACGAAGCGTAAGCAAACATCTGCGGGCTAACATGTACCTCAACAAGGGACATCTCAGTTATAATACGAGAGGCTGTTCTACTGAGAGTAGGGTCGATGTGGGTGCGGCTGAGAGCGTCCGGGAGGATCATTCCCTCCCCAGGCACATGTGCGAAGACGAGGGAAGTTGCTGTCTCGGCGGCCTTATACCACATTGCCCTAGCACACGCGGCGAGTACGGGGTCTCGTGCCCGACCGGAGGAGTATGTGGAGACGCTGGCCGAATTGTCACAAAACACCTCAACGTTCCCTCCCGCGTGGGCGTCGCTGACCATGGCCCTCACCGCGCCCAGCAGGTTGATGGCCTCGAGTTGGGATATGTGATGCTTCGCGGCCATGGTAGAGGGGTAGCGGTAAGAGTAGTATCTGGCTCCATCCGTAGCGCCTCCTCCCTGGAGGCAGGAGTCAGCCCAAATCCTGAGCACCGTTCTGTAGTGCGGTATGATAGACCTGGCGTTTTGGTTCTGCAAGTAACGAGAAAACCAGGCAAGGTCGGCCTTGACGTGGTGGGTGACCTCGACCACATCCCCTTCTGCGGAGCGGAGGGCGGCGAGGAGTCGGGCGACGAAGACCCTCGCCGCCCTCACGACCTTGGAGATGTGGTTGATGTGGCCGAGGATCGATTGTAGGTGCCGTTTTGTAATCCTCCTCTGTCGAGCCGCGGCAGCCAAACATTTTCGTATCTGTTCAAGTTTCTGCGTGGGTATGTGCATGGTGTTCTTGTCCAGATCTAATACGATACCCAGCCAAGTGACCCTGCGGGATGGTGGCTGTAGTTTACTCTGGGAGACCTGGAGGCCGAGTGCCGCCAGAAGCTGAATGGTGTGGGCGAAGTGCTTTTCCGCTAGCTGTGCGGAGTTGGAGATGAGGAATATGTCGTCGAGGTATATGTAGACCGTGATTCCCTCCGCTCCCAGGGCCCTGGCCAGGAACCTGGCTATAGACTGCATAGCGAAAGATGACAGTCTTGCGCCGAACGGCAGCCTACCATCGAAATAGAACTTGCCTTGATGAGCTATGCCCAGTAGGGGCCAGTCCGTGGGGGGTACGGGAAACTGTCTGTAGGCGCGGGCGAGATCAATCACCGCCATGTGAACGTCACCCGGAGGGGCCCGTGCCAGAGCTGTAACAGCGTGTTCTACGGTGGGAAGGTTGTGTACAGCCACATCGCCATTGAACACGTGAGGTCTAATATACTTGTTCACTCCCCCGTCAGGGTAAGACAGATCCACTATTACTCGCCTGTCTGTGGAGTCGGTCTTCGGGCGAGACATGAGGGGGCTCACGTAGAACCAGGGAGTGAACGGTGGAGAGGTAAATGGCCCGTGGAGGGCTCCCATAGCTGATTCCTTTTTGATATATTTTGTTATATCCTCTGTGAAGTTGGTTGCTGAGGAGTGGTTATATATACTGACAGGGCCGAAGCGCGGCGGGCCTATGTATTGAAGGGGGAAACCATGTTTTATGGAGTGTATAATCCATGCGTCATCCTTGTGTCCCGTCACCCTAGCTTCCCACTCAGAGACGACCAAGTCAGTAGCTATGAATACGTCACTACCCCTGCCACCTGGTGGAAGTGATTTCCGTGCCATGTCGTAGAGGCGGGCCTCCTCGGTTGACATCTGGAGCGTGGGGAAGGGCCATGACGAGTAGTCTGCTACTGGTGTGAAGGAGGCGTCCCCTCCGGGCTCGGTATGTGGGAGGCCGGTATCGTCGATTGTGTCGATGTCGTCGTAGGCCGTACGATGCTGGTCATCAGTTGGGATGGCAGGGTATTGAATGGTAGCCATGAATGAGGGGTAGCCGGGGGCGAGGAGAACATCTGGTGGGGGAGGGTCTGGGTCGGGGCCCAGCAGGGTGACTGCGGCAGCTGGAGGGCTGGCGTCGTGAAGGGGGGCCCCAGGTGAGTCCCCGGTGGGTAGAAGGGCCCGGGCAGCGTTATCATCGGGGCTATGGGTCGAGGCGGAGCGACTGTCCATCGTGGATATGCCGGTAGGATGAGGGGTCTGAAGCGTGGATGCGGCTCGGGAGCCGGGGCGACATCGGGTTGCCGCAGCGGCATCGGCGGCAGGGGTAGGACCATGGGGGGAGTTACTGGCGCCAGAACACGCCCGTATGGGTGTGGCCTGACTGGCGTGTACTTGCCCTGATGGTCCGTCTGGAGTTGTGAAGCGTAGGTGTACCCGGCTCGCGGCTGGCACGGCATCAGCGTAGTTGGAGGCACGTGCGTAAGCGGCAGGTAGTCGTTGGTTGCGGCGTGGCCCGGGGGGTTCATCACGTTCGGCTGCCGATCCCAAGGGTTCGTAGATTCCGTCTCCGGGTGTAGGTTGTGTAGTTGCAGCTCCGTTTCCGTCTTTCCATCTTCTTGAGGCCCCTGAGGGTCGTGGTGGGCAGTCTGCCCGGCGAGCTTGTTTTGTCCTTTCTTCTTTCGTCCCATGTCGGCCATCTTGTGAAGCGAGCTTCGCGGAGGGCTGCTGTAAGGGCAGCTCCGATTGGCGGAGCGGCCGACTGTTGACGTCACTGTGGTGGTTTGTTTGTAAACAGTGTCGCACGTGGCGATCCAGTCCACGTGGCTCGTTGGTACTAGGTGTGGCATTGTTGTCGTGCGGTTGACTGCAATTGTCAGTCCTTACGCTCGCTAACTCCTTCTCGTCATGACGGTCAGGGCAACGATCGTTGTTGGGGCGGGCCCGCCTCTCCGAAGTAACACTGCGGGCCTGCCCCTCACCTAGTTTTTTGGGCGGTTGTCTGGTTTCTCCCGCCGGGGCTTAGCCGTGGACTGCTTGGACTTCGCGTCGTACTTGTTATCGTCTGTCGATCGTAAGTTGCCCTTCGTTCTACAGGTCTTAGCATTGTGTGAGGGGCGTTCTTCGCCCAGGCCGTATAGGCACACTGCGCATATGTGACTCCATGTCACGCCGTTCTCCACATGGGTATTCTTGTGTTTACACCTGTCCTGATTGAACTCCGGGCAGGGGTGCTTATTCCTGTCAAGATCCTGGCGTCCAGGGATCCAGGAGAGCCGTGTTCGTTCGCTCTGGAATAGTTCGTAGTCGGTCCAGGCGGCATGGCCATCCTCGATGTGGGCCATGCACGCCTGTGACCAGTCCTTGACCGCCTGCCATGGGAGAGTAGCCGCGTCTTGTGCAAGTTCAGAGAAATGGGTAAGTACGGCGTGTGCCTCGGACATTGGGTCAATAAAGGGGAGTACCATACGCAATCCTCCGCACACGTACTCGGGGAGGGACAGATCCCTTCTCGAGCGCCTCTCAGCCGCTATTTTCTTTAGCTGAGGGGGCAAACATTTATATGGTTGTAAGGTAATGTCTCGAGAACGAAGCCTTTTACCTTGCGCTGTGTGATGCCCGGTATATTGTGTGTCCAGGGCCCTTGTAGCCTCTCGGTGTGTTGCGGGGTCGTGGCGGAGTCGTCTCGGCGACACGTATCTGCGGGGTGAGGAGTGTGACCTGGCCCTGTGTGCCCTGGGAGAGGTGGACGAAGGCGATCGTGTCCTGCGCCTAGTGGAGCGTCTGGAGGAGTGACGCCTTGATCTTGATGACGATCTCCTTCTGCGTCTCGACTTAGACCGTCTCCTGCGACTACCGCTTCTATTACTCCTTGGTGAGTATCCCCTATCTCTAGAGGATCGACGTCTTGAGCGTGAGGGACGACTCGAAGATCGGGACACAGACCTGGTAGATACCGCTTTTGCCACCTTGTCGTTGAGGTCAAGTATCATTGACTGTAGTGACTGCAGCGTCGGGGCTGGCGGCTCCTGTGCCTTCGGGGGTGACTTCGGAGGTTGTCCGGTCGTATCTTCCCTAGGTGGATCCGTCTGAGTGGGTATTTCGCCTGTCGTTGCCGGTTGGGAAGCCATGCTTTCGGTAGACCTGTCCAATACTATGTTCACCACCTCGCCTGTATTACTAGCGTTTTTCCGAGCGTGTTGTACAGGGGGGTAGTGATCAGTATGGGCACTTGCCAATATGGCGGCGTTCGGGGGTATGTCGTGTGTGTCCAGACGTCCCGTAAGTCTAAAGTTAGCAATGGCCTTCGCGTTCCTTACCGGTTTCTTCGGGCGTGCCGAGGCATCTACCATGTTCTGTTGGGGCTAATTGTAAATCCTTCTGCCGGTGCGTTCACTACACATGTTTAGGATATAGGAGAAAAGTTCATGTCCGTGTGTAAGTGGCGGCAAGTAAGGCAGAAGTGGCGGGAATGCCTTTGTGCTGCAGGGAATGAGTGGTCAGTGGTGGTCAGGTGACCGTGGGCCAATGAGATCTGTGCTTAGTTCTCTGGCTGTAGAGTAATGACCTGCCATTGCACAATCAGTTCAATGCCTAACCATTTATATCACCCAGAAATAATTAATGAAATGTCATCAGAAGTTTTCCTATACAGTTTTTGTAATTCTGTATATTTCTGGTCTTGACACAACCTGATTTTGGGGGCGGTAAATCTCTATCACCAAAAAATGAGGGGCGGTCAACTAAAATTGAGGGGCAGTCAGTCACGAAAAGCAGGGGCGGTAGTTTGGCAGTGGGTAGTGACCTTCAAAGAGTCAGTGCCCTCCCCCGTGGGGGGGGGGGGAGACTGCCTCTCACGTAACCTAGCCCTCAATATCAGCTGTCAGGGTGATAAACGACGATAACCCCCACTATCAGCCTGGAGGGAGACACCCCCGGCACCCCGGCATTACCCCCGCCACTCGTGTGAAGCCAGGCGAGCGGCCCAGATAGCCGGGGAGATAAGGGGTATCACCAGACTCATTACTGCTACCCCGCCGAATAAAGGAGGTAGATTAATAAACAAAAAAGGAAGGATAATTAATGGAAGTTCAAATCGAAGCGAGTTTCACTTCATTTCCGAGTGCATTTCAACGTTGATTCTTATCTATGTAGAGGGATTAATAAACCATACTATAATAGAGTTGAGACCTTTTAATTTCAAGGTGTCTACACAATAACGAGTTTCTCATTCATGTCTACAATGATATAGAGTTATCCAGACCCATTGGTTGTTTTTATAGGTCATATGCGGCCCAAAGCCATTAATTATTAAGGCCCACTCTTGATACCATCAATGAAAGTGACACATTCAAGTTCTGGTGTTGAATTTGATAATTAATTACAGAAGTGTAATTGTAATAATGGGCCGTTTCCGCGTGTCTGAGTCTGGCTCATCTACATGAGAGTTATTCAGATTGGACGCATTGTGTACCAAAACCATTGGCCGCTGTGATACTGGAAATATGAGGGGTAGCCATGTGAGGGGAGGGCATAATGGACCTGTCAGAGCCTACAATAGGTCTCCTCACCACATCACGGCCTGCTGCGCCTACAGAGGTGGTATATAACGTGAGGGGAGGCCGCCTGTAGTGAAAGGGGCGCACAGACCCCCTTCTTTTATTCCCTACAACTTGTGCATTATTCCACACAACACAGAGCGCCCTTTTGGTTGCCAACATAACAAGTGTTCGCCCATCCTAAAGCCTGGATTCCACTAGCCGATCTTTGCTCTTGATGATTGAGGGTTTGGGGGTTTATTACTGAAATTATTAGGGAAAGCCATATATGCTATATGTTATTCGAACGGAATCTCAATTCCCTTTCTAACGATATACGACATGTATATGTTTGTTCAGTATGTGTACTAGTTATGTACAAAATTGCGAGTGAGAATCGGCAAGTGTGTTGCACTATGGCCCTTTTTTGGGCTATGGTCCATGGAGGTAATGGGTTGTTAGTTCCACCCTTGTGCTCCATGCACCACCTCTCGCAGCTCGCTGCACCCAGGATCCACTGGTATAGCGATAAAAACGGGTAAAGGCCGCTTGTATTGTGTCTTCTATTGGCCTACATAGGCCTGGTTGGTCGTGTCATAAAAACGTCAGAGCGCCGGGCCGCCGGGCTGATAAACATGCGTGAAATGTGTGCTGGCCTCGACCTTTTCCCACCATGCAGGGAGGCGGGGGTCTGTGCAGTCTCGGCTGTTATATACATTACACCGGGAGTGAGTGTGTGTGGTTATGTTAGCGGTGGAGGTATTTACTCCTCCTGTGTTTAACCCCCTGCTCTGTTTAGAGCTCCATACCCCACCACTCAGGCTTCAATCCCTCTCCTCCAGTCCCCGCCGATCACCTCCCAAAGTTCCACCCCTGTTAGACCCTCCCCCCTGTCTGCCATCGTCGAACGCCCGCCGACGCGCAGGGTCGGCCGGGGACGCCCGTGCGTCGCTATTTCCGCCCCCTGCTCGGCGTGATCAACAAGCCAATATGGCCGCCGCCGCTCTAGCCGCCTGCTCCAGGCTCAAGCAGGCAGCAGGAGGAGTAGCATGGCGGCGGCCGCGCGGAGGTAGGCGCTGTGCTGCGCCGCTGCCACTGCCGCCGCGCGGCGGAGGGGAGAGGGCGGCCACAAAATGGAGGCCATGCGCGTAGGCTAAACCGCCGCGGGCCGCACGCTCACGTTTTCGGCACAGCGCGACTACGCGGCGATGTCATGGCGCCCGCCCGCCCGCCCGCTTCCCTGCCTGCCGCGCCATCGACGATGCTGCTGCTGTTGCTACTACTGCCAGCGGCTGCGCTAACCCCCCTCCCTACTCTAACCCCCACCCTCTGGAGAAATATTATTATGGTGGTGGGCCGCCCTGGCACAGAACAGTGATGCCAGCGGCGACGACTATGGTGGTGGTGCTATTTGTCGAAGTGGCGCACCTACAATACGTTTTTGTCAGTCCCCCGGCGATGCCGTCCTCTCTTTTTTCTACTCGACTGAACACTTGGTTTTGTTCAATAAGGAGGAGAGCTGGCGCAGCTCCTCCCACACCTCCAGACCAGGACTGGAGGACCCCCGTGGCGTTGTGTGGAGAGGCTCTGTTCATGTCGTGTTAAATGTGACGTCCTTATAGGCGGCCACATAAAGGTCCATGTCGCCATAGGAACACGCGAACACGTGACCGCGACGTGATGAGGTTCATGATAGTCATGGGTGAATCAACCATACATGTACATATCTGTACACGTTTATACATGTGGGCCTCTTGTTGGTCTGAAATAACTGCACCATTAAACGATACCCAAAAAAGTGCATGATGCAGCCGCCAACTGTTTAAATGGTCTTATATATTTAGTTAATTTCTTGTTTATTTTAAAGAATTATTGCCATGGATCTCAGTGGGGTATATATGCATGGTCGCTTAGCAAATGTTCCCCTGTCAATGGCGCGTGTTTATAGTTGGTTTTGCATAAGTTTAGAAACAGTTGATACATGGGTTTGGTGTGTTTTTGAACGGTCCCTCTTTCTCGTTTTTCCCTCATCTGGCCACTCTCCCGCCACTCTCCTTCTTATTTCTACATGTATAAGAGGTTAGAAGAAATATGATAAAACCATGGTCACAGATACTATAAGGCCATTCTGTAATAACGAAAATACCGCTGCCTTATAAACTGGTTTTATTTGTCAAACTTCAGAATAAAAGGAAGACATGGCAACCGAGAAATCTGAAAGGGAAGAAAACATTTTTTATCAGTGACAAGCACATATCAACTGTTCAACTAAACCAAAACTAAAGATCGATATACACTTGTATTCAACTAACTACTTGTATTATTCACCAATGACTGAGATTTTCTAAAACACAATAAAATGATATTGCAGACGGGGAAATTGTGTTTTATCTAATGCCATCTCTTTTGTAAACTATATTTATTATAACAACAACAAAAAACAAGCGAAAAAAAGGTGAATCTTTACTTTTTGAGTATAAAGGCCATGCACGTGTAACATTCGCAGTAATCTGGATCATTAGGGCCAATACATGCATCCGAGACTAGTTACTGTCCACAAAGTTTTTCTTTTTGTGTGTTAACAAGATGAAACGTAATTACAATTGGTAAACTATGTAATCTATACAATTAAGAAGAGGCCGGTCGAACCGTTCTTTTACAGTTTCCTGTCCTTCATTCTTATCTTTTTATTTCTAAAGCAAAAACTATATTTCGTTCTTACTTTTAATGATTTTACGTATATAGGAATCCAATGCTATTATTAGTTCTGCCTTTTCATGACACAGAAGACATAATGCATGATGCCTGTTCCTGCAGGTGAATTGATCAATGGCTCCTCCGGGAAATTCAATTCTATTGCATTATGTATGCATGCGGACCCCTCCCCTTGGCCTTACGAACGAATAATTATGTCATCCTCTTACACTAATCCATTATCCCGTATCACTTTCCCTGATGGAATTACAATCTATAGTATGTTTTATTGATGCAATTGGGCATAACGACCTGAATTTATAGACTTATAATTATATAGAACATACATTTTAAAGCTATTCCTGTCACCGCTCCTACCGCTCCTATACCGCTCCTGCCCGATATAGTCACTTTCTTTTCTGTTTCTTAGAAATTCCACATCCCTCACTTATTTATCCGTATACATGTATATCTAATATTCTTGTGTTAAAGTTGATAAAAAAAAAGATACGATTAAAAAATGTAGTCGATCCGTTAGAAATGACAAACATCTATGAGGAGTATATAGAGAAGCAAGAAGACCAAATATCACCCTCGGCGGTTTGGTACCTCAAAGTAGAAAGGAATCGGACGGTACGGCAGAATACAAATAACCGATGAGCTGCTAAGCCAAGTGTAACTTCATTGGCAAATGGATATTCCATGAAGACTTAGTGTCCTCTGGATTTAAGGATTTTCCATATTATTTTGGCCAATTTCTATAGAACTCAATTAAAATTAATTAAAGTAAATGCTCAATTAGGTGATAACTAAATATACTATAGGAAGTTAGGAGAATGCCTCTACCTGAAGAGTAGCATATTATATTCCTTTTTCCATCTGTAGAAAAACTCGATAAATCCAATAGAACGCAGAAGTCAGAGTGCGGATCGACTGTCAAGGAGCAACAGACAAAGGATTGCAATGGGCAGTGAGAACGAGAAGAGAGCATGAGACAGGAGGGCGGATCTCCGGCGGATCACGGGCGGATCCCCGGTACAACACGCGAGCAGGATCTCGGTCATCAGAGATAAGGATCAGCGGCCGAGGCGGCTGGCCTGTAATTATTCCTGGTCATGAAGGCGGCAGGCGGGGGTTTTGGTCATGAAGTCGGGGGTTTGGTCATGAAGGCGGCAGGCGGGGGTTTCCATCCTGCCCGGCACCATCGTTTATTTGACTAATGACAACCCCGGTGATATGTAGTGATGATCCTTCCTCAGTACGGAGAGGGAGGAATTCCCAACAACCAGTCTCCTAAGCGTGGATTATAAAAATCGGAAAGGTAGACCTACCATAAGTTGAACTGTTTAGTTCTTTTAACCAAAAAAAACCAATGTCCCACTCATTTTTCACTGAACTACTGGCGGTCACTCAAATCATCTTCATGGTTTTGAAGTGGTTGCTAACAATATTTCTAACTTTCACCTTGATGAATTTAAAACGTGTCCGCGAAAGGTCACAACTGCAGCCCCAAAATTCGTTGTTTTATTATATATATATTCCAAAAGAGCCATGAGTTTCCCATGGTTACCTCTGCATGCATTGATATCGACATAATATGTCTATATGTTTATCTTGAGATACGTATTGCATGATTAGTCATAGGGGACAATTTATGACGATGAATGACTTTTTCTAATATGCTATATATCATCGAGCACTATCTGCTGTAAGTCAAACTGCACACCTCCCTCTCCATATTATGTTTTTCTTGCTTTTGAAATTTGTTTCCTTTTATTTATCCGTCCTTCGCTCAGGCTCTTCAAGCTCACAAAAATAAAGCATAAATCACAACTGCTTTTTATCCTTGACTTTCTACAACCATTACGTCTAATACATTCCCCTCCTCTTTATTTGCCCTCTCCGACCTGACTTCACGTACGTATGACCCCAAGAACAGCGTGGTGCAATTATTCAACAATTGCCACAGACCGGGAATAATATATCACAGGGACCTTTTTTTTTTTTTTTAATACTATTTTTTACTATTTTTTCTTGTTTACTCCTTTTTAACTCCTCCTCTCTTGGCGTTACTCCTAAATTGGCGTGGTTGTCACACTAGAGGGTTGTGACAAGCACAAGGATGAATCTGACACGAAGTTCTCGTTTTCTTTGTGCGTGCGACCACCAGCCCCCTCGCCGAGGGAGGTTTTTACCGGGGCCGCCGGGGAAAAGTGGGGTGTGCGCCGCACCTGAAGGACCCATTGACGTCCTGATGTAAGGTTATGTGTCGGGGGGTAATGGGAGACGAGGCCTATGTGTCAACACACAGACAACATACATACACACATCCGACGACTGCTGAGTGGTTGTGGCCTAAATTCACCGGCGGGGTTCGTTCTTAATAACCAGCAAATCCAACAAACACTGTCGTGCCGAGTTCATCTGGTTCTGGTTTCCGACTGCTGTAATATTTTTTGTTTCCTTTAAAGTGAACTACAGATTGAACCCATGTGCTTTATTTTTCAGGTAATGTATGCGTGAGACAGCTATTAACACACACACACACACACAGAGTCAGAATAACACACAGGGTAGAACAAAATCAACGTGATGGAATATCTAAAATATTATAATGATATTATAATGCAGGCAATCCGATATTCTAAACTATACCCTCTTACCAAAAAATAAAATAACCCTATAATATCTAACTAATTATAAGAAATGACCCGATTGCAGAATTTTCCTATACTTAGGAGCGCGTTTATTAAAAAGTTTCATTTCCAGTTCGGATTATACCTGTTTGGTTTTGTATATACTAGTTTGTTTTATGGTAATTCTTACAATTATGATTGTAGGCGGTTATCATATGCATGTACACAAATAACAGTCTGTGTTTCGTCCAAATTATTGTTTAGTAAATATATCTAATATACGTTATGTTCAATCTTTACATTGCCAAATTCCGGTGAATAAAAATACATCATACGGCCTATAGATGGACGACCAGCTTGATTCTTCGAGACTGCTAGCGGGTCTGTGGTGAACATGTGAGACGTCTGAGCGAGTAAATTACTTTAATTTGGCCAATTTGGGAGCGTTGGGAGCCCGTCTGGGGAGTCAAGTTCAAAGATGCCATTTGTCTTTGCCTCAGCTGTCATTTGAGAAGATCGATTTCTGCAAATTAACTTTATAACTGAGACAATGCGTGCGGCTTTCTAGGACGTATGCTATACGGCTCTTGTTGATTGCAGGAACTGAGCGGGTTTATTAATCAGAGAACACAAAATATAGTTCATTGAGATTTGGGGAGAATGCATCCTAAATAATGGAAGGAAAGTTTAATTGTAAAGTACCGTTTGACCGATGCAACGTTATTGGGGTGGAGGACAGATTTTATTCTTTTTTTTCTGAGAAGTAGAAGCCGCAATTCCAAACCTGCTGTGAATAAGACCACCATGTAAGGTCCTTGATAACAAAGAAACCAAGCAGAAAACAGAAAATAACTCCCTTATTTGCCATTAAATAGATGGCAATTGTCGGATTTTCAAAGGTTGTCTACCATTAATTTCTTGAATGCAGAAATCGAATTTCCTGCCCAGAAAAAAAACCTTTTTTAAAAGGCCCATGCAGCAGCATCCAAAAGACAACCCCAACCCCCCCGGCTTGTCCACAGCATGCGCACGCACCAGGATCATAAATGGTCTTCCGTCCGTGCACTTCCGGGGGCAAACTTCCGGCGGACGCCACCGTAGTCTCGGGGCACGTGACCTGATGTGTGAGTGTGCGAGATCTCGTGTTTGAACTCCATCTGAGACTGTTTGGATGACTGTCACACTAATGCGGCGATGGGAATTCGCCAATTGTTCCCGGGGGCGCGGAGTAATAATATTGGGATTAGATTGTAGCAGAAAATAGGATGGATTAGGGCCGAGGTGTGCCCTAATTTTTGGCCAGGATGCAAGGGAGAGGTGTAGAAAAGCGTGAAACATACAAGCTTCAAAATCACAATGAAAGCATACCGAGAAACATATTTTTTCATAGAGGTTTTTTTTCTGTCCGTAAATGTCAACCTGACACATAATTATATATTTCTCCTGGCGTACCCATATGGGGAGGCCTCGAGGAGACAAGCCAGAAAAAGAAAAATAGAAAAATGGTAATAAGGCCAAGGTTTTCTTAAAACGGTAAAAACTGGTAAAGGAAAGGGTATTGATGTATGAAGGGAGGAAGACACTAATTGCATATCATGATATAACATAATGAAAAGATGTAAATAAGATGAAAAAAGGATGTGAAAAAAAAAAACAAGTGGGCGGGCATGGGTAATGTCAAAACTACTGAAACACATTGAAGTAACAAAGACACGCTAATGGTAAAGACGCTGAAAAAGTAAAATGCGAACAATATAATACAGTAATTGAAAATGAAAATCACTCTCTCTCCCAGGATGACCAGTGCATTTGTCACCCACCAATGAAAATGCATGTTACCTGACTAGCGGGAAAAGGCACCACCAGTGAAATATATTTTCACCCACCTGGCTCAGTAGCGGTCTTGCAACACACAAGTCTACAGCCACGTCTCACACACAATATAATACAGTAACAATGAAAACAAGCTGGGTGAGGGGCGTGAGGGGCGGGTATGAACAACCTCCATTACACCAAATCAACGGATGAAAAGGCTAATTATAAATATCTCAGTTGTATATTTATGAATATGAGTCTGCATTCATGTCGGCTTCCTTTTCGTTTTGAATTTGCAGTGGCAGAAGGACGAGCCTTGTTCCTACACTGTCATGGGACAATTCCTGAATGGATATGATTAATTAAAACCTTTGACTATGTTGGGTTTTGGTTTATATCATGTAATTTGGGTGATCGTAGGGAAATGCAAAAGCTTCAAAATGATGGTTTACGTATTTGCCTGAATTGTAAATTGCTAGACAAACGTACAATTAAGGAGATGCATGATGAATGTAAATTACTTAGTCTAGAACAGCGGCGTAGAATGCAGTTGTTGCAATTAATGTTCATACATAAAAATACCATTGGAGTACAACATGTCACAGGTGTAAATACTAGAAGACAGGATAGATTTGTATTTAAAACAGACAAATACCAATCAAAGAAATACCAAGATAGTCCATTTTATAAAGGAACTTTATTATGGGATAAATTACCTACTTGGATACAAGAGAGTGAAGATGTGTATTGTTTTAAGAAGAAACTAAAATCTATCAATTGCAAATATGAAAAACTGATTTGAAAATGGAGGTTTTTGCTGTACAGTTCTGTATCATTATAATTTGAAATGCCTTTATTGTACTGATATTATTTATATTCACACTTTTCCTCTATTTCTACATGTATCGTCTGGAAGACCAGGGCTTGCCCTGATGATGATTTTTGAATAAAAAAAAAAAAAAAAAAAAAACCTGTGCCCACCACACCGTTCCACGTATCTCTCTGTCTGCACGCGATAACCAATCAGAAGGCAGCAGCCATATCGGCGTGCGTGTTCTTTCATCTCCGCCGCATGCCTCACATCAAAGGCAACCTCCGCATGGAGAGCCTGACATGCAATGGGTCCCGCATGGAGAGTGACTGCAACAAAAAGTAGAAAGTTCATACTACTATTTGTTCTTTTAAAATTGCCTTTTTCGGGTGAAATTGATATAATTTGGTTTCACATCAACCTAAAAGTCAGTTCCTCTACATTTTTTGTTTTGCATTTGACACATTATAATTATAGTGACCTGCGACAGGCAATCTGTATGTTTGTCCATAGCTTATTTTCTATTAAGCTATGGCGACAACAGTTTCTCCCACATTTATATTTCATTATCCTGTGTGTAGTTTTTAAAATTATTATTTATTAGTCTATTCTAATATGGACATCAAAGCTATAGATTATTCTTATTCTATTCCGCTGACGTTCATTAAAGTGAACCAGCGGCATGAACATAATATATTATTTTTAAACGGAAAGACAATGTTGTGAAAGCCTGGTCCATACTACATAATATAACATGGAGGAGACTCATAACTTCTGCACCAGATGTTGGAATTGGACAAAGCAATTTCTCACTCAATATTGACGGGAAAATTACTTTTACCACATGGTGCAAGATAGATATGTCGACCTCAATCATTCACCAAAGTGTTGCTCAACAAGATGTCTACTGTGAAAATAAAACTTTGTGTTCATGTTATAAAACTGACCAAAAACGTTAAAAATATTGATTGGCCTGAGCTTGGACTCTTCCTGCAAAGTAAGTTTGTTCCACAAAATAGTTCATAAGTTGATATTATAATCATGAGTAGTTACGGCATATATGCTGTATGAAAAAGCAGAGTGATTTTATTCTTTTGATTTTTAATGTACTTACCTCGGTTAAACTAACTCCAAATCAATTCTGTTGTAACTTTATCCGAATTATCTTTCAACAGTAAACATTTGAATAAAACCATATTTGTTGAAGTAGTATCCGTGCAATACGACCCGTGTTGCCATCGTTACGTGGTGCAGTCGTCTAGAAATTGAAATAACCGTTAGCGTCGATGGATATGTTTAGATATCTAAGCATTTTGGAAACTTTTTTTGACTTACTCTAAAACTACATTTAGCATAGAGGTAAGATTAACTCAGGAGATAATTTGATGTTTCTCTGCAGCTATTAATTCAAAAGGACGCGCCAAGTCAAACCCTCTTGTCGCCAGATGTATTAATTTTTATCAGTTTGCGCAAATTACATTTACAATGATACAAAGTATATCTACAAATCTATTGACTTACATAATTACGTGTCCCAAGCACCAATTTTTACACGCGCATGCAAATTTGACACAGTGGGCCCACAGTGTGTTTATATTTTCTTCTCTTTGTACTTGTGCAACTAAACTATTATTTAATCTGACAGTGAAGTGCACAAAAACTAGGCCAAGTTGCAACGGGGAATGCTGGTTTATTTTGCGCCACGTCTATATGTACATACTCCATACAAAAATAACATACAGTATTGTAACATTGCACCTCCGTACGTACGCACAAAGTGTACAACATTAATTTTGAGGACCCCCAGCTGTTTCATCTCAACTTGTAACCACGTGGTCCGAACCATGCAAGGAGCACGGGGCTTACACCGATCGGATAACGGGCTGCTGGAAAAGGTGTGTGTGTTGGGGGGAGGGGGGGTGCGATAGGGGTGGGGGTGGGGGGGCAAAGGGGGGCGGTGAGGGGGGGGGAGGGGTCCGATAGGGGTGGGGGGAGGGAGGAGAGGTCTGCACGACTGGGGGACCGGGGACAATAAACGTCATTATTGACGTGTCCGATGGACCAATATTTAAATGAGGGCTTAGTGGCCAACACAGCTCCGGCCTGATGCTTGGTTTGTGTGCGGCGGCTGTGACCGACCCCCAGATGGTCCAGGGACTAGTGGGCGGGCGGGTGGGTGGGTGGTTAGTTGGGTGGGTGGTTAGTTGGGTGGTTTGGTGGGAGGGTCCATGGTTGGGTGGGAGGCTGTATGTATGTCACTGAGAGCCTGCCCCATTTACTGACCTGGTCAGTCAGTGGTCGATAATTGACCCAACATGAGATGACACACAATGACCATTGAGCTGGCTGTGACTAGAGTCGGCCATTATGGCCAGAGGTGTGCGGGGATGGGTGTTCGATTGGCTCACCTGGGTTACGCCCAGACCTGGGTGGTGTAATTATAACCAGACATCAGTTGGATAATCAATGGGCTTTGTAATGGACTCCTCTTAGTACAGTCTCGGGGTTCACTATAAATGCGGAGAACCTTTGTCAAATATATTTGAACGAGAACTAGATTCTGGTGACCATATTAAGTCCATGTGTAATGCACTTATATTTTAATAGACAAAATTATGATACATAATAGTGTATATCGACAACCCAGACCACTTCTACGGCTGTCCTACAAATCGACATTTCAAAATGATTTGACCTATGACTATTACGTCATACTGTTTGTCTCATAGTTTGTCCCATAATTTGGGTTTAGTTATGCCTTTATGTTACTCGGTTTTGGTTATGCCTTTATGTGACATGGTTTCATCCCCTATCCTTGTAACATGTCGCATTCCTCACTTGACTGATGCCCCATTGTTTTCAGTCGGGTTCCCCAGCCATTGGCTTGCCAACCAAAGGTCAAAGGTCAACACGCATGACCTGACCTTTAGGGGCGGGTCACGTGACCGAGGGCGGCTGGTTGACGGCGTTTGTGGCGTCACGACTTGGGGTCAGCGTGACCAGCGAAGAGGGACTATCACGGGGGGTGGAGGATGGGGGTTATGATGAGAGGGGGTGGATGGGAGTTAGGGGTAGGGGTGGTGGGGTTGGAACCGGGGGTTGGGAAGGGGTGTTGGGGCCGGATTGGGACATTCGTGAGGTGGTAGAATAGTTTAGGGGTAGTGGTAGAGGTTTGGCGCGGTTTCACCGATAGCTTGACCGCTATGCACTTCTATGACTCCACTGCACTAGTATCACGACATACAACGATGTGTTAAGCCCCGGCTCCACTGCCCGACGATCGAGTTGAGTTGAGTTGGGTTGGACTCAGTCCTTCAGTGGAGCCGGTGTTACGGCTGGAGTCGTAGCCCTTTGCTACGACTGGATCGTCGGGTCTTAGATCTTTAACTGTCCAAGATGTACGACTGGATTGTCGGATCTTAGGGGGGTGTGCCTATGATAAATGTATGTACATTATATGATAAAGGTGGGACATTTGTGTCTTGGACTGTGGCCGGGTAGGGCTTCTTTGCTAAGACTAGACAATCGTGGGTGCTGGCGCCACTAGGACCTACGACGATCGAGTTGGGTTCACTTGGTCAGTGGAGCCGGGGCTTTACTGTACACGGATGACAAGAAACATCTAGATTTATTTTGAGGGTGAATATTCTTAATATTTCATATATATTATATATATGTGTGTGTGTGTGTGTGTGTGTGTGTGTGTGTGTGTGTGTGTGTGTGTGTGTGTGTGTGTGTGCGAGCAAAACTGGAACAGGTTTATGCCATTCCCTAATGACCGTTAACCCTTCTGTTCCACCCCAGAACAGAACAGAACAGAACAGACAGAGTTCAACAGGGCTGGTCCCAACGGACTGGGGCGGGGGGTAGGGGCTTACATGTCCTCCTGGGTTGCCGCAGGCCGCGTTCCGCCCTGGAGGTCAGGTCAGGATCCCTCTCGGGGGTCCCTGACCCTGACCCCGTGTCACCACGCTGGGGACAGACGCCGGGCAGGGTACCAAGGTCCCATCACTCACTGGAGGAGGGCAGGCAGGACACTGGAGGAGGTAGGACACCCAGGTCCCATCATTCTCTGGAGGAGGGCAGGCAGGACACTTGAATGGAGGATGGGGGAGGGGGGCAGGACACCCAGGTTCCATATCTTATTGGAGGAGGGCAGCCAGGACACTGGAGGGGTGGGGGTGGGGCAAGACACCCAGGTCTCATGACTTATATGAGGAGGGCAGGCCAGACACTGGAGGAGGACATCCAGGTCCCATCACTCAAGGGCACGCAGGAAACTGGAGGGGAGGGTATGCAGGACACTGGAGGGTAGCACACCCAGGTCCTATCACTCACAGGAATAGGGTTGGCACTGGAGGAGAGGGTTAGGACACCCATCACTGGTGGGAGGAGGGCAGGGAGGACATTTGAGCTGGGGGGGGGGGGGGGAGAAGGACGTCGCAGAGGAAACGGAGATACTCAGAGATAAAAGGGCGCATTGCTGGTCTGGTGGAGAGTGGAGCTAGGAAATGGGGGAAAGGGGTAGGTGAGGGAGGATTTATAAATGAGCAGTTATGAGATCAAAAGAGGAGAATGCAAAGCATAACAGAATATGAATGAGATACAATGTAAAATTATCTTTGTATTAATGTTTAATTAGCAGGTTGGGGCTATGACGGAAAAAATGGGACGTCCCGTTTGTTCAGGACACAACCCTTTAAATCCTTTTAAAAAAATCCATTATTACTTTTTCAATTTCAAAATATGACCCTTTATGACAACTGATTATTTGGTAAAATCAAAATCAAATTTCATCTTTAAAACAATGGTTTGAATGGGTTTTAAAAGTGTGCCTGAAAAAACGGGACGTCCTGAAAAAAACGGATCACAAAACTGTCCTGTTTTTTCAGGACGGTCCGTTTTCTTGGTATAATTTTTGTAACTTTTTAAAAATAAAAATTCATAGAAAAAAAATGCAACGATAGAATTTGAAAATGCAACGATCATTTTTATGCAAAAGATGTGTACTTTCATGACAAATATTTTTTGAATTTAGCAAACTCTTGATTTTCTGAGCATTTTTATTCATGTACAAATGTTAATTGTGGAATTTTTATTTATGAAATTGTCAAAATGGAAATGTCATGTAATTCGTGTTAAATGCAGAATTTCATAATTTTTATAGTTTGGATATGTAGAAGTATTATATTATGGGTATCTTGTATGTTATTCATGTATAAATTCATTTGAAATAGCTAGATAATACACTTTTTCATAATTGCCTGTTATTACAGGACGTCCCGTTTTTACAGGACGTCCCGTTTTTCTGTCATAGCCCCAACCTGTTTAGTAGACCTATTCATTTATGCCAGCAGGTATAAACGATTCTCAATGATCCATTGCATGTATCTCAAAAAATGCAGAGGCGATAGTATCTAATGAGGAATAAAATGCACCCATTAAGACTGTTAATGCACCAGTTTACTTGCTATAAAATTGTTCAGAAGACCGATTGAGTATTTGCAAAGGGCAAAGGGCCATGCATTCGTTGAGAACGGAAGGGCCATATCTCACGTAGTCTCTATGGAAACAGAGGTGGATTTAGGCCAGCGAGACCTAAAGCTGACCCGACAAGACAGAGGAGACGTGCTGGGTCAAAGGTCGAGTTGATCCTAAACAATACGGATCATAAAACTGTCAGATGGCCCTGTCTCGCCAAGAGGGGGCGCTCGGGTTGCCCTGTCTCGCCAACTCACGTACTTGTCACGCGGGATTGAACAAATAAAGCCCTCTCCCCTGACAACCCCGCCACTTATGTGGGTGGTGAGTGGTGGTACACGTACATGTATTACTGATGAAGTTAGTGTGTAGTTTGAAAAATATCTTCTATCTGCATCTACATGTGCTAATTTATACATCTTATAATAATTGCAATTCTAGCTCTGATGTCCTTTTAATAGGGATACTATTTCTTTTCATTTGTATTATGTGGTTCTGTGTTTGGTTTGGACAGTACATCATGTGAGGAAAATTAGGGGAAATAGCAAGGTACTGAAAAAGTATTGGCTCTTATTTTTCTTGTGTTATGTGAGCAAGGACTACAGCTTTCTATAATAAGAACCCAAACAGAGGGAGGATCTACACAAATAGACGTTACATGACTTCCTATATGTCTATGTCTAAATTCATTGCGTTGATACCCCATTTCCATTATGACTGCCTAATAGATATGGGTACTTTCTTCCATGAAAATCAACAATTTATCTAAATCTCACATCCTTTTTATAAGCTGCTGTGTAAACGAAATATCTTTGGGAAAATTGCAGTAACACGGTTATCCCAGCAATAATTCACATGCATGAGAATTAAGATGAAAAAAGTCGTAAGTTTGTAGATTTCATGTAACTTATTTCACACAGGATGAAAATCAGTCCTCTGCGACGCTGGAACCCAATATTTGCATCTGTAGTTTCAAGGATATCATGATACTTTCTTCCTTTACTTGAAAGTTGTATCCGATTGAAATATTTATTAGGAATTTGACATTTCTATCGACTACGATCAAAAACGGCATTGCCTCAATGCGTGGGAGAACCCAACGTTCACATGTCCAACGTCACTTTAAAAAATGTTGAGTGACCTAGGAAAAACGATCCCATTGAACAAGGAATTCAGTTAACCATGTTTTTGTTATGCCTTCCTATTGGCCTATACGTCGAAATTTACTCTTATACTGCTGACCATCCATAGATCTATATGATTATACCTGTCTAAGATCGACCGTTTCAAAAGTTGAGCTCATTCGTACTATAACCAGATAACAACCTTTTAAGTGAATAAAAACAAGCTTATTTATTTCAGTTTTCAAATATTTGGAGGGAACAAAATTAGAAACCCTCATGCTCTATCCTGAGGTCATTTTTTCCAGAATGAAAGTAAACTTTGAAAAACTCCACACCACTGCATAATCTTCTAATGTTTTTACAAGCATTATCCCGGGAAGCACTGTTCAAACTCATACAGTGACTCACTCTAATATACCTCTAATATAGCTGAGCATAATTATGACTATACCAGGGGCTATATAATTATGATGATCACAAGTTCAACAAGAGGAATTTCTAGGCATAACGGCAGCTATTAAAGGTGAACAGACACGCGATTTTTAAGACTCTTGATCAATACTTTACTTACTAAGCTAATGGTCTGTGTGTTCGGTATAAAAAAAATCATTATTTTGATAAAATAGGACTATTTAATGTAAACTTCCGAAACCCTTACAAAAACAATCATGGCCGCTATTACCCATAATGCACAGAGGTGTGACGTCAGAGTATGTGTGAGTGGCTGGTGTCACCTGCGCGAAAGGCATAGGTGTTTCACACATAGGGCCTATACTGTAGGCTGTGTGGACCAGGGCCCGATGGCCCCTTACAGCCAAATCCTGGGATTGAATTATTAGTCTAAAAAAACCGGGTTTAAGTTGCACAGTTTGTAACTGTCCTGAGTTATTTTGTAACAGAAAATATGATTGAACAAAGCTTAATCCTATCCTCTGAAAACCTGTTAGGGACTAGACATTTAATTTAACTTGTAGGGTTAGATTAGTTGAAGCTTAGACTAAATTACATATAATGCGCCGTTCAACTTATCAGTTTTAGAATATTGCTAAGGCAAAGAAGGCCTAAACTTGATCAAGAAGTTACAAGCCTGCCGGGGCCAAGTGTTAGGCCGTGTAGAAGAGGTGTTGCTACCAGCCACCTAGCCCCTCACCTCCCGACAACAAACAGGTGACCAAGAGGCTGTTCTGGCGATTTATAGGGTTGTAGTTGAATATTTCATATTTCTATCTGATTCATTATGTTTACACAAATCAACAATTTAGTATGGAAGTCTTGGCAAGAACACGATTATCCATTACTTAACATTTGACATGTCAGAATACACATCGCCATGTTATGTAGTTGTTTGCCCCAATTGTTAGGTGACGACTGCAGCACCGCCTACAAATGCCCAGATTACCAACTCAAAGAATAAGGTCGGCAAATTGTAGTAGGCCAAAGGCTAATCATCCTATTAAAGACAATGATAGTTATCTATGTTTTCTCAAATTATGGTACGATAGTGGATAATTTCTACACCTATATCCAAAGGTTATGCAGGTAGTTCTGTTGGTACTCTATCAGAGTGTAACGGTGTATCATTGCAGAGACTGTTTCTTCTGTTTTATTTAAGAAATAAATTTGAAAACGGGGATCGGGAGATACAAACAAAAAAGCTTTACAATCACAGATCTCATAATAGTAGTGATATTGCTATTCTTGTTGACAAACTAAGCACTCAGTATAACCCTAGTGCTACACATGCCATCCGACCCATACTCTGACGTCACACCCCTGGTCACTGCCCAGTGCCTGCCCCGAGGCACAAAAGCTGTGAGAGTGGTTTCACACTTATCATATACACTCCAGAATAACTGCATATAATATTTTGGTAACAGCTATCCATGGAATGTGCTTGATATACATCAATATATCGTTTCAAGTAGAAAATAAAGTTTTGATACTTTTCTTGTCAGTTCACCTTTAATACTATAGTACTCACCGAGCGTCGCTTTCACAAAACTATACTGTGATTACAAGTGATTTATCAGTGTTGGTCCCGGTCGTGGATCTAAGTGACAAGTGGATCTATCTCATTTTGTTATTCAGCTTTAAATATTTCAACAGATTCAAATGGCGCCCATCCATTTTGTTGTTTCTGTCTTGGTCGGAGTCTACAGACCAATTGACATACACAATGAATCTTCAGGAGTTTCCCCTGCATTCCACATTACTGTCGTGCAGTGGAACCATCATATGGGCAAATCATGGTTATAGTTAACTGTTTTCCTCGAAGCTTCTGAGTAGGCCTATAATTTATAACGCCTATAGGATTGGAACTAATGAAAGTCTGCATGAATGTCATTATGCAACAGTTATAACTTTGGTGACTAATGTAAATTTCATCAGCGTATGAATCCCACTTCCAATATCTCGTATAGGCTTTTAGTCTATGGTCAAAGACTTCTAATTATCATGACCTAACTATGACATCATAGGTTATATATATATATATATATATATATATATATATATATATATATATATATATATATATATATGAGCATATATATGGACACGTAAGTTTCCCTACTGTTGGTAACTTAGACACTAGGCCTATAATGAGGACTCTGCTACCCTGACATGTCTGATGTCAAGAACAAGCCGCAATAACGTGGTGCTTGGGCCGACAGATCGCCCAACATAGGCCTATGCCACATCAAGATGGCGAACCAGTGGAAAATTCCCAACAAGCGTTCGCTATTTTCTTGACCATATGAAGTTCTTGAGACAAGCTAAACCTCTTATACGATCAACATATCACTTATGAATGTAGATCGGTTCACACTAGGCCAACCGATAGGTAGATTGAGGTATAATTTGTGAAAATCGCGCACTGCGCATTTCGTGTCAGTGAGCGATAATACCAGAAATCCCGTGTCTGCCATGGCCGAACGAGGCGGTGGAGGCGGCCGGCTTGAATTCACTGTCAAGATGGCGCCGACAAGCTTTTCAGTAGGAATTTTGGAAGTAATCTGGGTTGTAAGATTGAGAATAGGCCTACTATCATTTCGAAATAGGCCTAGATATTAGCTTCATGGTCTACAAAATTCAGATGCAATTTATTATAAGGTTATGGGTGAGGTCTGGCACTCTTTTTGCGAGGGCCGACAGAAAACTCGATACACTTTTACAATGCAGTCAATCTTAAGGAAATAGGTCTCGAAGTATGTTCATAGTTATCCTGTGATGTTGCTCCGCCGCTCGAAATATTTAGGCCGCTACAAATTGACCATGCAGCAGCACAAAAACGAATCAAATTGAGAACACAGAGCGCGGTTTCCCAAAACTTAGTGAGTAAAACGGCAAGTGAAATTACATTTTCGATTCACGAGGGGAAAATTAAACATTTCTTTCCCATGAGCACAAGAACGGGTTTTTCAAATTTTCATATTTCCACAGATTTATAGCCATGCGTGCATCTTGCATTCTAGACATTATGATTACCCCCCACCCCCACCCACAAGAACTATGGATAACCGATTCACGTAAACTTTACCTGGAAATCGACCAGACTAGACCAGACTCTTGAACTAGAGTTTCACACCTGCGTGGAATTATAAGCTATTCCTTGTAAATCTGCGAATGCAAAATTGCTTATGTATTGGCTAATGGGACGCCTGGAAAGTTTTTAAGGTTTTACATCAGATTCTGTAATCTGCTGAGAATTTTTTTGAGGCTTGCGCTCTTCGATTTTTTCAGGGAAAGAAAGTCAAGGGAGCATCTACCCTAACATAATCACTACGGTTTTGATCCCATTTATAGATGATGGACATTTTAGGTCTATTTTGTTTAGATATCACAACACCAGATAAAATGTTACATTATACTTTTTTACATAATCAGGGCCAATGCGCTGATCCCGTGCGGCCCATCCGGCCCTCAATTATTTTGGGTTTAAATGACGACATGAAGTAATGGGGTAATTAGTTTATTTAAGATAAACCATAACTAATATGCGCGCGCGCTGATGTAAAGATATGTGCATGCTTAAAGATAGTTAATGAAAGTTAATATCATAACTGTCCATGTAATCCACGCTGTAGTGTCAGAGCCGGCCACATGTCCCGCGGTCCTTAGACTGCCCCCAACGTTGACAAACACTTTGTAAAAAGGGGTCTGGAGGGGAGGAGGGTGGAACGGTCAACTTCGCGCTGTGGGTGCTACGCGCACACTGCCACTGAGCCGCTCAGTGAGCTGCTCCCCCCACTCACTGACCCGTGATTGGCTGGTGGTCCAGCCTATGATGATTCTCTGATAGGGCTGAGTGGGTGGGGCACCTGTATCCTGTCTCTATTTAAAAGTTATTAATATATTAATACCCCTTAAATGACGACATGAAGTAATGGGGTAATTAGTTTATTTAAGATAAACCATAACTAATATGCGCGCGCGCTGATGTAAAGATATGTGCATGCTTAAAGATAGTTAATGAAAGTTAATATCATAACTGTCCATGTAATCCACGCTGTAGTGTCAGAGCCGGCCACATGTCCCGCGGTCCTTAGACTGCCCAAACCCCCTACTGTAGGGAAGGTCGAGGGATAGTGGCCTGAAGCATAGCCTCTGTGGTCTCCCGGAGGACGTCATCCCCCGGGGCGATATAGTTGATATAGCATGATGATCGCCAGTCACCTAGCAAGCGTATACGTTCTATGTCCACATTATTGGCAAAAGCCCAAGTGGTTCCCCCTCTACGGAACGAGTGGCCCCCATACATACGTGTGTCCCTTCCACGTCCAGTAAGGGCCCGTCGTATCTCACCTACAAATATCTCGGGGGTGAGGTGGGCGGGGTTGGCCGACGCATCTAGAACCAATGCCGGGCCTCCCGGCGGTGCATTGGGAGAGCGTCTGATGGCATTAAAAACCCCCTGTGTTGGGCACAACTCGTTCCCTTTCTTCCAGGGGAAAGGTATAACAAGCTCTCTCTCCTGAAACTGAATGGTCTTGGTCCACCTGATCCTAATGCTAAGTCCGTTTGGGGAGAAAAGTAAATCCTCCCGACGCAGGTGTTTAGAGGGGTCAAACCCCTGATGTGGGGATAGGACGTTAGACCGTCTTAGAACGTGATAGGGCTGAGTGGGTGGGGCACCTGTATCCTGTCTCTATTTAAAAGTTATTAATATATTAATACCCCCTAATTTTGATCTTTAAAAAGCTGAATTTTCCTAAATAAAAAAAAGGGGGAGAGGCACATAAATACATCAACTAAATACACATTGAGCTCTGTATGAATAGATTTGTAGCCATCAAAGCAGAGTTGCATTCATAAAAAGTCTATAGACTTCCCGGCATCGACATATAGAGAATAATAATTTTTGAGCTCATGTGTTTCTAGTTTTTTCCTGCGTTTTTCGATGATACTTTCCACGATGGAATATTGGGCGAATCTTACTGAAAAGTAATATCTTTGTTACTTCCCTCAAAACACAGGGGAGTGCACAGATTAGTCAACGAATTCTCTTTTTTCATTTTTTTTCTCTGAGTAAAAGACGTCCTCACTGCTTATATTGCTTCCCGGGTCGCATCCGCTTATTTTCATATGAATTGGATGTGTATTGCGAAGAAGAAAAGTTGGATTTTCTGTACACGTACAGTTAATAAACATATAATTCCAAGTAACAATTATGCAGTTTGAAGAAAGGAAACAGAAGATACATATGTAATGATTTAAGCCTAAAAACCGGGCCCACACTACTTTCATCTCTATAAAGCAGGACATTATTTTCCGTATAGGGACGTTTCAGAAGTAGTTCGTAGGTCATGAAAGAACGCAAATCCATGCTACGCATGTTGAGCATGCAGTTACCGAGTCGATATAAACCAGCGATTGGGTATTTGCTCCAAGATCCGTAATTCCTGAAACCACACCGGAAGTGAATGTCAAAAACGGTGAAAAGTGCCAAGCGGAGATTTGATACCCGATCTTGACACTCCACCTACAAAACACGTTCGCTTTCTCCAATACCATGAGTGTCGGATCAACCGATAAGGCTTATCTAAATTGTTGGATCATAGTTATCATCGGATCAGAAGATCACGTCATTGATGTAGCGTATCCAGAAATCTTACAGAGAAAGCAAAGAGATTTTTCCACTGCTAAGCATGCAGACAAACGTTAACGTTGTCATCCACTTATTAGTAACATTTTTCAGATGCGAGATTAATTGTATACATAGAAATCGATCTAATTCAAAGAATAATATTTCGAAATTGTCCAGCTCATAATTCTAATCTCTTTCTCAAAAAAAAGAAAAAGAATTTTCTGTTCACGAAACCGAGCAAAGCTAAGTCAGCAACGCAGTCGAAATATAACGCCACGGGTTTCAGGAAGTTCTAAAACGTTTCAGGAAGAAATGGCGTGGGTTTCCGTCTTTAGCCCTTATATTTCCTTGAAATAGCAATCCTAGGGGTGTAGATGGGGGGTCCCTATGTCGCATGTCGAATTTAAGAAATGACTGTGTCGCATGTCCCTATGTTTTTAATATTGATGTCGATTTTAAGAACCCTCCATGTCGCATGTCGAATTTAAGGGATAGCCAATGTCATGTCGTTTATTTTTTTCTTCATTTCACTAAGCTCCATGTCGCATGTCGAATTTAAGAAATAGCCATGTCACCCTGTCGAATTTAAGGGTCTACCCCCATAATCCTATGAATGCCGTGTCGACAAAATAATTCATAAATTCGTATTACCGTATAAAACCGCAGACACCCAGAATGTATAGAAAGTGCGTGTAAAACGGTCGATAAAAGCAGTCTGACATCTGTGCAGAAAGTTGTCATTCAATTGTCCTGTCAGACTCTTCCACCAGACGACTTTGATCTAGCCGCCATGGAAGACCATGACGATTCAGTCATCGTTGGTGGTCGTTGGTATAATAATCGTTGCTACAATTACTGTAAATGGAACGGCAACAAAATTGAATGATGGTTTTAAACAAGTTATTGATAGACAAAAATTGTATATGACTTTTCCGGACGACAGTAGGCGAGGATTTCCTTCAAAATTATTAATAGTTGTCCAAATTGCTCCAGAATCGTTTTTTAGACATAATTATATAGGGGAAATAACTCGTCGTTTTTATTTGAAGGGAAAAAATGGGCCGAGGATTACAAGCTTCGTGTTTGGTGGTTTGGGGGTCTTTAATTTTTGAAAATGTGCGTAAGCGCTTAGAGGAAGACTCCTAACTCTTGGGGGGGGGGTCTATATTTAAAAAACAAAACAAAAAAAAACACGACCGAACTGTGACGTCATGGGTGCCACATGATAACTGGGATTGTGACCTAGTGACAAACGGTTATCTTTTGGGTCAGGTCCACTGGCCGAGAGTTCACTTCACTGAGCTCAGTGCGACACGGGCAAAAGATACTGGCCCGCTCACATTACTGTCTTTTAAATATTTCCCTCCCTGAGAGCATGCACGCGTAGTTCACTCTCAGTTTGCTGGCTTTTAGCTTGCAATTAAATCAGAAGGCCTGACGTGAAGTAAATATTTTTAACAACGAACCTTAACCCCCGAGGGGATTGACATCCAAAAATGACAAAAGAATGCCACATAAATGAATATAATGTTGCTGTTTTTCCCACAGTAGCAAAAACTCTACAAACGCGATTTTCCATATAGAAACCTATTGTTGATGTAAGTATCTCAGCCCCGTAAATTTCTTTTACGAACAGTAAACATTTGATTTGCCGTTTTCCAACTTGCTATCAAAGAAGCTTTTGGTGATCAATTATATCTTTATCAATGATTATGATGCCCAATGCTACCTCGAATGCGGGCTATGCTTCATAAGATATATGAAAAATATGCCAACCAATATTCTAAACATATGTAAGACAGACACAAGACGGACACCAGCCTATAGGACCGTCCCTGTTGAGGTAGAGGTAAGTTGAACCGAGACGGAATAGATACCCTTCCAACCTTTTAAACCCAGTTCCTCTGCAGTGGTGGACCTTCATACAATTTGGAAACAGATCAGCACTAACTATAATATTATATCACAATGCTTTGGTGTCTTGTCATAGGGTATTAGGTAGCAGAGAATAAAGATTGGTCTCCTGCTCCGAGCCCATGAACTAAAATATCATCCTGGGTACACGTAACATATTTCACAGGAATTCATAAATCACCATTTTAGTTGCATGAGTATTTCTTGGGGTTGCTGCTAACTTACTTCGTCGGGATGATCTAAGTGTATATTTGAGGCCTTTAATCAACATTGTTAAGTATAGTCGATATCAATTCCATTGGTATTCTGGATGCTCTTATTGTTAACATTGACCGAGGTATTGCTACCAGTTGCCGTTTCCAGTTCTAGTGTTGTTTGCCAGTGTATTGCATGCAAGTTCTTCTCAGCAGCTGTCCAGTTGACTTAACCTAAAGTTCGCTTAAATACTAGTGTGATGAATGTCCATTCATCAAGTGTCAAAATAAGATATCGAAAATGATAGAATGTTGTGAATTGAAGTGTATTTTGTAAGGGCCCAAAAGCCCGAAAGCCAAAGCCGAAAACCCAAAACCCCAAGATATTGTAAACCGGATGTGACGTCAGAGTGACCATGTGTTATCAAATGGCCAATCAGAGCCGAGCATTAGGGTATAAAAAGGGGTGGTGAGGCTGAGAATAAACAGTTCCATCTTGGTACTCCTTGTGTTCACATGTGTCTTCTTCCTATAGCATCGCCCTAAAAGGGGCCCGAATCGATGAGATGATATGATAGCAGCTGATTGACTAAACAAACCCAAGTAATTTAGAAAAAGCCCATAGGAAATTAGACAAAAGAGTACAACGGGGTACGAGAGCCGGAAAGACCAAACTATGGCCCGAGGCGCAGCCCGGAATCAGAAGACCGGACAAGTATGAAAGCCTGAAATAGTAAGCAGCTGCCCCGTGACAGTGGGTACGAAGGCACGACCGGCTCGGGCCCATGCTACCACCCCCTAGGCGAGCGTGGGTCTTACATCCCTACCATTTTTCCAGTATCTTCCGTGCTCCAGCTGGAACCCCCCCGGTCCATCGTGCCGAATGTCTGGAACACCTCAGGTCTGATTGACCGGCATACACCTTCCCCCTCGACAATTACCGATTTCCTGACCGACCCATTCAGTCCCCCTCGTGCGCGAGGCACAACTCTTGATCTTACACCTTGGCTTCTCAGACTCTTCATCCGGCTCGAGACCAAAATAACCCCCACGTCCCTCTGCCGTGGAAATCGGAAACCCACGAACTACCAGGGAACGTCACACTAGTAATATAACTAGCCAGGGATAAGCTAATCTGCTATAAGGTAATTCATTATGTTATGAAAGATATTTACTATAGTGATGAATCTGTGACTGATTCATGTTTGAGGATGATATGAGTTTGAGAGATCAGAATATGTATGAATATTATGTGAAATAATAGAATAACTGTTTTAATATCGGATATCGTAATGAATAAGTGTTTCCATCTTAACATGAATATTCTTGTATCAGCACAAAAGCCTGAGTCATTAAGTCGTCAATTAGGTCAGAGCAATAAAGCGTCAACTGGAAGTAATGTCAAGAGTAATTATGACCATGTGACTAGATTAGCCAATGATCCAAGAGTATATACCTATAAAACCACAATCAAACAGTCCCAATCTGGAAGCCACAGTGTTAACGTCTTCTCCTTCTTGGGCACAAAGCAATTTAAGGCCTAGTTCTAGCTTCTTAGACATGGAGCACAAGGTACAAAACCTGGAATTAACCAGAAGTTAGGGTAAAAACAGTACAGCTGGACTTAGAAATAAATTGGGTGGGCATGACACGAAACAAGGGCAAGAGCAGCAATAGGGCATGAAACATGGGCATGAAGGTACACTTTAGCATGGGCATGATAACTATGACAGGCATGAGGCACGAGATGTTGGGCCAGCAGCTACCAAGCTACCACCTTGTCTTCAGGAGTGCCAATGACATCTAAGCATCAAGAAAGGAAATTGGCCCGGTGTTAGTTAGGATAGCTGTGAGCAATAGACACTAGACAGCCTGACCCAACGACGCATATTGAGCCATGAAGACCCGCACGATTCATCCCCCCTTCTTTCTTCCAACATCCTGAGCCCTATGGGCTCGTCCTCTCGGCATCACAACCGATATGCCCTCAGACACAAGGCATGGCCTCGAGAAGTCTATACCCTCGTCAAGGAACAAATCCCGAAAGTCACGGCGACCAATTCCCACATCCCTCGTTGTACTTTCGACACACTATCAAAGCCAGGAGAGACCTAAAATGAAAATGCTTTGATGGGTTTGGAGGTTTATTGCAGACTCCTGAGAGCCTCCTTTTGTACTAAACCCTAGGTTAAGCCCGGTTTACACAGGCCGTCAACAGGTCCTTACGAAAATTCCCTTACATTAACCTTGGGTTATTGGCAAAGTCGGGAAGAATAATTATGTATTTAAATATCTTTTTAAGGCTGTCGGTAGATATTATCCTAAGGATTTTTATTCTGAAGGGTTTACACAGCCCGACAATATCCTTAAGATAATAAATTCATTCAAGGCTTACGACAATAAAAGTATCTAGTACATTTGTATAATGAATGTGTCCTTTCAGGGGGTTTACACAGGCCGACAGAGGTCCTTAAGACAAGAAAAATCATTGCCCTAAGCTCAATTTCATTGTCGTAAGCCCATTCTCCTAAGCTTTTTCCAAAAAAATTCAAACACGTCTGAAATTTTCATTATCCTAAGGATTTGTCCTGATAAATTATCGTAAGCCTTACGACATGCTTAAGATAATGAAATCCTTAGGATAAAATGGGTTTACACAGGCCGATAGCATTGTCGGAACTATCGTAGGGCTTAAGACAAATGTCGGGGCTATCGTTAGTGGGTGAAACCACGTTAAGTGTGGATTTTGAGTGTTAAAAAAGTCAAAAAATAGAATTTAAGTTATTGAACCAATGGTTGTATTTCCCAAATATACAAGTAAGGACCAAACTTATTCAAAAAAATTAGAACGTTAAGTTTTTTTGTTAAAAAGTTAGAATGATTTAAAATCAGGTCCTTTTTTTTAATATTTTCACTCATTTTCTCCTATTTTTTTCTGATAAAAATAAAGTGAATCAATAATATTCAATTGCATACAAATAATAAGCTTTCTAAGCAAATGTAAGGATGTGTATTGCACCTTATAGAATACAAAATTATCTTTCAGATGATATCTAGAACGTTGAAATCGGATATTAAGTTACAGAGATACTGAAATTATACTACTCTGGCCATAAACTTCAAGGGCACTAACGTTATCAATTTTGAGCTTATACTGTAAATATCAAACCTTTGCTTATGGTGAATATTGACAAATTTGGGACTGTTTCCAAGATAAGTTGTTAATATTTTAATAATTATCTTAAAATAAAGGCAATTTTGCAATATTCATGATAAAAGCTTCCCTTGGCGACTGCACAACAGTTCTTGGTCGTTTTATTTTGATATAATAAAGCATTATGGTAATTTTTGTTATCAAATCTAGGATAAAAAGGGTTAAAATGACAGTCTTATAGATACCATAAAAGTCTTGTAGATACCATCTTGTAGATACTTTTTACTACGTATTTGCCTCTAGGACCCTTAATAATGTATCCATTGGCTTGAAAATTGGTATACTGTCTACTCTGCTGGAGGTCAAGCCTTTGTTAGTAAAGAATTTTAAAATTTATTTATATTTTGGGATATATGCATGGTCTTGTAGATACCCTCTTAAATTATCTCTCCAAAAAATGCATTTTGCACCCCTGGATTTCCATTATGATATAGCATTTTGGATATTTTCAAGTTTTTAGTTGGAAGGTCCTGGTTAATTCTAATTATTGACACTAAAATAATCCTATATTTGGTTTGTTTTTCAATAAAAATGCTTTATTTAATGAAAAAGTCTTGTAGATACCTTTTTCTTTGGACACTTTTCAGTGATTTAAATCAAAATGAAGAATTATAGATATAAATTTTCAAAAATGATCATCTAATAAAAAATAATACATAGATTGTAGTAAAAGTCATTTCCTTTGTTCATACGGTATTTTAATCAATATTTTGATCAAAATGAAATTTTAACTCTCCCTGTGGACATAGTATTTATTGGGTATAGGCCTGATTTATCTCTAAATATCTAATAATTAATTATTTTCTACAAAAATAAATTTCATATGCAAAGATTGATTTTCATATGAATAATTTAGCAAATCAAACAATGGTATTCAATTATGATAATGGAAAATGTTACAACACTTTATATCCTGAAGACATCAAAGTCCACACTTAACGTGGTTTCACCCTAGTGATCTACCGTAAGCATTTTGACGGCCTGTGTAAACCCCCCTTTACATGACTTGTTTCTGTGGTGGCTCCGGTGGTTCTGGTGGCTCTGGTGGCTCTGGCAGCTCTGGTGGTTGCGGTGGTTATGGTGGTTCTGATTTATATGAGAACACACAGTCGACATGAAGAGGCTAATTTTATAGCCATTTTGAGCACTATTTTCCACTCATCTGAACCATAAAGTGACCCATGTCCCTCATTTTTCAACACCCACAACCGGACATGGCTGAGACTAAAGCCCCGGCCACATTGCAGGACTCAACTCAACTCAACGGTCGTAGACAGTAGGGCGCCCCTTAACCCCGACAGTCGAGTCTCAGCCAAGAAACTCTACCATGCCATAGGTTACGACTAGACTGTCGTAGCCTTGGCCACTTTATATGTACGGCTAATCTATGACACCCCCCCCTACGACCCGACGATCCAGTCGTACATCTTCATCTTCTCAACATGTAAGACCCAACTCAACTGTCGGGGGTTTAGCTACGACTCCCCCGGCCACACTCTACGACTGAGACCAACTCAACTCAACTCGACCGTCGAGTTGAGTTCAGTTGGTCAGTGTGGCCGGGGCTTAAGTTGCCCCCTTAGACATAAATCCTTATAATATTAGTCACCCTCACGTTATAGACCTTGTGCAGACGTGGTCACATGATCACTTTTTGACGATCATCATGTGCACATTACAACCACATGGTGATCAGACAAACATCTATTGTATTTGTTCCAGATAATAGAATGAGAGATTTTGACTTGGTTATATCATCCTAATTTATTTGAGCACAAATGTGTTATTGACGTTTTTAAAATATTGCTATTAATGATTTTAGATCCATCACCAATATGTCATCCAAACCCTTTCAGAGAAGTGTGACGTCATCTGCACGACGTCTATAACTCGACCAAGAGTGAGAAAACTCACGATGACGAACTTTAGACAGTTGATGTGGTGTCAGTCTGGCGCCTGTTAAGGTGCGAAGCTACTGGATTAGTGTTTGAAGCCAACCAGTTAGGACGCGAAGCCACACGGTGTTATGCGAATCGACCATTACACAGCCAATTTTTCTGCGTTACCTTAGCTACAAAAAAAAATGAAAGTATGTCTATTGCCATGCCCAAGAAATGGTGGGCTATTCATCAGAACGGTTTGGATTGGCACCTTAACCATTGCAAAATGAACCTTCGAGCAGAAATAGAAAAATGAATGATATAATTCGAGAAGGCTATATGGAAGCTGCATAGAAGGTGGTTCCAATAAACTCCAATGTAAAATAATCTCTTTGCAGGGGCGGATCCAGGGAGGGGGGGTCCAGGGGTTCCTGACCCCCCACTTTTGGTGGGCACTCAAACTTGCCAAAGAGGAAAAACGTCGCACGCGCATATGGACACACTTTTAGTACTTACCCTTTACCGGACTCGGGAGTTTATGTTTGCGCATGCATGTTCATTTCCCGCCACTACCAGTCGGGGGTCAAGCGCCACTCCCAGCCAATGAGGAGTGTTCAATTGTACCACGTGACACAATATGGCCGCGCCCAGGGACAAACTCCCGTCAGCGGTATATATGGTCCCCCCCTTTTCAAATTCCTGTATCCACCCCCGATTTGTCATTGACTATTTCATCGTATATATTATTTACCTAAGCACTAGCAGGTACAAGCCAAATATACATGCAATCCTAACTAGTAGGACGTCCTGATACAAAATATCTCATTGATTTTTCAGTAGTACTGCAACCCTATACACTGTACTTCATTCCCATCCTGCATACAATCATACCACAGCAAAGAATGACTAATTATTTGTCAGCAGCATGCCTACATCTATATTGAATTGAAATATATGGTGCCATAGAATACTGTACCCTGTGGCGGAATATCGATTTGGTTCAGGGCCCAAGCACTCAGTCTTTATGTCCTAGCACGTGGCGTCACAATAGACCCTTTGCCTTCAAGACGCATGCCAACTGGCACCAACACAGGGAACCGCCGGTCAGAGGCCACAGGGATCAATGCTTTGAGGAGACGGATTTTCTGCCTGTCTGCCCAAGAAAGACGTTCGTACGCCTTGATCGTGTGTCCTCTCCTGCAGGATCCTTCACTGCTTTGGTCTGCCATCCTTTCCGGTGCCTATTTATAGATGCGGTGCAGCAGGTTGGTGATCAATGGAGGTGTTCATTTCAGGCATTGGTTGAAGGTTAGATTACTAATTCTAGTTTATCTCAGCTGCAGTGTTTGATATTGGCTAATTGCTTTGGATTTTCACAAACATATAAAATATATCATTTTCCACTTCCAATATGGTTTCATAACAGATGTGTAGCGAACTGATAAGAAAAGATTCAATATTGCCAAGAAAGGACGGTGGTTCCTCATATCTTGATTCTACGTTCTCCTTCTGTCTCTTCAGCCGCCTTAATTGCTAGCTCAAAATAAAAAAATCTCTACAAAGGAAGATAACTGAAGCTATTAATCAAATCTACTAACTTATGTTTAAATTGGAGGAGTGTCAGTTGCAAGTCGGCAAGTCAACCATCTCTCCCTGTGTACAGCCATCTAGTCAGGCAATTACTTAGTCAAGGAAGCAGGCAGGGAGGCATTTAGTCAAGCAGGCAGGCGGACAGGTGCTATCCTCCTGTCGTCAAGCCTATAGATAATGCCCGTCCTCCTGCCTCCCACCTTCCATCATCAGTAGTTGTGGTGCAAGTACCTCCAGTCCATCAGGCCGCTGTATAATGTATGAAGCCCCTCCAGGGCGGGCGGGTGGCGGCTGCCTGCTGGCAGACGGATGGGGCCGCTAACCCTGGAGGAGGCAGTGGCAGCAGCACCATCAGCAGGCAGCAGTAGTAGTAGTAGAGGAGAACCAGCTGCGTCCTCCTGAGCGCCTCTCAAAGGCCGCCTGGCACTGCCTATTATTGGAATGGGATCAGGCAAGGTGGGGGTGGATGTGGGGGTTTGTGGGGGGTAGGGTGGGGGCAGGGTTGGGTTGGCCTTCCTTCCCCCATACCTCAGCGGCCGAGTCTTGATGGATGGCGGCCCGACCCGACGGTGATGAAAAGGGATGGGGTGGAGGATTGCCTCCTGTGTGGAGGGGGTGCAGGAGGAGGCTGTGAGGTATGGCTAAAGGGGTGGGGGCTGACTGGAGGAAGCAGACGCGGTTATTATTGCTGACTTGCCGTCTTTTTATCCAAAGCGGAGGCGGTTGTGTGTTTAGTGGGAAAGGGCTGATGCTGTGTTTTCTATATAGCACGTGGCAACTGGCTCGTGCCATGGCGGGTGTTCTAGAGTTTGGTCATGCAGATGTGAATGTCAGAGTATAATGTCTTGTAATCAGTGGACATTATGCCAACTAAGATATTTCTGATGAGAGGGAAGAGGTGGTGGTTTGTGGATGGACAGGAAGAAGCAGGATAGCACGGGAGGATAGCAGGATATAGATTCCTGAATCAGTCAGAAAAATGTCACACAGAGGGACCTGTAGAAATAACATATAACAGTTAGGGATGCTACAAACAGAGAATTATGATACTGGCTTCGTTTTGTTGACAACAATTTTAGGACAGTGGAATGCGTTTTAGATAACGGAATTGCATGCTTGGTGTATGACAGGTGGTATAAAAGAAGGTCGGCAATTAAAATGAATCCAAATAAAGTAAGGGGAAATTATCACTACGATTATAATCATGACATTGTCCATTATCTAAGTATGCAGGCCTAATTATTACACCACTCCCATCCAGTGCTTCAGCACATGCGGGTTCATCTATAACGTCAGTAACCGTCTGAAACCATCAAGACTTTTGTAAAAAGGATTCCTATTAAATGGAGGAGTAGTCAAACAGTGAAAAGAGAAAATACATGGTAGTGGACAGCAGACAGCTCTCGGGTGTGAGGTTTAAAGACTGGAGATAATATTGACCTGACAGTTAAAGCCCTGTTTCCACCAGCCGATTTTCTGCCGATTTCAGAAATCGGCGGTGGGTATATTGGTTAATCATGAGCATGTCATATACCATTAGAAAAGGTTTTTTAAATCTCTCTTTCATATGTTATGTAAGATATATAATCCTTCGCTATATTACCAGTTAAAAGTGATGAATTATCAATAATCGGCGGTCAAAATCGGCTGGTGGAAACAGGGCTTAAGTAGCAAGAAGCCATGGCGGGGGACGGGGTCGGTCTATACCTCCAGGAGAGAGACAATCAGGAGGAGACTGGAGGAGGCCCACCCCATCAGGGAGCAGCAGACCAACAGGGCACTCCACTGATTGTAGCACTCAGCCCTGGAGGAGGTGGACTCTCTGTGTGTGGGCACGTCCGGGCGTGTCCTCCAGGGTGGGTCATAGTGACGGTCACCTCCAGGAGTACTCACTCCTTATATATTTCCCCCCTATACATTCAAATGACCATAGCAGTGAGTGCACTGCTTTGATATGTCAATATGACAGCTTGATTTACTTCGCACAACAAAAAGAAACACAAAAATTGACATAATAATATATATATATATATATATATATATATATATGTCAATATGACAGCTTGATTTACTTCGCACAACAAAAAGAAACACAAAAATTGACATAATAATAATATATATATGTTACAGATCCCAGAAATTTGTTCATATTATATTTGAATAAAATGATTTCCATATTAATATTATATGGTTGGTCTGAAAAGGTATAGAAACTGGTTTTTTTACCTTGGAAAGACCAACCATACCAGATACCAGTTTTCTTTTTAAAGAAATATACCTTTAATATCAATAAATTTTTCTCTTAAATCATTAAAAACATTTTCAATCTTTTATGCTGTTGTCACTCTTTTTACTATAAAAGAACTTTATTTGATAACATGGCGCAGTCGGCAGGATAGTAATTCTGTGACAACAACTGTTTTTTTTGTATTTGATTTGTAACTTACATTTTCTGTGTTTTTCACTGTTTCAGAGTGGTGGTGCAGCCCAGAAGTAGGACTTGGAGAGTTTGGTGAGATTTGATCCTGCTTTCTTACTTGACCTTGAATTGTAACTCATACCTCAGACTTAGGAAAGAATCTAAGTTAGAATGTTAATTTAGTCACAGGTGTCAGGTAGACATTAGGTGTGTGACAGTGCTTGACAGTGGGGGTAGAAATGAGTTTAATGTATACAGTCAGGTTTAGGTAGATAGTTATGGAGGTTGTTGACTATTTGACTGTCACAGGTGTACTTGGATAGGTGTCAGAGACTATTTTGTCAGCCCTATTATACATTGTGACATAGGAATTGTTAGGAAAGATGGCTTTGCCAAAGGGTTTCTGGCAAATGAATGTGGAGACTTTGAGAGAAGAATGTCTCTCAAGGGATATTGATCCCACAGATAAAACTCGAGATGAGTTGAGAGAACTTATCAAGGATTATGAAAGTCCAAAAGTAGAAGAGAGTGCAGAAGGTCTTAGACTCAAACTTGAATTGAAGAGATTAGAAATGGAAGAGAAGGAAAGGCAGAGAGCTTTTGAAGAAAGAGAAAATGAGAGGCAAAGGGAAGAGAAGGAAAAAGAAAGGGAACATGAACTCAGATTGAGAGAGCTAGATGTTGCCAATAGACAGGGCAGGGAGAATGATAGCCCTACTTCAGTGAAAGGTCCTAGGATCCCTCTTTATGTTGAAGGGGATGATATTGAGATCTACTTGACAACTTTTGAAAGGTTGGCTGAGGCCAATGGTTGGTCAAGAGACAAATGGGCAGCAAGATTAGCAGCAGTGTTGACAGGCAAAGCTAGAGAGGCTTATATCAGAATGGATTTAGAAGATTCAAAAGAGTTTGATAAAGTGAGAGACGCTGTGCTTGATAGATATGACAAGAACCCTGAACACTACAGAAGAAAGTTTAGAGAGTCAAGAAAAGCCCCAGAAGAGACTTTCAAAGAATGGGGTATAAGGACAAGAGGGTTCTTTGAAAAATGGGTTCGAGGTGATCGTGGGAATGCAGTAAAGTTAGAAGAACTATTTCTTATGGAACAGCTCTTGACTAATACAACACCTGAACTGCAGACATGGCTTAGACAACAGCAGCCAGAGACAGTGAAACAGCTAACTGATTTAGCAGATACCTACCGACTTTCTAAACAGAACACATACAGAGCACTAGGTGTGCCTTTTCAGAAAAGAAAGCAGTTTCACCAGAAAAGCTCTGAGCATGAAAAGCATAGTGAGGGAGATCCAACTAGTAGAGTCAAATCTAGGGTCAGACAGTATCCCTCTATCCCTGAGTAGGGAGAAGCTGATTGAGTATCAGAAGAGTGATGAAACACTCGAAAGTGTAAGGAAGAAAGTGACTCAGAATAGTCAAGGAGACGGGAGTTTCTTTCTCAAAAATGGATTAATTCACAGGAAGTGGATTTGTAAAGATCAAGGAGATCGCGAAATAGATCAGTTAGTTGTCCCCGAATCTTGTCGGAAAGATCTCTTGATTATGGCTCATTCAATTCCGTTGGCAGGCCACCTCAGAGTGGAGAAGACACAGGAACGGTTGTTGGCCCATTTCTTTTGGCCAGGTATTTATAAAGATGTTCAACATTTTTGTGAAACTTGTCCTGACTGCCAGAAAGCAACCGGTCGTGTGTCAGATCCTCCGGCTAAGTTGCAGCCAATTCCCCCAATGGGACTTCCATTTCGGAAGATTTTCATGGACATTGTAGGTCCATTGCCTAGAACCAAAGAAGGGTACAAATATATATTATCTGTTGTTGACTTAGATACTAGGTATCCAGAAGCAGTACCCCTTAGAAATCAGAGTGCTGAGACAGTTGCTGATGCTCTGGTGTCTATTTTTGCAAGAGTAGGTATTCCCCAAGAGATCTCAAGTGATCAGGGTACCAACTTTATGTCGCAATTAGTAAAGGAGCTTTGTAAACAGTTACAAATTGAACAGGTCTCGACCACTCCCTACCACCAAGCAGCGAATGGTCTAGTAGAGAGATGGAACCAAACCATGAAGAACATGCTTCGACGCATGACTCATGACGATCCCAATAGTTGGGACAGACTTCTGCCTTATGTCTTGTTTGCATACCGAGAAGTACCAGAAGCAAGTACAGGGTTCTCACCCTTTGAGCTTGTGTATGGTTGGCCCGTTAGAGGCCCCCTTTCTGTGGTAAAGGAAGCATGGGTGGACAGGGATGATCCTGGAAACCTGATTGACTATGTTGTCCAGAGTAGATCCTGGTTGTTTAAATCGGTTGAAATGGCTCAGCAGAATTTACTTGACTCTCAGGCTGAGACAAAAGCCTGGTATGACCAGAAAGCCAGAGACCAGAACTTTGAAGTTGGGGAAGAGGTCTTATTACTCCTACCCACTTCTAACAAGTCCCTAGAAGCTAAATGGCAGGGGCCGTACAGAGTTGTCAGAAAGGTGTCAAACTTGAACTACGAATTAGATGTCAGTCGGACAAGAAAGAAGTTGTGTGTTTATCACGTAAATCTAATGAAAAGGTGGAAGAATAGGGAGGAGGTAGTTCTATATGTTGATCAGTTGTGTGAAGATCCTTCCACTGCTGAAGGCCTGTCAACGTGTGTACTGAACCAGACAGAAACTTGGGAAGATGTCAAGTTGTCAGAAAATCTTAGTCAAAGTGAAGTAGCTAAGTTACAAGCTCTTATGAGAGGGCATAGTCAGATATTCTCTGACAAACCCAAGACCACACACATTGCAGTACATCATATTGATGTCCAAGGAGCGGAGCCCATCCGTCAAAATCCATACCGCATCCCACAGGTGTGGAAGGAGGACTATGCAAAAGAAATCAATCAGATGATTGATGAGGGAGTTATTGTAGAGTCCTCAAGTGAGTGGGCCTCCCCTGTGGTTCTTGTACCAAAAAAGCAAAATGGGAAACAGATTGGCATTCGAGTATGCATTGATTTTAAAAAGGTTAATGCACTCACGAAATTTGACGCATATCCTCTACCTCGAATTGAGGACTTGATTGAAAACCTAGGATCAGCTGAATACATTAGTAAGCTGGATCTTACGAAGGGTTATTGGCAAATTCCCTTGTCTCCCGAGTCTAGAGACAAATCGGCTTTCAGAACTCCTCATGGCTTATACGAGTTTACAGTTCTTCCCTTTGGGTTGAAAACTGCAGGAGTGACATTCACCCGAATGATGGATACAGTGTTGAAAGGCACTGAGGGCTTTGCAGCTGCATATTTAGATGATGTGGTCATCTACAGTGCAACTTTTGAAGATCACCTCAAGCATCTTCAAATTGTCTTTGAGAAATTGTCAGAGGCAAACTTGGTAGCAAAGCCTAGTAAATGCCAGTTGGGTGATGCGAAAGTCCCTTATTTGGGCCACCTTGTTGGTGCAAAGTCAATGAAACCGCTTGAAAGTAAGCTGGAGGCAGTACGGTTGTTTCCTCAACCACAGACTAAAAGAGAGGTTAGGTCTTTCTTAGGACTTACAGGGTACTACAACAAGTACATTGAGAACTACTCTACTATAGCAGTGCCCCTGACAGATGCCATTAAGAAGAAAATGCCCAACAATGTAGTTTGGACCCAGGAGTGTGAATATGCCTTTCAAGCTTTGAAACGTGCTTTGATTAAGTGCCCAGTTCTCACACTCCCAAACTTTGACTTGCCATTTTTTGTACAAGTGGATGCCTCAGAGAGAGGAATGGGTGCAGTCCTTTGTCAAAAGGAGAATGGTGAAGAACATCCATTAGCTTATGCCAGTCGAAAACTCCTACCTCGTGAGTGTAGATTATCGACAGTGGAGAAAGAATGTTTAGCCTTGGTTTGGGCAGTTGAGTATTTTAGACCCTATGTATTTGGACGGAAGTTCGTTATTGAGACAGATCACAACTCACTAGTTTGGTTGAACCAAGTTAAAGATAAGAACCGGAAGCTCTTTAATTGGAGCTTGACTCTCCAGGCCTACGACTTCGAGGTTGTCCATCGCTCTGGAAATAAGAACACCAACGCCGACTCCCTCTCACGGGTATAAAGTATAATTTGTTCATTTACCTTTGTATATAGTTATAATCATGTGATCAGAAAATTTATTGTTTCTAGAAGAATTACATAAATTTCTTCTCTTAAAGGAAGGGGGTGTTACAGATCCCAGAAATTTGTTCATATTATATTTGAATAAAATGATTTCCATATTAATATTATATGGTTGGTCTGAAAAGGTATAGAACCTGGTTTTTTTTTTCAAACATTATTATATCCAGCACATATTGGTGCCTAATTTACACCTCAGATTTATGTTTCATAGTCTGATAAAGTATCTGATTCATATTTCTTGCTTTTTCACTGTACTAGAGAATTATTTGGTTGAGTGAGACCTAAAGCTCTCAGGTGCATATGTACTCTTTGCCACCTCAAAGGACCTTGACCTTACCAATTGAAACTGCACTAACACCTCAACCACTTCACCTCACTTGAGTGGACTCCTTTAGGTCACCCTCAACGACCACCCTCAACGACCCCAGGGGCTGGCTGGGTATAAAAGGCCGGCTGTGGGAGGCTCCAGTCAAGGAGTCATACAACACAGTCATTCATAGTGGTCGGCATCAGGTCCAGGACGTCAGCAGAGCAGTCAGTGGTGGTGGAGGTCTCACTGACAGGGCTAAACAGAGAGCTGTGGAGACACCAAAGCACTTTGTCTTGGTAGTATATAGTTTTCTATTTGGTTTAAGACAGATCTGGTCTTTTGACATAGCCCATGCGGGCATTTTTGGTTGATCTTTTTTGGTTTCATTCTTTTGTAAATATAGTGTTAAGGTTTTTGGTTTTCCCCATTGGGGTTTTTTGGTGTATCCCTGTGGGTATTATGCCCACAGACACCACATTTGTTAGGGGTCTCCCAAGTGGTCCAGAAAAGAATATCCCTTCTTTAAGGGATATCTTATCAAATGACGTTCAGCCTTTATTGTCTCCAGTACATGATACAATAAATAAGAATCAGATAATCAAAAGTAGTGCACTTTCGGCTAATAAACCCCCAGTCTTTGTACAAATGCCATTCCAAAACGTTTGTGGTTCTGGAAATCAAGACAATATGTCTGATTCAGATCAGGACTGGGAAGTCTCAAAGAGTAGGAAAAGAAAGTTGAAAAAGAAAGAGAAAAAGGAGGAGAAAAGGGCTAGAAAGGCTGCTGCCAAAGGGCAGAGTGGCTCCGGTAATGGGAGGGATGAGTCTGAGAAAGATAGATCACGGTCTAGATCCCCCATTAGGAAATCTAGGAAGAACCATTCTGGTAATGAGAGGGATGAATCTGAGGGAGATAGATCAAGGTCTAGATCAGATGTACAGTCTCTTATGTCTGAAGGAGAGATTGACGATGAGGTGGAAATGTTGGAGAATTTACTTGAAGACAAACGTCCGCCTTTTCTGATAGATCTTGCGGAAGAGTGGAACTCCGAAATGGAGGTCCTTGTGATGTTAAATTCAAAATATCCAGATCTTGCAATAGAACGGAGAAGGTCACAGAGGGGTCAAAATCTTTTTGTTTCCGAAAACTGCTCAAGCAGAAAAAGTTTTGAGATCTGTCAAAACCTTAGGGGGGCAGACGATCAATTTCATCCAAATGGATGGCACGGGGAAGAGAACAATCTCGGGTGTGGTAACCAGAGTTCCGTACGCCCTTTCCGAGATTTACTTCCAAGAAAGCCATTCACAGATAGTAACGGCAGAGAGGTTGTTCAGATACGACAGGGAAACAAAGGTGAGGGTCCCCACAAGAGCAATGAAGATAATTTGGGAAGGGAACGAACTTCCAAAAACACTGAGAATGGGCTTCCTGGGAACTTTCCCAGTCCGTCCCTATGTGCCAGAGGCCACAAGGTGCTACAAGTGCCAGAAGTTTGGTCACATGGCCAGGAGTTGTGGTGCACTCACTGCTCGGTGTGCTTTGTGTGGGGAGAGACACTCGACGCAAATCTGTTCAGCAAAAATGGAAAAGGAAGAAATTGTTCTAAAGTGTGCAAATTGTCAGGGGCCCCATGCTGCATCAGCCTACTCGTGTCCGATAAGGAAAAAGGTGCAAGCAAAAATACAATCAGCAATGAAAGAGAAATTTTCCCAGAAAACCAAGCCCACAACAAAAGTTATAGAACTAGGGGAGAAAGAGTTCCCACCCTTGGTCAATGCGAATCCCAAAGAGAAAGTAATAATTGCAAAAACACCTGCTCACAAAGTCAAACAAGTACCTCACAAATCCCAGATCATTCCCAAAAAACCTCAAGGACCCCCCAAATCTCAGGATATCCCTCAAAACCCACCAGAACCCCTAGTAACTCCAGTACCCATTTCCAAACCTCCACAAGAAAATCCTTGGGGAAAGAAATCCAATGCTCTTCCAAGGCAACAGAAACAGTCAATTCAGAGTTCAGAGGACCTAACAGTCCAAGATGTCCTAACAATGGTGAGAGAAATGATCGCCAAAGCAGGGAAAGCATGTCAGAACATAATTCCAGAACTGTTGGCACTGATGGATCTTGCCATCAAAATAGTAAACAAAATAAATCAATAAAAATAGTTCACTGGAATGCACAAGGTGCAAACAATAAGGTTCCTATGATACAACACTCTATTCTTCATGATAATATTGATGTATTGGCAATACAAGACACTCGGTTTAAAGTTAAACAAGATGGTAGTCCCCCTATCAAAGTTCCTGGTTTTTCAGTATTCCACATTCCTATGGCCAATGGTACTCATGGTTTGGCTACTTTAATTAAGAGAAATATTCCTGCTACTTTAGTCTCTAACCCTCCTTTTTTTGGTGATGGCACGGAGTGTCTTAGTGTCCAGGTGATGCTTTCCAATGGTCCAATTTTGATTCATAATATATATAGAACACATGGCGAAATTGACATAGTAAGCCCTTTAATTAATGGACCCCCCTCTATTTTAATTGGCGATTTTAATGCTCATGATCTTCAGTGGTGTAGAGTGGAAGACCGCATTGGGAAAAATATGGCTAGCCAACTACAAGATTTATCAGAATATGTACTATTGAATGAAAAGGTTCCTACCACAACTTATGACACTGCCATTGATTTATCTATTATGCATAATAGTTTGGCTGCTGCTGCTACATGGTCTATACATTCTTCTTTGGTTAGTGATCATTTTGCTATTCAGATTGAACTGTTTGCCAAAGGTTCCTCTGTTACTTCAACTCATATTCCACGATGGGTCATTTCAAGGGCAGATTGGGATAAGTTTCGGAAGCTGGTTAAAAGGTCTGTTTCTACTCATGTTCCTAAGGACTCTTTAGATGATGAAGCCAAACAGGTCGTTGAAATTCTAGTAAATGCAGCTAAAGAATCGGTCCCTCTTTCTCGTCCGTGTAATTGGCGTAAAAACCATTGGTTTCACACTGATCTTGTTCGCGAAGCAAAAAGAGTGGTGAATAACCGACTTAGGGCTTACCGTCGAAATAAAACAGATTTTAATAAGGCTAAACTTAAAGAAGCATCCCGTGATTATAGAATTGCATCAGACTATGCTAGAGCACAGGCATGGGATAACTGGGTTTCTAAGCTCAATAAAGATACTTCTGTAAGAAGCATGTGGAATAGAGTTAAAAGAGCCAGAGGCTTACCTGAAAGGCCTGAGGTTCATCCTAATCCTGTTTCTAAAGCAAATGAGCTTTGCCAAGGTTTTGCTAATAGATGTTCTGTAAACAACTTACCTGAGGCAACTAGAAAAATCCTTGAAGATCGATATGACACTAGAAGGGGCAATTTTATGGAAGCAGCAACTCAAGAAGCAGACACTGACTCTCCATTTACTATGAAGGAACTTTCTAAGGTTTTAAGAGGGCTGAGGGACACGGCAACAGGGAGTGATTCTGTCCCATACAGCTTTTTCGTTCATGCTCCTAAGGAATTTCATGTTGTTTTGTTAGATCTTTATAATAGATCTCTTAATGGAGGCAGACTGCCAAATACTTGGAAAGAAGCCAACCTTATTCCAATTCCTAAGCCCAGTCAACCAGGAGTTTTTCGTCCAATATCTCTCCTTGAATGTATTTCTAAGCTTATGGAAAAAATGGTTCTTGAAAGGATAAAATGGGCTGCCACACCTCCACACCAACACATTCTTGGCTTCAGACGTGGAACTGGCACAATAGATGCCGTGGCCACGCTGGTTAGAGAGGTCTCGGAGGCCAAGAAATGTGGTAGAAGACCTGCTGCCATATTTTTGGATGTTGAAAAAGCCTTTGAGCTTGCAAACCCCATAGTAGTCCTGGATGCTTTTGTAAGAGCTGGCTTAAAGGGGAACATTCTAGCCTGGTTAGAGGATTTCCTGATAGGTCGAACAGCTAGGCTTTCTTTTCAAGGTGTTAAGTCTTCAGAATTTGATTTTCCTAATGGAACCCCACAGGGCAGCAGTCTCAGTCCAACTTTATTTAATCAGCTTATTCATGAACTACTTAAAGCTCAACTTCCAAGGGGAGTTAAGATTCTGGCATATGCAGACAATCTAGTTGTGTACCATACCAGCAGTAAAAATCCCATACCTGCTCTCCAAATGGCAATAGACATTTTGGTAGATACATCAATGGAACTAGGACTTAAGTTCTCACCCACAAAAACGTATGCCATGTCTTTTCACAACATAATCCCTGTACAGAAAATTAACCTTCATGGAATAGAAATTGAATGGGTACCAAAGCAAAGGTACCTTGGTGTCATTTTGGACAAGAATCTTACTTTTGGTCCACACGTTGATCATGTTGTAGCTAGGGCAAGGAAAAGACTTAACTTTATCAAGGTTTTTTCTTCATTTACAAGTGTGACAGTACTCATTCTAAAGAAATTGTATGTGGCCACAGTACGCCCAATTATCGAGTATGGGGCACAGGTATTGGCTAGTTTGTCAAAAACACAGTTTCTAAAAGTACAAAGAATACAAAACGCAATGATGCGAGCTGTCTTGGGATGTCCACCATGGACAGCTATTGATAGTATGGAGAAGGAGCTAGGCATCTCGCCTATGGTGTCTAGATTTCGTATACTACAATGTTCCTTTGTATATAAGGTTTTGACTAATGGAAGTCATCCTCTTAATTTTAGTCTGGCCCAGGATTATATTAAAGATCGTCGGGTTTTCCCCAAAACCTGGGGTTTGGCAACTACAGATATTTTTAAGTCGTTTGGTCCTCCTGGACATTTTCCACAAGTGAGACCAGTGGTGAAGGGAATGGCACCATGGTTAGGATCTTGTTTTGATTATGTTATTGACAAGCCTTATGACTCCAAAAAATTGGTCTCATGCCAAGAAGCAAAGAGACATGCTGAAAGCAATATAGAAAGGGTTTCCAGATCTGGAGATTTGGTCTATTACACAGATGGATCAGTCAAGGATGAGAAAGCTGGTGGGGCTTTCACTGGTCCAGACAAAACTGGTTTAGTAAGAATTTCAGATGGTGCATCATCTCTTCAGACAGAACTTGTTGGTATTTTGATGGCACTAAGAGATGCAATTGAAAATGGTTCAGGAAGACCTGTAATACATACTGATTCCTTGGGGGCTATACAAGTCCTCACAAACCCTGCATATGTAGACAATCCTGAATTGGTACTAGAGATTCTCAACATTGTACAAGATTCTTTGTATAGGCCTCTTTTAATTTGGGTCCCTGGACATGTTGGAATTGAAGGCAATGAACAAGTTGATGTTGCAGCAAACAGAGCAACTAACAGAAAAGATATTGATTTCCATGTCATTCGAAGTTTTAGTCAGATTAAAACTACATATGTTCATACAATCAATGATGTTGCTGAAACAATGTATACAGCTAGATCTACTAGATCATTTAAATGGCTTTCACAACTCTCTGTTCCTTCTCGCAAATCTACTCTTGGGCTTCCTTGGCATCGTCCTTTAAGAAGGTGTATTTCCCTTCTAAGATTACATGTTCCTTCTCTTGAGGGCATTACAGGCACACCTTTTTGTCATATATGTAATCATCCAGTTGAAGATGAGACAATCCATTATCTTGTCTACTGCTCCCCCTTACGAACATACCATCAGAAACTTTTGCAACATATAGCAATTAAAGATTGGTCTAGCCCAGAAAGGATAGCGTTAAGCATTCTAGAGACTCAAGCAAAAAGAAATTATAAAGAACTTCTTCCACTCATGGTAGCAGTAACACCACCATGATGGAAAACCATGCTAAGTTAATGAGATCCTAATTTACGCTCAAATGGTTCTCAACTAACCCTTACAATTGGATAGTAATATCCTTATCTCATTCAGGAGATACTCAAACCAACTATTGGAGTGCAAGGGTAGCCCCCAATGCACCAGAGTACTTGCTAAGTACTCAAACAACAACAACAACAACGGCTCCAGTCAGAATTCATTCTCCCTGTGAGGTGTGTAGGAGAGGACTACAGCTCACAGGTACCCTCTCTGCCGGAGGCTCTGCTCCAGACCCACACCGGGCGCCGGAGGCTCTACTCCAGACCACACCAGGGCACCACCTCCACCTCCTACAGGGCTACAGAGTTCCACTGCCTGAGCACCATTTTGCTGAAGGTATAAACTTTGCCAGTTTTTCTTTGGTATAAGTGGGATAGTAAAGGGATAGTTTTGGATAACTTTATGTTCAGTCTTCCTTGATACATAAAACTGAGGTATAGATTGTTATAAAATAGTAGTTCTTTTCTCAGTACCAAAGCTGAGAGTTGTTTCATTTTACTAATATTATTCCTTTATTTTTTTAGCATAAACTTGGCTGATTTATCCCTCCTGGACCAGTTTGCAGTGAACCTTGGAAAGACCAACCATACCAGATACCAGTTTTCTTTTTAAAGAAATATACCTTTAATATCAATAAATTTTTCTCTTAAATCATTAAAAACATTTTCAATCTTTTATGCTGTTGTCACTCTTTTTACTATAAAAGAACTTTATTTGATAACAATATATATATATATATATATATATATATACCTGTCCCATCAAGCTCTGGTTTAAAAAACAAATCCCAATCTCAAATGCAGATAAATGCAGGTTCCCTAAAATGCATGCCTTTTCTTTATATTCTTGAGAATATAAGACATATATAGGAAAAAATCCCCATACTGACTCATATAATAATTATAATGATATATATCATACGTGAACAATCATATTGCGCTACAGTTTCTTTTTATTTATCTGCCCAATGACTGCGATTGCACGGATATTTTTAACAAAAACACACATTACATTGGGCGTTTTTGTAGTGATTATTTTCCACCTAGTTTCTCGTCTCGGTCGACGTACCCGTCTTCAATCTCTCGTACTCTCCTAGGACGATTTGCCTTGACCCAGTTCGCGGCTACACATTAGCTGAAGGGTCCATGAACAGCACTCATAAGATCGGCCTGGTTGACAGACATGATAACTCGCCTCTTTCAGGGTGCCTGCTAAATTACCCAGCCCAGCCGGCGCTGCAGTCGCCTTTCCAAAACAGGCGAAAGAAGGTATACGGTTTTTTCATGCGTTTGCGCAGTAGACCTTTCCATGGGGCCCACAGCTCAGGCCCGGTTCCATTGGAACCTGTACACAAAAACCTTAGTTCATATCTGCTAGCAGGGCGCCACCCTAATATAAAAAGATCTATAGAAGAGGAAAATCGGGGCTAGTGAGATATACACATTTGTACAGTGTGCAAGTAGCCTGGATTTGACATCGCATGGAGTTAATTTTTTACCAAATATCTGATATTCAGAAAGCTAGAAAGGCTTCAAAGTAGCATAATATGAATGTAATTGTAATTAGATGTTCTGAGGCCTCCGGTATAAATGGTTATTTAAGTTGAAAACTATAAAAGTAAACGATTTTCTAAAGTAATATGACCAATCATTTAAGATGAATTCATCTACAGATAAACCAAACTATTTTTTTTCAAATAACTTTACCAAAGTATTGGATATCGTTAATCAATGTTCAGTGGAAGAAAACAAGGCATTGCAGCCAAATCCAAATCGAATATCAGATAAATAGGCAATCGCAATGATCGATATTAGTGGGTCGCCATTTGGATCCTGGCTAGTGGAATCCCGGGATTGTGGGATCCGGCATGACTCAGGAGGGAGGGAGGTGGGTGGGTGGGAGGTTGAGGGGGTGGGGGAAGGTGAGAGGGGGTTGTCAGCCTCCCCCGTCACGTGGTGCCTTCCCCCACGTGACCTGGGCTCGGTGGCGGCCATTGTCTCGCCATCAAGTCAATAAGTCCCCTGCCACCAATACTGTACGGGCCGAGCGGGCATTAGGACGGCCCCCGCCCCCTAAACACTACCCCCTGGCCACCCCCTCAACCCCCTCAGCCCCCCCTCCCTCCCACACACACACACACTCACTCCGCTCAGCCCTCAGTCACCCCCACACATGCTGTGTTCACTAAGGGATGAGGTACAGCAAAAATAATTTCCAGGTTTTGATCCCCTGCTGTTTGCCTGCCCTGTCACCTTCATCTCATAGATTCGATCACCAAAGACAGAATTCGTCCCAACTGGTTTTCGCTGTGAAAATGACCTTGGCTGTCGGTACAGCGTAAAAGATCCAACACCCCACACAACCCTCAACCCCCTCAGTCACCCTCAGCCACCCATCTCCTCCCTGTGTCCCATCCTCTCACCCATCTCCCCCCTGCATCCCTCCCTGTCACCCATCTCCTCCCTGCACCCCCAAAGCACAACCCTCACCCCCACAACACCCCCGCCTCCCCCACTACACACCCCGGGCACTGGTTGAAGGGCCTCCACTTCTCCAGCTAACACACCGCGTCAGCTTCAGGCTTGTATTCAGCACGGATCGATACTGAATAACCCTCAGTCAGAGTAGAAGTAATGGTACCATGGCTTCCCCAAAGGCCATACGACCATTTCTTGCTACCCTTATCTATTTTATCCGACCTCCGGTGCACGTAGCTTACTTTTATCTACCCCTAAAAGGTTTGGTTTCTCACTCTAAAATCCTATGGGAATCCAAGCAAATCATGGCAAAATTCACAATAATATGTTTGGTCTCATACGGTTTTACCTATACCCTCTCTGAACTCTAAAATGTGTCACAGACGCCCCCTTAATCCCCCGGGTAGGCCAGCATTAAATATTACATTGGAAAATTAGAAGTTATGTACCCATGGGAAGAATATCAAATGTTAGAAATAAATCCATGAGGTTATCCTATAGAAAATATGTCCGTATTAAACACGTTTAGGCATACTTTAGGTGGTGTTTGCTACTGTTGTTTATTGATATTCTGAATTCATTCGGGGCCGGTATGGTGACACCAGTGCTGAATAGAAATAGTACTGGGAGTGTCAATATTGCATGCCTGACTGTCGTCTTTCCTCCCTGGGTGCTAGTAGTGCTATCTAATACCTGCATATAGCGAAATGTGAACGTCCCCGGTCGGCCTTAAATCAGCCAAATGGTGCTCGCGGGTACGTTCCCGCCCTGGAGGAGTGAACGGCTCAGCTAAATGTGCCTCCAGCATGCAGCCCCCACACCTCCGTCTGCGACCCTGCTGTATCCCCACGTCCTAACCTTATGACCTTTTGCTCTCCGGGCCCTCCACGGCTTGCCCTGGAGAACTGGCCGGGCGCCGACTTCTATCACCGGTGGTGGTGTGAGTCGGGGAGGGAGGGGTTGGGGAGGCGACGAGGCGTCCATATATTTGATCTATAGCGCTGGCCGAGCCTGCCTGGTCGGTCCAAAGGTTATAGGCTGGCCACCGGCCGCCTTGCCTCCCCTCCCCTATCTCGCTCTCGCCAGTGAGCTGCTCTGTTTAGCTGCTCGCGTGTGCTCGCTATCTCACACCGCCATCCATCCATCCCGCCCTCCCCTACACACCGCCCCCTTCCCATCGCCAAGCCCACAGCCACGCATGCAGGCGGCAGCCAGAGATAGGTACTGATGTTGGGTGGTGAATGTGACGCCCCATACACACTAGGCAATCTTGACAAAGTCGTCCAACTGATCGGTCCAAAAATCCTCCAATTCTATCAGAATAATCAACCTGTTTTAGTACCGATTCACAACAAACATGTGCATTTCAATAATGCTTACTAACTGGTGACCACAAATGGTACAGAAATCGTCCGATTGTTTTGGTAAAAGCCGGCCGATTTGTGCACCGATTCAGCCTAGTGTGTACGCGGCTTTACCCGTGGCGGTGGCAGTTATTGCTTCTGCTACCCGACGCTGCCGCGGCTGGTGATGGTAAATTGGGTGCGGGGACCCAGGAGGAGGCAGGAGGAGGCAGCCAAACAGCAGCACCAGCCACCAGCATCATCAGCGCCGAGTATCGATCGAGACGCGCGTCTATTTTTAGGCCGGCGCTCTCCCGGCAGACGCACCACAGCGCTAAGCCCACACATACTGAGCGTATTTCCCAGACTTTGCAGACATCTAGGCGCCATAGTTGCTCGAATATTATTTTATTCATTTATTCTTGTTAACCTATTCTTGCGTCGTTAAAATATGGGCTGTTAAATGCACTGAAATAATGGAAAAGAAACTCCGATTTTTTTTTTTCATGAATACCAGTGAGAAGATGCAGTAAGAAAAAGGACATCTCGACGGATAGTTTCAGCCGTATACCATCTTTAATCGTTTATCTTCAACTAAACAATCATAATTGAGCATGCAGCCTCTTGCTCTAGCTTTTACCAATGGCATATAACCACACATTTATTTATCAGAAAATGGATGATGTATGCTTTTATCTTCGCCTTTCAAATGTCCCAATTGCATGTACTCTTTATTAAGGGTCTCTGGGTCGTTCCTCCGTCCCTTCCTCCGTCCCTTCCTCCTTTCAGACATCATGCTCACGAAGTTCTCGCGTATATCTACTGTGGCCCTACCACCCCAAACTAATGGATCCATTGGTCATTCCTGGCCTTTTTCTATGCCATTTGCTTTCCTGTAGACCCAGGCATCTTATCCCCTTATAAAACCTACGTTTTCTCTATATACAACGACACACAAATTCCTGAAAGTGCTCAATATTTCTCAAATTTGCACCTTCTACTCTACTCCTCCGTGTACCAAAAGGTCATAATCATACATGTACATTATTGTTTTTTCTACCTCTCACCTCAGGGTCACCCTTCCCGAGGCGGTCAGGGAGAAGGTTGGTTGCCGACGGCCGCGTCCGGCCTCACACACCGGAGGCAATGCCTGCGGCCAGTGGAACATTATCAGATTCGTCCCACAGCCTCGGGAGAGCGCGCCCGGAGCCGTCTTTCAATTTACAACTCGGCTATGCTTTTAGAACAATGGCCAAGCTTTCCACTCAATTACCGCTCGCCCATTGCCTCTGGAAAATACGGGGGGAAGTCGCATGCTGGGCAAAGCCGATAAATAAAGCTGCAATGGGCTTGGGGATTGGCTAGGGTATGCGGGAGGAAATGATCATGCTGGGGTTTGGTAAGGGTGGCGTATGCGCTGGGTGATAATCAATGTTTAGCACTGTTGTAGGCCTGTGGGGTATACCGATTATTAATTAGCAATGCAGCTGCCAGGTTCAGGCAAAATGATGTGTATTATCATGCAGTAAAAGCAGTTAATCATCATGAAGTAATCTTTGCTCCTGCTTTATCTCAAGTGTAATACACTAAAAATACACTACCTACCAGCATGTTGATAATCTATACTGAAACCTAATAACCCATGAATTCTAAAAATAAATACAATTAGAAGATCATTGTCTCTGTTCACACTAGTCAGGTAGATTGGTTAGTTGCTTATCTACATGTCGTTTTTTAATTACATCTTCATGTGCTCATTAGTTAGGCCTATATAAGTGTTAATATCCATGGCGATCATAAATAAATAAAGAATGAGAAGTACCACACACTGAAAACGTCCTGAGAGATATTGCCTTAAAACAAATTGGTTCAGAGAGCAAATTAAAGCTGAAATTGGCTTTTATTTGCACTCCCCAGTGCTGCGTGCTTGTTCTAGTCCGACCACTCTTAAAGCTGGGCACCATTCTGCCCGGTCCTGCTGCCATTTGCTAGTTCCCGCACGGCCATTGTCGGGTCAAGGTCGTTCAGCCTGTCAGAGGTCAAGATTTATTTATCTTCCCATTGCCAAATAAGGAGGCGACCGTCGGGGCAGGGTGCTTGGCTTCACGGCCAGTTAGGTGAGCTTGCCCAGGGCTTGGCCACAGAAGGTACGTTTTACATGCAAATCAGGCCAGGTCATTTGCATAAATTCCAGGTCTCGCGCTGACAAGTCTAAGCGGCCCGTCCCCCGCCGACACGTTATGGGACAGAGGTCGTTATTTGTCACTGCAGGGCTAATCGTTTTTACAGAGCTGCATTTAAAAATATAATGTTTGAGTGCCCCAGGGGATGTGTTGTGTAGACATAGGTTGTCACTCAAAGATAGCGTGTCCTCTTATCTTGATAGAATCTAACATGCATATAGGTATACTGTTAGTACCAGAAGGGCTTTCTTTGTTGTATATAAATAGAAGGTTATAGAGAAGTTTTTACCTTTGTATATGTCAGAAGTTGTTTCTAATTGGAAATTCATCTTTGGTTGTCTATGAGATGATATAATTATGTTGTTCTAAGGTATACAATTGCTGGCTTTTTCTTTCATCCCAAACATGTGCCTCTTCCTCAATTCTATTTAATTCTAAATACACTACCTATCCCACAACAATTATGGTCAAAACAGGGCCCCATAAAAATATGAATCATCAGGTACTAAACAAAGACTGCTACTCCAAATACTCTTTTTGTCACAAATTTAAAACCATAAACTGGGAACCGAGGAATTGTAATGGAGGGGAGAAATTAATATGGAGTTAATCAAGTTTATGGCCGAAAGAGCGCACACGAGGGTACAACACTGCTGAAAGGGACTAATTTCTGCTTAATTCATTTCACACAAAAAGTTGTGTCAGTTGATATAGACTCAATTATGAAATAATAGTTATCACTCTCTGAAAATTGACCATTCCTCATTGCAGCTGAAGTATGAAAGACATTGTTCTTCAGAATGCAAAAACCAGTAGTAACTAAAATTAATTCTTAGCAGATACTGTTCACCTGTATGAAACAAGTGTACACGTGCATCATTATCTATAAACTGATTCGGTTAAAATACTATGTGTAGTTAATAACATTTATCTGTATATATAGAAATGAATTGATATGTTTTCTTGAATGACACATGGGCCTAATCATGGAAAAAAGATATAATACGATTTAAAGCCCCAACGATTTTTCTAAGGCAATTTGCATTGAATGCATAGACCTAATTCTTGAGGGGGAAAATACATAATTATTTTCAGGAAGTATGCATTCAATTGTTATCGATATCAAAAATATGTCATATTTTCAATGAACATTTACATGTTTACACAATCTATGTGCAAGAACTTCGTACATTTTATAACGCGATGCACAGTAGTAGATTGACCTCCACGCCTAGTTAGTCTGTCTGCACTCCAGCAACATAATACACCTGGCAGCGCGCTCCCTCCACGGTACGAGCAGTACTGGAGGACTAATCTGGCCTCCAGGCGTGTGCTGACCTGTGCTACTACCTCCAGAGTCCCACGCCTCACCTGGGCCTCATTACTGCGTCGCGGGGGGTCCTAGGTGGGTCCTAGGGGGTGAGGTGGGTTCTAGGGGGTTAGGTGGGTTCTAGGGGGTTTAGGTGGGTCCTAGGGGGTCGGTGGAGAGTGTTGATCCTGCCTGTAGCCTTGTTGTGGCCCCATACACAGGTGTGAGGGATTAGGCCGATTAGAACCAGCCTACACAGCACGTATAGGCCGACTAAACGCCATGGACAAGCGCCCGCCTGCCCCGACAATCGTCCTTTTATGATATGCAGGTTCTGTACGCGTTTATAAAGGAGGTGGGAGGCGAGGTATTCAGGGCCTATGAAGAAAGAAGCCGACAGCCTTTGATCATCAGAACGGAAGTGCTTTGGAAAAATAGGCGTCCCCTGCTTACTTTGGCATCCTGCAAGGGCTTAGTTGTTACAAATCGGCCTTGGTTGAAATAATAAAAAAAAGGACGTTATTTTTATGTTGCCATATATACCTATACAATTACTCCAATATATTTTCTTGATGTTATCTTAGGTTGCATGTACCAATATATTTTTCTGTGTTCTATCTCAGTACAATTTATATAATCAGCTACACTTTTATTATCACATGTTATTATGTTATTTACAACAATGTATCAGTTGTATTTTCTGTATGGAAGAAATGCAGATATGAGAGGCATTCTAAATTGATGCAGGACAGTGGGGCTTATAGTTATAGGCTTCTCGGAAAATACTTATTGGAAGTCTACCTGTCAACACCCATTGTAATTATTTTCTTTTGTAGATAGTTCAGGTGAGAACACGAGGAGGCTGTTGTTGTAATCGTTGTGGTTGTCAGGTAAAGTGACATCTGTAGACCAGGCCACAGGGGGACAGATAAAGAACACCTGTGTCTACTCTACCTGAGCCTCCTCTCAGGCCTATAGGTCAATATGGGAGAGTTAAACAACAGAGACAACATGATCAAATTCTTAATATAAACAGGCCACTCCAGTGCACGTGTCACTCCTTAGCATATATATAATAGAACACGTGAATGTGTATTAAGTCATGATTTAATATAGGACATACCTTGCAAAAACTTAGAATATTTATCGGAATTGACATTATCAAAATGGCCGGAGGCATATGATTAACAGTTCTAAATAGATAAGTATTAAATTAATGTATTTAGGATACATGGAAGCAAACATCTATAATATGAATTAAGGGTAAATGGTGGGCTCACTTTTTGGCTGTTCTTTACTCAGCTCTCTTGTTATACTTCTCTACCTCCAATATAGGCCTACATTACCTTCAGTTTCAAATATGTATATGCACATGGGTTATGTGTTGGAGAGTTTTAAAAAAAAGTATACTTTTTAGAAATTAAATGGAGGTAAACTTAAATAGCAACACATATTCAGAACTAACTCCAAAGATATACATTACACTTAGAAATGGAAAGAAATGTGGTACCTCCTCACTATAGTGTGATTTTATGACAAAGGGTCAATTTCCTAAAACTATCAACATGAGCTTGCCAGCCAATATAGGCCCACGTACTATGATTCTACAAACACAATACACCACTTGGTTGCCAACTAGACTAATATACCCCCTCCCCCCAAACAAACACACCGACACATGTCTCAGGTGTGTAAAGGCCTGGAGGTGATCTCAGGCGTCACGTGACTCCCACCTGACCGAGGGGTCAGGCTGAGGACACCCATGGATCAGATAGGTTGACCTTTCAGTTACCTAGTGCTGAGTAGTGGGGCGCCGACGGCTGAGGAATTTGTACGGCTGCCCGCCGGCTGCACCTGTTTTCATGGCGCAGCTTGACTTCTGCCAGTCCTGTGATTAGGTTGAGGAGAAAGCATGCATGCCATGCAAGCAGAATTAGCAGCATGTGTTCTTTAGGCCTGGCGCTGTATGGAGTTAGTTTGATTGTGGCCAAGGGACGCAGAGGATTGAAAAGGCAAATGGGCTTTAATGGGTCTCCCCCCCCCCCCACCAACACAAAATAAATAAATAAGTGAATAAATAAAAGTCCAGGGAACATTTTTGATTTGACTAACAAGAAAACAAGAAAAGGAAGGACCTTTGCATTACATTGGTTTACATTGGGTTCTATATAGTTTATTGAGTGGTTGGTTATTGCTTTCTTTACGGCCTCATTTACTCCCAGGGTCATATCAAATAGGGTGCGGTGAATTTAGGAGTCTGAATGTTCGAAGACTGATAATTCTAAGGGGACGAGTCTCTGAGGATTGACAAATGTAGTTATGGCAGTTATATTTAACAGTTGTAGTTATATTTGCACACAAATTGTTCCCCTTACCAAAATTTAATGTTCATCTGTGATTGGGCTATTGTACTATAAAGTCGCTAAGGTTCTCTCTAGGAACAAACATTTGTAACATGGCAAGAGAGTAATGGAAAATGCATGTTGGGATTATTGGGTACGAGAAATAATGATACAGGAAATTACATCACAGGTCATCACAGCCATCATGTGACCTGTATGAGCCAATCAGCACGAGTCTCAGGGGTATAAAACCGCAAGTTTATTACAATCATACTTTTTACAAAATGCATAGCCTTCCATCGTTCTGGCTACCTTATTGGTCCAGGGCCCTTCACTGGTTATGGAATAAACATCCTTCTGGTTCTCAGATTGTCAACACCATCTTCCTTCTTGTGTTCAACTCTTTCAAGGGGTTTGGGTACAAAAAAAATAGCTAGTCACGAAGAATGACGCAACATGCCTGAACAGTACAGTTAGACCATTTAGATCACTGTTTGGACATAGACAAAGAGACTTGAAGCTACACTTGTAATCCAACATGAGCTTAGAGCGATTGACATGTCAGGATGGGGAAAGAGGCATTAGGCATTAGGCCAACACACTAACAATTTATCCTTCTTGGCATGACCCCGAGGTGCAGTCTCCCAGCCATCCATCTACCATCCGAGTAGAGTTCCATACTTTACTTCCCATCTCTTCCTTCCTGTTCCTACTGCCATATTGTGCACTCGACCTTCATGTGCAGGGCACAACATCCCTCCCTAGATCTCTCTTTACCTCGTCCCTCATGCACTCCTGCACTCGGGTACATGCGGCTAAGGCTCCTTCCATCCCCATTCATGGATCACAAGAAGGACACTGGTGAATATGACACCACAATAGTTTATATTGTTGAGGCCTATGGCCAAGGCAAGGTGAAGTTGGTTACTTGATATACACATATGAGAAGCTGTATTGCTCCAGTCTTTTTTATATTAAAGTACATACATACAAAACAAGGGGAGGGGCTACATGATATGTCTAACGGTATAAAGTTACCATATAGTTCCCCTCCAGCTGTTCATGTGTATAGAAGATTATAGATTCCCACTTCAGAAGCAGGGAGTGCTTCAATTTGTTGTGTAAGCCTTCCATGTATAATGATAAAAAATATACAGTGCCCATGGAGTGTGGGACGTGGAGTTAAATGTGAAACATGATTAAATGGATAGTTAATCAAGAAAAAACGACTTCACAATAACTTTAAATGGATGGTATAAGTAATGAAAGACCTTTGATTATCAGGGATGGAATCCAAGATGAAAACAAGATTATATGCTGCTTGCCAAGGAAACTAAAAGTGTACATATTGTTAAACAAAACATTGACGAGTGTAATTATACAAATCCACCAAACTTCCTGAACCAAAACCCACAGTGTAACCATCATTCGTCATGCATGGTTCTGTCCCTCCCTTCTGGTCTATCCACTAAAGTGCATGATAAGAACCTTTTTTTAGATAAAACGGATGATTGGGATGAATTTGCTGAATCTACATGCTTTTCTGTGCCGGCAAATGGTATTCAAGTTATTGGGTTCTCCACCAAATTATAGCATATTCCAGGGAGCATATATCAGCTGTATATTATATCCGATCACATGTGAAGTATTTCCATATTGAGAGACAGAAGAATGTCACAGTTGTATTCCTTCCATTACAATAACATTTACACTGCTACTAAATCAAAACATGTTACCTATATTGCTCTCCTTGTCAAGGTACACTATGTCACTGCAGTGAACTGCATGCATGGTGAAGTTCTAATTAGATTGTTTGGGGCCGTCCATAAAATATGACTTCATGCTGCAGGGGGGTCTAGCTCCCTATTCATTCCTATAGTAGAAACATGAACGGGGGGGGGGGTCAGAAACAGTAAAAAAAAAAAACACAGCATGATGTCATTTATGGACAGCCCCTTTGCAATAATAAATAAATATGCCTCTGGAATGGACAGGTGAAAATGTTTTAAGAAATTCAATGTTGAAGACCTGAGAGTACATGTTATTATGAGTTGGAGTTATCAGTGTCTGATGGCAGTTATCTACTCACAGCCATGGGTTTCCTGCACTAGTTCCGAAATTATGATTCGATTAGCCGTAGTGCACACTGAATTGATGATACTGCGCTGAGTTCCGCCAAAAAAGGGATAAGATGCGTTCAAAATGTATTTATATAAATGAACATGATGGCTTCATTGGATCATGTGTTCTCCTACAGTTCTAAGCTAGTTGAACTATAGATAAAGAAAACACAACACTTGCAGTATTCCGATGCTCTCCATCGAGTCAATTGAGAAGCCCTGGGGACAAGTATTGTTTTATTATAATTTGAAGCAGCAATTGAATGGTTCGATTCGGGCATGTGGTTTACACAACTGTCCATACAATCTTTATAACTGTTTTGTAACCCAAACCTGGTAGATGGTTGTAGTCAGATATATAGTGTGGCAACAGATAATTTCTAAATTACGGACATTTCTGTTTTTTTTTCTCTCTCTCTCTCTCTCTGTTTTTGTTTTTACAGGTCAGTCAATCCGTCATTCTCTCACCCTTGATATTTTATTATCTTCTGTTACTCTAATTTTCATTAGATATCTGTCAATAAAGAGTTATGAAATCATAAGGGTAAATTGTAGATTCGAAAACGAATTATTCCCATGTCATTTTCTGTAGTTGGAATATGATAGTGTGACGTTCTCTGGTAAGTCGGGGTTGCCAATTCCTACAGCAGAGGAACGTGGGAGTTGTTCGGGTCTCGGGCGGACGGGGAATCCGGGCCAAGAACCGAGATGTGTTTTTAGAGTCGTGCCTCGCGCACGAGGGGGGCTGAGCGAATCGGTCAGGAATCGGTGCTCGATGTCAGACGGAGGACTGCGGGGAAGGGAAATTATGGTAGGGGTAAGGGGAGGCCGTGGTTCGTCTCGCTCTATCTCCCAGGCCGGTATTCACCTCGACAGGGCGGTCCACCCCGGATTCCGGTCCACGGGGCCGTCGGGCCGACGGTCGCCTATTGTTTGGTAGCGTGGGGCCGAGCCAGCCGCGTCGTCGTCCCCGCGGACTTCGGGTCTCCATTCCGTGTTCCGGGCCTTCGTGCCGTGCCGCGCCTACACTTCCAGGACCCCATCCGGGACTGTTTCGGGCCTTCGCGCCCTACCTCGGTCCTCCGTTCCTCATTCCCGTTCCTCGGGCCGTCGGGCCCCCGTCCCAAGTCTCGCCTATTTATCTCGAACTTCTACTGTTTTACTCTAACTTCTGGTTAATTAACTCGTATCGGCTCATCTCAGCGGTTGTTTAAGGGAAGAAGACACGTCTGGACACAAGGAGAACTGTTAAAGAACTCTGTTTATTCGGGCCTCACCGCCCCTTTATATACCCTAGAGGTCAGCCCTGATTGGCTGCTTTCGGTCACGTGATCTACAACTGACGTCACTTCCGGTTTACATTCTCGTTTCCGGTTTACATATCACTTCCGGTTTACATCTTTCCGGGTTTCGTTCCTTTACATATTCGTTCCTTTACACTTTCGTTCCTTTACATATTCGGGCCTCTTTTTCGGGCTTTTTACACTTTCGTTCCTTTACATATTCGTTCCTTTACACTTTCGTTCCTTTTACGAACATATATACTTTTTGTCATATTACCTTATTTTCTCTTATTTGGTCTCTTTACGTATTTGGATGAATAGGCATTCATCACAATAGAATGAAGTCAAATTATTGTATAATGTCGATGCAAACTCTATTTCAGTCTCGAACCGAACTCTCAAACAATAGTCCTTAAATCTCTAAAATCAAATATAAGAAATTATTAATTATT